>CM053584.1:26369784-26400140 GCA_028627135.1 Pseudochirops cupreus | reverse complement strand
CATAGAGAAGCATGGAAAGATCTTTGTGAACTGATGCAAAGTTAATTAAGCAGAGCCAAGAAAACGGTATATATACATGGTAACTACAACAGTTTAAATGGAAAGAATGACACAGTAAAAAATGAAAAGTACCTGTAACAAAATGTTAAAGATCAAGTGGGACTAAAAAAGAAACATGAGAAGACCTGATCAACCTACCCTGTCCAGGAGGTGAGGGGTCCACAGGTATTGAACATTGCACACTTTGCCCCAAATGCACTAATCATTTGTGCTTGATTTTCTTTTCCTCCCTCACACACAGGGGGTTGGTGGATCTTTTCTGCATGACTGTCTACTAAGGAAGACTAGAAATGTTCACCTGACTTGAAAGATGAGACTCATGAAACCTGATTATCTCTCAAGAACCATCTATTTAGATGTAGGGAGGAATAGAAGAACTTATTTCACTCTCAGGGCCAGCTGTTTGCCCTCAGTTGCAGGTGACTATGCCTAGAGGCATAGCTCAGTCATTGGCTTTTTTCCTCATGTTCTTTTTATGGTGTTTTCCCCAATCATCGTTGGACTAATCATAGCACAGCAGAGAGGCCCAGAAGAAGAAGGGAAGTAAAGGCAATTTGAAAGGAAGTTAGAGTGCCCCTTTGAGTCTCCAAAGATTCAGTGAGAGGTACATTAGTAGGAAGAAGGAATACTGCCTGGATACTGAGGAAGACAAGAGATATAGGAATATGGATTATTTCCCCAGAAGTCAAAGGCAAGCTCCCTGGCTTATAATTTTCAGACTCTTCTCTTCCCTTTTAGGAAATTGGGTCATTTTTACCCTTTTCCAATCTTATGGTACTTTCCTTATATTTCAAGACCTCTCAAATATCCTTAACAGTGGCCCAGCAATCCCATCTGTCAGTTCTTTCAGGGCTCAAGGATAAAGTGCATTTGGGCCACTGGACTTGTCAAGGGCAGCTGAGTGCTTTCTTTCTACCTCCCTACTTATTTTGGGTATTGATTTGCTTGAGTCATTTTTCTTCTCTCATTTCCAGTGTAATGACCATCCTCTGCAAAGTAAACAAATGAGAAATAAGAATTGAGTAGCTCTATCTTCTCTCTTTTGTCAATTACGGTGATCTCATCCACACCATGCAAAGTTCCCATCTTGTCTTTTCTTCCCCTGCCCCACCCCCCATATAGCTAAAAACAAACTACCCCTAGCTTTCCTTGTCAATCCCAACTTATTCTGACCCTCCTTATTCCTGCATGACTGTTCTGTCATCTTATATCTTCTGTGCTGGTCTTCTACGCATGCATATTTAAAATCTAAATTATTTGGAGAATTCCCTGTGACATTGTTTTCTTCAGACAAATCCTGTTTTTTTTTTCTTTTCAGTAGAATTGTTTCTCTGTGCATCTTTGGAGTTTCATCCTTGATCATGTCCACTCTGCTTAGGTTGGCTTTTCCTGAAGCATTTTAGTCCATGAGATTGTACTTTTCTTACCTCTAAGTCTTTTAAAATCTAACTCCCCAAATATAGTGTCTAAGTCAGACCACACCCAGATTGCCTCTGCTGCTGTATCACAAACTGGTATAGATTGGTCACAACACCTTCAAGGTTCCTATTCTTTCTACCCCAGTAAGCAGCTTTTCCCTGTTAGTGAGAAGCAAATCCCAAATAGAATTTCACTTCATTGAGACAGAGGGAGGAGGAGGAGGAGGAAGAGGAGGAGGAGGAGGAGGAGGAGATGATTGTCTATGCAACAGGGGACTGGCCAGTGAGCATAGTCCTTATGAGCAGAAGCAGAGTGTTTGACTGATGCAAAATTCCCATGGATTTTGGAGCAGGTGAAGACAGTCTATTATTAGTTCTGCTAATCATGTAACGAAGATTTAGGCTATTGGTTGGCTGTGTAGTCACAACTTGGGTGTGCTCCAAAGGGGACTGGTCAGCCAGTACTGGTCTCTTATTGTGTTCTCTTTCTGGATTTGCTATATTGAATGAGGAAGCTAAGCTTTTGAGGGCTTCTGAATGGAATTATCTGGAATAAATTTGGAAAGGGAGGTGGGAACATGTGATCAGTCATATGATGATATTCATGGCATTGGTGTAAAGAGGGAGAAATTTGAAGGGGGTAGAATCCTGTCTGATGTTCCAGCAACATGAGCATATTTTCTAGTCTTATTGGGAAAGTTTTATTGAGCAAACACTACTAAGGTACAAACATCTTGGGACTTGAACCCAGGCCTGTTGTTGACTCCAAGTCCAGTGTTCTTTCCTCTACACTAAATTACATTGACTTCCTTACTCACTCTTGCCTCTGCTGGAGTCCTTAGTCCTCATTCATGTATCCCTATATTAAAACCCTTTCTGCTATACCATAGAACTGTAGTATAGACCAAACTCTCAGGTGCAAGTGGAATGGGAGAGAATATTAGTTACTAATATGTCACCAAGGCAGTCCTGTTGGGGTATAGTGGAATGAGATGCCATTGGACCATCACTGTAGGTGTTCAGTCGGGGACTGGATGCCCACCTGTTAGGGATGTAGAGGAAGGGATTCTAGCTTGGGTAAGAGTTGGACTCTCTTCCATCTCTGAATGATGCTGTGATTCTATAATTGCAATTTATCCCAATTTTGCCCACAGACTCAGAATCTCAGAACTGGAAGGGACCTTGCATTTAGTCCAATCTCGACCGGAGTGAGAATTCTTTCGACTCTATCTCTTGACCAGTGATCATCCAGCTTCTACTTGAAGACTTCCAGTGATGAGGAGCTCACTATGGCCCAATGACATCCCATTCCTATGCCCCAACAGGACTGCCTTAGGGGACATATCAGTAAATAATATTCTCTCCCATTTCCCTAGTGCCTGAGTGTTCACAGTAACTCTGGGCTACAGTTAACTTAAGAATTACTCTCTCTGGTTTGTAATGGAGAAAACTGGGCTTCAGTAAGGGAGCTGACTTGCCCAAGGGCACACAGTATCAAGTCAGAACATGACAAGGGATCATCCAGCCTCAGCTTGAAGACCTCAAGTTACAGGGAGCTCACTACCTACCAGGGCAGCTCAGGTTATTGTTAGGTAGTTCTGCTTATTAGGAAATTCCTTCTTTTATTGAAATGAAATTTGCCTCTCTGGGAGGCTTTTCTCCCTGTTTTGTCCTCTGGGGACCCAAAGGGCAAGTTGAAGCCATTCTTCCTCATGTTCAGGATGGAATAGGACTGAGCCTTCAGCTCTTTCTCTGAGGCTGGATTAGTGTGAGGCATGGGAAGGAATCAGAGGCCAACAGGGCAAGAGTGTTCATAGCCAGGACAGTGAAAGGTCTTGAGTTCAGGCCGTAGGAGAATGAGCTCTAGGAGCTGCAATGGTTGACTTGAAGAAAAGAAGACCCAGGATGGGCCAGAAACACGATTTCCTTTCCTTTTTTTTTTTTTTGGAGGGGGGAAGGCAGGGCAATTGGGGTTAAGTGACTTGCCCAAGGTCACACAGCTAGTAAGTGTGTCAAGTGTCTGAGGTTGGATTTGAACTCAGGTCCTCCTGATTCCAGGGTTGGTGCTCTGTTCACTGTGCCACCTAGCTGCCCCCTGGGATCACTATTTTCAAGCATCTGAAAGACTGTCTTGTGGAAAAGTAAGTTTGTTCTACCTGGTCCCTAGGGGCCAAGAGCAAAAGAAGTAGCTAGGGTGGGATAGAGTTGACTTTAAAAAGGTAAATTTAGGTATGTTTTAAGGGAAAGCCTGACAATGAGAGCTGTTTCAAAGTGAAGCAGACTGCCTCAGGAGGTCACATTTTTCTAGCACAAGGCCTGGCATACAGTAGGTACATAATAAATACACGGGTTGGAAGAAAACAAGGACGAGAGCAAGGATTCTGCACACTGTGTCCTGGGTTCCTCAGGAGTCAGTCTGATGAATCCTGGGGACCCCTTCTCAGAGTTGTGTTTTTAAATACATAGAATAAAATATGTGGGATTATAAAGGAAACCAAGGGAGAGTGGAAATAAAGTTTTTTTCCCCATCCAAGTTCATGGACTCTCCGAAATCTTTCCAATGTCTGTGCTTGTTGATGTTCAGTCATTTCAGTTGTGTCCTACCCTTTGTGACCCTGTTTGGGGTTTTCTTGGCAGAGGCACTGGAGGGATTTGCCATTTCCTTCTCCAGTTCATTTTATAGATAAAGGAACTGAGTCAAACAGTGTTAAGTGACTTGCCCAGGGTCATACAGCTAGTAAGTGTCTGAGGGCAGATTTGAACTCAGATCTTGTGACTCCAGGCTCAATGCTCTATCCACTGCACCACTTAGATGTCCTAATGTCTGTTCACGTCTTCTTTATTGGAAACCTGCTGGCAAAGTTTGATTGATGGCTTTTCAGGGATGTTATAGAGGGGATTTTTGTTGAGATCTGCGTCCGATTAGATACGCCTGAGCTCCCTGGTGGTTCTGAAATTCTATGATCACATGGTCCCTCTCATAGTCACTGTTAGATTCTGATATGACATCTCTCAAATATTGCTCCTTTTCTCCTCTGATACTACCACCACTGTGGTGTAGACCATCAACTCCTCACATCTGGACTATTGCAATAGCCTGCTGGCTATTTGTTTGTCAGGGGTCCCTTCCACTGTAGTCCACGCTCCATTCAGCCACTAAAGTCATCTTCCTAAAGCACAGATCTGATCATATCATACCCTTACTCAATAAATTCCAGTGACTCCCTATCACCTGAAGGATTAAAAAGAAAATCCAGTTTGGTGTCCAAAGCCCTTGATAACCTAGATTCCCTTCTTACTGTTCCAGTCTACTCACATCTTCCATCCCCCATGTACCCTTTGATCCAGTGACCCTGGCTTCCTGGCTATTCCTCAGACAAGACACTCCATCTCTCAGCTCGTGGAATTTTCCCTGGCTGTCTACCCTCCACATCTGGGATCTCTCTGTTCTCATCTCTTCCTCGAGTCCCAGTTAAAATTATACCTTCTCCAGGAAGCCTTTCCCCGTCCCTCTTAATGCCGGACCTTCACCTCCAGCTTTTCCTGGAGGTAGCTTGTGTGTACTGAGTGCTTTGTATGTTGTCTTCTTTATTGAACTGTGACATCTTTGAGGGAAGGGACGATCATTTGGCTTTCCTTGTCTCCCCCCCCCCCCCAGTGCTTATCAAAGTGCCTGGTATGTAATAGGTGCATAATAAATGCTTACTGATTCCCTGACCCTCCACCTCTTTGAGTTTCTGGCTCTCTTCCAGGCTCAGCTCAAATACCACCCTCTACAGAAGCCCTTTCCTGATGCCCCCAAATTATTCTTGTATTTTTGTGCCCGTATTGGCATTTACTTCTCTGTGTACGTATGATTTTCCTTCTTGAGAGCAGAAACTGTTTACACAGTAGGCACCTAATAAATACTTATTGAGTAGAATTGAATTAAATCAGAATTCTAGGTTTCCCAGTCTTTGCCTGGAGTTTCCTTTTGGATACTGAGCCATTAGTTGCTCCAGGCCAGAACCACCTCTTTATTGGGGGTGGACATGGTGGGGGTGGGGGACCCAAAGTTGAAACCGTTTTTACAAAGTGACTCTAGTGGGCAAAGCTTGGCAGTCCTACATAAGGGCAACCACTGACTTGTGAACGAATCACATGGGACCAGATTCAATTTCCCTTCACACACACACACACACACACACATACGTGTGTGTGTGTGTGTGTGTGTGTGTGTGTGTGTGTGTGTGTGCGTGTGTGTGTGTCTTTAATTAAGGGGACAAATGCTTGGCACGAGGGCTGGGAGCTTTCATGCAAAGCGTCCAGTGGCCAATGAATCCAAGATGTGGTTCAGTTTCCATCTGGTATCCTGCCTTGCTCCCCCTCTCCCTGTGCTGTCTCCCTCCCCATGTTTGTGAGTCTTGGAGCCCCTAGCTCCCTCCAAACCCTTTTCTAATTTCCCCAGTTATTAGTGCTGTTCTCTGAAATTACTTTGAATTTCTTTTGTCTTTATTTATCTGTGAGCATGGTTTATTTACTTCTTTGCCTTTTGCTTCTTCGGTCTCTGTCTTGTATAATCCTAGTTGTTTGCATGCTGTCTTTCCCGTTAGACTGTGAGCTCCTTGAAGGCAGGGGCAATTTTTTTGTATGCTCAATGCCAAGCACAGTTCTTGGCACACAGCAGGTGTTTAATGCATGCTTGTTGGAAAAATGAAGAAAAAAAGAAAGGAAAGGTGGAAAGGAAGACAAGAAAGGAAGAAAGGTAAGAAGGAAAAAAAATAGGAAGGAAGCTACATGGGAAGGAAGGAAAGAAGAAAGAAAGAGGAAAAAAAAAAAAGAAGAAACCATTCCTTTAGATATGGACTCAGGTCAAGGAGCCTCTCCTGAGGCTCCAGCACCCAGGAGATCTTGCCCACGTGGTTAAAAATGTAAGACAGCTTTTAAAAAACCACAGCGATGTTTTACCTCTCCAGAAGAATGTAAGCTTCCTGCAGTCAAATTCCCTCTCTCTTGTATCTGTATCCCTAGTGTATGTACCCTTCAACTCCTAGAACAGAAAAGGTCCTTCCTAAACAAGTCTTTTCCCATGTTTGTGGCTCTCCAAGGTTTCCCAAGCACTTTGAAGGCATTATCTCAGCAATCCTATATGACAGAAACCTAGATGTCATTCCCCCCACTTTATAGATAAAGATGCTTGTTGAGGGACTGATTGATTGAATATCAGAATTTCGATGGGCCCTTAGAAGAATGTACCCAGAATCTCAGATTTAGAACAACCCTAAGCTCTGGAACATGGAATATCAGAGCTGAGAAATTGTTCCAGCTTTGACATTCTCTATTGTAAGGCCCTTCCCAGCTCAAAGATCACCTACTTCAATCTGCTCAATGCATAGCCAGGAAAATTGAGCCCAACAGAGTGCAAATTACTCATTCAGGGTAGTACCACAATTCACTGTCTGGGGCAGAAATAATGTGTCTCATTGCAGGCCTCTTTCTATACTCTCCTTCCCCCTTTCCAGTGGGTAATGAGTATTTGGAGATGGCTGTGGGGTCTTTGCCACGCAGAACTGGCTCCTGCTCCCTGCTTGTGTGCCGTTAGCCTGGTGTCTCTATAATTCTATTTGTTCATCTGCCTTCCCCTCTCATCCAGGCTTTACTCGTGCTGATTGGTCTTCCTTCTTCTCTGAGGAGTCGTCCTGCCAAGCCTGCCTCATCTGGGAATCCTCTGATCAGCCCAGTCCACAGTGATTTCTCCCTGTCCTGAGCCCCTTGCCCCTGTATCCGTCAGTCAGGGCCTGAGCTGGCTCAGAACCAGGGAGTCTGACTCAGGGGCTTTCGCATTTTTGGCCCTAGCATCTTTTGGGTGTGGAGGGACTGCACCTCTCTTGGGATTTGCTTGGAAGAAACCCCTCGTCCTCAGTGCCCTGGAGAAAACATGATTAATAAATATTGGTTGATTGATTCATGGGGCGATAACATCTCCCTTTCAAGATGCCATAAAAACGAATTGGCTGAAGCCTCTGGCAGGCTGGAGGGCCTTAGAGTCTGGAGCTTCTGAGAGCCCATTCTTGGAGACTTTCTTTGTGGGCTGAGTTTCCAGCTGTTTAATCATGGTTTTTTTTGTCATGTGTGGGATTAATTACAAGGCGGCCGATGAAGCAGGCCAGAGGTAATGCCAACCGGATGTTTGTGGGATCCCTTTTTTTGCCTAGCTACTCCACATGAAGCTTGAGTATCAGAGAGGCGGAGCTATCTCTTCCTCTTGAGTTGTCCTCACCTGTCCCATATGCAGGCCCCCATTGTCTCCCACATGCTTGATGCAAGAGACTCTTCTTAGGGCTTCCCTTCTCCATTCCCTTAGCCTCTAATGCAGCTTTCATCTTCCTTGTGAGCTGATACTATCATGTTGTTCCTCTGCTCAAAAGCCATCTATGGCTCCCTAGTGATGGTGCCTGAGTGAAATTAAGACTCTTCTGCCTGGCATTACTCTCCACTCTAGCTTCGCCTTGCCTTTCCAGACTTTTCTCATATTACTTCCTCTCCATACAGATAAATGACAGAGCTGAGATTTGAGCCCAGGTCCTTGAACTCCAAATCCAAGCATGCTGCCCACTGCACCAATCATTAAATGCCTGTGTGCTCTGAAGCTGCAGGAGACATCTGTTCCTGACTCAGAGAACTGGGAGCAGCCCCTAAGAAGGGATAAGCAGGGGGTTGGAGGAGCAGAGCTCAGGCAGCAGCATGGGGGCTGGCCTACGTTCGTAGGTCTTCAAAGGAAAGGACCTTTCAGGGTGAAATGTTTTCATGCTGGGAAGGACTTGTTGCAGATCAGTGCCCCAGAGCAGATGAAAATACTGAATGTGGAAACACCAAATTAGGGAACAAGACTGTTATGTGGTCAAGTACTGGTGGGTGAGGCATGCACACCTTCAGATATGACTAAAGGAAAAACTTTCTCAGGGCAATCACGCCAGTGGTCATTCGCCCCAGCTCCCATTTCTCTAGTATTCTGAGGTTTGCAAATAGCTATAAAACACAGGGTCAGTGTTATTCCCATTTCACAGGTGGAGAAACTGAGCTTAAAGGAGGGAAAATGACTTTCTCAAACCAGTGCTCTTACCCACCAAAGGATATTTCTCTTTCGGGTATAGGAGCTGGTAAGGCGTGGTGGCAGGGGGTGAGAATGGGGGCTGACCTCGAGCTGTTGATCGACCAGAGGTCCAGCAAAGTACCATGTGAACTTTGAGGAGTGAAAGAGCATTTCTAGGCCAGGTTTGAACCAGGCAGAGTTCAAATACCACCTTCTAGACGAGACTTTTCCTGACCACTGCCCCTCGCCCCTCGCTGCTAGGGTCTTTTTTCTAGTTTGTATTTAGTATACTCATAGTTGCACATGTGTTCTGTCTTGATAAACATTGTTGCTCATCCTTCATTTTCAAAGGGAACCAATGGCATCATGGGTGATGTCTTGACTTGCTCTCGAATTGAATTGAAGTGAAGCAAAACTGTGCAGTCACCAGCCTCACTCTCATTTTCAGAGTCATTGAAATCCAGGGGCAAGACAAAAGTCAAGATGCCTGGAAATGACCTAGGATGCAGTGGATGACCTTGTCGTCTTCCATGTCTGACTGAGCGCTAAGAGCTCCATAGCACCTGCTTCAGCTGCCTTCGTGGCCATTGGAACAATTGTTCTCCACGCTTGGGTTAGACATCCATCCCCCTAACTCACCAATAGGTTTGAGGCCTCTTGGTTACCCTCAACCTGGGTTAGCCCATCTGCTGAGGTTTTACTGGGGTGTGGTCACTAGGCATACTATAGCTTCTTGGAGCCCAGGTGAAAGTTCTTCCTTGATGTTGAGAGTGAATTAACACATGCCAGGCACTGTCCTCAAAAAGTTTGCAATCTAATAGGAGAAGACAACATACAAAAGGAAGCTGGAAAAGGTGGGGGGACAGGGCCCCCCTCCCCCAATCTGTTGACTAGAAAATTTTGTTAGTTTTGAAGGAGGTCTTAGATCCACCCTCCAGTCCTCCAGTCAGAGGGGAAAGGTTGTCGAGGTGTGAGGGTGTTGAGTCTCAAAGCTGACTCAGTCTCCAGGATGAGGAGATTTCTGGTGATAAGTTTATCCTGGGGGAGGCAGGATGTTCATGGGGTGGAAATCAAGCTGAGCAAGCTGATGGGAAATGCATACTGAGTTTACATATTTTTATATTTGTACATGTTTTCTCTTTCTGCTAGAATGCAAGCTCTATCAGAGGAGAATGCATGAACAAATCTAAGTATAGGCAAACCAAACATTTACTGGGCTCATTTGCCTAGGACAGGAAGCTGGATCTGGAGTTAGAAGGAAGAACTCTCTGTTCCATGGCCCTGCAAGGTTTACAGAGTGATTTGAGAAGACCTAGGTCCAGCCTGGGCTTCATGATTTACTGCCTATGTGGTCATGGGCAAGTCAGCTCCCTTCTGAGCTGTTGTCTTCTCATCTGTAAAATGGGCATAATCCAACTTTAAACAATCTGCCTTATGGGGCAGAGGGAGGTCCCAGGGGTGAAGCCCTTTGTTCACATGATCTCCAGGAAGGAAGTCAGTTTGAGTTTAACTTTGGTCATGTCTCTCTCCCCTGGAAGGGTTCCCCATCGACATCTTGGTCCTTACAGTCCTTCGAGACTCAGCTGACTCTCCTGCCTCCAGCCTCTCCTTAGTCTTATCCATTTTCCACTCTGTTGGCCAAGCTGATTTTTTTCTAAAGCAAAGATCTACTAACCTACTCAGTAATTCCAGAGGCTCCCCATGACCTCCAGGAGCAAACTGAAACTCCTTTGGTGTTTTAAGCTCTTCACAGCCTGCCCCCCCCCCCCCCACCCCTTACCTTTCTAGTCTTCAGTTTGGCTATCACCCCCACACTCTACAACTCAGCCACTCCAGCGTCCTTGCTGTTCCTTACACTCGACGCTCCAACTTAGAATCATAGAATTCTTGAGCTGGAAGTGGCCTCTGAGGCATCTAGAAAGGAATTCCCATTCTATCTCACAAGTCAATGGTCCTAGATCCTTTGGTTGAACATCTCCCATGAGGCTGAGGCTGTCCCTCCTAGGACAGCTCCCACTGTCAGGAAGACATGACTGAGGTCATGCCCAAATTTGTCTCTGCGACTGCCACCAAGTCCTCCTGGTTCTTCCCTTTGGGGCTGAGCAGAATAAGGCTATCTTGAACATCCAGAATGGACTGCCCTGGTTGCCACCCTTTGTATCCTCTCCAACTTGTCAAGAACCTTCTTAAAACATGGCGCTCAGAAATGAACACAGTATTACAGACATACAGGGCAAAGGGCAGAAGGACTCCTACCTACCAAGAAAGCTTGCAGGGCACTAAAGTCCTCCAAATCTCCCACCTATGTGCCTTTGTACTTGCTGTCATGCCTGCAGTGCTTTTGCTCCTCTCCTCTGCCTCTTAGAATCCTTTAAGATTCTGCTCAATGCCATCTTCTTCATGAAGCCTTTCTCTGTCTCTCCACCAGAATGCCTTCCATTCGATCTGCCCCCATCTGGGGGTACTCATCAGAGTGGAAGGGGCTAGAGGGCAGGGATAGTTTCACCGTGGTGGTTGTATCTCCAGCATCTATCAGAGTGCCTGATATACAGTAGGTGCTTAATAAATACTTGGAGCATTGATGTAATGATGTAATCCTCCAATTCAAAGGAACTGTGGGTGGTGGTGAGTAGAAACCTCAGAAGGCCAGGGAAAGTACATTACCTTTGGGAATCTGGAGACCTGGGACTGATTGCCGGCTTTACTTTTTCCTGTTTTCTGTGATCCTGGACAAATCATTGTGGGTCAGGGGAATCTCTTCTCAGAACCTCAGTTTCCTTATTTGTATCAGCAGAATAAGACCCATAGTGCCTACTTTATTGATCAAAATGCTTTGTAAACCTTAGTGCTCTTTGTTTGTCCTTGGGTGAGTCACTCATTCTCTGAAACTCAGTTTTCTCCTCTGAAAAATGGGAAAATAATACCGTCATTTCCTCACTTAATTGTTGGGAAGACATCACATTATAAAGTGGAGATCACTATAGGAATGTACTATTGTTGTTCAGTTGTTTTAGTCATGTCTGACTCTTTGGGACCTCATTTGGGGTTTTCTTGGCAGAGATAATGGAGGGGTTTGCCATTTTTTTCTCCAGATCATTTTACAAATGAGGTAACTGAGGCAGAGTGAAGGGACTTGCCCAGGGTCACACAGCTATTAAGTATCTGAGGCTGGATTTGAACTCAGGCCCAGTGCTTGTGCCTGGTGGTGGTGGGGTTACTATAATTAGGTCTGGTACAATGATGTGTATGTGTGTGTTTGTGAGTGTAAGCATGGTAACAGGAAGGGCCAGGGTGTGTCACAGAATCATAGAAAGTCCAGGTTGAAAGCTTCCTCAGATCTTTTAGTCTAACCTGTATCTGAACAAACATTCCCTCTCCATCAGACCCTGTCCTTCCAGCCCCTGCTTGTACACCTCCAGTGATGGGAAGGTCACTGTCCCCCAAAGCAGCCCATTTTATTTTTGGACAGTTCTAATTTTAATGAGATTTTTCCATATATGGAGATGAACTATGTCTTCCTGTACCTCCCACCCATTGGACCTTGTTTTTCCCTCTGAGCCCAAACACAACAAGCCATATTTTATATAACAACCCTTGAAGACAGTGATCGTGCCCGCTGTAAGTCTTCTCTTCTCCAGGCTAAATATTCCTGGCTCATTCAGCCCAGTCTTTATATGGCCTGGACTCAAAGTCCTTCCCCATCCTCATCCCCCTTCTCTCTCTCGTCCGTCCTTCTTGCACAGGACACCCAGAAGGGAATCTATTCCTTGGTCTGGCTGGAGTGTTGAGTGCTTGTGTGTGGGAGTCCCGTGAAGCCCGGCTGGAGAGGAAGGTGGGAGCCAGAGGTGGAAGGCGGGGAGGGCCTGGCCGGGGCCCAGGGCGGCTGTTCGTTTTGTTTACACTCTGGCCTGCTGGGTTCACCAGGAAGAACATCTCCCTCTCTTGCTCTCAGCTCTCCAGGCTGATGTTGATCCTGGCTGGGCTGTGCACGACTTAAGTTACCCTGTTGCTTTAAGAGAGAAAAAACAAAAGACCAATGAGATCCCAAATGATTTTAGAATTGTGAAGCTTGTTTGAAAACTTGCGATAAACACCAGTTGGAAGGAAGTGATAACACCGGGCCTCTGTCTATTTATTTATGGGTTTGTACAACTCCAGGGATATTGGGCTCTAAGGGGGAACAGATGGGACATTGTAAGGGGCTGGGGAAGGCTGCGGGGAACTCCCTTATCGGGAGGTAATCTAATGCTGTGGAGCCTTTTCCAAAAACAGGACAGTGAATATGAGAAGGAGGCGAGAGCAGGGAGTGCTGGGGATGGCAGGGGCAGCCAGAGAAAATGGGGGTGGAGAATGGAGGGGGGGTGCTTCCATCTGACGCCATATCCTGGGGAGCCCCAGGCAAGGCAACTTGGAGAAGGACGTGTGAGGACACCCAGGGTGCAGCCAAGGACCCCTGAGGGGCAGGGTGGTGCAGCAGCTTGCACTGGGGACCGAGAGCAGGGAAGCCAAATTGGAATTTGGCCTCTGAGGCTTACTAGCTGTGAGACCATGGGCCAATCACCAATTCTCTGAGCTTGGTTTCTTCCTCTATAAAATAGGGTTAAAACTACCTGTGTCCCCCACCTCCCAGGTTTGTTCAGTTGTTTTCCAGTCATTTCTGACTCCATGACCCCCATTTGGGGTTTTCTGGGCAGAGATATTGGAGCGGTTTGTCATTTTCTCCTCTAGCTCATTTTACAGATGAAGAAACTCAGGCAAACAGGGTTAAGTGACTGGCCCAGGGTCACACAGCCAGTATGTGTCTGAGTCCAAATTTGAACTCAGGTCTTCTTGACTCCAGGCCCAGCAGTCTATCCTCTATATCGAGGCCCAAATGAGATAATAAATGTGAAATGCTCTGAAAACTTTCATATGCTATAAATTATCACTTATTATTAGACCCACTGAGATTTTAAAGGGATGTATATAAAGTTTTATACTTAAGTGCCAAAAAAATTAACTTAATGGGTACAGGTAGGAGGAGGCATGATCAGGAAGCATTCTACCTTGAAAAGAAGATCTGGGGGTTTGAGTAGACTGCCAGCTCCTGGTGAGTTACCAGGGCGATGGGGCAGTCAAGAAAGCTGGTGAAATCTCAGCCTGTGTTAAGAGAGATCCAGCTGTCTGAACTCCTCAAAGTCCTCTCTACTCAGCCCTGGTTGGGCCAGATCTAGAGCATGACATTTAGGTCTAGATACTTTGGATCCTCCTGAGGTCTGGAGATTGCAACCAGTATGGTGAAAGGTCTCAAGATGAGGCTGTAGGAGAATCAAATGAAGGGAGTGGGATGGTTACCCAGAGTGGAAGGGGTATGACTGACACCTTTGAGACTTTGAAGAGCTGCCATGAGGAAGATGGATTAGGAGTCTAAAAAGGTGGTGAGGTCCAGTGAATAGAAACCAGCATTGGGAGAGAGAATTTCCTTACCTGGGAGTTCCTTATACCTCTGAAATGTGTGTGTGTGTGTGTGTGTGTGTGTGTGTGTGTGTGTGTGTGTGAGAGAGAGAGAGAGAGAGAGAGAGAGAGAGAGAGAGAGAGAGAGAGAGAGAGAGAGAGAGAGATAATGGGTGGAAATTGCTGGGAGGCCAATTTCAGCTTCCTAACAGCAACGATCATCCTGGAGTGGGAGGGGCTGCCCTAGGAGGTGGTGAGCCCCTGGTTCTTGGAGGTCTTCAAGCAGAGCCTGGGGGCCATGTTCAGGTATGGATTAGATTAAATGCTTCCAGCTCCAGAATTCTGTTCTTCTGTGGGATCCCCCTCCCACCTTTGGAGTCCAGCTTACACCAACCTCTTGTCTGCATCACAGGGCCCCTGGCAAACCATCTTGTAGGTGTTTCTAGACAACCTGGTGCCCTTGCCCACATCCCAGGAGCCCTGAACCCATGCTCTAGGTGCCACAATGGTGACAATTACACATGATAATGACAAGAAGAGCTAACATTTATATATCAATCCATGTTCTACAATGTGCTTTATGAGTTGTCCCATGCACATGGTTATCTGTATTCAGACACCTCCCAGGAGTCCCTACTCCTCCACCCCTCAGGAGTGACCTGGTGGGCCCTCCACCGCCCTTCTCCATGTCTTATTTCTCCCTCTCCCTGCCCCGTCCCTTTCGGGTTTATTTTCCATGTTCAAAGCCAGGAGAACATTGGCCTGGTTTGAAATTTTCTCTGATATTTACTCCAGCCAAAGTCTCTTCCCCTCAGGAGAATTCTACTAGGGGAATTCATGAGCTTTCTTGAATGCCCCACACCCTGCTGACTCACCAGGAGCTGGCAGTCCACTCAAATCCTCAGATCTTCTTTTCAAGGTAGAATGCTTCCTGACTATTCTTCCCCCTACCTGTACCTATTAAGATGATTTTTTGGAACCTTAGTATAAAACTGTATATATCCCTTTGAAATCTCAGTGGGTCTAATAATAATAAGTGATAATTTATAGGATGTGAAAGTTTTCAGAGCACTTCACATTTATTATCTCATTTGGGTCTCACTTTAGTAGATAGAGTACTGGGCCTGCAGTCAAGAAGACCTGAGTTCAAATTTGGCCTCAGATACATACTGGCTGTATGACCCTGGGCAAGTCACTTAACCCTGTTTGCCTTATCTGTTAGGGATGTAGCTTATACAGCCTTAAAAGGCCCCCCCCTCCCTTTTTTCAAAAAGAGGTAAATATGAAGGGTTTGTTTTGGGGAGGGAGAAGAATGTGAAATTCTAGGCGGAGGTCAGGACAGACCATGTAGAAAGTGGTTCTAGAACTGAACTTTGAAGGGAATTAGAGAGATTCTGAGAGGAACAGGTGAGCCTTCTAGGTATAGGGGACAGCATCTGCAAAGGCTGGGAGGTGGGAGGTGAGATGTTGATTATGGATATATAGCAAGTTTGCTAGTTTGCCTGGAACATAGCGTTCCACCAGGGGAGACATGGACACCACCAAGGCTAGGCTGTCAGGGGCTTTAAAGTGGTGCACGGGAGGTCTCTGAGGGTCTTTCTCCATTCTCTTCCATCCCCATGGGAGACCCTGGATAAAGACAGTTTGGATTGGAGTTTTGTAAGAGAAGCCTGTCCCAAAGCTGATGACTCTTAATGAGACCAACCTGTTGAATTGGGTTGTGATGAGTTGAATCTTCAAGACCTAGCAGTTTTTGGAGTTGCTCAGGGGCTGCTCTGGGTGGGGCAGGGCAGCTGGCCCCCCTCCACAGTTTCAGTTCAATGAGGCCCTGTGTGCTTATGCAAATGGATTAGCACTAATCACTCTCTAACGAAAAGCAGCCTAGAGATAAGATCTGGAGCGGAAAAACCATTTTCTCCAAACCGAGACCTGGGCAAACCAGAAGAAATGAGGAAAGCGCAGATAAAGCCCCTTCCCCAAAGGAAGCCTATAGTCTCACAGCTGTGGGTGGTGGGTAAGACCCACCACTAGCCAACCTGCCTCCAAGAGGGAATTCTCATCTGAGCCCTTTTACTGACAAAGGATGAAACTGACTTGACCACCACTAGGGAAAGATTGGCTAACTGCCCTTCTCATCTCTGTGTTTTCTCCAAGTCTACCTGTTTTATCTCCAAGTATTAGTACTATGAACTTGAATGAGAACATCACCCAGTAGTTAACCTAGCTGAAGATTTTAACTTTTCAATTAAATGTTTTACGTCACTTGACCATCACCAGAACAGTCTCAGGAATGACGGGGTTCAGGTCTGGTCAATTTCTAGTCTTTTTTTCTTCTCACTTTTACAGATAATTTTTTGTTTTACATCACCCTTATTTCCAAATATGTACCTCCCTCCTCCTTCACTCAGTGAGCCATCCTTTGGAACAGATAATTTAAAGGAAGAAAACCAGTTCGACAAAATCAGCAGAACAACTGAGTATGATAACATATGCAAAATTTTAAACCTAGAGTTCCTCACTTCTGCAAAAAAAATGAGGCAAATGATATTTTCCCAACTATTCTTGGGCCAAACTTGGTCTCCATAATTACACAGCCTCCAATTTCTTTCTTGGTTTCCATTTACAATGCTGTAGTTGTTGTCTATACTGTTTTCCTGATTCTACAGGCTTCATTCTGCATCAGTTCTTACAAGTCTTCCAATACTTCTTTGAATTTTTCATATAGTGTAACAACAGTGCCACGATAGCAAACTATTATACTCATGTGGCATAATTTGTTTAGTGATTTCTCTGTCTTGTCAGCCTACTTTAAGAATTGGTATCTTTTCATGCTGACATTTCCTGAAATGTCCTTTTCATGGTATAGTCTAAATCTAAAACCATTTGACTGTGTGGATTCCTGGGTCAAATGTAATGTTAAATTTAATAGTGATCAATACTAATATTTCCTCCACCAAGCCCAACTCTTATGTCTCACTGTGGTGGGTCTGTGATCCTGGGTTCTTCAAAGTTCTGCCAGCAGAATATATGTTCTATTGTTCTGGAATGGCTTTGGTTGGGATCCTGGCAACAGCGTCTACTTTCTGGGAATCAGCTTGCAAAATGGAGAGGCACTCAGTACCAAGAGGCTAGTCACTTGAGAATGGGTTCTTTGATTATAGAAACCATGGAACAAAGCAAAACAGAAAATGACCCTTGGTCCTGTATGGTGGTCGTGCATAGTGGTGGAAGAGAAAATTGATGGGGAATTACCCAGGTTTTTTGATCTTCTGTAATCTTGAACTTAGTTTCTGGTTTTGTGACCGTGAAGTCCTTCTTCAATGATAGGTAGATGTGACTTATAGCAGGCTGGATCATCTTGATATGGCTGAGCCCAGAAGACGAAAGGAAGCTGGAAGGATACATCATTCACAAATCGTCCTTGGAGGAGTAAACAAAGGTGTTTGTGGAGTTAGTTTTGTTGTGTGTCCACAGGCAGCAAGAAACATTTCATGGGACATTTGATCATCTCGTATTGCCATAATCAACCAAAACATGATCAAGCACTCACTATGGGCCAGACATTGTGCCAGGTGCTAGAGATATGAATATAAAAATTAAACTGTCCCTGCCCTCAAAGAGCTTATATTCTATTAGCAGAGACCACATATGTTACAAATACAAGGTAATTTGGGTGGGTAGATGGGTCAGGAAAGTCTTCGTTTAAAACAGTTTCTTGATCTGGTTTCCTTGGAAGGAGATTATGGATAGATTCCAGGGGATATTTAAACTTGGATGATGTAAAGAATTAAGAAGCCTTGCCAGCCTATAAACTAAGACACCCAGTGGAAGTGGAGCCATACTATCAGAGTAAGACTAGCAGTAACAGCCCCAAACCCTTTTTTCCCCTATAGGTAAGGAGTTTGAATATCAGCTAGCCTTCAATCTCCCAGTAGTCTTGCCTTCCTCACTGGCATGAATCTGCACCAGTCCTGGTCTTGCTAGATCTAAATAGGAATCCTATAAAAGCCCACTAGACTTTACTGGTTTGGGAAAGGGTTCCGCATTTCCTTGAGGGCCACAGAGGGGTATCCAAATTCCACCTGGGGGGGGGTCCAATGCACCTGACCCCTTTCCATTCTTTTCCTTGATTGCCCTATATTTTGTATCTCCTCTTTATAAATTTGGCTTGCTTTACTATCTTGTGAGCTTTGTGTTTCCTTGTGTGAGACTTTGGTATACTAAACATTCTTAAGTCTGTGTTAAGACAGACGGGAAAACATTTACCATTATTTTCACTTACTCTAGCCTCTACCTGACATTTAAAATTTTCTTCAGTTATGATTGAAAAAAGCAAACACGTTAGTATGAAGAGTCCATTGACTTCACCAGACTGCCAAAGGCATCCAGAATACCAAAAAGGAAAAGAAACCTTGATTTTAGAAAGGATCCCTTGAATTGATATTTGAAGGAAACTAGAGATTTTAAGAGGCAGATGTAACTGGGGGAAGGAACAGGAAAACATTCCAGTGGAGTGTGAGAAGGGGAGTAATTATATGGTTTGACTGGGCAGGCAGGGGGAGTCATATTGTGAAGGACTCCAGGTATGAAACCAAGCAGTTTGTATTTGATCTTAGACGAAATAGGGAGCCATTGGAGTTTATAGAGCTGGAAAGTGTCATGATTGGACTGTGATTTAGGAAAAACCTCTTCCTAGGGTCTTGAAAAATGGAGTGGATTCCTACTTAGTGGGTCTATTGTAAAGGAGACTCTCACTTAAAATTCCCAATGAAAATCTCATCCTCTGCAAGGAACCTTTCCTAGTCTCTCTTCATTCCAGTGCTTTTCCTTCCCATTACCTCCTATTTATCTTATATATAGCTTGTTTGTACACAATTGTTTGCTTGCTGAGTTTCCTATTAGATGAAAATTCCTTGAGGGTAGGGACCATCTTTAGTGTCTTTTTGTATTTCCATAAGTGGTACAAGGAAGTTATGAAAAGAAAATTAATAGCTTGGTAAAAGGGGTACAAAAATACTTTAGAAAATAACACCTTAAAAACAGACCTAATAGTAAAAGAGGCACAAAAATTCACCAAGGAGAAGAGCTTAAAAAGACCTCCCACCCTGAAAATTAGTCAAATGTGAAAAGAGACACAAAAGCTCACTGAAGAAAATAATTCCTTAAAAGTTAGAATTGGGCAAGTGGAAGCTAATGACTCCATGAGACATCAAGAAATAATAAAACAAAGTTAAAAGAATGGAACAAATTAGAAGAAAATGTAAAATATCTCATCAGAAAAATAACTGACCTAGAAAATAGATTGAAGAGGGGTCATTTAAAAATTATTGGACTACCTGAAATCCATGATAAAAAAAAGAGCCTACACATTAAATTTTAAGAAATTATCAGGGAAAACTGCATTGATAGCTTAGATATAGAAGATAAAATAGAAATTTAAAAAATCCATTGAACACCTCCTGAAAGAGCCCAAAATGGACATTTCCAGGAATATTGTAGCCAAATTCCAGAGCTGCCCTGTCAAGGAGAAAATATTGCAAGCAGCCAGAAGGAAACAGTTCAAATATCATGGAGCCACAATAAAAGTCACACCAAAATTTAGCACCTTCCACTTTAAAGGAACAGAGGGCTTAGAATATGATATTCTGGAAGGCAAAGAGCTAGGATCGCGGCCAAAAATAACCTATCCAGCAAACTTGAGTATAATCCTTCAGGGTTAAAAATAGATACTTAATGAAATAGAGGACTTTCAAATATTTCTGATGAAAAGACCAAAGCCAAATAGAAAATTTGACATTAAAAGAGAAGACTCAATAGAATCCTGAAAGGGTAAACATGAAAGAGTAATCATAAGGAACTCAATAAAGTTAAACTGTTTATATTCCTATAGGAAGATGATATATATAACTCCTAAGAACTTTATCATTGTTAGGGCAGTTAGGAGTCTACATAGATGGAAGGCACAGGTGTGAGCTGATTATGTTGAGATGATATAAAAAAATGTAGGGGTGAGAAAGAGGGATGCATGGGAAGAAAGGTAAAGGGAGAAGTAGAAGGGGGAAATTTTATTACATAAAAGAGGGGTACAAAGAAGAGCTTATATAGTGGAGGAAAAAATAAAAAGGGATGGGCAATGCTTGAGTCTTACTCTCATGAAAGTTGTTTCAAATTCAAAGAAGGAAAACTATACCTACACATTAGCTGGATATAGAAACCTATCGTGCCCAATACAGAAATAAGAGGGGGAGGGGATAAGAAATATGGGATGGGGGAATGATAAAACAGAGGGTAGATCAAGGGAGGCAGTGGTCAGAAGCAAAAGAGACTTTTGAGGAGAGACAGGATAAAAAAAGAGAGAGGGATAAATAGAATACAAATAAGACTGAGGTAAATACACATTAGTAATCATGACTGTGAATGTGAATGGAATGACCTAACCCATAAAACAGAAGCAGATAACTGAATGGATTAGAAACCAGAATCCCACAGTATCTTGTGTAGAAGAGACACACTTGAATCAGAGAGACACATACAGAATTAAAATAAAGGAATGGAGCAGAATCTTAAACTTCAGCTGAAGTAAAAAAGCCAGAGGTAGCAATTATTATCTCAGACAAAGCAAAAGCAAAAATAGACTTAAGTAAAAGAGATAATTAAGGAAACTACATTTTGCTAAAAGGTACCAAAGACAATGAAATAATATTTTTAAAAAACGTATAGTTAGTTTCTCTGACAAAACCTTTATTTCTCAAATATATAGGGAATGGAGTCAAATTTATAAAATTAAAAGCCATTCCCCAACTGATGAATGGTTAAGAACCCAGCAATACCACTATTAGGTCTATATCCCAGAGAGATCACGTAAAAAGTAAGAGGATTTATGTCGACAAAAATGTTTATAGCAGCTCTTTTTGTGGTGACAAAGAAATGGAAATTGAGGGGATGCCCATCAATTGGGGAATGACTGAACAAGTTGTAGTATATTCTTGTGATGGAGTACTATTGTGCTATAAGAAATTATGAGGGGGGTGGTTTCAGAAAAGTATGGCAAGACCTATATGAACTGATGCAAAGTGAAGTGAGAAGAACCAGATGATTGTGCACAGTACCAGCAATGTTGTAATGCTGATCAATTGTGAAAGGCTCGGTTACTCTGATCAACATAATAATCCAAGACAATTTTACAGGATTCATGATGAAAAAAATGCTATCTACTTTCATAGAGAACTGACGAACTCAGTGCAAATGGCAGTATAGTTTTCTGTTTATTTTTTTTGCTTTGTTTTGGGGTATGGTTAATGTGAAATACGTTTTCCATGATTTCACGTGTATAATTGATATTATATCGTTTGCATTCTCAGTGAATGGGGGAAGGGTGGGAGGGAGGGACAGAACCTGGAACTCAACATTTAAAAAGAAAAGAATATTAAAAACAAACAAAAATTGAATAATAAAACAATAGGATGGACCATGACTCTGTCTCCGGCATACACAAGCAGTAGCTCATTTCCAGGCTGTCCAATAACACTGACAGAAGTCACAGGTGCTGAACCACTTGAACAAAAGGATACGATGGGAATGGAGTTGGATAGTTCTGTAATCACAAATCTGGGGACTGGACCAGGTCTGAGGTTAATAATAATAAATATTAGCCAGCATTTATGTAGCACCTACTATGTGTGGGGCACTGGGTTAAATACAATTACTATCTCATTTGATCCTCATAACAATCCTGGGAGATATGTCCTGTTATTATCCCCATTTTACGGTTGAGGAAACTGAGGCAAACAGAGTTTAGGTGTCTTGCTCTGGATCACAAAGCTAGTAAGTGTTTCAGGCTGAATTTGAACTCAGAACTTCCTGACTCCAGGCCTAGCTCTTTGTGCACAGGCACTTCTTGACTGACACTTACTGGCCACAGAACAGAACAGTGTTCTTTCTCAGGAGAACTGCTCTGAGTGTTCTTATGGTCACCAGTACAAGTAGACTTTGAGCTTTGCTTTTCCTAGCTTTGTTCAACATTCACCCTGTTTTCTGTCCCAGTAACAGTCACATTGTGCAATGACTAACTTTGATAGACTTGGTTCTTCTCAGC
Organism: Pseudochirops cupreus; assembly: GCA_028627135.1. NCBI lineage: Eukaryota > Metazoa > Chordata > Mammalia > Diprotodontia > Pseudocheiridae > Pseudochirops > Pseudochirops cupreus. Next base: position 26,378,062 of record CM053584.1, on the reverse strand, counting down.
AACGCAAGGTTGTAAGACAATTCCAAAAGACTCATGGTAGAAAATGCTGTCCACATCAAGAGAAAGAATTACGGAGTCTGAATGCAAATCAGAGCAGACTTATTTGCTCTTTCTCTCTGTTTTGTTTTGTTTCTTCTTTCTCATGGTTCATTCCATTGGTTATAATTCTCCTTTGCAACATAACTAATGTGAAAGTATGTTTAATGTGAAAGAACATGTAGAGTCTATATCAGGTTGCATACCATCTTGGGAAGGGAGAGAAAATTTAAAACTCAAAAGCCTGTAGAACTGAATGTTGTCAACTAAAAATAAATAAATAAAATTTTAAAATGAGGGAGGCTGAAATAAATGATCTTTAAGGTTCCACCCCCCACCCCCACCCCAAGCTCTATATCCTCTGACTACTAAGAGACTCTTCAGCTCAACCCTGGGTCTTCTGACTGTGGATTTCTCTTGGAACCAAGACTACTTCTAGTTTCAATTCAGTTCAGTTCAATTCAGTCTAGTCCATTTAAACAAACACTTCCCTCTTTCTTTTACCATTCAAAACATTTTTGCCACCATTTTTAATTTTTACATCACCATCATATCACCCCTTCTTGGAAAAGTACACGTTAGAACAAAGAAAGGAAAAAAGCAGTTGAGGAAAACTAACACATCAACAGAATGTGAAAGAATATGGATTTTTTCCCTATGTGTAGCCATCTGCAAAGAGATAGGGAGTCTCATCTGTTCAGCTCTTCTCTGGAGTCAGGCTTGATTATTAAAATCACACAGGGTTAAGATTCACTTTTTAATGTTCTTTCCATTTTCACTGTTGTAGTCATCCTATGTCATTTTTCTGGTTCTGCTTATAGTACTTTGGGTCAGTTCACATATGTCTTCTCATGCACCTTTGAATTCTTCATACTCCTCATTTCCTAGGGCAGTGATAGTCCATTATTAATACATGACAATTTGTTTAGTTATTTCCTGATTGCCTTGTTTCTAGTTCGCTTGGCTATTCTCCAATGATCTTCTTTCCAGATTTTTGCTACCACAGAAAGTGCTGTTATGAATATTTTGTTTTATATGGGACCCTTCTATCTTTGACTTCCTTGGGGTATATGCCTATCAGTCGGATCACTGGGTCAAAGGGCATGAACATTTTAGTCACTTTCTTCCCATAATTTCAAACCATTTTTCAAGATGGTTGGGTCAATTCACAGCTCCATCAACTATTCATTAGTGTGCCTGTCTTTCTACAGTCCCTCCAACATTGTACTCTTTCCATGATACCTTCACTGTTACCTCTTCTAAGAAAATAGTAAATCAAGAAAAAAGATGGGATTTTCAGGGAAGTAGATTTCCACTCACCCTAAGTAAGCATTTTTCTCCAAATTGAAGAGGCTGCTTCTTCTTGCAGAGTAGTAAGTTCCCTGTCACTGGAAAAACTGATAGAATTAGAAAATCTTTGAGATAAAAGTCAAGCTAATATGTGACCTAGACTCCCCTCTATAAATATCTAAGATATATGATTTTCTAGCTTCTTCCTAAAGACTTCCAGGGATGGGGAATTCACTACCTCTTGAGGGAACCCATTGCACCTTTGGATAGATCTAAGTGCTGGAAAAAACAAACTTAAATATACCTTTGGGCAACTTTCACCCATTAGTTGTAATTTTGCTCTCTGGGGCCAAGTGGAGCACGGCTAAAAGACTTTTTTTTTTTACTTGAAGACAGTTATGAACCCCATTCCCCATTCCCCATTCCAAATCTTCTCTTCTTCAGGCTAAACATTTGTTAAATGTCAGAGTTCACCAACCCATAATAAGTTTTCGTTCTCTTGTTCTTGCTGGGTATTTTGTGTCAATAATTAGACAGCAAAGTTAATTAATTTCTGTTTTGCCATTGCAAAATAAGCATTAGCTTTTTGTTTTTTTTATTCAAGAAAATGTCAATATGTGGGCTCTTTGATGGCTCTGTGCCCTCGTTGATGGGGGTCCTCCCTCTGTGGGATGACTGCCCAGCCCTCCACACCTTTCCATTTGGTGCAGTGCCTGTCCATGTGTTCCCCTTGAAGGATCAGCCTGACATTTTGGAGGCTGACCTTCTCTGGGGTCACTTAACATTCCATGGCCACCAGGGTTGCCCTTGTGTGTGTTTTTAAAGAAAATGCCCTAAGAAGCAATACTTGGTGCATGTGGTAACTGGTGGGAGTAGAAAGGGCACTGAGAGTCAGGAGACCTGAGTTTTCGCTCTGGTTTTGTTAGAGATTCCTTCTGTGATCTTGGACAAGTCCTTTTAACTCTCTTACTTTCTGCCTCTGGAAAATTGATGGAACCTTATAAAGAAGGTATTTGTAATGCACTATGGAAACAGGAGAGGTTCTAGAGCCCTAGCCTCCAGCAAGACAGGATTCTGTTTTGACAGCTTCTGCCCCTTACTCTTTCTTTATGACCTTAAGCAAGCTCCATTTCCTCTTTGGGCCTCAGCTTCCTTCTCTGTATGAGGAGAGAGGTGGGCTAGACAATTTGTAAGGTGGACCCTCCCCCCCAACATTCTAGAATTCTTCTTCCCATCCCTCCCAATCTCTCCGCCCCATGACAAGTGACAGTGACAGGGAGAATTGATCCCCTGTTTTCTGAGTCCCTGAGGATAAATGAGGGATGGAATTAAAAAAACACAACCATCCAGCTCTGGTCTCCAAATATGTGTGTGTTGAAGTCCTGAGCAGCCGAGTGCTGGGCCTCCCCCGCATTCCTGGGCAGAAGGCCGGGCTCTTTGGCTAGCATGGACAAATATTGACTTCTCTAGTCTTTCTCACTCTATGTCTATTTAAATGGCATCAATCCTTCACAGGGCTGTCATTCTCCCACTAATCCCTGCCCTGTGCCCTGAGGATGTGTCCAAAAATCTGGGGGAGGGAAGGATCAGCCCCTCAGGAAAAGACAGGGACCCTCTTCCTTGCTTAGCTGGAGGAGATGGGGCTAGCCAGCCTCTGCTGCACTCTACATTTCTAGTCAGTCAGAAATCCTGGGTTTGTAGTTCAACTCAGTGACCCTGGAGCCATGTTTTTGTCTTTCTTTGTATCTCCAGAGCTTAGCACAGTGCTGGGCACATGATAAGCACTTAATAAATGCATCTTGGTTGGTCGGCAAAGTCCTATTTGTGCCTCAATTGTGAAATATAAGTCAAGAGGATGGACTAGACAGCCTCTGATTCTCCACTCCAAATCTAAGTCCTAGGGCCTTGTGACTGCTTGTGGCCATGCTATATGAGCAGTATTAGTAACACAGAACTCTGTAGATCTTAGAGATTTGATCAGAAAAGTTCAATCCTTTTCTACATGACCATCTTTCATGTTTGGGGCATATATACTATATATACACCATGTACGATATAGGTATAGACCAGCGGTTCTCAACCTGTGGGTGGCGACCCCTTTGGGGTTGAACAACCCTATCACAGGGATCACAGGGGTTGCCTAACACCATCGGAAATATGGTCTTCCCATGGTATAAGGAACCAAGACACTGCTCCTCTATCTGTCTCCAGGTGGGTCTGCCCACATGCAGATACACCCACATAGAGTATTAAAGGGTTGCGGCATCAGGAAGGTTGAGAACCACTGGTATAGACCATGTACCATATGTACTGTATATGCATACTATAATTGCTGCACACCCTCTCCCCCATCCTAAGATTTCTCTGGACTAAAGATTCCAGTTTCTTCACTGGATCTTTATATGGTATGGCACAGTCTCTGGGCCCTTCACCACCCTCCACCCAACACAGTGCTTGTCTCATGGCAGTCATGTCAAAAACATTGGTTGGTTTGAATCCCATATTAGCTTTTCTCCCTTAGATGCTCCCCTTCTTAGGAACATCCTGACTAAAAATATAGGGTCCACCTGGACCTGGGCACTGTCCTCTGAGTGCTGTTTGACCACAGCAGAAGACAGAGGTTCTGTCCATCCCAGTCACGGACATGATGCCTCTATTTTTGTGACTTCCTTGGTGGGAGTCCCCTCTTTACCAGCATAGATTGCACTTCTTTCTTCCACACCTCAGAAGCCAGCGGTTGTGGCTACGATGGACAGTCCCCGGTGAGGAGGCCTTCACAGCTGAGGTTGGCTTGTCCTCACGTGACAGGCTCTCAGCTCATACTCAAAGCCTGGACAGCTCAGTAACAACTCCCAGACCTATTGTTCCAGGTAGAGCCTTTGAGAGCTCAGGGCCACAGTCACATCTGAGCCATTGATGGGTAGAGGACATTGGTGAAGATTCCATGTTTAACCCCTTCGCAGAATATAAGCTCCTTGAGGGCAAGGCTTATTTCATTTTTTGTCTCTGTACTTTCACTGCCCAGCACGGTGTATCACACACACAGCAGGCACTTGTTGAAAGGATCAGGGATAGGATTTTTTCCTTTAGCAACTTTCCAAGACATTGTTGTATTCTAAAATAAAAATTGGACACTTACTATTCAGTCATCATTGTATCTCAACCTTAAAATAGAAATACATACATGAAAACAGATTATAAATAAGACGATAGAGATTAAGCCTATTTTTCATTAAAATCGACTTAATGTCATTTAAAAAGGCCTTTATTAGGCATGTGCGCAGAGCAGTTCCTTGTGCCTGATGCTATGGATGTGAAGATGATACAGGGGCTCTCACTGATCTCAGGAGATGACAAGCCAGCACTCTCTACCTTCCCTTCTCAACTACGCTCCTTGAGAGGGCTGGTGGCAACACGCTCCTCCACTTCTCTTCTCTCTCGATTCTAGACTCTGTAATTGCCTTCTAACCTCAGCATTCAACTAAAACTGCTCCCTCCCAGGTCACCAGTGACCTCAGAACTGACCAGTTGAATGATCTTTTCTCCATCCTCATCCTTGATCTCTGCAGCCTCTGACACTGTGGCTCACCCTCTTCTCCTGGATGTTTTTTTCTTCTAGCAGTGTGTGTGTGTGTGTGTGTGTGTGTGTGTGTGTGTGTGTGTGTGTGTGTGTGTGTGTGTGACAGAGAGAGACAGATGGAGGAAAGAGAGAAGAGAGAGACAGACACACACAGAGAGAAAGACAGACAGACAGACACAGAGACAGCAACAGAGAAAAAGGTGGGGAGTGAAAGAGAGAGAGGAGAGAGACAGACAGACAGACACTGTTCTCTCCTGGTTCTCTCAGTTTTCTCAATGTAGGTGTCTGGGTGTCCCTTGAATACCTGCCCTGGGCTTTCTTCTCTTCTCCTTCTATATATACTATCTCATTTGGTGTATCTACCCAATAAATGAGCTTCTTGCTTTTGGTGGAAGATTTCCAATGGAGTCACCTATGTGACTAGAGTATATTTCTGTAGGAAGGGAAGAGAGATGATGGATCTCCCATGAGGAAGGCAGATTGGAGATGGATTGTAGAAGCCTCCCCCCCTTTCTTTAAAAGAGAGCTAGTATTTATTAATTTATGCAAATTGCCTAAAGCTTTATTTGGCAATGTTTCTGAAACAGATAATGATGAACGATACATTGTTAATTCATTTTGCATATTTTGAAAAAAACCCATGTAAATCTTATTAAGTAAATTGCTTTTGAAGTCCGATGTTTTATTATAGAAGCCTCATTCTACTTGAGCACTAAAGGTTTTTCATGAAAGCCTTGTTAAAATATGTATTTTTCAAAATTCCACAATGATATCATCAGTTTAAAAGTCCACGTATCAGGTATCCAACTCAACTCTGGAATCTTGTTTTTTGGGTTCCAAGTAGGGGTGAAATGGGGTTTGAGGCTCTACCCCTCTGGCTCCTCCTGGTCCTTCCATTAAAGGACAGCCCCCAGACCAACCATTTCTCCCTCCTCTCCAGCCTCCCCACCTCAGCAGCTAAGGCCCTGAAGAGTATAAGGTACCACAAAAGACAGAGGACACTGGAGAAGGGAAGGTGCCATGAGGAAGAGGTTTGCCTTGTTTGACTTGGTTCCAGAAGGTAGAACAAGAAGAGATTTGGCAGAGCAGCAAAGAGGAAGGTTTTGGTTTGATGCCAGGTGCCATGACTTCATGGTCTCTGCTGACTAAGAGTAGAACAGCCTGCCTTTGGTGGTAGAGAGTTGCCCTTGCCTGGAGGTCTCCAAACACAAGCCAAATGACCCTTTGTCAGGGAGTTCATGGGAGGGATTCTTGCTCAGGCCTGGCTTATACTGGATGGTCTCAGGCTCCTTCCAGCTCCTAGCACTTACTGTCCACTTCTAACCATTGATGAGAAGGAGAGGCTGGCCAGGGCCCCTTCTGCTCAATGCCAGGGCTGTACAATGAGTTGGCCCAGAATTCCAAGGCTTGTCAGCAGGGCTGCAGATGTAGAGCCATCCGGAGAGGCAAGCGTTAACTCTGAAATGGGAGCAGGTCGAAGGCGGGGAGCAATCGGGAAAGCAGTTGTTTCTGGTCCACAGAAGTCTTGTTCCCTTCAGCTTGGAGCCTGTCATTCTGTGGTGGGTAATCAAGTCTGAGGACTTTGAAGGAGGGATGCGACTGATTAGCTGGGGATGAGTCCACAGGCTTGGCTGGGCCCGGAGCCTGAGCAATGACTTCAGGGGAGGAGATGGGGGGTGGCGCTGAAAGCGAAAGAACGGGGAGGGGGCAGGGGGAGTCAGGGAGCCCTAATTCACTCCAGTCCCTGAATTCTACTGAGGGTGTTTGGAGGAGCGCTCTGTGTCTGCCAGGCCTCAGGCCTGTCAGAAAGAGCAAAGGTGGGGGAGGATGACCTGGGTTCGAATCCTCCTGGTGCTGAACAACTGTGTGACTTAGGAAATCATTTCACTCCTCAGAGACTCAGTTTCCTCAGGTGTGTGGGAGTGATAGTCATAGGATCACAGATTTGGAGCAGGCCATCGAGTTCAAGGGCCCTTCATCTCTTTTTGTGGCACAGCTCCCCCTTGGTATCCTGGCATCACTGTGATTTGCAAACTCCAGGCCAGTCAGCTTGAATTCAGTTCCTAGGGAAATGTGTGACTGTCCTTGTAGGTGATTGATCCAGACTCCTTGGAAGAGCTATTGGAGTTGGGGGGCAGAAGTGTCCCCACAATGCCTCCCTGGAGACGGTGAGATCAATTAGATCGAGCTGTGCTATGACCCACGTTTCCCTTTTTCCTTCCTAGGGAGAACCAGAGAGAGAGAGGGCTAGGCTGGCTCAGATGCCATGAACCTAAAAGTCCGGGAGGGACCAAGGCAGTCTTGGGACAGAGAAGCATTGCAGGCACAGGTGGTCTGTCAGAGGTCATTGCCAGGGGCAGCTAGGTGGCACAGTGAATAGAGTACCAGCTCTGGAGTCAGGAGGACCTGAGTTCAAATCCAGCCTCAGACAGTTAACATTTACTAGCCATGTCACCTTGGGCAAGTCACTTAACCCAAATTGCCCTGCCTCCCCCACTCCAAAAAGAAAAAAAAACTCAAAAAACAAAAAACAGAGGTCATTGTTGGAGGTCCTGGCAGTGGCCGCTCCGCTGACTGGTATGGCCCCAGGTGAGGATGGAGTCCTACAGCCCCACCTTCTGCCCATGGAAGGGGGCCATTCCTGACCCCTGAGTCCCTGCCCACCAGGCTGTTGGGGCGGGGGAGGTACCTCTTATAGTCCCAAGTTTGTTTAGCTCTCAGATGAAGTCTAAACCACAGAGTGTAAAATGAATCTATAAAGTCCTTAGAGGGAAGGTGAGATTCTCCAGATTCTCCTGACTAGAGAGTGAGGAGAATTGTATTGATTATTTAAGGCCTACTCTGGATCCTTTCTACATTTTCTATGAAGTGAAATAAAGGCCCTCATGTCCCTAATATATCTTATACCTTGAGTGCTTGTATGGGATTTGGGAACCCTCTTAGTCTCATCTGTGGGGACTCTGAGAACTATATTTTAAGCTATGTCCTGAGATACCCAGGAGGTAACTGGGTGGGGGCAAAACAGGCCAATATGATATGATTTGAAGAGTGTACACCTGTGAGTACACTCAATAGCTAATATATTTAAATCCCAAAGTTGTGGTTGCGGGTTACAGGTTACATTTGATTAAATGCTTTGGGAGCATTTAGGCAGGAAAGAGGTGATCACAAGGAGCCAGCGTGGAGTCTTCAAGAATAGACCTGCTACTAACTTCATTTCCTTTTCTGACTGGTAGAGTAGGGGAATACTGGGGACACTGAAGCCTGCAAGTCAGGAAAACTTTTACCATAATTGAGGAGGGGGGAGAGAGAGACAGAGACAGAGAGACAGAGACAGAGACAGAGACAGAGAGACAGAGACAGAGAGAGAGA
>CM053584.1:26358771-26369284 GCA_028627135.1 Pseudochirops cupreus | reverse complement strand
AGCAGACTATCTGAGCTGGAGGGGATCGTGGAGGCCACCCAGCCCAGCTCTGACGAATCCTTTCATCTACATTAAACCTGCCAAAGGTTGTTTAGAGTCTGCCTCAAGACCTCCAGGTGGGGGGGCCCAAGTGACTTCTGAAGCAGCCCACTTCTCTTTGGGAGAAGGTGCCCACCTGCATGGGAAGAGGGACTTTCTTCCTCAGGAATTCTGAGTACCAGTGAAATCACAAATCCAGTGCTAATCTATGGTATGCACACAGATAAGTAAATCAAAAAGTGATGGAAAATCATGGAAACTGATTTTAAAAGGCCCAGAGAATTGAACTTCAGGGGCATCAGGAAAGGCCTCGTACAGGAGGTGTCTTGTAGGAAGCCAAGGGTTCTGAAAGGTGGAGGGAAAGAGGTGCCATCATCCTGAAATGAGAGACAGATGGGGTGTTGTTTATGGACAGCTGACGTCCGGCTAGTTTCACTGTTTGCTATACCCAACACAACTGAGGACCATCCCCAGTCGTCTTGATCTATGCCTGGCCACTGGACCCAGACGGCTCTGGAGCAGAAAGTGAGGCCGGTGACCTGGCACAGCCCTGCCTCACTTACATCCAGTTCACTTGCATGTCACGGCATTACCTCCCTGATGTCATTGGTTCTCTTCCAGAAGGAAGGACAAACAACGTAATTGCGAGCTTCTCATGGTAGGGACCACTTCCTATCTGGCTTCCCCTTGATAGTTAGTTTACTTATGGATGATTGGAATTTGAATACCAGTACTGGCACTTATTATTTGTGCAATTAGACAAGTGCACTTAATCTATGGCAATGAGTGTGGGCCAGTGCAGTGTCTCTGGTCCTGAAAGCAGAGACTGGGAGGACTTTGTGCCTGGGGGTTGCCCTCGGCTCCTTCCCCTCAACATACCAATCTGGGAGCAGAACTAGGAAAAATGGGGAGAAATTGTAAAGTAGGCTGGCACAGTCTACAGCCCAGGTGGCAAGCAAAAAATGTAGAGGGAGTAGATTTCCTCTATCCTCTCTGGTGGGCCAAAGGTTGTGCAGGCCTAGTGTAAAGGGACAAATTGAGGTTTGATAGAAGGACTGATTTCCTACTGATCTCAACTATCACCGAGGAGGACTGGTTCTCTATGAAGGCGTTGGCTCCCCCTTGGCGGGAGTCTCAAAGCAAAGGCTTGGGGATCACTCGGAAGAGCATGGCATTTGCCTTCAGCAAGGGTTTGGCCTCCAAGGTCCCTTCAGACTCTGAGACTCTAGGAGTCACTATTCCCAATTTACAGATGACCAGATTGAAGCACAGAGAGTTCAGGGTTATCCAGCAAGTGGCAGAGGTGGGATTCCTTTCTCCCTTTCCTCCCAATTGTCCATTAGGGCTGAAGCCAAGTATGCCTTCCCAACACACTCCAAACGATCTTGATGTCAGAATTCCTCTGGTTTCAGCTCTGGCTCTGGGCTTCAGGCCAGCTTGGTATCAAAGGCCCTTCTAGGATCAATTTATCAGCTCAAACATGGTTCAGCTTGGGGAACCCTTCTATTGCCTGCTGGTGACATAATTCCTAGCCAGCTGGAGCTCAGTCTGCATGGTTTGGCAGAAGAGGACAAGCCTAGATGACAGCCTAGCGGTGCCTCTCCACTGCGGCCTGCCGGCCCCCAAACCCGGGGTTGTCTTTTTTCAATTAGTTACTTCGTGGTCCCTCTGCCTTCACTTTCTTCTTTCTTTTTATTTCTTTTGTGGGTGGACACTGCTTCAAACTCCTCTCTCTCCCTTCTCATCAATAGGGAAATTCATCGTGAGATGAAATAGAATTTGTTTTCACTTATTTCCCAAAGAAATTACCCCAGAACTCCTCTGTCTGCTTCTGCTTATAAAACCAAGCTCCCCGGGACAGCTCTTTGAGAAGCACCGAATGTGACCAGGTTTTCAGCAAAAATCTGGCTTCCCTCTGCTATCCTGGCTCTGCTCCTGCAAGTCTTCAGAGATGTGAAGTGCTTTACTACAGGGGAAATCAGGAGACCCCCTATGCACCTGCTGAGTATTTGAATGGCTCTTCCCGTATGTTCTTTGGTGGTGGTGAGATGCAGGAGAAAGAAACTGAGGCCAGAGAAAGACGTGTTCCAAGTCAGTGGCAGAGCCTGGATTGGAACCAAGGCCTCCCGACCCTTAGTCTGACTCTAGTTCCTTACGCTGGCAGTGTGTGGTCTACTCCCCACCTATGAAGTATATCATTCAGGTATCATTTTCCATTTAAAAAATCTTTTTTTTTTTTAACAGAATCGGAGAATGAGGCTGAGACAGCGACTTTCCTTCCTGCTCAGCAAGTATTGGGGTTCTCAGGCTGGAGCCCTCTGCCCTTCTCCCCATCCTCATCATAGAAGAAGGGACATTTTCCTGGTGCTTCCAAACACAGCTCTCTGAAGTTTTAGGTCTTTCCTTACAATAGCCCTGTGAGGCTTGTAGGGCACATTATCTTCCCCATTTTACAGGAAAGTAAATCAAGGCTCAGGGAAGAACAGGGTGGCATTCTAAAGTCAAAAGGGACCTGGAGCTTCATAGCAGCCTCCACCTCAGAGTCCTCTAGTCCAACCCCCTGAGGTGCAGGAGGAGTAGGTGCCTTTCTCAAGTCCACACAGGCCACCCCAAGCAGTGGAGCCCAGATTTTCCTGAAGATGCGTCCTGTCCTTTGCACCTCTCACTGACCTGACTTTCTACATTTCCTAGAGACCAGAGCCTGACTTAGCACCCCTCGCCTTGCCTCCTGCTTCCTGTGAGGGAGTCTCATCTCCTCCACAGTCAGGCATCCATTAGATGGCAGGGTCTAGGGCTCCCCTTTTCACCCCCACTTTATCACCTCTATCCCTTGTTTGTACATAGTTGCTGACAAGTTGTCCCCCTCATTGGACTGCAAGCTCCTTAAGGGCAGGGACTATTTTTTGCCTTATTTTGTGTCATTGTTTAGTGCAGTTCCTGGATCATAGTAGGAGCTTCATAAATGTTGGCTTCTCCTGGCTTGTCTCCATCATAATGAAAGTAGGTTGAGGACTGGGTGCCCCACAGGCTCATAGAGTCAGGATTTGGTTGATGTGGGGAGGACTCCCAGGAGGAGAGTGAGGGGAAATGGTGCATGGCACCTCTCCATTGGGTTGAGAGTCTGGTGTCAGAGATTGTACTTTAAGGGGACCCTGAACTCATCTCTTTTTTTCATGTCTGTTCCAAGTGGTGGCCAAGCCCATCTATCCTGTACAGTCCCTGTATTCCTGCAGCTATCATGGAATGACAATCAGCCAGTTGATCAATGAACATTGATGGAGCATCTTCTTTGGGTTAAGCATTTGTTTAAAGCCCTGAGGATACCACAGGTCTTCTTGCTTGTTTGAGCTATCGTAATAGCTTCTTTTTCTTTTTTTTGGAAGGGGGAAGGCAGGGGAATTGGGATTAAGTGACTTGTCCAAGGTCACATGGCTAGTTTTTGTGTTAAGTGTCTGAGGTCGGATTTGAACACAGGTCCTCCTGACTCCAGGGCCAGTACTCTACTCACTGCACCACCTAGCCGCCCCAAGTGTAACAGCTTCTTGACAGACCTCCCCTTGTCTCTGTTCTTTCCACTTTAGTCTAGCCTTCACATGAGGTCAGAATGATCTCCCTTAGATACAGGTCTGGTCATGTCATTCCTCCACTCAAAAGCCTTCCATGGCTCCCTGTTACCCCTTAGTCAGGTCCTCTCCCATCTGACATCCCATTCTTCTTTCCACTTTTCTCTCATTTTATCCTCTTCCATGTACTCTCCACTTCAATGAAGCAGAATGGCTCTTCCCTCCCCCCCCCCCCCCACCTTCACCACATTCTTTCCTCTGTGACTTTGTTCTCACTGTTCCTCATGCCTAGAACGCTCTCCTTCCCCTCTTTGTGGACTTCAGGAAGCCTTCTTGGGTTCCCTTGGTCAATAACAACCTTCCCCTTCTGTCTGAGCCTTTCTCATTGCTTCGTTGGGAATTGTTCTGGTCTGCAGCTCTCCTAGATTGGGAGCTCCATGGGGGCAGGGACTGTGTCCGGTCTCAGCTGGGCTGCCCTCCCCTGTGTGGATGCCAGGACACTGGGCAGAGGAGGGGCTTAGGCCAGCTTGTGGCATCGGGGTGACAGGGAAGGCTCGGCTCTACTCTGCTCGGGTGCCCTCCACCCTCTCTCCCCTGATTCCATCCCGGGAAGGGTTAATCAGATTGCAGAGCAGCCTCTCCTTGTAATGATTAGCAGTCATCTGATCCTCTCAACAAAGCTTTAGCTGCATTAGGAGGAGGGGAGAGAACAAACTCCAGGACTCCAGGCTGAGTCGTGCCTGGAAAACTGACCGTTCAATGCCAGGGAGAGACAGTCCCATCAGCAGCACGTCTTCCCCTCCAGAACCTGGGATGCTCACTGGGGGCCCTAATTCATTGCACATGGGCCTGGTCAGGCCTGGCTCCACCATGAACAATGATGTGCGAGGGAGAGACAGCACAGGCGGCCCTGGAGGATGTCGGGGCGGGACCACAGGAGGTGACAGACCTCAGGTGTTGGTGGGAAGGCAGCCCTTGCTTCTCCATGGCCAGCCCCACCCATCTCAAGCAGCTGTAGGCCCTAAACTGGGGACATACATACAGCCCCACTTCCAAGCTAAAGAGGATGTTTGGTGACAGGATACTGGCTGGGCTCTGAGGAGCTCTCCCTCACCTCCCACCCCAGGTATCAGTAGGCTGCATGGGGAAGCAGGCAACCTGGATCACTGTATGACCTTGGGTAAATCACTTAACTCCTTTGGGCCAAAGTTTCCTCATCTGTAGAAAGAGAGAATTGGACCTAATTATTCCCAAGATTCCTTCCACCATTCTACAAGACAATGACTTTTTAACAATCTATGACCCAAAGAGTCTAAGATTCTATGATTCTATTTCCAAGGCTCTGTGCTGCTAATAACTAAGATTTCTCTCTGGTTCTCAGGTTTGCCAATCTGCCTATGTATGCCCTGTGCCACTCCTGCTACTTATATCATTTCATTTGGCTCCCACAACAGCTCTGTGAAGCATGGACTATGATTGTGCCCATTTTATAGATGAGGAAACTGGGGCACAGGGAGGAGGAATGACTAGGCCAGAGTCTCACAGCTAGTACATGCTGAGGTGAGATTTGAACTCAGCTCCTCTTCCCTCCCAGGCCAGCACTCTATCTACTGAGAAACATTTAGCCCATGTAAGAGTCTAGGACTTGTAGCCCTCTATGGAGATGGAGAAAGCAGTCCCCAAAGCTTCTTGGATTTCCCTGAAGATCTGCCCCCAGCCTGTGGTGCTTCCTGAAGGCCCCCCACCCCGGCGTTCATTCCTGGGGCTGAGGGGTGCTCTCACTCAGTTCCTCCTTATCCGTTTAGACTCCCCTGGAGATGGAACACATTTGGTCCTATTTTTAAACATCATTATTTATTTGTTTATTTTAATATTTATTTAAAAAGGGAGTTTCAAATTCTTTCCCTCTTGCCCTGTCCCCATCCATTGGGAAGGCAACGACACGATATCAATTATAGGTACACACAGTGAATAGAGCATGGGCCCTGGAGTCAGGAGGACCTGAGTTCAAATCTGGCCTCAGACCCTTAACACAAAAACTAGCCATTGTTTTTGTTGGGCAAGTCACTTAATTGCTCCACCTTCCCCCCTCCAAAAAACAAACAAACAAAAAGACATTAAATTATAGGTACACATTTGGTCCCTTATCAGACTTTTCCTCCCTGGACGCTAAGCAGCCTGAGCTCTCTTGGGCAGGGAACGAGGATCGGAAAGGGGAGAAAGGGCCTTGACAATCAAGCTGAGAAGGTAAGGGGCCTTAGAACATGGAATGTCAGAGTCTGATGGGGCTTAGAAGAGAGAATGTCAGCTCAGGGAGGGGTCTTAGAACATGGAATGTTAGAGCTGGGAGGGCCCTTAGAAGTCTTCCTCTTCCCCTCCCTTACAGATGAGGAAACTGAGGCCTAGAGAAGTCATTCGTTTGCTGATAACTAGCAGCATCAGATTCTGAGCCAGTCTGGGCCATCATTTCCTCTGTGTGACTTTCGGGTGCCTGGGCACAGCGGGTTCTTGCAGCTGCTGGTGATAGGGGCTGGGAGGCTGTTCAGCAGGGGCAGACCTGGGCATGTCAGTTGTCTGGCTCCTGGAGCCCTGCCCACCTGTCTGTCCCCCCACAGGGGCCCGCAAGGTCTCCAGGGTGGGTGATGCCATTATTGAAGGGTCGATCTCCCTTATTAGGAGGGATTTGTTGGTTCAAGGCGAAGCTTAGCGGCTTAAGCCTCAGGCTGAGACATCAAGACAGGTTCTGTCCCTGAGGAGCTGACTTGGCACTTCAGGCTTTCCAGGGCTTGATTGGGGTAGGTCACACAATGGGAGGGGCAGGGCACTTCCAGCTGACACTGAATTTGACTGAAGCAGGACAGGATGAAGTGGAATGCATCTCCAGGGAACCCTAGGACAAGCCACTACATTCAGCTTAAGGGTCAAGCTTCTCATTCTGGCATTCAAGGCTCCCAAACCACTGATCCCAAACGACCTTCCACATGCCTTCTCCTAATCTATTAGTACTAATAGAAGCCACTCAATTTACAAAGCACTTTCTTGACCACAATTCCAAAGGAGGGCCAAGAAAGGATCATTGTTCCTATTTTTTCTAGGAGGAAATGGAGGCCCAGAGGCAGGCAGTTGATTTCCCAAGGCCATCTGGTAGTAAGTCAATGGAAGAGTAAAGATTAGAGTCCAGCCTAGGGTTCCTTTTCACAATACCTGATGAGTCTTTAAGCCTTTGTTCACTCTGTGATGGTTCTGCCACCACTAATAACCTCCTGTGATGCCCCATCCTGGGCTGGAGGTGAGTTTGGGCTCCTAAAGCCTCTGCTTGCAGGCCCCTGGTAGGTCATAGAATCTGAGACTGAGAGCTGGAAGGGCCTGTGGAGTCCAATGTTTTTATTTTACAGATGATGAAAGGAAAGTCTGGAGAAGGTAAATCACTTGTCCAGGGTCATACAACTATTAAGTATCTGAGGCAGGATTTGAACTCAGGTCTTCCTGACTTCCAGCCCTGTGTCCTCTTCACTAGGCCATCCTTTCTCTCAGGTACTACAAAGCTAGAACAGATTCTAGCCTAGGCTCAATGACAGCATGTCTGTTGTCTAGCGATCCATCAGTCAGTCAATAATCCATTGGACATTTATTAAGAGCCCTGAACGTGCCAGGATGAATCAAGTGCAAAAGTGAAACGTCCCCTGATTCCAAGTAGGCCACGTTCTATTGGGAGAGAACTACACGCTAGGAACTACGACAAGTGCTTTACAATCATTGTTTCATTTGATCACAGATTGGGAGCCAGCAGGCACATGTAAGTATATGCAGAAGGCGTACCAGGTAATTTCAGGGGGACCAGCCTGACCGCGGTGGGGGGTGCTCACGATCCCGTAGAGTGGGCCCCCAAAGGAAGTGCTTTTGGGAAGCAGCGATGGGTTGGTCAAGCTCACAGCTTTCCCTTTCCTGCCCTATGACTTTGTGCAGGTCGTCTCCCACGACCTACCTCCTCACCTCTAGCTCTTAGAATTTCTAGTCTCTCAGCTCAGATGTTGGCTAGCAGCTGTGTGATTGGGTAAGTCACTCAATTTACCTGTGTTTCAGTTTCCTTATCTGTAAAATGGGCACAATAATAGGAACATATTCAATCTGTTGTCATGTTGCCTTCCTAACATCTCTCGATTCCATCCCTTTCTCTTCTCTGCTATGTCCACCCTGGTGCCGCCCCCTGCCCCCTCACACCTGACCACTGCACTAGCTGCTGAGGGGGGGTCTGCTTGCCTCAAGTCTCCCCCCACCTCAATCCAGCCTCCAGCAGCCACTAAAGTGATTTCCCTAAAGTTCAGGTCTGATCATGTCACTCCCCTACTCAATAAACTGCAGTGGCTCCCTATTGCCTCTGAGATCAAATATAAAACACTCTGCTTGGCATTCAAGGCCGTTCGTTACCTGTTTTCCCCTTCTACCTTTCCAGTCTTCATTTATCTTATGGCCTCCCATCCCCCACACCTGCCATTGCTGGCTTCCTGGTTGTTTCTTGGCCGTGACCCTCCATCTCCGGACTCCAGGCGTTTCCCTGGTGCTTGGAAGCCTCTCCTGCCTCATCTCCACTTCCTGACTTCCTGGCTCTCTTCAAGCCGCAGCTTAAATCCCTGAATTCCATAGACAGCCTTTTCTGATTCTCCTTCACACTGATGCCTTCCCTCGGAGATTAGCTCCAGTCCATCCTGGCTATGGCCTGTTTGGACACGGCTCCTTGCGTGTTGTCTCCTCCATCACACTGGACATTAGCCCCTTGAGGACAGGACCGTTTTCTTTTCTATCCATCTCCAGTGCTTAGTGCACTGCATGGTATGCAGTAGGTGCTTATTAAATGTTCATTTTCAGTTGGACAGGATGGCCTTTGAAGTGCCTTCCAGCTGTGGCATTCTGGGATTCTATCACCTCCTCATCCAGGATGCCATTCAGCATTAGAGAAGTCTGTGAGGGTGAGGATTTCCCCGGCAGCCAGATCTGGAAGGAATCCAGAAAAAAGGAGGAATGAGCAGCATTGGGGCAGCTGTGTTCTCCTATCTGAAGGACGGCCTAGGGCAGAAGCGTTAGCCCCATTCTGCTTGATCTCAGGAGGCAGAGCCTGGAGCAGGGCCTGGGGGTGACCACGGTGCAGATTTCAGCTCAGTGTGAGGAGTTCCTAACAAGGGTGGCTCATCTAACATCAGGCTGGGTGGCCTTGGGTGGTAGTGAGCCTTCTGTCACTGGAAGAACTTTTCAAAGGCTGGAGGACCACCTTGTCGAGGCCTTGTCAGGAGAGACTCCTGTGTCATATAGAAGGCAGTGAGGCCCCTTCTGGTTCTGAGATTCTAGCTTTCTGATGACTCTAAAATTCTAGGATTTTAAGATTTTTGGTTCTAGGATCTCAAAGTTCTATCAATGCTCAGATGGGGCAGGCGGCCCTCCCCCACACCCCTCTGGCCCAGGTTCCTTCAAATCATAAACCCGATTTGGTTTTGCTCCTGACACCATCTGGCTGTTAAGCTGATCATCACTTGGAAAGCTCTTCTGGCACCCTGTAGGACTTCTCCAATATTGCCTTCTCACCCTGGGCAGTTTCTTGGGTGGTGCTGGGAAGATTGGTGGGAGGTGCTAAAGGGAGGGGGGCAAACACCCTTCATTTTAATTAAAATCAACTCAGTTTTGTTATTCTGGCCTCCTCCTTATTGCCTGGGTTTATTATTCTCTTATACAGAGCCCTGTGGGGGTGCAATGGTGGTGAGTGGGCAGTGGGATTAGTCACTGGCGGAGTCTCTGGATTCCAGGCTCTGCCCTAGACTTCCTGGGGGGATGACCTGAGCCCTGGGTCCACTGGCAGCCTCCAGGGAGGAAGTGCACAGATGGGAGCAGATGGTGGCCAGGAAGACCAGCTTTAAACGCCCCAGTGATGCTTTGCTTGGTGATAGCAGCGGTGAGCCCTCCATCTATCTGTTAGCTCCGCAGAGCACTTCCAGACAAGTTTGGGGTTGTTATGATGATATTTTAGGCAGTCCCTTTCACTTGGGGACAACTCTACTTGTTTGGAAGATTTTCCTTCCTTTAATCCAAACCTTTCTGAAACTTCCCCATCCTTGCCCCACCCTGTTCCTGTTCTGTTCTGGTACCAGGTGGAGCCAGTCCTTCGAAGGGCAGTCCTGAAGGGGTTCATGAAGTACAGGACTCAGAGTCCTGAGTGAGACTTCATTCACTCACTACCTGTGTGACCCTGGACAAGTCACTGTCTCTTTTGGCCTCAGTTTCCTCATCTGTAAAGTAAGGGATTGGACTAGATGGTCTCCAACGTCTCTTGTTCATCTGAATGCTGGATTCCAGTACTTGAAGGCAGGTCTTACATCCCATCTGAGTCTTCTGATCTTTAGGCTAAACATCCCCTGTTCCTTCAACTGCCCCCACAGACTGCGGACTCCTGGCCCTTCCCCATCGTGGATGCCCTTCTCTGGTTCTCCCTGGCTCCTCCTCAGTATCCTCCTGAACTGTGGTGCCTTACCCTGGAAGCCTGTTTCCAGGTGTGTGATTAAGGGACTGGTATTGAATATGGGTGGAGACTTTTAACTGACCCTAGAGCTGGAAAAGCCAGTGACTGAGCCAGAAGTGAGTGTGCCTTTAGACAGGCTGATTCACTCATCTCTGTCTTTTATTCCTTCCTGGTGATGAGAAAGGCAAGGACTTCTGTGAGGTTCTGGGCAGTGGCAGCAAGCTTTTTCCCTCTACCCAGTGGCCATGTGTCCATGAACAGGTGGTGTTTCTGTTTCTTTTGGGTTTGATCTTCCCTGATCCTAGGTGAATGAGTATCCCTAGTGAGGGGTGGGGAATCTGTGACCTCAAGGTCACATGTGGCCCTCTAGGTCCTTGGGTGTGGCCTTTTGACTGAGTCCAAGTTT
>CM053584.1:26338590-26358671 GCA_028627135.1 Pseudochirops cupreus | reverse complement strand
CTGGTTATGGGCTGTAAAAAGTCACTGAGCCTAAAGCCCAACAGATGGTTTTATCTAAGGTTACAACTTTGTGAGGACTCTATAAAGGAAGGAAGGAACTTCTAGCAACTGGGAGGTTACTGGTACCACTTTGTAATATGTGTTCCTTACAAATGTTCCTCACAATCACTGAACTTTACACTTGAATCTACTTTCCCCAAGGGCCTTATGTACAAAGACAGACTGCACCCTGTTTGGGAGAATTGTTTCATAACAACTTTTGTTTCTTTTTTTTTTTTTGCTATACTGTCTTAGGAAATCTCTTTTCTAAAAACTAATTCAGACTACTGGCTGATAATTAATGAGGAACACATTGGTGGGGGCCTATGTGTCCATATGTGTGTATGTATGTGTTCTCCTAGAAGTTTGAGGAGAGAAGTATTCATTTGCCCCTTGGAGACCCAAACTGCCAGTAGAGGTACCAGTTGTATGAGAATGCCAAGGTACACAAGAGATGCTACACAGGTGTTTGGGACTCATCTATTTTGTTAAACTGGAAACTCCCCAAGGTTAGGGACCAGCTCTCTTCCTTCCCTTGCCTGCCCCATCATAGGTCTGGGCACAAAGCAAGTAGATTATTCCATTCCATGAGAATCCATCCTGTGCCACTGCCATTTCCTGATTTCTCTCCAGCCTTGTGTTGGGTATGCAAAGATGAACAAATGATACTCTCTCTGCTGCTAAGTTCTCTTTGACGCTGAGCCCTTCTCCCCCTTTTCTTGAAGTTCTGCCCAGATTTCTCCTTCCTAAATTTAGCCTTTGGTTTAGTCAGTCACAAGTCTGAATGTCTCCAAATCTCCTTCACAGTTCCCTCCTTCTTCCTGAGTCTTTCTCTTAACCTAAACCATTCTGCTGCATAACTACCCCCTTCAGGACCCCGATGCCATCGTAACAGTTGTTATTATCATTATGACAGTGCTAATAATAGCTGGTAGATATACATATATACACACAAACACATATTCATATAAAGAATATAATCGGCAAAATGCTTTACAAATGTCAGCTTATTCGATCCTCTGAACAGATGTTATTATAATATCCATTTTCTAGATGGTGAACTTGAGACAGACAGAGGTTAAGTGACTTGCCTAGAGTCACTGGGCAAGGGTAAGTGTCTGGGCAGGATTTGAACTCAGGTCTTCCTGATTCCAGATCCAGTGCTCTGTGCACTGGACCACACACAGAAAGAAGAAAGAAATATAGCATTCTGAATACAGATTCCAATTTTGGTGCCTGGTCATGATGTTGTAGTAATGGGAGAGATAAATAATCCAGGTGTCTTCCAGGGCTGCTCTCTGACAAGATCAGAATCTATCAAGAAGGATTTATTAAGCACCTATTGTGTGTGTGTGTGTGTGTGTGTGTGTGTGTGTGTGTGTGTTGTACATGTAGATTTGCAGTAGGTGCATGTGTGCAATGTGTAATGCATGTATGCAATGTGCTTGCATGTATGTGTGGCATAAGTATATCGATGCAAGCAATTCACATATGTGCGTGGTACATAAATAGATATATTGTGTGTATATATAGTTCTGCATACTTGAATGGCCTGTGAGCCAGAGGAAACTATGGCCCCAGGCCTGCTGTGCTTTCCAAGGCTAGGTCCTTATCTGATGGTGGGAGATGACAGCGTTAGACCAGACCCCCTCTCTGGGCTTACTTTGCTAATGGACACCCTTCCTTCCCTAAGAACCTAGACCTGTGTGTTTTGTTCCCTCAGCCCTCAGGGATGGGAGGAAGGAGGGCAAAATTCTTTTCCTGCCAACAATCTGAACATCAGGCTTCTTCCCAGGGCGCCTCAGCAGTCCAGGTGGAGACCTCAAAATGGCATCTACTAGGCAAAGTATATAAGGTCTTTCTTCCTGTGCTGTCCTTCCTCCACAGAATGTTGACCAGTAGAGGAGGAGTCGCCTTTACCTTCAGTTGTCAGAGAAATCACCCTCCTAAGTACAAGATGGGCAGCTGGGTGGCACAGTGGATACAACTTTGGGCCTGGAATCAGGAAGATCTGAGATCAAATCCTACCTCAGATACTTACGAGCTGTGTGACCCTGGGCAAGCCACTTAACCCCGTTTGCCTCAATTTCCTCATCTGTAAAATGAGCTGGAGAAGGATAATGGCAGACTGCTTCAGTATCTTTGCCAAGAAAACCCCAAAATGGTGTCACGAAGAGTTGGACATGACTGAAATGACTGGACAACAACAAAAAGCATAAGCTGGAGAAAGGCATGGCTAGACAGCATTTGTCTGATCCATTTTGCAGATAATGAGACTGAGGGTCAGAGACATAAAGTGATTTACCTCTGGTCACACAGCTAACACAGCCAGATGATGTAGGAGAGATTCCGATGCAGGTCTGTCTTCCTTGCTCCAAGTCTAGGCTCTTTCTTCTGCATCATGAGAGATCTCAGAGGGGATCCTCTTCTGCTGGTCAGGAGCTCCCATGTGTCCCCTCCTCTCTATTCTTGGCCCTATTATCTCCTGACTGGGTTATGGATATAACCGTCCCTGACTCCCTTCAAGTCTCAGCTGAAATCACCCCTTCTCCAGAGAGCCTTTCTTGGGCCCCCTTAATGCTAATGCTTTTCCTCTGTCAGTTTTCCCCAGTCAATCCTGTCTGCAGCTTATAGTTATAGACTGTAGGGTCCTTGAGGACAGGCCTGTGAGCCTTTGCCTTTTTTTGTCTCTCCAGGACTTAGCAAAGTGCCTGATACATAGCAGGTGCTAAATGACTGTTTATTGGTCGATTGGCCTCTTGATATCCCCTCTGCTCCCCACACTCTGCTCCCTTTAATCCACCCTTTCCTCACTTTCAGAGCTGGTCCTGTGGCTCTTCCTTCTTCAGGGACTCCTTGTGGCCTCCTGATGTTCCTGGTCCTCTGGAGCAGTGAAGGACAAACAACAACAACGATAATGACCTCCCAAGTAAATTCCATCCTCTTTGCCTGGTCTCCTTGTCCCCATTGTATCCTTCCAGTCTTACCTTTTATAAGCATCTTCCCCCTGAAGATAATGTTCACAACAACACAAGCAGACGACTCTGTGACCTCCCCTCTCACCCCGTCCCCCTCCTGAGCCTCTACTTTTACTCACTCTGCTCCCCATGCCCAGAATGTCCGCCCTCCCCTTCCTTCCCCGTTGAAATCTTGCCCATCTTTTCAATCCCAGCTCAAACGAACCTTCTCCTCCTCCTTCCCTGATCCCTCTATATATAATGTATATAAGCCATACTTTTTCCAGTACTGTCTCAATCAAGGAACTGGGGAAGTTTAGACCAGAGAAGAGACTTCAGCGGGGAGGGGGCAGGAGTAGACTAAGATTCAGAGCTGGAAGGGGCCTTGGAGATTGTTCAGGCCAATCCTTTCATTGTACACATGGGGAAACTAAGGCACAGATTTTCCCAAGATCATACAGTAGGTGGGATTTGAACCCAGATTCTCAAAGTTACAACTCGGAGCTCTTTCCTCTGGAAATGACAGCTGTGTTAAGTGTCCCAAAGGCTGGCAAGTGGAGGAAGGATCAGACTGGTCCTGTCTGGGGCCTGAAGGGCAGAGCCTGGAGTGCCTGAGGGCAGGTAGAAAGAAGCTGCCTGAGGCCTGACATCAGGAAGGGCTTCCTGGGCTAGGAGAGCTGTCCCAGAATGGAATGGGGTTGTCTCAGGAGGATGAGATCCCTCTCCAATAGGGAGGAGGTAGAGGATTATATATTATATATCACTGAGGGAGGGACCCTTCAGCTCCTACCTCCTGGGGTTAAATGATCTGGGGCTAATGCTGCTGGACCATTGAGCACATTCCCAACCCTGGCCTCACCCTGGGCCACAGAGGGAAGCCTGGCCTCTGTCTGACACCGAGCAGGGACGGCTTGGTCACCTCTAACGAAAATAGATGGAGTGGAACATTTGCACGTGGCAGCTTGGCTCCCCCTCAGGCCGGGGGAGGGGGAGGTCTGCAGGCAGCAGCTGATGCCTGCTCTCTGGGGGCTGGGGGCTCCCTTCCCTCCCAGCTCCCCTCAGTTCTTTCCCTGGAAGAGAGTGGAGGCTGGGGGCTGGGGTATTGGGGTGAAGAGGGCGCAGGAGGTTCTGGGGCTGGGGTGGGAGAAATGGACAGGAGAAAATGCCTTTTCCAGATTCAGGCCCAGGGCCCTCCCATGTTGACATGCCATAAGTTTTAATGAGAAATTTGGAGTATTTGGGGGGGAGTGGCCAGCTTTGTGTACACAGATGCTGCCCTGGCCATCGTGGGAGGAGGCAGAGAAAGGGGGGCAGCCTCTTCCCTGGCCTGGCCCATGGGCCAGGACAGATTCCTCTCTGGACAAAGGCTCACCTTTGAACTTACTGCTATGATGTTTGCCTTGGCTGGCCCTAGGGCCCTGAACAGAGATTAAAGTCAGTGTGTGTGTGTGTGTGTGTGTGTGTGTGTGTGTGTGTGTGTGTAGCATGTGAGTACATGTGTGGTGTGTATACATTATATGTGTGGTATGGACATGAATGTGTATATGGTGTAACTCCATATGTGTGGTATGCATACAAAGCATGTTTGCATAGACATGTTGTGAGTGCACACATGCATATGGGTAGCATGTGTATGTGTACCTAGCATGTTTCTATGTGCATTGTGTCTGCATGTATATTGCATATCATACAGTGGACATGTGCAGTGTGTGTGGGTAGGGAGGGCCCTCAGTATGCTCACCCAGAGCCCAGACACCCACTGAATGGAGATGGGGATCTCAGGGCCCCCTTTTCCTCTTCTGACTTCTTGGAATCCCTGCCTCATGGCTCCCAGGCTTTGTGGAAGGAGGGGCTGGGCTTGCAGTGGGGCTCCCCGACTTCCAAATTGAGGCACCTCAGAAATGCTACTTCCTTCCTCAGAATCTCCCTCTTTTCCTCTAGAAAACACTAGAGGGTTGATTAGGTTTGGGAGAGGACGCAGATCACGTGGCCCAACTCCCTTGTCTTTCAGAAGAGGAGACAGGCTCATAGAGGGGATCCAAGGTCAGAGCCAAGGTCTTGAGGCTGAACTTCCCAGACCAGGCTCCTTCCATTCCCTGCCCCCTCCTGCTTTGCCTTAGGGGACCTTCTGCTTCCAGCTGGCAGCTTACAGCTGGCCCTTGGTTAGGTGTGACCAACAGGAGACAAGCCCTGTTCTCAAGGAGCTTACATTCTAATGGGGGAAGGGATGGAAAGAACTAGACAGAAGATAATTGAATACACAGTCCATACAAAGTAAGTACAATATCCCCAGAAATTCTGTAGAAATTTGTGGGACTGTCACTGTCAATCCAGAGGGAGGGGAGGGGATATGTCCAAGGTCACTGAGTATCAGATGTAGGAGTTCAAAAGTCTGAGTTGGAAAATTGGCTTGGTGTGACCTTGGGCAGGTCTTCTCCCCCAATACTGACTCCAGCCTTCTCCTGGGAGGATGAGGGGGAGCAGCTTCCATGGTCCCTTCCCAAGTCTAAGAAGATCCTTTGGTCAGTCTGTTAGGTACAGAGCTGAGACCAGACCCTAACTCTTCTGGTTAGGGTTTGCTTCCATGCCAAGAAATGGAAGAGAACCCAGGAGGCCATTTAAATGGATATGGGACCCCCCCACCCCAGCCTTCCTGAAGAGTGGCTGCCCACCCTCTTTTGTTTTTTAATTTCTGGCAATTGAGGTTAACTGACTTATCCAGGGTCACATAAGTAGTAAATGTCTGAGGTCACATTTGAACTCAGGTCCTCCTGACTCTAGGACCAGTGCTCAATCCACTGCACCACCTAGCTGCCCCTCTACCTTCTATTAAAAAAAATCAAATTTCATATTTTTCAGTCAATAAGTATTTATTACCCTTTCCACCATGCCAGTGAGCAAGAAAAAGGAAAATCAAAGCCATTACAACAAATGCCTTTACTGGTCTAGGAATGCGATGCTTCAGCCTCTTGAATATATCTAGTGACAGGGAACTCACCCCACAGCTAAAAAGAGGCCATTTAATTTTTTAGGAGAAATGAGTAGATTAACCTCCCACCCCTGTCGGGCTACAGCTGCCTTCCTTGGGGGGATTTTCTGCTGCCCTCTATCCCTCAGTGGCCTATGGTTTCACCTTGTCCATTTGTCCTCAGATTTCTCCAAGCCTGCCAGGGTGGGACCAGGGCAAGTGGGATCTTGTGTGCTCAGCATTTTGTGTCTTAACTCAGTTCTTGTAGATACAAGGGCCCACCCAGTGGGGGGGGGGGGCCAGGAAGGGAAAGAAATTTTGAAAAACAGTTCATTGAAAGAGGCCCTGGTGCCTGAAGTCAAAGACCTGGGACTAGGAGAGAGTCATTTAATAAGGAAAACTGACCCTTCCTCTCTAGCCCCTGATGCTCACTATCCCTTCGGGGCCTCCCAAGGGAGTTGGGACAGCTATGAAAGGGACCATTCTATGGATCAGCAAACTGAGACCCAGTGTAAACTCTGGTCATGTAGGATCAGAGGGAAGATTTGAACCCAGGTCTCTCGCCACAGCACCAGGCTGCCTTCGCTTCCCTAATTTCCTTTTCTCTAAAATGGGAATGTAAAGGCCTGCTTTTCTGAATTTACAGGGATTTGGGGGAAAAGGGCTCTGAAGCCCTCTTGGTATGGCAGCCAGGCTTGTCCTCTGAGAAGTCCAGTCTGGACTGGGCCAGAGTCTAAATCTGACTTGGCTTTGTAAACCTGGCTGAAGAGTAGACAGATCAGAGACTCCTCCCCTTCCCCCCAAATAAGACACTTCTGCTGAGGAAGAGATCTGTCTGCACGCAGTAAGCCTTCGCTGGGCCTGTCAGACCCTCCCAGGAACCCAAGCCATGTTGATTTTACGGAGAAGGCTGTTATCCACAGTTCAGGCCTGATTTATTGATATTTAACTAGCTCCTCATGCTTGGGGAGAAAAGTCACCCTGGACTTCAGGGGCTCTAGCTCCTGCTGGTGAAAACAAGGAGCCGAGACCCCTTCCTGTCCTCTTCCTTACCCCCTGCCGCCTCCCCCCCGCCTCCATCCAGGCTCCCTATTTCCCAGGAAGGCTGCAGTGGGAGGCTTTGAATCCCAGAATCCTAGGGCTACAGGAGGCTGCACAGGTCATGCAGTCCCACCCAGGCCGGAGCAAGGGTTTCCTTGGTAAGATGGTCAAGAGAAGAGCCATGCATTCATCTACCTGCCCAGCCTTTATTGAGAGCTTCTCCTGTGCCAGGCACTGGCCAATCCTTGGGCATACAAAGGTACCAGCTTCCATTCTACTGGGGCTAAGCAGAAAATATCAACCACAGACAAAGGATGCACAAGGTAATGGGGAGGAGGGGGGCCCGACACCTGAGGGCCTGAGGAAGGGCCAAATGAAGGGGATGGCCCTAGGAAGCTGGGGAGTCCAAGAAGCAAAGGGCTGGAGGGAGGAGATGCTGTTAGGAGTTCAGGGAGCAGCAAGGGCACTGACTGAGCTAGAACATAGACTGTGCGAAGAGGAGAAATGGGCCATGGACCTGACCAAGTCAGCTGGAGCCAGCTTGGGAAGAGCTGCAAGACTCTACTCGCATACCTCTGGAGATGTGGAGCTCACTACCTACCTGTCCCTTTGGGACAGACTTTGACTATCTAAGCATTCTTCTTTACATAAAGCCGAAACCTCTGTCTCCCCTCCACGTTGTTCAGTTGTTTCAGTCCTGTCTGACTCTCTGTGACCTATTTGGGGTTTTCTTGGCAAAGACATTGGAGTGATTTGCTATTTCATTCTCCAGCTTGTTTTACAGATGAAGAAACTGAGGCAAGCAGGGTAAAGGGGCTTGCCCTGGTTCACACAGCCAGTAAGTATCTGAGGGAGGATTTGAACTCAGGTATTCCTGACCCCAGACATGGCACTCTGTCCACTGCTCAGATGTAGCTGCTTGGTTTCTTTATTCCACCATAACAGGGTGGGGGAGAATTAGGGATCATGAAGGTCCCTGGATTCAGCAGAAGGCACATTCCTTGAAAGCAAGGGCAGTTTCATTTTTTGGGGGGAGGGGAACTCAATCAGTCAATCAACAATCATTTATTAAGCATGAATTATGGGCCAAATACTGTGTTCAGTGCTGGGAATGAAAAGGAGGCAAAAGACAGGAGGCCTATTTGTCCTCACTGAACTCAAATTCCAGTGGGGAACACCACATACACGTCATTATGTACATACCAGAGGAATAAGGTGTGAATGGAAGGTACTCTGAAAAGGGAAGGCGTTAGCGTTGGGGGAGACCTGGAAGGGTTTCCTTCACAAAGCAGGGATTGGAGCTGACTCTGGAAGGAAGCTGAGGAAGCTGAGAGGTAGAAGTGAGCATTCCAGGAATGGGGGATAAGCAGGGCAAAGGCCTGGAGGTGGGAGATCGAGTGTCCAATAGAAGGAAGACAAGAATGTCCGTGTCTGGATCATAGAGTTGGTAGAGGGAGTCAATTGTAAGAAGACTGGAAAGATGGAGCAGCTAAGTCGGGAAGAACTTTCAAAGCTGAATAGATGGTTTTGTGTTTGATCCTGGTGGTAGGAGGCATCCACTGGAGATTATCCAGTAAGTCAGTCAAATAAGCATTTATTAAGCACCTACCACATGCCAGGAACTGTGCTAAAAGTTGAACATCCCTGCCCTCAAGGAGCTTACTGTCTAATGGAGGAGACAACATGTAAACATGTGTACAAACAAGGTATGGACATGACAACTAGAAATAACTAATGGAAAAGAGGCTCTAGAATTAAGGGAGATGAAGAAGGGCTTCCTGTAAAAGGTGGCATTCGAGCTGAGACTTGAAGGAGTCCAGGGAAGTCGGGAGGCAGAGATGAGGAAGTCGGGAGAGCATTTCAGGCATGGGGCACAGCCAGGGCAAATGCCTGGAGTCTGGAGAAGGAGGGTCTTGATCGAGGAATAACAAGGAGGACAGTATTGTTGAGACACAGGGTATGTTTGTGGGGTGGAGAAAGGAGGCTGCAAGATGTAGGAAAATAAGGAAGGTAAGTGGCAGGTGAAGAGCTTTAAAAGCCAAATAGAAGACTACATATTTGATCCTGGATGTGATAGGGAGCCAGTGGGGTTTATTGAGTAGGGGAAGAGGCTTGTGCTTTAGAAAACTTATATAAACTCACACCTATCAGAGTGGTTAATTTGATAGAAAAGGAATATTGGAGGGGATATGGAAAAATAGAGACACTAATGCATTGTTGGTGGAGTTGTGAACCGATCTGACCATTCTGAAAAACAACTTGGAACTCTGCCCAAAAGGTATCTTGACCCAGCAATACCTCTACTAGGTCTATATCCCAAAAAGATTTTTTTTTAAAAGGGAAAAGGACGTATAATGTACAAAAATATTTATAGAAGCTCTTTTTGTGGTGGTAAGAAATTGGAAATTGAGGGGATGTCCATCAATTGGGAAATGGCTGAACAAATTGTGAAATACGAATGTAATGGAATACTATTGTGCTATAAGAAATGATAAGCGGAGTGGTTTCAGAAAAAACTTGGGAAGTCTTATATGAACTGATGTAAAGTGAAGTGAGCAGAATCAAGAGAACATTGCATAGAGTAACAGCAATATTATACTGTTATCAACTGTGAATAATGTAGCTATTTTCAGCAATATAATGATCCAAGACAATTCCAAAGGACTTATGAAGAAAATGCTATTTGCCTCCAGAGAAAGAACTGGTGGAGTCTGAAGGCAGATTGAAGCATTTTAAAAAGTTTATTTTTCTTGTTTTTTTTTCCTTGCAACATGGCTAATATGGAAATATATGTTTCATGACTGAAAAAACCCAAACAAAGCACCTTACTTTGGCAGTTAAATTGAGGATGGCTTGGAGACACCTGAGACAGGAGTCCAAATAGAAGGTCATTGCAGTAACCTAGAAAGGGTGTGTATTAGGGGGTCAGTCCTATGAGTAGAGAGAAGGGGATGTATTTATAGGAGAGATGTTAAGAAAGTAGAAAACTGATAAGATGTGGTGGGGGTGAGTTCAAGTGAGTAACTGAGCAGGACATCAAGGCTGTGGGCCTGAGCAACTGAAGGGAGTGGGGTGCTCTCAGCTCAGCCCCTAGCTCAGTGCCTGGTACGCATACCAAGAGCACGGTGATCTGGTTTTGGGTTAGTGGAGCACTCCGAGACTTTACTACAATTATAATTTAGTATATGTCTTAGAGTGTTTCTGGAGGAACAGAGAAGCTAATTGTAATGCCCTAGGTTGCACAGTTAGCATCAGAGGCAAGATTTGTACTCGGGACTTCCTGCCTTCCAAGTCAAGTGCTTTTACCATACAACCATCTGCCTTTTTTATTTTTGGCCTTGCTCATAGAAGATGCTTAGCAAACACTGATGATTAATTAGCATTTGATGAATTGAACCAATGAAATAGGTGCAGGGAAGAGTTGAGAAAACGGATTCTTAGGGCTTCCTTTGTGATGTGGCCATCCCCAAATCCCCCCTTTCTTTTTATAGTGACTCTGTCCTGTCTTTGGGACCCAGGAGCCCAGATCTTGTTTCTGTCTTTGTGTTAAAAAGAAGAGGGATCTGGCAAGTTTATTCAAATGGGAAATCTGGGTTCTGCTCCTGGCTTTATTACTGATGCCTGATGTGATCTTGGACAAATGATTTCACTTCCTAAGCAGCAGGTTCCCCATCTGCAAAGGAAAATTTGGGGTGAGATGATTCTTTCTGAACCAAATTCTGGATCAAGTGTCTTAAGATGACTCTGGATCAGGAGTTCTTAGCCTGGGGTCCCCAGACCACTCTGTAGATTTCAAGGGGGTCTATGAACTTGGATGGAGAAAAAATTGCTTATTTGTTTTTATTAACCTCTAATATCTAGCCTTTCAATTATTTGAACACATGTTTCAGATGAGGCCTTAGGCTTCACTACATGGCCTGCCCAAGGGGGTCAGGACCCCCCAAAAAAGTCATAAACCCCTGTTCTAGGTTTGCGTTTTTACAAGTATCTAAAATTCTTCCATTCTGACACTCCATTTTCTAACTCTTTGTCTAGTTCCAACATTCTCTGTTCTAAAGTTCTTTCTAGCTATGAGCCTTCCTATTCTCTGTTTTAAGGTCACTCTAGTTCTGATATTCACTGTTCTAAGGTCAGTCAATCAATCGGTCAGTAAGTACTTGTTTCTAGACTGTGCAAAGCAGTGGGCAAACAAGAGCAAAAACATGCCCCCACTGTTTGAATTCAGGAGACAATGTGTAAGCGACTAGGTACATGTATACCCAGCAGATGGGTGGATGGGAGGTGACCTTAAAGGGGCCTGCGCCATCTGGCTCTGCCATTCCTAGTCTGTGTTATAAGGTTCCAGCTCTGACATCCTGTGTTCTGTGTTCTAAGGCCTCCGCTGGCTCCTACATTCCTGATTCTATAATCTAAGGTCCCTTCAGATCTATGAACATTTCTCTTCCAAGGCTTCTTCTTGCTCAGACATTCTATGTTCTACTTTCCCTCCCAGCCCTGACATTTTCTGTTTTCTGTTCTAAGGTCCTTTTCAGTTCTATTCTAAGGCAGGGGTGGGGAACCTGTGGCCTGGAGGTCACATGTGGCCCTCTAGGTCTTCACGTAGGCCCTTTGACTGAATCCAAACTTCACAGAACAAATCATTTGGATTCCATCAAAGGGCTGCACTTGAGGACTCAGAGGGCCAAATGTGGCCTCGAGGCTGCAGGTTCCTCACCCCTGTTCTAAGGTGTTTACGACTTAACAAATTCCCAGGGGAAGCTGCATTTTTTGCTAGGGGGTGAGGGCAATGGTTAATCCACAGGAATATTTCCCTAATGGTGGAATTTCAGGACCCCAGAAATGAACTCCTTTGGGATCTGGGGGCCCTTCTTAGTGATGTCCCCATGAGAAAGGGTTGGGAGGGACAAAGGGGAGGAGGTCTCCTTCTCCCTGGAAGGGGTAGGGAGCAGGGAGGGCAAGTTTAATTGAGCCCTACAGAATACAAGGAGCCAAATGAGGTCTGGGGCCTCCATCTGCAGAATCCATCAGGCCCCCATGATTGGCCGCCGTTAAACAAAGCCAGGATAGGGTTTCATGCTTTTTCTGTGGGAGTGGGGCTAGGGTTTCAGGCTGATGATTTAGTCAGGTGTAAGCATGAAGTTTCCAATTTGGAGAAATAAATCTAAAGTGATTTTATTACCCCTGTTTTACCCCGACACCCAACTTCACCCCGGCTCCCTGTCAGAGCCAGCCTGATGTGTTTATCCAGGGCCCGCTGTAATTGATTGGCGTGCAATTGGACACGACACAGAGAGTGGAGAACGGCCGGCCAATCGGAGTACTGAGAACAGCCATGTCCTCGAGCCCCCCACTCAGCTCGGCCCACCCAAGCCTGGCTAGCCTTCTGCCTTCGTCTACTGGTCTGGTATTCTGGAGAATCTTGTGCTCCAGGGGGACAGAGTCTTGCTTGGCTGGCCCAGTGACCCCTGGGCCCACCTGACCACTGGGCCATAGCCCCTGACATTGGTGCATCGATGAGGGGGTTCTTAGAGAGCAGAGGATAGGCTCGAGCCCATGACAGCCTGGGAAAGGTGGAACAGGGATGGAATCAGCATTTACTAAGTGCCTACTGTGAGCCAAGCATTGTGCTAAGGACTTTGCAAATATGGTCTCATTTGGCTCCCTAACAACCCTAGCATGTAGGTACTATTACCACCATCCCCATTTGGCAGAAGAGAGAAACTGAGGCAAACAGGTACAGTGACTTGCCCAAGGTCACACGGCTAATAAGTGTCTAAGGCTGGATTTGAACTCAGGTCTTCCTGACTCCAGTCTCAGTGTTCTATCCCAGCTGCCTCAGTGATGGAATCTTTCCTCAATCTAATGGTTTCTAAGAATCAGAGAAATTCAGAGCTGAAAGGGGTCTTATAGGATTTCTGGTTCTTTCACTCTCCTAGAGCAAGAACCTCTTTGACGTCCTCCCTAACATCCCGTTTGTGCTTAAATACCTCTGGTGACAAGGAGCTCACTCCTTTATAGAGGCAGCTGTAGGGAGATCTTGAAATCAGACTGTGTATTTAGCCTTCCAATCACCTCTGGCATAGAATTGGAGAGCTCGAGAATCATATAACCACAGAAGCTCAGACCCAGAGTATCTGGTCATCTTGGAATAATAGAATCCTGGAGACTTGGAATCAGAGAGTCTCATAATCTTAGAATTATAGCCTCTTGGAACCTTAGAATCATAACATTTTGTTATCTTAGAATTATAGAGTCCTGGAATCTTTGTGTAAAATTATAGAATTTAAGTATTTTAGAATTAGAGAGAGCCATAATCGTAGAATCAGGAAATCTTGGAATCGTAGATATTTGGATTCTTAGAATCTCCCAACTACTTTATAGGGAAGGGGACTTATCCAAACCCCACCTGAGTAGGCAGGCAGGTTTTCCCTCTAGAACTTGCAGCAGAAATACTCACTCTCCATGAGTTGAGGTGAACAGGAGAGAAGGGGAATGCTCACGCCCATCTTAATCACTTGGTGGGTCTGTTGTGATGGAAGTGTAGTGCAATGGAGGGAACCTTGGGAAACTGGTCTCTGAACCGTGGCTCTGGGCACACCCTTTAACTTATATGAGACTCAGTTACCTCATCTGTAAAATGGGGATGGTCATTCCTCTGTTCCTTGATTTCCAGGGTTGTGAGAAAAGTGCTTTGTAAACCTGGAGAAGGCCCTGGCCCTGACACACCTGGGGAAGATGGACTCATACTCAGAGGAAGAAAGGAGAAAGGATGAACAATCTTCAGGTCATGGGTGCTCGGGTCCAGACTGGAAAAAAAATAATCTCATTCTGGTTCTTCCTGTCCCTGGAGTCAAGCACAGGGTTGACCATACAGGAGTGGATCAGGAATGAGTGAGTAGTTGACTGACTGAGGGAATGAGTGTGAGAAAGGCTCCTATCCTTCCCCATTCCTCTGGACTGAGTGCTGGGTTTTCATGGCCCCTGGCAGGTGTTCATAGCTTCCTTAGAGCAGGGAGAGAATAGAAGGGAAACAGAAAGACTTAAAGTGACTGAAGGTTTGGCAGCCCTGGTCTCCACCCCTCCCTCCGTGCAGCTTTGAGAAATTCTACAGGGAAGGGGCGGGGTCATAGAAGAGAGTTCAGCAAATCTGTATTAAGCATTGACTTTGTTCAAGGCATTGGGCTGGGGTCCAGGAATCCCAAGATAGGAAAAACACCCCTGGAGTCCCTGCCTTCAAGGATCTTACTGTCTGATAGGGAGGACAAGATGTGAAAAGGATAATTCAAGCTAGAGTGTTGTTGAGGCAAATGGAAATCAGACCAAGAACCCAGGGGAAATGGGAAGAGAAGAAGGTGTTGAGTTGTTGGTGGTGATGGTGATGATGGTGGACTCCAGGGAAAGCTCCATGGGGAAGAGGGAATTAGAGCCGGCCCTTTAAGGAAATACAAGATTTTTAAAAAATGGAAATGAAGAGGAGGGAGCACCTTCTGGTCTGTGTGAATGAGAGAATCATAGACTAGAACACAGATCATCAGAGTGGGGAAAGAACTGACAATGGAAAACTGAGAATGTTGGGTCCAGGAGGGACTTTAGAGCATAGAAGAGAGGATGTCATAGTTGAGAAGGAGCTTGGAACATAGAACACAGAGTGTTATACCTTAGAAAGGCCTTAGAACATAGAATGTCAGAGCTAGAACATAGCATTTCCGAGCTGGGAGGGACCTTAGGACACAGAACAGAGGGGGTCTTAGAACTGAGAATCTAGGTTGGATTAGATGGTCTTTGTTTCTGGTGTCTCTGAGCTTGAGAAGTCTACGAATCTGAAGTTCTAGGGTTCAAAAATGAGAATATCCCAAAGTTCCAGTATTCCAGCCTTCTCTGACACTGAGTTTTCTGACTCTGAACTTTCAAGGTCTAAAGGAACTCCCACTCATGGCTGAGAAAGCAGAGCCTGCAATCTGCAGAGTGATTGGCACGCCCTGAACTCTCCCAGCCCCGCTGGGCTTGGCCACCAGGAGCGGGGAGAGGGGCTGCCGCTCTATTAGGCTTTTACTGAATTTCTCAGAAACCCGAAACTCCTTGGAAGGGCTGGAAAACATCCCTCGGGCTGTGCTGTATGGGGAAAGTTCAGCAGCTCAAGCTGGCTCTGAGCGTCTCTCTGAAAGGGGTCAGAGTCAGCACCCCGGGGAGGTGCTCTAAGTTCCTTTCAGTGATAACAGGCAGTGGGGGCAGCCCCCAGATGAGCCCTGTGTATGCCCAGCCCTGGTCTGGTGCCAGCTGCTGCCAGCCTGCCACATCACCCGAATTCTCTTTGGGAAGCCTGGGTGTGAGGCTGCTGGCCAGAAGAAGAAGGGGGAGCAGCACCTCATCTCCTCGCTGTTATTTTGGTAGTGCCTACAGCATTGGGTATTGAGTTTCAGGAGGACCTGGTGGCCAGCCTCAAAGAGCTGGGAGATTGCAGGATTTGTGGAGGCAGTGGTCTAGGCCTCAACATTTGACCTGGATGAATCTTGGGTTGTGGGAGAGAGAAGTAACAAAGTAAGTCTTCCATTTGGAAAAATTTGTAGCATGCCAGACAGGTATAGGAGAGATCTGTTTGCCTTTCACAGAAAAAAGGGCTGCCCCAGGAACTGGGAGACTGGGGTGGGAATGCCTGCTGTGACCCCAACTAGCTCAGGACTGAGGGACAAGGCCTTTCTTACCTCTGTGCCTCAGCTTCCTCTTCTATAAAATGGGGTGGCTAGACATGATGACCCCCAGAACCCCTGATAGCTGTGGGAGTCTGTGCATCCCAAGGGGGAAGAGACCTCCCAGGTTACCTTGTCCAAACTTCTTCATTTGACAAAAGAGGGCATCAAGGCTCATAGAGAAGTCACTTGCTGAGACTACATGCCCAGAAAGAACAAGGGCCATCATTTGAACCTAGGTCTCCTGGGTTCGATCAGTCTAAGCCTATCTGCTATACCATATCATCACCATCATCGCCATTGTCATCATCATCATAAATCACTCTAAGGCCTACAAAGCACCAGACAAATACCTCATTTGATTCTTACAACAACCCTGGGAGGTAGGCGCTATTATTATCATCCCCACTTTACAGATGAGGAAACTGAGGTGTGTGGAGGTTAAGTGACTTGCCTAGGATCACATAGCTAGTAAAGGTCAGAGATGGAATTTGAACTCAGGTCTCCCTGATTCCAGGTCCAGTGTTCTATCCATTGAGCCACCTAGTGGCCTCTTCGTTCATGTATCCATCCTACTGAGTTCTGCTTCCCTTCTTATAAGGTTGTAATGGGAAAGGCAGTGTCCCTTCTAGAAGAGAATGTTTTCTGATCTTCTAGAATTCCATTGGTTTGGGGATCTCATGGCAGATCACCACTCATTAACGTCCAGGCATCCTGGGTCAGTCTTGTTTGGGCCCTTCCAGAAGTTGTCAACACAGGATTCACCCAGTGGGCTTTGGGGACTTCCTTGAGGTCTTCTGACATGATAAATGTAACAGCAAAAAAACCCTAATTCCCCCAAAACCTCTGTTCAATTCAGAGAGGCTAGGGTGCTCACCTTTTCTTCTCTACCAAGAGATCCCTAATCAGTTCTGGACTTATGTATGTGGGCAGACTGGGGATCAGTCTGAGAGGAGTCTGGCCTCTTGAGAGAGAGGTCTATACTTTTTTTCTCACACTTTTTTTGCTTTCTGGAGGGGAGAGGGCAGGGCAATTGGGGTTAAATGACTTGTCCAAGGTCACATGGCTAGTAAGTGTTAAGTGTCTGAGGTCAGATTTGAACTCAGGTCCTCCTGACTCCAGGGCTGGTGCTCTCTATTCACTGTGCTACCTAGCTGCCCCCTTTTCTCATATTTTTTTTAAAAAAAGATTCTAATCCTTAAACCTTGGTGGGTAGAGTGGAGAAATCACTAAAGATTTATATGTGGCTCATGTGTGGGGTGTGGGAGCAGGGGGAGCTGCTCAGTGTACAGGACAAATCAGATATGGGACAGCTATTTATTCCTCCACACTAAAAAAAGTTTAACGTGAGAGACTCCGAGGCACAGTTAATTTGGATTTAAACAAATGGCAGGAATAATTTGTAACACCTTTTATCCTCTCCTCGCTGACTGATACTCAAAACATCAAAAGTGAAGCACTTTCCAGGACTGTGGAGCTGGCATTTCACGTTTCACTCTCCTAGCACTGTATTTCAGGTTCACTACTTTGGCTCATCTTTCTGCTAGTATTTCTCCATGAAGTAGATTTGGGGGGGGGGGGGCTGTGAGAATTAAGAGGAGAGGGCAGTCCTCCCAAAGTATAGCTAGCATGCATCCACAGGGAACCCTGGGTTCCCAACCAAGCAATCTCGCAGGATTAGCTCCAAGGCCAAAACTGGCTATCTCGAGAGTGCTGTTCACTCATCTTTACTCAGGAAAGAAACACACAGCTGAAGAGGTGGCAAGGGTTTTGGCCTTTAGTCTTTAGACTCACCTAAGCCAACCCTTGTGTCTTGGCTGCCATGTTCTTGTAGCCACCATATTGCCAGGGAGAGGTTCTGACTTACTCAATAGATGGGGGCAGGGGGGGGGAGAGAGAGAGAGAGAGAGAGAGAGAGAGAGAGAGAGAGAGAGAGAGAGAGAGAGAGAGAGAGAGAGAAAGAGAGAGAGACAGAGAGAGAGAGAGACAGAGAGCGAGAGAGACAGAGAGAGACAGAGACAGAGAGAGACAGAGACAGAGAGACAGAGACAAAGACAGAGAGAGACAGAGAGAGCCTAAGGGTACGGTTACTTTAAGGTCCACTGTGGGTCTTAGTGACCCAACCTCTCTGATGATGCAGTCTCCTTGACTTTAGCCATAGCAGGGTGGGGAAACAAGGGACCATGCAGTGTTTGCTCCATTATCTCAAAGCATCAAGCCCTTTAGTGCTAAGCCAAATGTTTCTGTGGAAATGAACAGGGGGTCTGCTGTCTACCTTTCATTAGGTAGGCACACCAACAGAGAACATGGATTGTCCGCCAATAATCCCTCACTCTCTAGCCATGTGACTAACACATCTTCTTCCTGGTTTCTGAATTTCTTTGACAATATCTTTTAAGCAGCTTCTCTCAGTCATGACTCCCTGCTTGCAGAGTGTTGTGGTCTCTTGAAGTCTCCATGTTCCTCTCTATTGCCCTTTGGGTGGCCCTGCCTCTCAGTCCTTCAGAGATTGCCGTGTTTAGGAAAGCTTGGGATCACTTGGGACTTTGCAATTTCCCACAGACAATCCAGACCACTTTCTTATCCTGTCCAGTTCCCAACTTACTAACCAATTGTGGTATCTGTCCCAGGTGTATATTATAGATTGGTATCTCCCAGGCTTAGTTTCATTTCCTTTAAAATGCAGAAGTCTGAATGCAGTATTCTATATGCACACATGTGTACATATACACATATGTATGCTAGAATGAAAACCCCTTGAGAGCAGAGATTGTTTCATTCCTTGTATCCCCTGTGCCCAGAACAGTGGCTGTTACATAGCAGTACATCTGCCCTTAATTTCAAACACTTGTTGAGTGATTGGTAAATATTTACATAAGTATATATATATGTATGCACACATATATGTACATGCTTACATATGTCTTGCTAGATGAGTTCTATAGGTTGATGAGTCCATTGTATATCATTTTCTGGACAACAGATATTTTTCATCCACTTGTTTTTTCCTGTGTAGATAATCAGGGCAAGTTCCATATCATGCTGTCGCTACTCTGACTTTCATCCTTACCTCCTCCACACTGGGAACCACCCTGGGCTTCAATAGGTGAGTTTTTGCCTTATCTTGCCTCAAGCCAAGCCTCCATCTTGCTTCTTAGCCACCAGCGCCAGCTCTTCCTCCCTTTGTCCCTCCCTTTTCTCTCTTCCCAACTTCCAGCTCCTCTTTAGACCTTATCATCCCCCCTCCTCCCTAGAATGTAAGATCCTTAAAACAGAGAGTGTCTGGTTTCCTGGTATGTGTAACTCAAGTGCTCTGACTGGCTGGCTCTTTCTTTACCTGACTACACCTGTATCTATGTACCTGTATCTGCTTCTCTCTGTGTATCTGTGCATCTCTCTCTCTGTGCCCTAGTCTCTCTATATGCATCCACTCATTTATCCACCCAGCTAGAAGGCTCTTCAATGGGCCAGGGCTCGACATGATCAGCACAATGTCGTCCAATGATAGGAGCAGCTGGAGAAGCTCACCATCCCCACTCGAGGAATCCATCTTGGCTTTGGACTCAGTTCTGGATCCCTTCTATGATGCTGATGGCAAACCCTTTGGTGAATGCATATCCCCTGGTCTCAGGCATCATCAAGACTATTGACCCAGCCTAGGGCCATGGAACAAGTTTATTTCTGCTCTGTCTTTCAAGGAGTCACACATAATATATGCATCCATATTATATATGGGGGTTATGTGCATGGAAGATGGCTAGATGAAGAGCTTGATAAGGAGGCATTTCACTATTGCAAGTTAAATTTTTTTTTTAATAATTGTTCAACAATCAGCACAGGGGAATCTGGGATATTCTCTTTCTACCAATTGTATGACAACAGTGATGAGTCTACTATGCACTTGAAAAGCGGAGGTATTTTCTTCTAATTCTTCTAACTCAAGGAGGATCTCAATGTGAGTGGCAGCTATCCTCAAAAAGTGCTTTTATACATGAGAAGGCTGGTAGCAGAGAGATCTGGAGATACCGATGTTCTGTTGGTCATCTTTTTGGTAATAATTGGACCCAGCTAAGCAATGCAGTGGATAGAGCCTTAGAGTTGGAGTCAGGAAGACCTGAGTTCAAATGTGGTCTGTGTGAATCAGCACAACTCCCTGATCCTCCATCTACCTCAGTTTCCTCATCTGTAAAGTGGGGGTAACAATAGCACCTACCTCCCAGGATTGTCTGGAGGATCAAATGAAATAATATTTGTAAAATGCTTAGTGTAGAGCCCGGCACACAAGGATGTTCTCAGTAAATAGTTGTTAAAATCGAATCTTCCTCACCTTCGGCATAATGCCTTCCTTTGGGGATCTCTAAACTCCTTCGTGCGTGTATTGATCAAGAG
>CM053584.1:26293590-26333590 GCA_028627135.1 Pseudochirops cupreus | reverse complement strand
TTATTAACACATTGCCTCTCCCAACAGACTGAGCCCTGGCAGGGGCTGTCTTTGCCTTACCTCATATTCCTCACACTTAACACAGTGCTCAGGATGTAGGAAGTAATGATAAAGGCTTCCTGACCATCACAACTTTGTGAAGCTGATTTTTTTGAACCCGTGACTAAGATGGTACATTTATCTCTACTAAATTGTGCCTTATGAGATGCAGCCAATTTTTACAGACTGCTGACATCCATCAACTTTGTGACACCCGCAAATGAGATAAATATGGTCCTCTAGCTTCATCATATGGAGGCTAGGTGGTACAATGGTTAGAGTGTTGGACCTTGAGTCAGGAAGACTCACCTTTACAAGTTCAAATCCAGCCTCAGAAATTAGCTGTGTGACCCTGGGCAAAGTCACTTAACCCACTTTGGCTCAGTTTCCTCATCTGCAAAATGAGCTGGAGAAGGAAATGGCAAATCACTCCTTTATCTTCTCCAAGAAAGCCCAAAACGGGGTCACAAAGAGCTGGACATGACTGAGATGATGGACCACCAACAATAGCTTCCCCAATAGAATCACAGTATAGAACCTGGGTCCAATTTCCCCTTCCCCCATTCACGGAGTTCAAAGTACTCTCTGTGAATCCACATCCAATCAAATATACAGCCCACAAGCCCCAACGAGTAGGTTTCCCTTCAATAGTTAGCCAGAGGACATAACTGGTTTAAAGCAAAAGCGTTTAATGAAATAGCACAGGAGGAAATGTAGCAGTAAATTGTTTTCCTCATAAACCTGGGGCACACTCTCCCACAAATGCATAATACACATGGACAGGAACACATATAGGGAACACATATGGTCAGGTCACAAACTTAGGGAGCATGCATGATGAAGGCACATATATACATACATAAACATACATATATACACATATATATGTGTGTGCATCTATATACACACACACACACACACACACACACACATATAGTCAGTACACGCCTCAACCATACTTGCAAATTGCTTTTTTTACCTTAAAGTATTCTGTAAATGTGAGTGATTATGATTATTTCTGGTAGACTTCTGTGGACCTTCCACAGAGAATGTGCCCAAAATGAGAGTACCACTGCCACACAGGAACTATCCTTATTCTTTATTCAGGATGCTTGACTGTCTCACTTCTTCTATCCTGTCTCTTCTGGGGATCTTCAGGCCATTTTGGGGCATGTAAATCATTTTTGGAATTGTGTCCTCAGGGTGGTCTACAGGGTCAATTCTGTGATGCCAGCACTCTTGGACTTGCTGCTATATCACACTTCTGGGGGAGTATTGGGGATTAAAGGTTGGGTTTTTGTGTCAGGTTACATATGCCAAAGAAATCAGACTCTGATCAGACTCCATCAGATTGTAACCATTACCTCCCCTCAGATCCTGATGGGGATAGCCTAGGACTCTGAGCCCCAAACCCCTGGGAATAGCAACACTTCTCTTCCCAACTCAGACTACTTCTAGCCCAGGCTCCTCCATAGCCATCATCCTGGAAGATGAGACCTAGAAACTTCCTCTGCAGGTGCTGACTCCCCTGCCTCCTCAACAGCCACAGCTCCTGGAGATCCAGAAAAGAAAGTTCTCTCCCACCAAAGTACTTGTCTCATGGGTCACCAGAGAGTGGTAGGGTTTTATCAGTGGAAATGACATGAGAGAAGAGACATGACCATCTATCTGGCCACTGTACCCTAAGGATCATGGGACTTTCCTTCTAATTTGTAGCTGTATGCATCCCCCCCTATAAGCATGTGGTTTCCTTGAGACCAGAAATCCTTTTCCCCTTAGTAAATTTTTTATTCATCCATCCTCTCCCTTCATCCCATGCCTGGATCCTCAATCAGGCTATGTAAACAAGGAGAAGTTTTTTTTTTTGGGGGGGGGTCATTACTGTGGATTGGAGGGGTGATGAAGTCCCACATATGGGATAAGTAGGAGGAAAATCTCAGGAAGGAAAGGGGCCAGCTGGTGGTCAGCAGCTCCCAGGGGTACCCCGCATAGAGAGCCGGATGCTGACTGGGGGTGGCCCTCCATTGAACATATTTGGAGTGGAATCTATACCCAGAGGGTCACAAGACCTCTAATAAAATTGTGGGAAAACACTTCCTCTGGGAGAGTGAGGCTCAGGCAGAGTAGCTCAATGGTCAAAACTGGGTCAGGGGCTGAGAGGGCCTCCAGGGGTCTCCTGGTCCCTTCCCCTACATCTGAGTAGGACCATACCTAATACAATACCTAACATTAATTAAAAAGGTCTTTTCTGAGCCCCAACTGAGTGCCTAGCCCTGTGCTAGAGACAAGAGAAGAAGATGTAGTCACACCTTGTATGACTGGAGCAATGGAAAGAACATTGGATGTGGAGGGAGAAAAAACTGGATGTGAGTTACAGGTCGGACCAGAACTGTAACAAGGTTCAGGCAACCTGGGCTTTGTTCAGGGCGTTGACACATGGTGGGTTACACTTCCACTCTAAAATATTCTGCCTTCTAGTTTTCCATGGCCCTCAGGCTGCCATCCCCAGTTGCCATGACACTCTTCTCTTGGCAACCTGTTGCCATAGCACCCTAGGTTAGTGTGGTGGTACTCATGGTCAGAGTTGCCTCTATGCTACTGCCACACACATATTAATCTTCCTTAAAATGAATCACTCTGTCTCTGTCTGCCTTAGTTTCCTTACCTGTAAAATGGTGAGAATAATAGCATTTGCTCCAAGGGTTGTTGTGAAGACTCAATGAGTAACCATTTGTAAAGTGCTTAGCATAGTGTACATGCTCAATAAATTCTTCCTTCCTTCCCCCTTTTTTCCCTTTCTCCTTCCCTCCCTCTTTCCTTCCCCCTTTCTTCCTTCACTGCTTCCTCCTTCTTTTCTCTTATTTCCTTCCCCTCCTTCCTTCCCTCTATCCTTTCTTCCCCTTTTTTTCCTTCCCTCCCTCTTCCTTTCCTCCTTCCTCCCTTCCCCCTTCCTTCTTTTCCTCCCCTTTCCTCTCCTCTCCTTTTCTTCCTTCTTTCCTCTCTTCCTCCTTTCTTCCCTTCCTCCCTCCCTATCTCTAAATCTTTTTGAAGCACATATTCACACAGACACATACACACACATCATGGCACAGACTAAGAACATTTAATCATTTAATTGGACACTTACACACCCTTGGCCCTTGTGCTGGACCTGACTTGCCTCTCTTTAGAACAACATCTGCCTTGTGGGAAGCATATTTTTCACCCTTGCTTTGCTCACTTACTGGCTTTGTTTTATTCTGGGGTCCCTAGCAGCAGGGAGTGAACATTTCCACTCAGCCTTGCATGACCCTTGTGGTCCTATGGCCTCAGTTTCCCTGCCTGCACAATAGAGAGACTGTTTCCCAGTCTTGACCTGATTCAGATTTTAAGGGAATGAACATCTGGGCCTCAGCTGGGCTTCTGGGAGCAGGGTCTTGGGTGTGTTGTTTCCAACACAGACCTCCTTTTGTGAGGTTCCCTATACACCCTCCAAGCCCAAGATAGATGGTCACCTCTGTTACTAAACTTTCTTAGGGAGGTCTGGCTGGTCCCCAGGAGGCCAGATGACAGGGCCCACTCTCCAGGGACTCATGCTGCTGTACCTGCCCCTCCTCCATCCCCTCCCCCACTCATTCCTCCATCCATGCTCAGTGATTCCCCCCCACTCTGTTTCCTCCTTAGTCAAATGAAAGGGTCCATCCCTTCTGGTGCTGAATCCTATGATGCCCATCTCATCTGGGAGTGATGTCTTATCTCTACTTGGATCTGAAATAAGAATATCTTGTAATAATTAAAAGATACGGTTCTTAGAGTTTCACTGGTCCTCGGTTTCCCCTAGGGTGAGCTCTAGATCCTTAGCTCTCTCATCGATTTAACCTTGGGTGCATCCCCCTATTTTCCATGCTCTTCCTTCTCCCCGTGGAGGTCAAACCCCTGGGATACCTTGAGGGGCCCCTCTGAGCACTGCCCTCCTCACCCCATGGGGAAGAGACATATGACTTGTTTCACTTAAGCCCAGAGGGGGCAGCAATGAGTCCTGGGGGGTGGAGGTGCCCTTGGAAAGGGTCAAATTTAGGTCTAACAATATCCTGGGCTTGAAGTCAGGAAAGAGCTGGTTCTGATACTCCTGACAGCTTGTTGAGTGACCTCAGGCTAATCAGGTCAGCTTTCTAAACCTCAGTCTCCTCATCTGTAAAATGGGGGTTATAGGACTTCCAAGTGGGCTGCCTGAGTAGGAAGTGAGCTCCCTGTTACTGATGATGCTTAAGAAGAGACTGGATGACCCTCAGCCAGGGAAGCTATGGGGAATTTCTATAACTGCCTATGGGTTAGAAGAGAGCTCTGAGACCCTTTTCACCTCAAAGATTGTGGGATTCAATCCAGAGACCAATCCCAGAGCACTCCCATTTCTAGAGTGATTTCCAAAGGATTTTCTCCTTCACAATCCCAGGAGGTGGGTCAAGGATCATCATCTCACTTTCTAGAGGTAGAAACTAAAGCCCAGAGAGGTTCTGGAATCACCTGTTGTCACACAGCAAGTGGCAGAGCTGGGATGTGAATATTCAGACCCTTTTCCCGGGGTTTCCCTTCTCTGGCTGTGTGATAAGACACACAGACTGAGGAAGGATGTGAGTAATGCTGTGGGAGAGGTCGAGACCCAAGGCTATGGGTGTGGGTGGTGGTGGTGGTGGTTGGGGAGCAGGGGAGGCTTCCCAGAGGAGGTGGCATTGGAATTGGGCCTTGATGGAGGCATTAATATTGGATTGCATTGTTGGGTAGGGCACATCCCTAGCTCAGTGAGGCTGTGTCCACTTTGGGGAGAATCTGGCCTCTGCAGGACTGTGGACCACCATCATCACAGACTGGCCATTAGAGTTAAGAGCTAGGTAGAGAGGTCTACCATTACAGTAGTTCCATGTAACACAGAAGACTGTAATATATTTGCCCTTGACCCAGGCCTCTCAGCTGACCATCTCAGCTCCCTTATACTATCAGCTCTGTCAGGATCCCATGACCCCTGTTTTACTGCCACCTGAAAGAATAGCTA
This sequence comes from Pseudochirops cupreus, assembly GCA_028627135.1. Taxonomy (NCBI): domain Eukaryota; kingdom Metazoa; phylum Chordata; class Mammalia; order Diprotodontia; family Pseudocheiridae; genus Pseudochirops; species Pseudochirops cupreus. Next base: position 26,328,522 of record CM053584.1, on the reverse strand, counting down.
AGAGGTCAGAAAACATCTTCAAGAATGTGATGGCTGTTGACCTTGTGACACAGAGCTATCTGCTTTCGTGTCATTCCAGCTCTATAGGGAAGTTTTAAGAGTTTGAACAACTCCTAGCACAGGCTAATGGAGAGAATTTCTCTTCAGAGGAACATATGACACAGGGCATCAGAGAATTAGACATGCAGGAAAGGTGGTTCAGGTACATGAACTCCCCAGAGTTGGACTGTTTGGACAAAAATGTTCCACTAGGTTGCATTTCTCTGTCTCTCAAACATTATGATCCACTCTGTGGTATAAAGGCTCCCTTAGGAATACCAAGTCCAGAAGCCCAGGTTATCTCTGTTACCTTCACACTCAGAGGGAGAGGAAGTAGTGCCCTTCTCCTTCCTTCCTTCCTTCCTTCCTTCCTTCCTTCCTTCCTTCCTTCCTTCCTTCCTTCCTTCCTTCCTTCCTTCCTTCCTTCCTTCCTTCCTTCTTAAACTGGTGGGTGAAAAGAATATAATTGAGCCTATACCACACTAGGATTGATTGAAGGAACTGGGCTGTTTAGTCTGGAGAAGACTGGGGGGGGGGTAATATCCCAGCTGTGTTCCAATATTTGAAGGGCTGACATGTGGAGGAGGGGCTAGATTCACTCTGCTTGGCCCCAGGGGGCAGAACCAATGGAAAGAAGTTGCAAAGAGACCGGTTTAGGCTAGATGCCCATGGTAAAACTTTCTCATCATTCCAGCCGTCTCCAAGTGTGCTGGACAGCCCTGGGAGCTGGGGAGCTTCCCTGTCATGGGGGTCGTTAGATGGAGGGTGGATGGGTGCTTGTCAGGGGTTACGGAATCCTTTGGTGTACAGGTCGGGCTCTGCGAAAGTCCTTCCAGCTCCCAAATCCAAGGACTCGGAGATTATTGCAGCAGTTTCGTGATTGTTCTCTGGGTCTCCGTTCTTTCTCTTTTCCACAATATCCTCCATTCAGCCTCCAAACTGAGATTCCCAGCGCGTAGCTGGGTCTGAGCCTGTCACCTCCTGGCTCACGATGTCTCTGGTGGCTCCCCACGGCCCTTTGGATACAAATACCCTAGAGTGGCCTTTAAAGTTCATGCTTATTGCATTCTGAGCCTGGCCAAAACGGCTCACTGGAGGTTTCCTCTAGACATCTGCGTTCCAGGCACTCCATTTGGGGAAGCTGGGCTGTGCAGTAGTTAGAGCTGGGCCTGGAGTCAGGAAGACAAGTTCGAATCTAGTCTCAGAAGCTTATTAGTTGTGTGATCCGGGGCAAGTCACTTAACCGCTCCTTGCCTCAGTTTCCCCATCTGTAAAATGGTAGTAATAATAACACCTCCCATCCCAAGGTTGTTGTGAGGATCAAGTGAGGTAATAATTGTAAAGCTCCCAGCCTAGTGCCTGGCACATAGTAGGTACAATAAAATGTCAGTTATGATGATGATGAGGAGGATGATGATGATGGTGTTCTCCCTCCTTACCTCCACCTCTTGGAACCACTAAGCTCCCTTTAGGGCTCAGCTTTAGGGTCACCTCCTTCAAGGGGGCTTTCCTTCCTCCTCCAGGGGTAAGCACTTTTCGACCGTCCAGCATGGGGCATTTGTTTGGTATATACCATGCACCTACTTGAGGGCAGGGACTGTCTCACTTTGTACTTGCATCCCCAGCACCTAGAACAGCGCCTGGAACATAGTAGGTACTTAGTAAACATTGGCTGATCACTTCATTGATTGATTGGTGCCCCTTAGACTGTAGAGACACTATGTGATTTTTTTCAGTGGCCCTTTGGGAGTGCCAAAGGAAGGGACTTTGATTCATAACAAAGGAAGAAAAACAGATGAAATGGATGGAAAATGGTGGTTTTGTCTCCTTAGTTTACATTTATTCTGGCTCAAACTTATTTCATGCTAAGAGAGGGCTTGGAAACTAAAGTCAGAGTCAGAATGAGAATTCTTGGAATGCTCTAACCCTAAGCTAGAGAACAACAAACATTCCTAGGGAGAGAGCTTTGAATCTTGCCAAGCCCTTTGCTCTGGAGCACAGGTGAGGTAGGCAGTGCCAGTCTTACCATCCTCATCCGACTGGCTCAGAACTGGAGCTCAGGAAGGTTTATGGCCTGAAAGGAGTCACACAGACGGCAGTTGTCAGTGCTGAGAAATACCTAATGTGGAAACAGCAGGAGTAGAACTGAAAACAACAGCCCTTTGGGGACACAAGAATGTGCATCATAGAAATAAGCTGGGAGCAGGCAGGATGGGGCCAGAAGTGATTAACCTGTGTTCTAGCTAAAGCTCTGGGGGTCTGGAGGATGGGGGCTCACACTCTGAGTGACTGCTTTTATCTGTCCCCACCCCTCCAATGACAGCATCTCTGGAGCCCAAACTCCCATGTCAAGTTGAAATTGTTCAGTGGTCCCTTGGCCCATCCCTAGCCCTCCCCCTGCCCCCGTTTTAACTTGCTCTGCTCATTGGCACATTTAGAATCTCCATTTCATTTCCACCCAACAGAAAACCTGAATGCTAGTGGAGTTCTGGTCCTCCAGCCACATTCCACTCATTAATCACCAAGTAAGTAAGTACTTCTTATCCCAAGGCGGGAGAGAGAAAATAAGCTACCACAGGAGTGTGAGATGGTCCAGAAAAAGGAAATTATTCAATTAGGTACCTAATGCTTCCTTTGCCCCACTCCCCACAAAAGATTTGATCTGATCTGGGTCCAGGGAACTGTGGTACAGTGAAAGAACACTGAATTTGGAGTCAGAAACCTTGGGTTCAAATCTTGACCTAAGACCAGCAAACAAAGTCTCTGGGTTGTAATTTCCTCATGTTAAGGAGCACCTGCTTGACCCTCACTCCTCTAACTTGTCCTGGCACTGGCTGGTTGGGTCGCTACCCTTTTGCAGCCTCTTCTGAACTGCTAAAGCTTCCAGTATCTTCTGGCACATCTGGATTCCAGCTTCAAGAAAGAAGATAAAAGAGACCAACCCTGCTTCAGTTTGCCGAAGGAAAAAGCTCTGGGAAGACCTGAGAGGACCTGGATGCCTCCCTTCTTCCCTGAGTCTCAGCTTGCCACGACAGAGGCTTCATAGAGTTTCCCTTTAGGTAAGATTAAGGATAGACACTCTCTCAGTTGACCTGGGCTGTCTCGCTCCCAGGGGAGAGCTCCTCCGCCCTGTGTCGTCTGGTTACAGCTTCCTAGGCAGACTTTCTCTGGTTTTTGTTTCGCTATGACTTGGAAATGGATTTCTTTGCTATTTACTGTGTGTGTTCATTGTGGAACTGGTATTTGGTAAGAAAAGGGGTCAAGCCTTGGATATAGAGCTTGGAGTCCTCCTTCCCCTCAATAATAATGAACAGTGATCAGAAGTTAGAGGAGGAGGAGGAGGAAGAGAAGAAGAAGGAGGGGAGAGAAAGGGAGAGAGGGAAAGAGACACAGACAGAGATGGGGGAAGGTAGACAGATGGAGAGAGAGACAGAGAGGAGAGAGAGAGAGAGAAGAGAGGGAGAGGGAGAGGGAGAGGGGGAGAGAAAGAGAGAGAGAGAGAGAGAGAGAGAGAGAGAGAGAGAGAGAGAGAGAGAGAAACACTAAGTAATTAGAGAGATCAGGAAAGGGCACCTGTCAGAAGCAGCAGTGGGTTGTGATTTGAAGGAAACTGGAGGGAGGTGAAGGATGAATGTGCTGGCAGACACCTGGGAAGATTTGGAAGTAAGAGGTAGAAGTTCATAAATAGGAACCAGATAATAAGTCTTAGGAGTGGGGTGTAGAGTGAGTAAAGGGCAGTGAATTGAAGTGAGTCTGAGAAGGTTGGCAGGAGCCAGATTTTCCTAACCCTTAAGTGCCCAGTACAAGGAGTTTTGTATTTTATCCTTGAATCAATCAGGATCCATGAAATCTTTTGAGTAAGGTCCTCCCGTGGCCATGTCTGCCTTTTAGGAATATAAATCTGGCAGCCGTGTGGAGGGCAAAGAGCCTGGAGTTGGGGAGACCAATTTGGGTTCAAGTCGACTCCCTTCTCCATCTGACAATCCTTCACTGTACTCGAAGGCAGGCAGCATACCCACTCTGAGCCTTTTCTTCTCCAGACTAAACATTCTCAGTTCCTTCTTCTGCTGAGCCTCTACCCATGGTGATCCTTCTCCCTCAGTATTCTAGAAGTTGGAGTGATTGGAGGAGAAGGTGCTGAGGGGGTGAATCTCATCTCTTTCTTCCCAGATCCTCCCTAAACCACCAAGAAAGGTTATAGGGTTAATTGTAAAACCCAGCAAGGCAAGGAAGGTGTGAATTAGAGAGACCAATGGCCAGTGTGGTTGGTGGGGGCTGCCAGCCCACGAAGAGACAGGGATACCAGACACTAGCTCTGCATCTGAGAAATAGTGGTAGAGAGGTCCTTGGGACAAAGTGGACCCCTGCAAACTGCATCCAATTCTGATCTAGAAATCCTAATAGTTCCCACTTACATAGTGTTCTAAATTTTACAAAGCACTTTCCCCCACAAGAACCCTGAGAGGGAGAGAGGGCAAGGCAGCATGTCATAAATGGAAAGAGTGTTAGACTTCTGGTAGGAGTCTGAGGTAGAATCATAGTTTTGATACTCACTATCATGGTTATTATGGGCAAGTCCGTGAATTTGGATAAGGCTCAGTTACATTGCCTGGAAAATGCTTCTCTGCTCACAGTAGTGAGAAAAAACAAGGACCCAGTGAAATAGGAGCTTTTACTATCAAGTATTTTCCTGCTCATGACACTGGCAGCTGAGGGGGGTAAACACAATTGACTGGCATTTTGCAGAGATCTCCACAGAGCCTTATTTTGACACCTCATTGGGTTGAAGTGGTGACTGTTCTCAAAGGCTTTGCCAAAAGAATGCAAGTTCTACAAGTAAGGGATAGGGCTTTGGGTACAGTCTCAGCAGCAGATCAAGTCTGCTTCCTGACAGGCAGCCTCCCTAAGTACAGAGAGGCTTGTCATGAGCAGGCTGGCTACTGGGGTCATGAATTCTTTGGCCACTGACCCCCATGAAACGTAGAAAGCCACAAAGCAGCCTTAAGTGTTGTGCCCTTCTGTGTAATACACTGATGGTAGAAGAAAAAGAAGGGGCAGGGGTACTAAAATAATAGTTTTCATGCAATTTTTATAGTCTAATTTAGCTGTTGGTACTCTGACTGAGAGGGCCTTGCCCCAGAATCAGCTAGAATAATCACTCTTGACCTGATAAATGTAGCCAGGTGTGGTGTGGGAGGTGTTTAGGTTAGAATCTGTGATGGCCTTGACCTTTGTGTGGTCAGTCATGCTTTCTCAATTTCTCCCTTCAGCTGGGCCTAAGGTGTGACTTCCCCTTAGTCAAGGGAGGGAACAAAGTGGGAGAATAAATTTGTCAGAGGCCTCTACTTTTGAGAAAAGGTCTCACTCAACCTCCTTCTACCACTTAAATATGCTTATTAATGACTCAAGCATTTTCTACAGTTGATGTGGTTTGTTACAACCCTCTTGTAATGTTCCAAAGATATAACAATCACTCATACCAATAAAATTCTCTCTCATTTGGCTCAAACCCCAGCCAGGAAAGAGTCCTTGTGACTTGGATGCAAGCTCTGAATCTCTGTCCCCTTATCCCTCTGCAACACAGACCAATTACCCCTTTCTTTCTTTCTGCCTTCCCCTTCCAGAAAGAATGAAATCACACAACCAAGAGCAGTTAGGATTGCTCTTTGGTCTATCTAGCTGTGGTACTAATAAAACAGCAAGTGAAAAATTTTTAATGAGTAGAAACTCTGAATTAGATATTTGTCCTCTCAGACAAAGAGAGGAGAGAAGAGAAAAGACACACTATATGCATTTTGCCTTGGAGAGGGAAAAAGTTCTCCATTGATTGGATGCTACCCACCCTCTGGCATCAGCTGTCCTATGTGCCAAGGCAGATGAAGGTGCTGATGGCTTCAGTGAGTCCTGTCAAATTCAATGCCAGACAAAGTCTTCTGTCTTTTCCACTTCCTTCTCTAGCATCTACATCCTTTCTGGCTCACTCTCTGTTTGTTGACTATATTGGAATGGATTTGACTTCTGTATCCCCAACTCAGGCACCCAAGACCTCTGTGGCTGTAATTGCAGTTGTGGTGAGGGTAACATCTCTCTGGATAACCAGATCACAGATGGACATTATTATAAAGTCAGTAGAAAACATAAAAAAGAAAAAGACATGATTTGAAATTGAAACAACTCAATTGTAACCCATTCGGATCAGTGATAGAAAATGAAAAATGAGTGATAGATGGAAGGAAGGGCATAAATACAAACCATAACACAGTTTTATACAGTTTGCTGGAGCACATTTGTAAGTCAATGATCATAACTAGGAGACAAATAGGGCCTTAAAATCTCTGTCATCAGCAAACATTTGATTTATTTGTCAAACAGGGAGAGATGGTTACCAAAGGAAACGTCATTTTAGGATATAAACAGACTTATAAAATATTATGTAGAGGGTGATGGGAGGTTATGAGCAATATTGCCTCATAAAACAGAAGCAATGGAAAGCAAAAGCAATTCAAAGAAAGGCTGGCAGAATGCAAACAGAGCAAAGTCACCTGAGGGCGTTTAAGGACAAAAATAGGAAGGCAGCAAAGAGAAGAAATATGGAAAAGATCTGCACAGATCATAACCCCTTTTTTAAAAAAACAATCGAGGACAATAGAATCATTACACTTGGACTTTAACACTGTAGTCTCAGACGTGTTTATAGAAGAAGTGAAAAATAAAGATGGGGAAATAGGTGGATTACACAGTGTACATGAAGGAGATCCATAGTGGAAGCGACACAATTGTGAATGTGCTGAATAATTGATTCATTCCCCTAAAGGAGGGGAAGCTACCAAAGATGTGGACAAAACCTCAGACCTTATCAATACAGAAAAAAGAGGACTGAGAAAGTGTCAACTATTTAGTTATATGCCTGAATTTCCATTCTACAGAAAATTTTTATAAGAACAATTTACCCTGGGGTAGCTAGGTGGTGCGGTGACTAGAGAACTGGCCCTGGAGTCAGGAGGACCTGAGTTCAAATGTGGCCTCAGACACTTAACACTTACTAGCTGTGTGACCTTGGGCAAGTCATTTAACCCCGATTGCCCTGCCTTCCCCCCTCCAAAAAAAAGAAAGAGAAAAAAGAAAAATTTAGCCCCACATCAAGGATATTCTTGACAAGAGTATTAGTAAAACATAGGGTGACTTTCTCAAGTGATATTCTGCAGAAAACCACATCTTCACTATCAAAGAACTGAATGAAAGATGAATAAAAGATCTATTTTGCTAATTTTTTATTGTGGAAAAGCACTTAATTCCATAGGGTAAAATACTTGTTGAAAGTCTTTAAGTGGCATGTCATCCATCCATAGTCAAAATTATTCAAAATTCCCTAAAAGTTATAACCACATAGATAACCTTGTTTGATGACCAACTGATGAGACATGTTAGCTGATGCATCAAAAAGACACTAAGTTTCCTAAAGATGTTTAGCATTGTGACAGAAGAAATGTAATAGAGTCAAAATTGAAAAGGGCCTCTCTAGGAATGGTGAGGCCCTCCAGATACTCCAGATGCTGCCATACTGGATAAAGCCCACAATATTTACAGAGCTTCTTGAAGATCTGAAACCACTCTAAGAGTTTGGTTTGAACATCTACACAGCAAAGCTCAAGTGGATGATGAATGTCTGTTGCTTAGCTGATATGTATTTGGATGGACATTCTATAGAGAATGCTTATCCATTAGTGTGTGTGTGTGTGTGTGTGTGTGTATATATAGCTCAGAAAGATAGAAGAAATGGACAAAGGACTGGGCCTAGAATTAAATAGAAGGAAAAATTGACCACGTTTACCAAAGTTTTGCCAAAGTTTTGCCAAAGTTTACCAGAAATGTAGGCTATTTTATGCTTAAGAGGTTGGAAAGTTCCTTTAATGGTGACAAACTTCTAATTCCCTCTGTGATTCTTGATTATAGTGAGATTTTTGAAGGAGTGATCCAAGTAATTAATCATCATTTATTCCCTTCAAATTGTTCAAATACATTTACCTTTCTCTTGCCCCTTGCATGTATGTTAAAATAATTTTATTTAACTCTAATCTTTTCATCCAGAATGCTTTAATAATCCTTTGTTTTATTAAAGGCGTGTCCCTCACCCTCCACCTTTTTAGTTATATCAGTTTGCAGGATAAATTATTCTTATTTATAAGCATTGTCATTCTTTCCAAGGTTAACTAATATCTGTTTTATATAATTCTTATATATTTATAAATGCACAAGTTGTCTCTCTCATTTGAATGTAAGCTCCGTGAGGGCAGGGATTGTTTCACTTTTGTCTTCTTTGTGACACCTATGCCCAGTACAATTCCTGGCACATAAAAGGTACTTAATGAATGCTTGTTGGTTAACTGAGTAATTGATAGTCTTTAGATATAGTGCATTCCAAGATTTCTTTTTTTTTAAACCATAGTTGCAGCATGTCTTGTGTGATTCTGTGTATGATTCCTTAATACTTGAACTCTTTTCTTTCTGACAATTTGCAGTGTTTTTTCTTCTACCTGAAAGACTTCGGTTTTTCATTTTGATGTTTCTGGGTGTTTCCAATTTGAGAGTTTTTTTTCAGGAGATCTCAGGTGGATTTTTTCCTACTTTCACTTTGCCCTCTGATTCTAATAATTCTGGTGAGTTTTCTTTCATCATTTCTTGAAACATTAAAAACAAATCCTAGTCTTTTGTTTCACCTTGTCAAGACATGCAATGATTTTTAAATTGTTTCTTTTTGTTCTGTTTTCTAGGTCAGTTGTTTTTGATGGTAGATACTTCACATATTTTTTAATTTTTCAGGTTTTTTATTTTGTTCTAATATTTCTTTTAAAAAGAATTTTATTTTTTATTCTAAATTTAAAACTAGTAATATGAGCATTTCCATATGCACAGCAGAATGGAATAAGAGGATTGTACATGAAACTGTGAATCTCTATCATGAATAACTTGCTTTTCTTTTTAAATATATAAGAATATACAACATATAACCTTTAGAACTGTCCTACTTGTCTGTGATTCTATTTGATCTTATGTTGTCATCTGTGAATTTAAAAATGTGTCAATATCTTTCCTTCCTTCCTTCCTTCCTTTGTTTCTTTCTTCTTTCCTCTTCTTTCTCCTCCTCCTCCTCATCTTCCTCCTCCTTTTCTTCCTCTTTCTTCTTCTTTTGGCTCATGTATTCCTAATCCCACCCTTACCCTCATACCTCACTCTGAAAAACATAAAATCAAAAATCCTTGTAGCAGATATGCATAGTGAAGCAAAACAAATTGTCACAATGACTGTGTCCAAAAATGTGTGTCTTATTCTGCCTCTTGAGTTCATCACTCTTCTGTTAGGAGATAGGTGGCAAGTTTCATTACCACTCCTTGGGAATCAGGGTTTGTCACTGAATTGATTAGAACTCTTAAGTCTTTCAAAATTGTTTTATATGTTGTTATTTTATGAATTGTTTTCCTGGTTTTGCTCCCTTTACTCTGCATCAATTCATACAAATTTTTCTAGATTGCATTTACAGTCTTTTACAGCACAAGAGTATCCATTATATTCATATACCATAACTTGCCCAACTATCTAAATCCCTCAGTTGGCACCAGGGAAGCACTCAACAAATGCCATGCCTCTCCTCTCCCTCTTATCTCCCTTCCCTTTCCCAAGACATCTCTGCCCCCAAACCTCTCCTTTTCTCCATAGTCTTCAAAAGACTTATCACAGTAGTTCTGCAAACACACCTGCCAGTTCTCTTGAACTTACCAAGGGTAAGCTAGTATTCTCTTGCTATCTTCCTGTTTTTAGAATTTTATGATTTATTTTTAAACTTTCTTTTCTTTTTGAATCATGAATTCCAAATTTTCTCCTTCCCTCTCATCCCTCCACCACCCACTGAGAGGGCAAACTGTGATGTCAATTATATATGTGAAATCATGCAAAACCTCTTTCCATATTAGCCATATCACAAAAAAGCAAAAAAAAAAAAAGGGAGAAAATTATACTTCAATTTGTACTCGGGGTTTATCAGTTTTGTTTCTGGAGGTGGACAACACTTTTTCATCATGAGTCATTTAGAATTTTCTGGGATCATTGTATTAATCAGAGTAACCAAATCTTTCACAGTTGATCATCATTACAACATTGTTGCTACTATGCATAGTGATCTCTTGGTTCTTCTCAATTCATTTTGCATTGATTCATATAGGTCTTGTTATTTTTTTCTGAAATCACCTTCCTTGCCATTTTTTTTTGGAGGGGGAAAGGCAAGGCAATTAAGGTTAAGTGACTTATCCAAGGTCACACAGCTAGTAAGTGTCAAGTGTCTGAGGCCAGATTTGAATTCAGATCCTCCTGACTCCAAGCCCAGTGCTCTATTCGCTGTGTTATTTCTTATGTTACAATAGTACTCTATCACAATCACATGCCATAACTTGTTCCACATCCCCCAATTGACGAGTATCCTTTAAATTTCCAATTCTTTGCCACCACAAAAAGCTGCTATAAACATTTTTGAACATATAGATCCTTTTAAAAATTTCTTTGGGGTTACAGACTTAGTACTGGTAATGTTGGATCAAAGGGTATGCACAGGTTTATAACCCTTTGAGTATAATTCCAAATTGTTTTACAGAATGGTTGGACCAGTTCACAACTCCACCAATAATGCGTTAATTTATCTATTTTTGCACAACTCCTCCAGCATTTGTAATTTTTGGTAGGTATGTGGTGGTACCTCAGAGTTATTTTAACTTGCATTTTTTAATAATAGTGATTTAGAGCATTTTTTCATATGACTATAAGTAGCATTGATTTCATCTTCTGAAAAGTTCCCATTTACATCCTTTGGCCATTTGTCAATTAGGGAATGTCTTTTATTTATTATTATTAATATTATTTTTTATAAATTTGACTCAGTTCCCTACATATTTAAGAAATAAAGTTTTTTTGAGAAAAACTTGCTGTACATTTTTTAGGGATATTACTCCATTATTTACGGTACCTTTCAGCAAATGTAGTTTTCCTGATTATTTTTTTTAATTAGATCTATTTTTGCTTTTACTTTGTCAGAAATCATGGATTGCTATCTTGCCTTTTTTTTTTTTTTAGCTTCAGCTGAAGCATAATAAATTCTGCTCTAGCCCTTTATTTTAATGTTGTGTGGATCTTTCTGTTTCAAGTGTGTCTCTTGTACACAATGTATTGTTGGATTCTGGTTTCTAATCTATTCAGCCATCTGCTTTTGTTTTATGGGTGAACTTAACCCATTTACTTTCACAGTTATGATTACCGTGTATTTTCTTCTATCCTATTTTCTTCTCTCTTTCTCCTTCTCTCCCTCTCCCTTTCCGTCTCTCTCCTATCATTCCTCAAAAAATTTGCTTCTGCCCCCTCTCTTATCATTTTCCCCTTCCCTGTATCTCTTACTTCCTTATCCTTATATTTCCCAGTTGGGTAAGACAGATTTCTATACCCAACTGAGTATAAAGATATATTCCTCCCTCTTCTAACTAATTCCAATGAGAGTGAGGTTCAAGCATGGCTCATCACCACCACTCCCATTTCCCCATCCACTATAAAACCTTTTCCTTGCAAGCCTCTTCTATGTGGAAAAATTTCCTCATTCTACCTCTCCCTTCTCCCAGTGCATCCCTCTTTCTTGGTCCTTCATTTTTAATTTAGAGATTATCTTAACATAACTAACTTACATTAATGTGCTCTGTCTATGTAGACTCCTTCCAACTATCCTAATGATGATAAAGTTCCTAGAAGTTTCACGTACCATCTTGCCAAATAGGAATGTAAACAGTTTAACTTTATTGAGTCTCTCTTGATTACTCTTTCATGTTTACCTTTTTATGCTTCTTTTGAGTCTTATGTTTGAATGTTAAATTTTCTATTCAGCTCTGGTCTTTTCATCAGGAATGCTTAGAAGTCCTTTATTACATTAAATATTCATTTTTCCCTTGAAGGATTATACTAAGTTTTGCTGGGTAGGTTATTCTTGGTTGTAATCCTAGCTTCTTTGCCTTTCAGAATATCATCGTCCAAGCCCTCTACTCCTTGAAGTGAAAGCAGCTAAATCTTGTGTGATCCTTACTGTGGCACTACAATATTTGAAATGTTTCTTTCCAGCTGCTTGCAATATTTTCTTCTTGACCTAGAAGCTCTTTGATTTGGCTATAATATTCTTGAGAGTTTTCATTTTGAGATCTCTTTCAGGAGGTGATCAGTGGATTCTTTCAATATCTATTTTACCCTCTGGATCTACTATACTGGAGCAGTTTTCCTTTATAATTCCTTGAGATATGATATGTAGGCTTTTTTGATCATGGCTTTCAGGTAGTCTAATAATTATTAAATTATCTCTCCTTGATCTGTTTTCCAGCTATTTTTCCGATGAGATTTTTCATGTTTTGTTCTCTTTTTTCATTCATTTGACTTTATTTTATTGTTTCTTAAAGTCTCATGGAATCATTAGCTTCCACTTGCCCAATTCTAATTTTTAAGGTATTATTTTCTTCAGTGAGCTTTTGTCTTTTCTTTTTCCATTTGGCCTATTTTGCTTTTTATGGGATTTTTTCTTCAGTGAATTTTTGTGCCACTTTCACCAAACCATTAATTCTCTTTCCATTATTTTCTCGCATCACTTTCATTTTCTTTCCTAGGTTTTCTTCTACTCTTTTTATCTCTTTCTTTAAGTCTTCCATAAAATCTTGTTGAACTTCGGTCCAATTAGCGTTTCTTTTTGAGGCTTTGGTTGTAGCTATTTTCACATTGTTGTCTTCTTCTGAGTTTATGTGTTGGTCTTACCTATTAGTATAGCAGCCTTTTATGATCAAGTTCTTTTTTTGGTTGTTGTTTGTTCATTTTCTTCCAGACTATTTCTTGACTTTAAACTTTTATGGTAAATTTGGGTTCTGCTCTCTTGGGTGAGGGGTTGGGGAGACACTGTTGCTGTTTCCAGAGCTAGTTCTGGGGCTTGCAATTTTCGGTGCTTCTAAGGTGGTATGATCAGAGAGAGGTGTGACCACTACTCTCCTGGTCTATGCCCTGGGCACTGTTCCCCTGCAGCTGCAAGCATTAACACTTCTTTCAGCCCTGAACCTATGACCAGGTCCCTTGCTTTCCTGCAGCCACAAGCACTAGTGTCCCTCTATGTCTCAGAACTGTGACCAGGGCACTTGCTCCTTTGTGACCTACCAATCATCTCTGCCCTGAAACTGTGACCCAGAACTGTGTATGCTCAATACAGTTGCCAATCAGTGCCAGCAGCACCCAGGGCCAATAAAGGGCCCCTGTAATCTCTTTCCGACCAGTTGTCCAACATCCTTACCGTCTCTGGACTGAGAGCCTGCAGCTGCTGCTGCTGTTGGGGCCACCTCCAAGGCCCACTTGTCATGCTCCTGCCATGCTCTGGGCTGGCTCCCACCCCAATGCCACAACCTCCTAAGACCTCCTAAGTTTTCTTAGGATGGAACAGTGTCTCACTCTGACCTTTGGTTGGCTCTGCTGCTCCAAAATTTGATTTGAGGAGTTATTTCAAAGTTATTTGGAGGGGAATGTTGGGAGAGTTCAGCCGGGTTGCTGTGTGCATTTTACAATCTTGGTTCTATCTTCTGTTTACCTTATATATCTAATTTCTGTTAGCCATTTACTCCTTTTCTTTAAGCTTAAAGGCCATTTTCCTTGGCAGAAAATGTAATTAAAATAAGTTTCCCTGTCTTTTCTTAACTTTCCATTATCATTGCCTTATTCATCTGAAGCAATGACCTGATCCTATTTTTATCCTTGTCTTTCCTTCAATAATTCTAAAGATCACCACACAACATAACAACACACTCATCCCTTTTTGGTTTCCTTGGTTTTCCTCACCAGCCTCAGCTCATTTTAAACTTTGGGTCTCCCGATACTATTTTATAGAACCACAAAAGGATTTCGTGTCCATCCTGTTACCTGCCCTTGCTTCTATCTCCTGAGCATGTGAAAAAAATAACGTTCATCGATGGATTCCCCGTGTAGTCACATCTTCTTCATTTAACTTCTCTTTATCCTAATTATCAGGACTGCTTCTCTTGTGCCTTTAGTATTTCACTTTTGAGAAATATTGACATTTCTCAGCTAGAATCCCACCTTCTACAGGAAGCCTTTCCTGATCCCCCTTCATATTAGTGCCTTTCCTGTTGATTGCCTCTGACTTATCCTCATCTATCTTCTCTGTACACTGTCTTTGCATACTGTCTCTGACCCGAGTCGAAATCCAGCCTCAGTCACTTACTAGCTGTGTGATCCCGGATGCACCATTTAATCTCTGTCTGCCTCAGATGGTGTCTGTAAAGCAGTGACAATAGTACCACCTACTTCCTAGGGCTGTTTGTGAGGACCACGCGAGATCCATGTAAAGCGCTTAGTGCAGTGTATAATAGCACATTAATAAGTGTTTCCTTCCCCTCCCCCTTTCCCTTCCCCTTCCCCTTCCCCTTCTCCTTCCCCTCCCCTTTTCCCCCTTCCCTTTCCTCTTCTCCTTCCCCTTTCCTTTCCCCTTCCCCTTCCCCTTTCCTTTCCTCTTTCCCTTTCCTTTTCCCTTTCCCTTCCCCTTTCCCTTCCCATTTCCCTTCCTCTTCTCCTTCTCCTTTCCTTTCCCCTTTCCCTTTCTCTTCCTTTTCTCCTTCCCCTTTCCCTTTCTCTTTCCCTTTCCCTTTCCCTTTCCCTTCCTCTTCTCCTTTTCCATTTCCCTTTCCATTTCCCTTTCCTTGTCCCTTTCCTTTTCCCTTCCCCTTCCCCTTCCTCTTCTCCTTCTCCATTTCCCTTTCCCTTTCCCTTTCATTTTCCCTTCCCCTTTCCCTTCCTCTTCTTCTCCATTTCCCTTTCCTTTTCCCTTTCCCTTCCCCTTTCCCTTTTCCCTTTCTTTCCCCCTTCCCATTTCCCTTTCCCTTTCCTGTTCCCTTCCCCTTTCCCTTCCCCTTTCTCTTCCCCTTCCTTTTTCCCTTTCCCTTTCCCTTTTCCTTCCCTTTCCCCTTTCCCTTTCCCTTCTCCTTCCCCTTCCTCTTCCCCTTCCCCTTTCTCTTTCCCTTCCCCTTCCCATTTCCCTCTTTCCTTCCATTGCCATGAATTCTTTGAGAGCAGAGATTGTCTTTTGCCTTTCTTTATATTTCTAGCGCTCCGCATGGTGTCTGGCAAATAGTAGGCACTTAAATGATGTTTATTAACTGACTGAGCACTTCCCACCTCCCCTGAAATGATTTTACCTGTAGAATTGTAATTCATAGGATCCCTCACTATCTGTTCTCTGAACCTTTTGAAATCTACCCTTCTCAGTGTTGGGTTCCTGCTCCTTAATGCCTTGTGACTCTACCTAACTGTACTGATGGCTAACCCACATCTCCGAATCTTCTCCCATTCTAACACGAGGCCCTTTGTTAGATACTCTGCCTAAGTGAATGCTAATGCCCTCTCTTTGTAAAATGAGTCGGAGCCCTTATTCCAAATATGATCTGCTCAGGGTGTGGTCTTTGCCTAACAAGGTTTCTGTTATTTCCTCTTCACTACCCAGTCCCTTCTTTTGATCAGAACCAAGAGCAGCAAACTCTAAGGGAGAATAATCTCTCCCTAAAGAGGGGCAGGCAGGGGGACTGATGGCTGAGGCTGGAACCCACCTTTTCTGCAGTGACCTTCAGATTTCTTCTTTTTACTATTCCTTGCCACAGAAGGTGGCATTGCCCAGCTCTCGATGGCCAGTTACCACAGAGGGAGAGATGCAGGGCTAGGGAGCACCAACTGGTCCATGGGTGACAGAACAGCAGACTGTCGGAGACCTCAGGCTCCTTCTTCTGTAAATGAGTGTGCTACTGGACTCAATGTCCCTGTTCCCCTACCCCTACTACACCCCCAACCTAACAATCTCTGTCCTGAGTTATAAGGTGGGGCCAGTTTGGGCATTCTGGGCTTTGGAGGGTCTGTGGGAGGTGAGGTGGTCCTGGCTTAGGTGGGGCTGTAGGCATGAAATGGTGGGAACCAACTACCATGATACTGGGAGGAATGTCCTGGGATTGCCCATCAAATCCAATAGGAGAATGGGAAGAGGAGGGAATGTGAGAGGAGAGAGGCTTTCTTAGGAGGATCCAGGATGCTCTCTTTCCTCCTTCAGGCCCCTCTCCTGACCTCCGACCTCTCCTACTCTTCCACCACCAGTCTTCCTTCTCCCCGCTGCTTCATGCCTGGCCTGGTCACCCCCAATGGCAAACAGAGGCAGAGATAATGATTTCCTGCAGTGGACTCCTGACCCGTCATGGCCCTGTGTGAAAGAGCCTCAGGGCCCTGCCCTGGAGGTCACCAGAGGTCACACTGTCAATGACCAGGCTCAAGGGTCGGATTTAGGGGCAGAGGGGAAGGCAGAAATTAAAGGACACAGTGGAAAGGGGGCCTTTTCAAAAGCAACTGCCCCGTCTCTTCCTAAGGACAGAACTTCACATTTCCAGAGAGCTGGGCGGTGCCACCTTCTGTGGCACTTAGCTCTGCCATCATCACTCCTCTACTCTAGAACATTCCATGGCTATTACCTCCCACCTCTAGTTCAAACTCTTCTGCCTGGCATTCAAGGCTTTCTACAACCTGTCCTCCTCTTACTTCTCCAGTCTTATATTATCTTCTGTCATCAATCAATCAACACTAAAAGCTCCTACTGAGAAAATCTGGAACTCAAAAATAAAAACAATGTTAAAAATTGTCTTTATATGCAACTGGGGAAAAATGTAATTAAAAAAAACAAACAAACCCTCTTCTATGCCAGGCACTGCACTAGGCATTGGAGATATAAAGGTAAGTCCCTGGCCTCAGAGGGCTTATGTTCTACTAGGAAATGGTATGTCCTTATAGCAATACATACAGAATGCATAAAAAACAAATACAAGGGGATTGTGGAGAGAGAGGGGGCTACCCTTGGGTGGCCCACTTACAGATGAAAAAAACACAACCCTGAGGCTTACAGAAGCTTACGTTTACCCAGAAAGCCCTTTCCAGGCATGTTCTCAAACGCTCCTCACCACAACCTTGGGAAGTGGGCACTACAATGTTCCACTTGGCTGACCGTGATCCTGGCTCCCAAGTCCACTAAGCCCTATAGCTAATAGGAGGCAGGATCTGAATCCAGGTTTCCTAAAATCTCTGTGAATTCTACATTTCAGTCTCATTGGGCAGCAAGGTGATGAGGAAAGATTTTGTCAAGGATCCCTTTGGCAGCCTGGTGAAGCCTCAGCATCCCTGCTAAGAATTATGTCTCTAAATGCATAAAATAAAATACGTGGGATTACAAAGGAAGCCAGTTCTATTAAGAGGCAGTCATCAAAACACCATAGAACAATTTCAGGAACCCCCAGTGATGAGGCCCTGTTGCAAGTTCTCTTCCACTTCTAAACCCTTGACCTAAACATGCATTATTTTCTCCTGTCTTTAAATCTTGACTTGTCACTAATCTCTGTGTCTGCATTGAACAGAATAGGTGTTTTTTTTTTCTCTCCAATAATCCAAAAATCTCAATTATTTTACAGTCATTTAAGCCATGAATCCATAGGGGGTTGGATCCAGGAGCTCATGCTACCTGCCACTGGTTCTTGCAAAGCGGGCTTCTCTGGGTGGAGCAGGCTGGCGCTTCAGCTCAGCCCTGACTCCTTTCTTTGGCTTCCTTCTGCTTCTGCTTATTTTCCTTCACGCCCTTTAGGAAGGTATTTCTTCTCTTGGTCTTAGAATGCTTCATATGCCCAACAGACGCAGGAGTTCTCTTGGCTAAAATCTTACCTTTAACCTATTTTTTCCAACAATGCCCACAGCACGCTGACTAACATCATAGACCCATCCAGTCTTGCCATGGCAACATCTATGGGACATTCCTTAGTATCTGCAACATTACTCTTGTATATCCACGTATATGTAGTCAAAGGGAGGTGACCATGTTTGTTAAAGGGCCTAGTGAACATGAATAGAATCCTCCTTTCTTGCCTTTTGTGTTGGTCATTTTGGCAGCTCACTCAAAGATGGTGGGCGAGGGAAAGAAACAAATTAGATGCTTAACACACGCTTTTTGATGAAGGAAGGAATGGGGGCCTTCACATTAGTGACTAGAAGGTGCAGGGAGGAGGGCTTGCACTTGCTGTAGTGGCCGGTGCTGTCCAACAATGGAATGTGGGGAGGATTCTCCATCACAGATAGAGGGATGAACACCTCTCAGGAATATTGCAGAGGAGACTTCTGTCCTGACTGGGAGGCTGGGGAAAAGTTGGCCAACTTCTCAGTTTGGTCAGGTCTCCTTTGATGAATATTTGGGGATTAAATACTTATATAAAGCCCCTTTCCCCATTTTTTCTTTTTTTAAATTTTGATTTATGGCATACAACAATTTTTATAATATGCTACAATAAAAAAGATGATTGCACATGACACTGTAAATCTTCTATGCACAACTTGCTTTCAAATATATAACACAATTGTCACATAGAATTCTTTTTTTCCCCTTTTTTTCTTCTCCCTCCTACCCCTGCTCTAGAGATGGCTGCCATGACACAAATATATACTACAGTATATATGTATATATTATATACACATATGTAATATATAGTACATTTTAAAAAATTTTAAAACTTAAACACAAAATGAGGAAGGAAAGAAAGCACCTCCATGTACACAGCAGGCCATAAGAGAGGATTCAATATAAAACAATACATTTCCATTTCAAGGAAACCTATTTAATAAATACCGCGCGTTGTTTTCAAAGCTGCCCAGCTTTTCGTGGCCTCCTTGGTGGTTTTCTTTTGTTCTTTGCTCTGCCCTTTTTATTTTATTTCCCCCCCTCTCCCCACCCTAAGGAAGGCTATAATTAAGCATGGATTATATATACATAGTTATCTATAAACACACACATATGCCTCCTAATACACATATATGTAAGGCCACACTATGCTTGTTTCCTCCTATCGGTATATATACTTAAAATTATTCTGTACATACGTCTATTTATCAGGTCCTTCTCTGGGCCTACTTTTTTCCATTAACTTGCAGCCTGGGTTCAAAGGCCTCGGGAGGTCAGTCTGAAGAGTGTGGCCTGCCTGGGGATGAATCGTTAGAGCTGGTGGCCACAAAGGCTAACATCATCATCACCATGAAGCTATGGGCATGATGCCCCCAAGCATCAGTGCTGGCTGCCAGCAGGGTGAAGCCCCTGTCTTCCCCATGATGAGCACATGGTTCAGAACTGTTATACTTGGTGGATCCAAATAGTAATAATTAGCGAAGAAAGTAATAATTAGGAAGAAAACCTTCAGCGGAGAGTCCTAGGGTCGTAGTGGCCAACATTTTCATTGATGATTTGGATAAAGGTGGAGCAGTCCTGCTTATCGCATTTGCAGCTGATACAAAGCTAATGTTCTGGATGTCAGGGTCCAGAAAACCTCCTCAACGTCAGACTTAAATAATAAGATGCATTGTGATTCTCTGATTGGGCCGGACTTTGAGGACTTGATAACAGCAATTGGGGGTAGTGGCTCTGTTTTTGAGAGGATCCCCTGAGGGTGACAGAGAAATTGATAAAGCATTTACTGAGCCCTTCCAGCGTGCCAGGCACTGTACTAAGTGTGAGGGATTGAAATATAAGCAAAAAAACAAGTCAGAGCCTGTCTTCAAAGAACTTATATTCTAATGGGGAATGACAACATGCAAAAGGAAGCTGAGAGTCATGGGAGATGGGGAGAGGTGATGCCAGCACAAGGAAGGTTTATTGGCTCTAGAAGGAGTTTGGGAGTCGGAGGCTGAACCGGGTCTGCAGAGGGTTACAGTTGACGGCCTTTGAAAGACGGCTCTGGTTATGGGGCCTTCATGGTCTCTGAGGACGACAGGCCAGGTCATTATCAGTCTTTGAGGCTTTTTTAGCCAAAATGTCAAAAAAGGAGATATTTGAAAATGGAACACAGTACTCACCCTCCTCCCAGGTGTGGAATGGAATGGTGTTATATATTTATTTTAAAAAAATCCTTTTTCAGACTTTTAATTGTGACAACAGTTGATAGTTAGTTGCATTACTAAAGTGTGTGAAGAGTTTTACAGATACCATTCATTTGATCTTCATACCCACCTTGGGAGGGAGAGGCTATTATCTCTATTTTACAGGTGAGGAAACCGAGGCAGATAGTGGTAAAGTGACTTGCCCAGGGTCACATAGGTAGTAGGTGTTGGACATAGAATTTGAACTCAGATTTCTCCTGACATCAAGTCTCATCAATGATCTACTCACCTTCTTTTCTGGTGAATATAATTGTGCGAGACAGACGGAACATGGATTGTTCTGAATGGTGAGCCTGGCAGTCAGTGAACAAGCATTCACTAAATGCTTTCTGTGGGCCAGCTGCTGTCCCAAGCTCTTCGGACACAAAGAAAGTCAATGATGGTCCCCACCCTCAAGGAACTCCTCATCTAATGTGGGAGAAGACATGTAAATAACTATGGACAGTAAGAAATGACGAAGGTAATGGTTTTAGAGAACCCTGGGAAGATGTGTATGAACTGAGCAAGGGGAAGTGAGCAGATCCAGGAGGGTGATTTATTTAATGATGAGAATATCAGAAAGACAAACAACTTTGAAGATTTAGGAACTCTGATCAATGTAATGACCAACCATGATGCCCAAGGACTCATGATGGGACAGGCTTCCTACCTTCTGCTAGAGAGGTGATGACCTCAGGGTGCAGAATCACACTCACACTCACACTCACACTCACACACACTTACACACTTATACTCACACACGCATTCACATACTCACACACACTCACACATATACACATGCACGCACACACACGGCCAATGCAGGAATTTTTTTACTTGATTATATATGTTTGAAGCAGGGTTTTTTCCCCATTTCTTACAGTACAATAGTACTCCGTCACTTTTCTTGGCCATAAATTTTTCAGCCATCCCCAGCTGACACCTCCTCCATGCTATTTTTCCCTGTGATTTCATTACTTCCATGGTTTCAATGATCACCTCTCTACAGATGATTCTCAGATCTACTCGTCCAGTCCCAACCTTCTCTTAATCTCTAATTCCCTACCTGCCTTTCAGACATCTCAAACTGGATGTCCCATAGACATTTTAAACTCAGCATGTCCCAAACCGACCTCATCATCTCTCCCCGGTGCTCGTCTCTCTTCCTAACTTCTCTATGTTGTTGAGGCACTGCCATCCTCTCTGTGCTCCAGACTCCCAGCTTGAATGTCATCATTGACTCTTCATTCTCTCATCTCCCATACCATTTAGTGGTCAAAAGGTCACCCTTTTTATCCTCAGAACATCTCTCATTTATGCTTCTTTCTCTCCTCTGATCCTGTCACCACCCTGGGGCAGGTCCTTATCTCCTCACAACTGGACTATTGCAAGTCTGCTGGGGGTGGGGGATCTGCCTGCCTCTAGCTTCTTTCCATTCCAATTTATCGTTTTCCTGAATTTCCCATCTATCCCTCATTGACTGATTTCCCTTGAGGAATTTTAGCCCGTGGGATCCTGCTCACCTTCCTTTGTAATCCGTTCTTCCCAGATCTAGGGGGTGGGAAGAGGAAGAGGGATGCCAGACAATGCCTGGCTTTCCTGTCTTCCACTATCACAAATTCTAATACAGTAACAGTTACTTCCTCCCCAAGGCTTTCATCATTTATACTTCAGAGAATCAAATCGAGAATGAAAGGTCACCTTGTGGGTTTCTCCAACTTTTGAAGTAAGACATTCTTATTAAAACAAGTCAAAAAGTAGTTAGTTGCTCTTGTGAGAGAGCTCCAGTGGGTAGTGTCTGGACAACAAATGTGCCCCCATCACTACAATGCCAGGTTTATAAACAGTTCCTGGCACATAGTAAATCCTTAATAACAATAATAATAGCCTGAATTTACAAAGTGCTGTACATGTGTTATCTCATTTGTTCCTCATAATAACCCCCGGAGGTAGGTACTATTATTGTCCCCATTTTACAGATGAAAATGGAAGTTAAGTGACTTTCCCACAGTAACAAGACTATTAAGTATCTGAGACCAGATTTGAACTCAGGTCCAGAGATATTTCTCTGTTTCACCTTGCTTATTAAGCATATTTTGTGAATTTGTGCCCTGGCTTCTGAAGTGAAAGGTATTTGTCACCAGCTCCTTTCTTGGATTTTGTCTGTTAATTTCTATGTGTTTTGTATGCTAGTACTCCTTTTGTGTTGTAATCAAGGGTTTTGTGAGCCTTAAAATGCAACAGAAATGCCAGTTGGTAGGACAATGAAGGTAATGGGGGTGATGATGCTAAAATGGGGATTACATGTTGATGATGATGGTGTAGAAGTGACAGTGATGATGGCAATGATGGCAGTGACACTGACAATGGTACTGACGATGATGGTGATTGTGGTGCCAATGGTGATGGTGGCAGTGGTGATGGTGGCGGTGGTGACGGTAGTAATGACAACAGTGAGGATGATATTGTAATGGTGCCGATGATAATGGTGGCAGTGGTGAAGGTAGTAATGATGACAGTAAGGATGGTACTATAATGGTGCCAATGGAGATGGTGGCAATGGTGATGGTGGCAGTGGTGAAGGTAGTAATGATGACAGTGAGGATGGTAGTGTAATGATGGCAATGGCGATGGTGGCACTGGTGATGGTAGTAATGATGACAGTGAGGATGGTAGTGTAATGGTGCCAATGGAGATGGTGGCAGTGGTGAGGAAGCCTAGCTTGGTGGACATGCACAGGAATTTTTCTCCCACAGTAATCTCCAGGTTCCTGCTGAGCTCTAACTTTCTAGAGTTTGCTCTTTGGGAGTTAACTGCAGTCAAAGTCTGATGTCTTAATGAGGAACGCGAGACCTTCTGGTTGACCTTGTAGCCCTTTAAGGCATAAGAAGACAGGTGGAGAATTATTTAGTGACTTAGAGATTCTCTCCTGGGAACTCTGAAATCCAGCCATACAGACTGTGGTAGAGCAGGGATACTAGAACTAGCTTTAGGTTTGGGCGAGGGACTTGGATTTGAATCCTATCTCTGCTACTTATTTGTTGTGTGACCTTGGACAAGTCCCATGCTCTGTGATACTGTGGTACTGTGAAATGAAGGGATTAAAGAAAATGAGTTCCAAAGTTTGTTTTCAGTCTAAATCTTATGATCCTATGAATTTTGCTCAAGGAGAAGGCCACCAAAGTCTGCATCAAATTGGCCTTCTTTCCTACCTGTCCTTGATATGTGACTGGCACAGTCCTGAGTGCCAAATGTACTCCTCCATCAAATAAAACAGACTTGTTCCTGAATTCTTAAGCATAGACATGACTCAAAAATAGGGGCAGGAGAGGAAAGAGGGGATAAGGCTGGGCTCGTGCATGATGGTCGCAGGTATAACAGCTCTGGGGGCTATGAAGTTGCCTTCTTGACTTTTATGGGGATCAAGTAGAGGCAATTTGGTCCACTAGAAGAAGCTCTGGGGTGGCAGGATGGCATAAGATCTGGAGTTAAGAGCCCTGGGTTTAAAACCTGCCACTTAACTTTTCCAAATCTTGGTCAACTCCTACTTGTGACCTTGGGTGAGTCCCTTCCTTTCTCTGGGCCTCTGTAAAATGAGGTGGCTAAGAGATTGTCTAAGGCTGTTTCCATCTCCAAATCCTATGATTCTATGGTCCTGTAATTCTAGAATCAGGCCTTTGCAGTTTTTATGGAGATTAAGTGACTTTGACCTTCTGGGTTCATGTCTGGGTCTGCCTGGCGGGGTTTGGCCTCAGAACTTTTCCTGGGGCTGATGTGAGCGAAGTGCTTTGGAAACTCTAAAGCACCATTGAAATGAGAAGTTACGCTGATATTACTGTATTCCCATCTCCTCTGAGTTTGGTCAGAGCTAAATCTTAGGCCAGGATTGAGGTTATACACAGTGTCCGTCCCAGGCACATATGGGGTGTGGGTGGAAGGAACGCTGATTCTAGCATTTGGATCCATGAGGTCTAGAGATCAGAACAGGGCCTGGGGGCCCAAGCAATGGACACTTCCTTAGCTATCTGATAGCTGGTATAGCTGGTATATCTCCTCTGCCTCTAAATCTACCTCAGATGATACCACTAAAAGTTAGTTTATTTGGATAAAGATCCAAGCTTTTGGGACAAGAACTCACTATTTGACAAAACTTACTGTGAAAACTTGAAAGCAATTTGGCAGAAACTGGGTATAGACCAACATCTCACATGGTTTACCAAGATAAGGTCAAAATGGGTACACAATTTAGACATAAAGGGTGATGCAATTAGCAAATTAGAGAAGCATTGAGTAGTTTACCCGACAGATCTATGGAAAAGGGAAGAATTCATGAGAAAACAAGAGATAGAGAGCATTATGGGAAGTAAAATGGATACTTTTGATTACATTAAATTTAAAAGATTTTTCACAAACAAAACTAATGCAGCCAAGATCAGAAGAAAAGCAGCAAACTGGGAGGCGGAGGGGGGGGGAGGAGTTTACAGCAAGCTTCTCTGATAAAAACCTTATTTCTCAAATATATAGAGAACTGAATCAAATTTATAAGAATAGGAGTCACTCCCCAACTGATAAATAAAGGACATGAACAGGCAGTTTTCTGAAGAAGAAATCAAAGTTCTATATAAGCATATGAAAAAAATGCTCTAAACCATGATTGATTAGAGAAAAACAAATTAAAACAAGTCTGAGGTACCACCTCACACCTGTCAGATTGGCTAATAGGACAGAAAAGAAAAATAATAAATGTTAGAGAGGATGTGGAAAAATTGGGACACTGATATGAACTGAATCAAGCATTTTGGAGAGCAATTTGGAACTCTGCCCAAAGGGCTATAAAACAGAGCATATCCTTTGACCCGGCAATATCATCACTAGATCTGTATCCCAAAGATTAAAAAAAGGGAGGGTGGGGGTGAGAAAGGACCTATCTGTACAAAAATATTTATAGCAGCTCTATTTGTGGTGGCAAAGAATTGGAGTTTAAGGGGATGCCCATCCATTGGAGAATGGCTGAACAAGTTGTGGCATATGAGTATGAAGGAACACTATTGTGCTAAAGAAATGATGAACAGGATACTTTCAGAAAAACTTGGAAAAATTTGCAGGAACTAATGTAAAGTGAAATGAGCAGAACCAGAAGAATATTGTACACAATAGTAGTATTATCGTATAATGATCAACTGTGAATGACTCATCTATTCTCAACAATACAATGATCCAAGATAGTTCCAAAGGACTTATGATGAAAAATGCTGTCCACCTCCAGAGAAAGAGTTGTTGGAGAGTGAATGAAGCATACTTTATTAAACTTAATTTTCTTGTGTTGTTTTTTTGTGTGTGTATGGTTGCTTTCTTTTGCAACATGGCTAATATGGAGATATGTTTTGCATATATGGTCTGCCTGAAACATGGTGCCCAGACGTGTATAACCTATATCAAATTGCTTGTCTTCTCAAGTAGGGGAAGGAGATAATTTGGAACTCAAAATTTATTTAAAAATGGTAAAATTGTTTTAACATATAATTGAAAAAAACAAAATCTAAAAATCTAAAAATCTAAAAGATATATTGTTTGCCTTCTTGAGGGGGGAAGGGAGGGACATGAGGACTGGAGACAATTGGAAACTCAAAATTAAAAAAAAATAGTATTATTTTTAATACATAATTGGGAAACATTCAGCAAAATAAATAAAAACACAGTAAAATTTTTAATTGAAAAAAGTTCATTTATTTGTATCAAGAGTGTTCTTTCCTAAAAATTCAAATATTCTTAGAAAGGGTTCGTAAGACTTTTGAATGGGAGAATTTTAGTCAGCATTTAGTCCAAACGCTTCATTATGTAGATTGAAAACTGAGTCCTAGAGAATCTAGGAGACTTGTCTAAAGTCGCACAGCTGCATTAACAGTAAAGCAACAGGGAAACAACCCCATATCCCTTCTTGTACAACCTTCTGCGGATCTCTCCCCTCCATCCCATAGTATTTGGGAGGTAATCTCAACCACAAATCTTGCCGTGGCACAAGGAGCAGCTTAGGCATGGATCCTGGCAGTGGCCGCCATGATTGATCATCTCTCATCCTTCCCCTCTTCCAGGGACAATTGTCTGTTGCCTAGCATTGGCACAATGACTGATTATATCCATGGCCCAGGCATGCTGGGACATGTAGTCTTCTTTCTATCACATGTGCTGAACTGAAACCCATCTATTTCTGAGCAGAACAAGCCTGCTCCTTCTTTGGGTTATTTCTCCTGGTCCTAGAAGCTATGTCTCATATCCTTTTTTCTCACATCTTTTCTTCTTGGGTGACTTCAGTGGATGCTCATAGGACATGGTGACTGGCCATTTCATCATAGGCTTGTCTGTGGTCTGTCTGAAACATGGTGCCCAGACCTGAACAGATGACTTGCCCAAAGTCAAACAGTGAGTGAGAAGCAGAGCCAGGGCGTGGTCTACAGGCGTGGGGACTCTGCCTTTGGGGGTCCCTGCCTCGGCCCGTGCTCTGGGAGCTGTGGTGGGTGGAGGGCAGCAACCTGAGCCCGCTGCCTGCTCTTGGCCAGCTCCCTGGCTTGGTGGGTGGTCTAGGCCCAGCTGAGGAGCCCTCGAGAGCCTGCAGGCAGGAGGCAGAGTTTGGCATGCATGCCGCCTTGTATCTGAGATAGCTTAATAAAGCATTACATATCTTACCGCTTCCATATTTCATTACAGAACCCTCTGCATGTGGGCAGGCGGTAACAAGGTGCAGCTGTGTTTGCCCTGCCTGGTTTTGGGCCCAGGCTGGATTTCTCCGAGAATTCTTTGAAACGAGATAATGAGATGCACACCGCGATAGCAGGCGGGTAATTGGGGCCAGCTACAGGGCCAGGCTGCTGTTGCTCCAGGTGTGACTTATTTGGGGATTACAGGGGGCTGGATTAGACTCGAGGAAGGGAGGAGGGAGAGGAAGATGGGTGGGGTAGACCCAGAAGATGTGGCCTGGCTTCAAAACCGAGGTTGGCTATGTAGGCTGGCCTTGGACTTGTTTTTTCTCTGGGCCTCAGTTTCCCTAATTGCAAATTGGAGGGGATCTTAGATTTGATGGCCTCTGAGGTCTCTTCTAATCCTGCAATATGAGACAAAAGTAGGAAAGAGAGCAGGTAGGAGAGGATGAAGAGGGTCAGGAGGAAAAAGGAGGAGAAGAAGGAAGGAGCAGAGACTTTTCAGGACCAGTCCTCTGCTCCATTGCCTCTCTAGGAATGCAGGGACTCCCTGGAGGCTCCCTCAGCCTCTCCTCTCCTGCCCAGGGTCCTTGTGTCCAGCTCTGAGGACCGAACGGGAAACGCTCCTTCTAGTGGTCCGTGACAAAGGCACCAGTGAGCATTCAAAGACAAACATGGAATGCCCCCCGACCTCAGGGAGATGACAGGTATACTACAGGGGTAGACAAAAAGTAATACGTTAATTGTCAAGTGCGTTGGAGAAGGAGCCAGGAGACCTTGCTTCCAGGCCATGTTCTGACGCTCGCTAGCTGGGTGATCTGCCACAGACCCCCCCTCTATTTTTGCTGCTTTTGTTTTTTGGTCTGGCCCTCTGGTTTTTATTAGGGCAGCTAGGTGGCCCAAAGGATAGAGTCCCAACCTGGAGTCAGGAATGCCCATCTTCCTGAGTTCAAATCTGACCTCAGACACTTAACTAGTTGTATGACCCTGTGCAAGTCACTTGACTCTGCCTCAGTCTTCTCATTTATAAATTGGTCTGGAGAAGGAAATGGAAAACCACTCCAATGTCTCTGCCAAGAAAACCCCAAATGGGGTTACAAAGCATCGAACATGACTGAAAGTGACTGAATAGATGGTTTTATTGGTGTAAGGAATCGCTGCTGGGGAAACTCCCTTTACCCAAGTAGATCGGTGCTTTCTCTGCAACTTCGAGGTTTGGAGCATTGCATGGGGCAGGGAGGAATTGAGAGGACACGTGATCTGCCCAGGATCACCCTGCCTGGAGGTGTCAGAGGCAGGACTGGACCCTGAGACTCACGCCGCTGCCTCCTTGCTCTGCTGAAATGTGGGTAATGAACCTTGTATTCCACGACACACAGTTATTTATTTATGAGACTTACTAACAGGCTGATTGGCTGAAAGAAACCCTAGAGATCTCCCGTGAGCCATAACTAGAGTGGATCCACAGGGGGTTAGGTCCAGGATGCTGAACCTGAAGGGTGCTAAAGGCACTTGAAGTCATTTAACGGGAGAATACCATAGACTGCCTGCTTCCCTTCCTGGCAGCTCTACCCCAGGTGAGCCCCTTCTCAGCTGGGCCCTGGTCCACTCTTCCTTTTCCCACCTTTCTTCCTGGCAGTGGCCTTCTCAGAAGTGGCTTTGAGGTGTTCTCACTCTCTGCTCTTGTGCCAACTTGAGGCCACGTTTTGTGCTTTCCCTTGGCATGAATCACACTCTCCCAGATGTGAAAAGCCCTGCCAGCTACAGGGCACTTCCTGCCCCTGCCACAGGCCCAAAGCGGGAAGGTCACTTGTCAAGGGTCACACAGTTTGGATTTGTTCCTCTGTGTCTGACTTCGGGCCTGAATCAAGAGTGATTCTTGTGACTTTTCTGGGAATGAGGAGACAAACTTCCTTAGCTCCAGCGCTAAGGGACAGGTAAGGGACAGGTATGAGTGGAAAGTTGCAGCTTCCAGTTCCCAGGAGGCACCTCAATTAGGAATTGACTGGCAGTGAAGGGAATAAGGGAATGAACATTTACTAAGCACCTACTCTGCGACAGGTGCTGTGATAACCGCTTTTCACAAATATTACCTCATTTGATCCTTATGACAACCCTGGCGGGCAAGGGGGTAGGAGAGGTGCTATTATTCTTCCCATTTTGCAGGTGAGGAAACTGAGGCAAACACAGGTTAAGTGAATTCTTGTAAAGTTCTGAGGACAGTGTCTGGTACACACAGTAGGCACTTAATAAATGCTTGTTTTCTTCCTTATTAAAAATCTAACAAATTGAAAGATGTAATTATTTACAGTGCTTTAGCTGTGAGAAAATCAATGGAGCGACTCACCTTTAACCAGCATTGTTGTTGACTTCTCACTTCTGGAATGGAGTTCCACTATTCAGCTCTCAATAGCCCAGTCAAAGTTTCTTCTTACATACTAATAATGTCTGGGTTAAACTGTTTTCTCAAGGAATAAGTTCTTTCTCTCTGCCATCTTACAGTCTCTCTTGAGCCTTTGCAGGTAACTCTCCAGAAAGACAATGAGAACTCTCCAGTATCCTTCATAGACTCCTTGAAGAATTCTATTTCTTCCCAAGAGTTATAACAGTTCTCTTAGGAAAAAGGTTTTCTTCATCTTCTTTGTCTTTGTCTTCTCACAGTTTCTCAAGCCATCACCCTTGAAAGCACCCCCAGAATTACAATGACACTTCTAGCCTCTGAATTCAAAAACCTCCTGAAGAGGTAATGCTGAATGATGTCAGAGCTGAGGAAACCAGAGCTTGGAGACTGTGGTCCTCAGTCTTCTTCAGATGAGGATTCCTGTAGTCTCTTTGGGGAAGGCTATTGTGATGGAAACAAGTCTATCCACTGATTTCCCCAGATTCAGATTCCTTCTAGAAATTGGAAGTCTCTAAGTGTCTGAGTGATCAAAACAACCATTAATATTCTATGTCCTTTGGAAAGGCGGGCCCTCATGAAGTGCCCAAAGGATCTGTGTTTGGCCCCTAGACTACTTAGTATTGTTGTTATGGTTTGGATAAAGGCATAGATGGCATTCTTAGCCAAGGTCAGTCTCCTGAAAAGGGCAAGATCTTGGCCCAGAATGGTCCTCTCTATGAATATCTCTTGTATATCTAATCTCTCCTTGAAAGTCTTCATAGTGGGCGAACCTACCACCTCTTAAGAGGGTCCATTCCTCTTTTGGTCAGCTTTAGTTATTAGGAAATTTTTCATTATGTTGAGCCCTTTCTTTTCAACTTCTACCCACCATCCTGGCTCTGTCTCTAGGACTAAGAGGAACAAATATAATCCCTTGTCTAGGCTGGATCCCTTTTAATTCTTGAAGACACTGCTTATACATCCCTGAATCTTCTCTAGGCTAAATATTCTGAGCATCATCAATGGATCTTCATCTGCCACTGATGCAAGGCCCTTCCCTATTCTGATTGCCCTCTGATGGACAGTCTCTTATTTATCAATGTCCTTCCTAAACTGTGGAGCTCTGAACTGAACTTCCCATTAGAGATGTCCTCTCACCTGGGCAGAGGACAGAGGGTCTATCACCTTTCTAGGCCTGCATGTCATGTTTCTTTCAATGAAGTCTGAGACTGCTGTGACCTTCTTGGTCTAACTTAACTGGGTTAGTCACTTCTGCCTCTGAAAGTCCTTCCTACAAAAGTGTCTCATGACCTTGTTCAAGTGACCTTTCCTCTCTGAGCTTCAACTTGATCCTTTGTAAAATATGTATAATAATTTTTTTCATTTCTTACCTCTTTGGGTTGGTATGAGAAAAGTACTTTATAAGCCTTGAGTGCTGACTGTCAGCAAGGCCCTGTCTTCAGCATGGAGGGTACAAATGTTATGTGTGTGTTCAGGGAAGCCTAAGGGATCTGCCTGTAGCTGGGCCCCTTCCAGTTCTCTGTGTTCTATCCTTGGAGCTGGGCCCCTTCTGGTGAGACTTTTGCCATGGCGTTTTCTGGCAGGCCTTGAGTGTGGGATGAGTGATGGGCGACGGAGTCCTTTGAGACGATGCAGGCATCTCTAGGTCCTCATGACATTGGTGTTGGGGGCACGCTGCATCAGGAAGGAGGGGTTGCCAAACTAGTAAGTAAAGGGCAGTAGAGAGTGTGGGTCTAATGTCAAGAAGACTCATCTTCTTGAATTCAAATGTAGCCTCAGATAGTGACTAACCCTGTGACCCTGGGCAAGACACTTAACCCTGTTTGCCTCAGTTCCCTCATCTGTAAAGTGAGCTGGAAAAGGAACTGTCAAACCACTCCAGTATTGTCAGGGTTCTCTTTCAGAGTACCCTAACTTGCCAGCAGGGGCAACTGGTTACTTGCCCTACTAATTGACACTAGCGTACCTTTTAGAACAGAAGAGTCCCGGCTCTGAGGTCCAAACAGAAAAGGTTTATTAAGGTCTCTCTATGGGGAAGTCTTATAGCCAGATTTTAGGGCAGGCTTCAAAGATATTGCCAAGGCTTAGATCTTATATATCCCCCAGATCCACCTACCACACATGACAGAGCCCAGCTGAACAGAATTGTGAGAGGGGGAGTGCAATTACAAGGGTATGAAGGCCTCAAGGTGTGGAGACACCCATCAAGAACATCAGGTGTCCCCATGCAAGAGAGTCCTGAGCAATGCAGCATCCCCTGGCTGGGGACAGTGCAGTCTGCTCTGACCTCTACGTGACCCAGCTGATTCCTGGGCCTCAAACACTTCCCTGTGCCTCAACATAACCGTTTGCAATCTTGCACGTACTTTAATCCTCTCACAGTGTCTTTGCCAAGAAAACATCAAATGGGGGCACAAATCGTCAGACAAGACTGAAATGACTGAACAGCAACAACAAATACCTGATCTCTACTGAATATTGATTAACTTTCTGTTCTTCATGTTGGAGATAGGTAGGTAGGGAGATAGAAAGATGGATGGATGGGTAGGTGAGTGGGTAGATGGATAGATAGATGGGTAGAGAGAGAGGGAGGCAGATAGATGGATAGACAGATAATGTGTCATTAGATGGATAAATAGGTGGGTGGATTGAGATAGATGGGGGGGAGAGGGAAAGGGAGAGAGGTGGGCCAGGGTACGGGACAGACTTATAGTTTCCTACTTTAGAAATGGATGAGAGAATCAGCACATTGATTCAGAGCTGGAAGGGGCCTTTGAGATCGTTTAGCTCTAGTTCAACCCTCTCAATTTACAAAGGGGGGAACAGAGTCTCAGAGAAGGGAGGTGACTCGTTCAAGGTCACACAGTGACATGGCTCTCTCAGAGTTCAAGCCTAGGTCTTTGGAATTGAGACTGAGCCAGGCAGAGGGAGCTGACTCCATTTCCCCTATTCCAGGGAAAATATATCCAGTCAGGCAAACAAAGGGGCTGTTACGTTGATTAATATGCAAGTGATTTTCTGAGAGGACTAGGGATGGGGAGGGCCAGACCTGGGAGTGGGCAGCCAAGGCCTGAAAAATGACTCCAGTTCCTTATCAGGCCCATCTCACTATGACTGACAAGTATTTGCTCCCCTCTTTGACCCAGAACACCAGGCCTCCAAGCGTCCTGAAATGTTTGTAAAGTCTTGAAACATTTATTTTAAAAGTTACTTTTCCCTGAAGGGACAGGCTGGCCGGACCCCCAGCCTGAGCCCCTTGAAGCAAACAGACGCTTGCTATTTTGATGAGCCCCTGGGCTTGAAGGGCAATACCCAGGACAACCCTGGCCTTCCCTGCCTGCCCTGGCCAGGTGACAAGTGGGCACGGTTCCAAAGTACTGAGCTGGGCATGCAGCCCCTTCAGAGCCCCTGGCAGATCCTAGGCCAAGAAGGAGGCCAAAGAATCATGATCAAACCCTTCCTCCTCTCAGGCATTGGGACTGGAAGAAGTAAGGTTATAGGTGGGAGCCAGTGGTAACAGGTAATGGGCTCCTGAAATGCTTGTTCTGGCCCAGTTCTCAGCCTGTGGGGGACCCAGCTCAGGACAAGAGCCAATAAGGGTGCTCAGGAGCACATAAGCTTCCTTAGCCTGGGAGACGTGGGTTGGATTGGAAGTCAGGAGCCTGGGGTAAAATTTTGGCTTTGCTATTTAGAAGCGGTGAGACTTTGCAAGGGGATGGCCCAGTCCCGTGCTCTCTCTGGGTCTAACGAGGGCATTTGAGCAGATGGTCTCTAAAAGCCCTTTTGGCTACAAGATTGTATAATTCTACCATCCCTTCTCCATGCTTATGGAGGATAGAGCACCGGACCTGGAGTCAGGAAGGGCTGTGTTCAATTCCTACTTCAGACACTATGCAGATAACTTTGAGCAAGACTTTGAACAGTTTCCTCATCTGGAAATAGTAATAGCGTTTATGTAACACTTTGGGTTTGCAAAATGCTTTGCAAATTTTATGTCATTTTATCTTCCCAACAACCCTGGGAGGTAGGTGCTATTATTATTCCCTATTTTACAGATGAGGAAACTGAGGGAGACAGGTTAAGTGACCTGTCCATGGTCCTGTACCTAGTTAGTGTCTAAGGCCAGATTGGAAGCTAAGTCTTCCTGATTCCAGGTCCAGTGCTCCATCCTACCCCCCACCTCATGGCCTATGAGAGAGGTGGACGAGGTGAGGGACCAGGTGACTAATAAGGTCCTATCCCATTCTAAATCTATAATCTGGTGAAAAGACACCTGAATTTGAGATCAGAAGAGCTAAGGTCTGTATCCTACCACTACTCTAACTTTTCTATGTGACCTTGGACAAGTCTCTGGTCCATGCATTCTTTATGTGGAAAATCAGGTGGAGATTTAACTCAAAGATATTGACTACCCCTCCCAATTTTAAATCAATGACCTTGGGCAATTTCTACCTGTCCTTCAGGTCCTTGGGAGGCCCAATTTAAGTGAATTTTGCTTCCTCTGGGAAGCCCCGTTCTCTGCCTGCTACAGCAGAAAGGGCCCAGGGCTCCTCCAGAACTTTCTGTGGCTCCTCTGCTGTTCTAGGATGAAAGGAAATCTCAGTCTGGTAACACCAGCCTACTTACTTGCTGTTCCTTGGGCATGTGGGTGCTCCATCTCCCTACTCTGAGCCTTTGTATTGGCCAATACAAAATACCCTATGTCTGGAAGATACCCCCTCCTTACCAGCTTCCTTTTCTTCCAACAGACTCATCCCAAATGACCTGTTTGCAAGAGGACTTTCTCAGTCCCCTCCCCCACTTCCAGTTCCTTCCTTCTGACATTACCTTCCATGTGTTCAGATGGTTGGTTCCATGTTGTCTCCTGGACTAGGCTGTGAGCCTCTTGAGGAGGGGTGTCTTGTTTTTGGCTTTTTTGGCATCCTTGGCACTTACCGCAGTGCCGGACATGCTTAATAAATATCAGTTGACTGAAAAACTCATGACCTGGTGACAATCTGCCTTCATCATGCCCCCTACACTGCTCTTGACTGGCAAGAGGCAATTTCCTTGACCACACCAATTCCAATCTGACTCTCCCTTCCCTGAATTACTGGAGTATCCTGAGGGGCATGAGTAGGCAATGAGGTCTGGTTTTTCTCATCAGCATGGGATAACCCTCCAGCTTGGAGTTGGGATTCTCTCCTGGCTGGTTTTGTCTCTAATCTTTCTTTGTGGGTGAGTCTTGTCTCCCCAGTTAAACTGGGAGCTCTCTGAGGAGCCAGAGGCAAAGGTCTTCCTTCTCTTCCTTTCCCCCTATAAACTAGATGGAGAAACAAGGAAGTACAGCAGCAGATCATTACCTAATGAGAGAGAGAGAGAGAGAGACAGAGAGGAGAGAGAGACAGAGGAGAGAGGAGAGAGAGACAGAGGAGAGAGAGACAGAGAGACAGAGGAGAGAGAGAGAGAGAGAGAGAGGAGAGAGAGAGAGAGGAGAGAGAGACAGAGAGAGAGAGAGGAGAGAGAGAGACAGAGAGACAGAGAGAGAGAGAGAGAGAGAGGAGAGAGAAAAAGAGAGAGAGAGAGGAGAGAGAGACAGAGAGACAAAGAGAGAGAGAGGAGAGAGAGAAAGAGAGAGAGAGACAGAGAGAGAGGAGAGAGAGAGGAGAGAGAGAGAGAAAGAGAGAGAAAGAGGAGAGAGAGAGAGGAGAGAGAGGAGAGAGAGAAAGAGAGAGAGAGACAGAGAGAGAGGAGAGAGAGAGAGGAGAGAGAGAGAGAAAG
>CM053584.1:26261473-26293490 GCA_028627135.1 Pseudochirops cupreus | reverse complement strand
TAATAACCCACATTTCTAAGAACTCTTAGACTGAATATGTACTCATAGTTACTCACATCATAGACTAGACCAGAGGTTCTCAACTTGTGGGTCGTGACCCCTTTGAGGCTCGAACGACCCTTTCACAGGGGTTGCCTAAGACCATGAGAAAACACATATTTCCGATGGTCTTAGGAACCAAGACACTGCTCCTCTGTCTGTCTCCAGGCGGGTCCACCCACATGCAGATATGCCCTGATATGCCCACATACGAGAATTAAAGGATGG
Source organism: Pseudochirops cupreus (assembly GCA_028627135.1). Taxonomy (NCBI): domain Eukaryota; kingdom Metazoa; phylum Chordata; class Mammalia; order Diprotodontia; family Pseudocheiridae; genus Pseudochirops; species Pseudochirops cupreus. The sequence continues at coordinate 26,293,223 of CM053584.1, read as the reverse complement.
TGGCATTAGGAAGGTTGAGAACCACTAGACTAGACCTTCAATTCAATTCAAGTGTGATGGTCCCTTCTTGCCTCATTTCTCTCTTGGCCCCTCTACCCTCCACAAAGCTCAGAATAACTATCCTCAAGAAAAGGCTGATCAAATCACTCCCCGATCAGGAAACTTCCATGGCTCATCGCAGCTTCTAAGACCACATAAACAGCGTATCTTGGCATGGATGTCCCTTCACATTCTGGCTCCGGTCCATCTTTTTAGGCCTATTCCATATCACCTTTCAAGACGGAAGACCTCTTAGAGGATGGGGATGGGAGTCACAGGGGTTGAGAAGGCATGGATGGGTTGCAATCAGCATGTTGGAGGGAAAATTCCAACTGGACAATATCATGAAGTTACTGAATTATTGATGTATAACAGTAAGATTGAGAGCTGGAAGGAATCTGAGAGAGAACTTCAAACCCATTCATCTAATTTTACAGAGGCAGGATCCAAACCCATACCTTCCTAATGCGAAGGTATGTTTTTTAGGCCCTACACCACTGTGTCTCTACCTTTCTCTCCCAGCAGTCATTTTGAATGAAAAACTGATGACTTGCCTTACAGGGTCATTTCTCCTTCACTTAAATATGTCCCATGAATAGGACACCACTCCCTATTGAGATAGTCCACTCCATCACTGACCAGCTCTGATTATTAGAAAGTTCAGCCTGATATGGAGCTGAAATCTGCCTTCCTGGGACTGAGAGCCACAGCACTCTAGAAGCTCAGAGCAGGAAGAGAACTTGAGGGAATCTAACTGACCATTTTCATTTTACAGACGGGAGAGCTGAGGCCCAGAAGATGGAAGACTCTCGTCTAAGGCCAGATTCAGAGCCTTTTGAGCCAGAGAGCGCCCACAGACTGGGAAGGAGGAGAGTGAGCACCTCCTTCCATTATTTGCCTTTGGTATCTGTGGGGCGAAAGAAAGGCCTGCTTCCCTTACAGCACTCAATCGTCTGCTGCTGGTGAGACGTGACATTAATAACCAGGAATTGTCGCTCTCCCTCAAGATGAAAGGCACCGCTCCCAGTCGGGCAATGACTGTAATTAGTGGCCATTCTGAAGACAGAGTGCAGGCTGAAATGGAGAACAGGATGGGAGGCTAACTTCTCAGGCCTCCTTCATCTCAGGTCTAACGGCACTGGCCTCTCCTTGGCGACTCTGAGTGAGGAATGCGATGGGCCTGTCTGAGAGCAGGCAGGGAGCTCAGGGAGCATCTGGTCCAATGCCCTCCTCTTACAGAAAAGGAAACTGAGGCCCAGAGGAGGGGGAGGGCTGCCCAGTATCACACAGGCACCAGCAATAGCTGTAGCCACTTTAGAGAACACAGTCTCCCTAGAACCTCACGACAGCACAGCGAGGCAGGTGCTGTGTATATTCATATACGTACTGATGTAAACCCATTTTATGGATGAAGAAACAGGCTCTGAGAGCTTAGGGGAATTTCCTAGGGTCACACATCTAGTGCTTGAGGTGGGACTGGAACCCAAATCTTCCTGCTGCAAGATCAGCACCGTATCCATCATGCCATGTACCCTTAAGCTGAACTAGGTGGTGGCAGAATCAGCCCTGCTGGCTCCAGACTGTATATGTTTTCTCTTGTATCTTGGTCTCCCCATAATCCCTGTGCTGGGGAGACCTCTGAGGGTCCTATTCTAACTTCTTTCCTAGTACTGGCATCTCCCCTTAACGTTTCTTTGATTGAAGGTCCAGTAATGGGGGACTCTCTACTTCCCAAGGTCAGTTCCTTCCTCTCTTAGACTGCTCTCATTATTATGAAGCTTTCTATTGTAACAAGCCTAAATCTGCTGCTTTATAATATCCCTTGATCTCAAGGGGCCAAGTAAGAGAATTCTCATCTCTCAATTTCTCATCTCATCAGAGGGATTTGGATAGCCTTCCAAGTAATTTCATCATCTTGGCCACTCTCCCTTGCACATACTCCTGGTGGTTGAGGCGGTGAAGCAGCCTGGGGTGGGTGGGGGGAAGAGCTTTGACTTGATATCAGGTATCATGTCCAAAGCAGGCTCATGATCTTCCTCTCTAAACCCTCCTCCCACTCCCAGCTTCCCTGTGACTGCAAAAGCCTCCATCATCCTCTCTGTCACGCTCAAAATCTTGGGGTCATCTTCTCCTGAGGTGGCAGGAGATGGCATCTCATCCAGGTGGGTTAAACCTCTCTGCTACCCCCCGATCTTGGCAGAGACAGGGAAGCAATAGCTGTGGAGAAGGAGCCCTCCCACCACCACCAATTACCACTGACTGGCAGCCCAAGAGGCCTGTGCCCCTCTCACTCAGCCATCATGGTGGTGGGAGAGGGTAACCCCTATGGACATGCTGCCTGGCAACCACTCTTTGAAGGGCTGAACCCCTGCCTCCTCAGTGCCACAGCTAGTGAAGATCTGGGAAGTCTTTGGCACTGCTGAGTGCCATAATGTCAGAAGCAGCTGTGATTTCTTCACCGGGAATGACCCTAATGAAGATATGTGGGCAACTCCTTTACTGCCACATCCTACAGACCATGGGGTTTATGTGCTGGTTGTTGTTCAGCTGTGTCCATACTGTCCATGGAGTTTTCTTGGCAAAGATACTGGAGACCCATTTCTTCTCCAGCTCATTTTACAGATGAGGAAACTGAGGCAAACAGGGTTAAGTGACTTGCCCAGGGTCACCCAGCTAGTAAGTGTCTGAGGTCGCATTTGAACTGAGGAAAATGAGCCTACTTGACTCTAGGCCCAGCGCTCTATTCACTCACCATATGCCGGCACAATGCTAAGCACTGGGGATACAACCCCCCCCCCCCCAAAAGAAACAGCTTTCACTTGGATGTCAAGAAGCCCTTGTTACCAATCAGAGTTGTCTCAAAGAGGAATAGGATACCTCTGAGGGGATGTCCCCTTCACTGGAGATCTGCATTCAAAGGCTGCATCACCACTGGTCAAGAAGGAGGAAGAAGGGGCTCCTGTCAAGGCAGGGGTTGAACTCAGTGCCTCTGAGGACCCTTCCAGCCCTGTCACTGGATAGAATAGAAAGCTGGAGTACCTGGGTGTGAGTCCCTTCTCTGACACCTACTATCTGTGTGACTCTGGGCAAGTGTGTGAACCTCTCTGAACTTCAGTTTCCCCATCTATAAAATAAGATAATAGCACCTACCTCGCAGGCGGGGGATCAGACTGAGACAGCAGGTATAGAACACTTTGCCAACCTTGGAGCACCATATATTATTGCTTCTGATTCTGTGGAAGTGGGTTATTGGTGGGGATGGGGTGTAGGGGGACAGGCATCAAAGAACGGCGCTTTCTCTCTTAACTCAGAGTATTATCTCGGCTGTTCTCCCCTCTCGTCTCTGCCTCTTGGCTTCCTCCAAGTCTCAGCTAAAATCCCACCTTGTCCAGGAAAGCTTTCCCAATCCCTCTTAATTCTAGCACCTTCCTTCTGATTAGCTCCAATTTACCCTGTGTCTATCTTGTTTGCACAGAGCGGTTTGCAGGTGGCCTCCCCCATTAGACTGGGAACTCCTTGAGGGCAGGAGCTGTCTTTCACCTGTTTTTGTATCTCCAGCTCTTAGCACAGGACCTGAAATATAATAGGTGCTTGATAAATGCTTATCAAACAACTGATTTATACTCCAGACTGCCTGACGGTCGGAAAACCGACATGGGAAAGAAACGTTTTCCTTTCCCGGTTGGATGTCATTAAATCACTGATTTATAGAGTGTCAGTGCTGGGATGGATCTCAGGGATCAGTGTGTCCACCCTCTTGTTTTATGGATGAGGAAAGTGAAGCTTAGGGAGAAGGGCTTTGTCCAGCATCAGCCCATGAGCTTGGAGCCAGATGGGAGCAGAGTCCAAGCCTCCCGATTTCGGTTGTCCATCTTGCCCCAGCGATCAGGGGAATGGCCGGCAGCTGTGGCTGAAGGGCTGCCCATCAACAGAGCTTCAGACAGTCTGTCCCAGACAGGGGCAGCCCCTTCCTTGGGAAGATAGCATCCTTTCTTGGGCAGTGACCTATGACCTGTGCCCAGGGAATGACCATTTTCCCAAAACATACTCTGGTGCTTTGGCTTCTTCTGTGAATCACAGAGCTCATTGATTCTGAGCTGGAAGGGACGGTGGAGGTCATCTGGTCCAATGCCTTCATTTTACAGAGGAGGTCCAGACAGGGGAGGGGACTTGTTCATGGTCATACAGCTTGAAAGTAGGGACAGGGCAAAGGGAGATAGGCTCTCTTCTCTTTTAGAAGGATAACCCCACCTCTAGTACACTTGATTGTCAGGACAGGCCATCCCTTCTCTTTACTTCACCTTCTTCTGTAAGGGGGCTGGGATTCACATTCATCTGAGGTTATTGTCAAAGAGGAAAGAAAGCTCTCCTCTTAGGCTGGCATCCATCCCCAGAGTCTCATTAAAGCCTCGGAGAAGGTGTCTGGGCATGTGTAGATTTAGAGTGACTCAATACACTAGCTCTTCAAGAGAGTACCCTTTCAAACCCAAAACTAATTCCATGGGTTGTGGCATTTGGGGTTGGGTGTGGGGAGGAATGAGTTTTTTTATAGAATCACCTCTAATAGGTAATAAAAGCTAGGATAGATAGATAACCTCCCAATTTACAGATGAAGAAATTCTTTAATGGAAGCGGGCTTACCCAAGAGCACAAGTTAGTCAGTGGTAGAGTGGGACTGAACTTAGGTCTCTTGGCTCCCAGTCTAGACTCTTCCTTGTTCCAGGGTCTGGGGAGAAAAATAGACCTCAGAAAAGACTGAGTTTTAAAGCCCCCTTTGCACATGGAGGAAACAAGATTCATAGATGTTCTGTATCTTGTGCAGCATTGCTCAGTTCACTGTGCACAGAATGAGGATGAGAACCCAGGGCTGGTATTTCCAACCTAGGCTTGTAGGATTTCGGAAATTAGACATCTAACATCAAATCCTTTGGAGGTATCCAACCACCTCCTCATTTTATAGAGGAAGAGACCGAGATTCAGATTCAGTAAGTGATCTGTCCATGAGAGGAGACAGGATTTCAGTCCAGGCTTTCTGGATCCCAAGTCTAGCATTCTTCCTGCAAGTCCATGATACTTTTACCAATTCAAGGAAGTTGCAGAGGTGCAGACTTTGGCTTAAAAAGAGCATCTTAGGGGCAGCTAAGTGGAGCAGTGAATAGAGCACCGGCCCTGGAGTCAGGAAGACCTGAGTTCAAATGTGACTTCAGACACTTAACACTTTCTAGTTGTGTGACCTTGAGCAAGTCACTTAACCCCAATTGCCCTGCCTTCCCCCCTCAAAAACAAACAAACAAAAATAAAAAAGGTGTCTTAAAGCTGTACCAAAATGGGATGGGCTGCCCTTTTATTGAGGGTCTTCCAACAGGGGCTAGATAGATGGCTCAGAGTGAGTGTAAATAGTAATTTTTTCTGTTTTGACCAGAAACTCTGAGGGTCTTCCCTTCCTGGATTGGTTTGGGGGCGGGGCTGGGTAAAAGAGGCCATTTTTTGCCTCATTTCTTACCTAGCTTTAATCACTAAATGGGCATTTCCCTAGTCAAACTGAGACCTGGGAAAGACCTTAGCTTAAAAAGGTCAAGGTCTCCTACTGCATCCAGGGCTGTCTCCTGTTCTATATCTGGCCACTAGACCCAAATGGTTCCAGAGGAGAAAGTGAGGCTGGTGACTTTGCACAGCCCTAACTCACATCCAATTCCCTTGCGAGTCATGACATCACCTTACCCATGCCATGGTAGTCTTTGAGGATGAAGAGTAAACAACAGATAACTACTTGCTGGTGTGTGGTAGAGGAGATTTTTGCTCATGTGAGGGCCTGTGACATCCTTTCCAGCTCTGAGATTCTGAGAAACAGGGCCAGAGATGGGAGAGGACATATCCAAGATCACAGAGTACTAAACAGCAGGTCTGACTTTCAAACTTCCAATTCTAAGTCTTTCCATGTTACCAAGAACTTAGATGATTTTATAGATGAAGCAAGCAAGGACCAGAGAGGGAAGCTCCTTGCCCAAGATCACACAAGTCATTGGCAGAGCTGGGCTTCAAACCCAGGTCTCCTGTCCCTTCCCCTCCCCCCCCCCCCAGCCTAGTATTCTCTAGGCATTTTCTCCTTGTTCTAGGTTAGGGGTGGGTTGGGGGTGGTAGTGGAGAACAGCTTCTCAGCTGGGGAGTGTTTATTTAGAAAGCCAGGGTGAGTGGCCTTCTGAGGGCCTTGTCCCTGGGGCCCTGAGAAAGCCTTGGAGGACCTCGAGTGGGAGTGATTGGGGGGGAAGGCTTTTCTAAATATTGTTTTAAATTGATTGATGTCCCACCAGGCGGAAAAAGGGGAGGCATTTTTCATACATTCAAAACAATACGTTCTCGGGGCCCCATTCCAATTACTTTACATTTCTGGAATAACAAACAGCCCAGCGAAGACGCTGTTTGAAGACAGTTCTGCCGGCAAAATCATTCGTCATCGTCCAGGGCGTTTGGATAAATAGAGGATCAATGGTCCCCCAAACAGGGCTCTCCGAGGTGTTTTCACAAGGCCACTTACGTGTCAAGCAGACTTATTAGATGTGAGGGCAGCGATTATTTGTACAAAGTCCAATGAACATGTGCAGCAATATTGTAAAATGTTTATTAGTCTAGCGTGTGCAGAATTTTCCTAAAATATAGCGGGTTCTCGGCTTGCATTTAATGTGGTGTTAGGGATGATCTCACATCCTTCCAAGCCTATTTCCAGCTTAAGCAGAAGGAACCGTGTGTTTGTAGATCCCAAGGATGAAAACATTATCGGGCAAAAATATGTTCCTTGCCATAAAACCTGTTGGAGTTTGGGAGGGAAGGGGGCAGCTGATGGCCCAGCCACAGTTTGTGGGATACAGGAGAAGGGGGTGGGGCTCCTAGGAGAGGGAGAACAGCCAAGAGGTGGGAAACAGGAGGTGACGGCTTGGGAAAGAGACTGGAGAAGACCTGAGTTTGGATTCCACTTATCCCTGGCACTTACCTTGGACAGGTCACATCCATTCAATCTGCCTTAGTTCCTTATCTATAACATGTGGGGATGGGGCTAGAGAGACAGACGGATCAATGAAGCATTTATTAAATGCTCATTGTGCGTCAGACATTGTGCTGAACTCTAGAACTACAGTACAAGTCAAAAGAAAGATGGTCCCTCCCCTCAAGATGCTTATATTTTAATGGGGAAAGACAACATATAAAAAGAAGAGCAGAAAAGGGTGTAGAAGGGAAAGGAGGAGGAGACCAGAGAGTCCAGAGCAGCTATAAGAGAGATAGGAGTGTGGCTGGCCTGAGCACTTCCTTCAGTACACCTGCATCTGGGCAGGAGCTCATGGGAGCAGGGGGCCACAGGGTGGAGGCATCTCCAAGGTGAGATGAGACAATCCCTACGACTCTTTCTAGAATGGACCCCCCCCCCTCCAAGTTCTAGTACCAGCCCTGCCTCACCCTCCCTGTACAGTCTGAGGCAACTCATTATGGTTATGGAATTGAGAGTTAGGAGGGGATTTACTGAAGTTGGTCCAATTACCTCATTTTACAGTGGAGGAAACCAAGACTGGAGAATTTAACAGACTTGCTAAAGGTAGCACACTTAGTAAATAGCAGAACCATGATTTGGGATTGAAATCTTCTGACTTAATTTCCCCATTTATAAATGAGATGGCACAGAGCCTGGAGTCAGTAAGACCTAAGTTCAAATCTGGCCTCAGACACTTACTAGCTGTGTGAGCCTGGACAAGTCACTCAACCCTGTTGGCTTTACTTTCCTCACCTGTAAAATGAGCTGCAGAAGGAAATGTCAAACCACTCCAGTATTTTTGCCAAGAAAATCCCAAATGGGGTCACAGAGAGTTGGACATGACTGAAAAAGTTGAACAACAATAAAATAAGGGAATTGGATATTTTCCTAAAGTTCAAGTCATTCCCTTACTGGATTCCAGTGGCTCCCTGTTACCTATAGTGTCAAACACAAAGTTCTCTCTTTGGGCTTTTCAAGGCCTTCACAGAATGGCTCTTACTACCTTTGCAGCCTTTTAAAATTTTATTGCCCTTCATGCATGCCAAGGTCCAGCCCTATTGGCCTTATTCTTGTTCCTCATACACAGCCCTCCATCCCTCATCTCTGTATGTTTGCACCGGCCACTTTCTCTGCCTGGGATACCTTCCCTCTGCATCTCTGCCTCTTAGAACCCTGGGCTGCTTTGAAAGCTCACTTTAAGTTCCACCTCCTAGAGGCAACTTTTCTTGACTCCTCCCCATGAGCTAATGTTTCTCCCTTCACCAATTATCTTCTATCACCAGCTGGCTCCCAATTAATTCAAGTTCAAAAAATATGGAATTCAACTTAGTGCAAATTATAAAAAATCAGGTGCATTCACTGCAAGCCAAATTCAACCCGTGCAATGTCTAGGACCTAGCTGAGGGTTTATCATTATTATTACTGTTTTTTTTTCACCATGGCTCTATGTCATCAGTTTGTTCTTGAGTGTGGATGGGATTGCTGCTACACATCACATCGCCAACAGTTGTGTTCATTTCCTTTAATTGCTTGGCAAATTGGAAAGAAGGAAGATCACTTCAGGTGGAAACACTAGCTCCCCAAAAGAGGCTCGTTTATTATATCAGAACAAAAACTGATGTAATTGAACAGCATGAATGTGGTCCTGATAACCCCAAAACAGGACAAGCTGTCAGAATGCCTCTACCTACAGAATTAAAAATATGGATAGATAGATAGATAGATAGATAGATAGATAAGATAAAAGAAAGAAAAGAGAAAAGATTTTTTAAAAGGTGCATCAGATTTTCATATTCTGCAGATACTTACAAAGAATAGAAAAGAAATGGAACCTCCCTCAGCTAGACGGGTAGAAGATGGCAACCACCAACGAATTCCTCTTTGCAGAGCAGTCACTCAGACAACAGCTTCAAGTTTACTTAAGGCAGTTAGGGAAAATGGAAATGCAGTGGGTGGAGGAGAAACTTTACTGCAAACTTGGTTGGTTTCTATCGCTTTAAAAACTGAATTCCATTGCATGATATTAAAATTTCTGGAGAGCCGACCAGTGCAGATGAAGACGTGGCAGCTAATTACAGCTGGATGTTTTGAAGAAGATAATTGAAGAAGGTGGAAACACGAATCAACAGAATTTCAAATGTTGTCTAAAATGACCTTATGCTGGAAAGGGATGATTTCCAGATTTTACATTTCTGAGAAGAAAAAAAACAACCCTCACCATAACCTGGGTTTAAAGGGAGGTGATGCAGAGGGAGATTTTAAATGAAAACCAATGCTTGTTTATGGGTCTCGAAATCCTCCAACTCTTGAAAGGCTATGACTATTCATCAATTCTAGCTTTTTCGTGGTCAAATAAAGAGGCATGAGTGATGAAAGATGATTTGGAGAACCGTTTTCCAGTTAGTTATTTTAGCCCAGCTGTTGAAAAATATTGCAAGGACAACAATATCTGGTTTGAAGTATTACTGATTTTGGATAATGCCCCAGCTCATTGCCTTGGTTCATACTGTGAGATTGTGAAATTGTAAATTCACTGAGAGGTGGATAAAACTCTGGATACCTGCATTACTATGTTACGCCTGAGGATTTAAACAAAGAAGACAATTCAGCCTATGATGTTAAAATATTGTAAACGACAACCACGGTGTTTTCATCATCTTGTTGGTGTAGGCTTATATTTAGTAGCACAATAGTCATCAGTTTTTAAATTTTGCTTTCTGTAATTATTATTTTGTAATAAATGAACCAGAAACACGTTTTTCTTCTCTTTTGCTGTTACAATACATAGACTACAAATAAAAATATATTCTAAAACTTTTAATTGCCTATTTCCATTGCATTGGAACTAATTACTACATTTTATACATAATTATAACTTCAAATAGTGAAGTTCTGAATAATGTGACTACTTCCAGGGATTCATTATCTGCACTAATTGGGACCTAGCTGTATTTTGCATGTGGTTTTATATGGAGATATTGTCTCCCAAAGTGCAGGGCTTGCTTCCCTCTTATCTCTTGTCCTGGAGACCAGCGGAGTACCTAACCCTTAGCAGGACCTTAAGATAAGCTCATCGAATGATTTCAAGACTGATTTTGTGTGATTCTCAAGTCTGCTCTGAATTTACTGTATTACCTTGGGCAAGTTGCTTATTCTTTCTGGGCCTCAAAAAAAAGGGGAGATCAGGGGTCGGACTAGATTCACTTGTAAGGAACTTGTTTCTAGTTCTGACATTCTGTGATATGAAAATCTGTGCTGGCCCAGGGAGTTAGGATGACTAGTTAAAATGGGGTTATTATTAACCTCTGCCCTGCCTCCCTCACAGGACTGTGGGAGGATCAGGCAGAAGAAGGAACTTGTGTTTCGAGAAGTAAAAAGTACTTGGCAAAATGTTTACTCTTGGATAAAATAATGGTGGAGCTGGGAGAGACCTTCTAGGTGATGTTGTCAAATTTTTTCATCTTACAAATGAGGAAACTGAGGCTTAGAGAGGTCAAAGAGATGGGCTCAAGGTCAGTCGGGCTTCTACTAAGTGAATGATTGACAGGTAGGAAGTAGCAAATATTGCCAATCCAATTTTTGTTCCCCCCCCGAAATCTTCCATCCTTCCTGCTGCTGAGGACCAATGAAGGGAAGCTATGGGGTAAGGTGAAAGGTGGAGGAGGAGACGTAGAGTTCAATTTAACCTAAAGGTCTTCCAGGCAGCCAGAGCTATGCTGAAAGGGGATAGATTGATAGATAGGAGAGAGTGAGCTCCCTGTCACTGGAGGTGTGTAATCAGACCTGGTCAGTGTGGCCCTATACAAGCTTGCTACCCGAGACCCCACTCTAACTTGCTAGGATTTCCTCAGCCCCACAGAGATCAACACTGACCCCTACTCAACCTCTGTCCGAGGGGATGGGAGACCCTTGAAATAACACCACGTGACTCTTGGCTCAGGGGCAGGTTTTTATTTGCCCCGAATATTATGTCCTAAGTTGGGAGGAAAAAAACCAGCTGGCTCTTGGAGTGTCCCAATGGAGAGTCTCCTTGTGTCAATGGCGTGGCCAGAAATCAGTCTCTTCTGTGGCTTGACTAAAGGGCCTTGAGGTAGTACTGTCCTTCACTGATTTTCAGAGTTGGAAGGGACATCAGTGGCCAAATGGTCACCTAGCCTGTGTTCAAAAATCTCTAGTGTGGGAAGACTCAGAAGCTCCCAGGCAAGCTGGGCCCTGCCACTTCCGTCCTGGGATAGCTCTCCGTGTGAAGACGTTTCTCCCAATGTCCAGTCTCAGTCTGACTCTCAGCCATGCTCATCTGTCCCTCCTGGTTGTGCCTGACAGACCCGGCTGTGGAACAAGTCTGGCCTCTCCTTCACATCACAGCCTTCCCGTACTTGAAGATAAATATGATATCTTTTCCCTCCCTCACCCTAGTCTTCTCTTTTCTAGGGTAAACATCCTCAGCTTTTCCACCTGGTCCTCATTTGGCATAAACTGGGGTCCCTTCATCAGTCTGGCAGGGTTGGGGTCACCTTGGGAGACGGTGGGTTCTCTCTCCAAGGACACTGACTGTCCTATTGGCTGGCATGGCCCAGAGGGGGTGCTTGAACAGGAGATGATTGCTTACTGCCTCCTGAGCTCTCTTCCAACTGTGAAGCCAGCTCTGCCAATTCTGTCCAGGTGACCTTGGGCGAGTAACATGCCCTTTTCTGAGCTTTCTTTCTCTAAGTTGCAAGAGATTCTTTCCAGTCTTCAGTCTCTGATCCTTTGACTGGGAATGGGGAGCTCCCTGTTTTCCAAGGCACATGGGCCATCGCTGGCCAGCTCAGAATTAGCTGAGACTCTTATTTCCTTTACCTCTACCGACTGCACTACTTTGATTCCTTCAGGGCTTGGGTCGCGTGCTCCCTCCTCCAGGGAAGCTTCCCTGATTTTTCCCTGATGAACATATTCTTTCCTAAAACTTCCCTAGAAGAGCCTCTTTCTCTTTGATTTGATAATAGTAATCAGGATAGCTAACATTTCTTTTTCACAGTGATGTTCCTGTTATTTACTTATTGACGATTTAAGCAATTTCATTTTTAATTTATTTTTTTTTTAGTTTTCATCATTCACTTTTATAAAATTTTGAGTTCCACATTTTTTCCTCCCTCCCTCTCCTCCCTCTTCCCCAAGAAGGCATGCAGTCTGAAATAGGATAGCTAATATTTCTACAGCACTTACTATATGCCAGGCCCTGTGCTAAGTACTTTACAACTCTTATCCTGTTTGATTCTCACAACAATCCTGGGAAGTAGGTGTTATTATTGCACTTATTTTACAGATGAGGAAACAGAAGCAAAGAGAGATTGTGACTTTCCCAAGGTCACACAGCTATGAGTGTCTGAGGCTAGATTTGAACTCAGGTCTTCCAGACTCCAGGCCCAGCACTCTATCCACTGTACCAGCTAGGTGTATTAAGGGAGAGAGCACTAGAGACAGTATCCTGGGATGGGAAAGGGTTCTGGAAGGACATGGCCCTTAAAAGGATCCTTGAATTTGGTATATTCAGCAAAAGTGAAGAGGCACCAAATTCTAGGCCTGTGCAAAGGCTTGGAAGTGGTAGATGAGACAGAATATTCAGGGAAGAGCAAATAGGCCAGTTTGACTGAAAAATATGGAGTAAGTGAGGAGGAATGGTGAAAAAGAAATCAGGAGAGATAGGCCAAAGCCAGATGGTAAGGGATTTTAAATGCCAAACCAGAGAGCATTTATTTTTCCCTAGAAGTAATAGGGAGCCTGGAGCTTCTTGAGGGGGGGAGTAACTTGTTCAGACCTGTGCTTCCCAAGTATCAATTTGATCTTGGAGTATAACAGGATCAGAGCCTATGATTTCTGTCATAAAGAGAACTCCTGAGTGAGGAAACTCCCTGTACAAATGTGGGTCAGCTGCTTTTTTAAGACGTTTTGGCTGTAAAGGAGGTGTCAGAGCCTTGCACACAGAACTTGGCCATAGACTGGAGCTGCTGCTGGGGTCTGGGAAGAGATGAATTCTTGGGGCAAAGCACAAGAAGTCGGAGGCTTGGGCACCATCCTTGGCCCTGCTTAGCACTTACTGCTCTGGGACTCTCCACCTCCTCTCCTGTCAGAAGATGGTGTTTCTAGCTTCTCTGATCCAAAGGGCAGCATGGGCAGGGCCCTGGACCTGAAGTCAGGAAGGCCTGGGTTCAAATCCCACCTCAGATGATTAGCCCCTTTGTACCCTGAGCAGATCACATCACTCAGCCTCAGTTTTTCCATCTGTAAAATGGACTTGATGGGCTCTAAGGTCCCTTTGTCACTCTAAAACCTGCAATCTTCTGCTTGCACTTGGTGTAGGGTCTGGGGGGAATGCATGGAAGATGTGTTATATCTGATCTAGCCTGAATGGGCAAAAAAGTGCAAAGGAAGGGAAGACATCCAAAATGCAGAGAACAGAGAGGCAAGAATCCATCCCAGGCTGTGGGCAGGTAGAGCCTCGTCACTTCTGTCAGAGAGAGGAAGCCACTGAGGCTCCCAAGGGCCCAGGACCAGGCTGAAGGGCTGCCAGTGATGCAGGGGAGGAGCCGGAGCCAGAGCCCAGGCCTCCTCAGGCCGCTGCTCCTGGATTCGTGAGATCTAATGTGATCTCTCTCCAGCCTGTGTGGCCTCGGCCTTCCTTGCCTGTTTGAACAGCCGACTTCCTGTGGGAGAGCCCGAGAGGGGCTGCTATTGATTGCCGGCCCTCCCCAGCCCCACCAGCCACCCTCAGCTGCAGCCCCAGCCAGCCCCTGCCGGCCCTCCCTGCCTGTTCTCCACCCTGCGGCCCTACAATGGTCCTTTGTCCAGCCCAGCTCCTGGGACCCTGGCAGGGCCACAGATCAGGCCTCCGATGTTTTCCTTTCTTCCCGGGTGGAAGTTTGGATGACTTCATGTGTGCTTTTGATGCTTTTCCCACCTCCTGCCCTCCTGGGCAGCCATGGAAAGAGTCGCGGCTTTCCAGCCACAGGAGTTGGGTCTGGGCACTGGCTCTGCCTTGTGACCTTGGGCCGGTCCCTTCTCTCTCTGGGACTCAGTGGCCTGCTCTGTAAAACAAAGGGGTTGGACTGGATCAGCACATTGGCCCGAATCCTGCCTCTGACACTTCCTAGCCGTGTGGCCCTGGACAAGTCATTTCTTTCTATGGACCTCGAAGACGTGAGATTTCATGGCCACTGAGGCCCCTTTCAGACAGAAATCTATGATTGATGAGCCTACGAAAGGTGGTTTAATTGCTTTTAATTCAGCCTCCCCCAAAGTGTAGTAAATGGGCTGCCCTTAGAGGTAGGAACACATACAATGATGATGAAAACTGAAATTCCTATAGCCCTCCATACACCTAAGTTCATTTGATTCTCGTGACAGCCCTGGGAAGGGGGGACTCAGAGATGGTTGTTCCCGATCAACAGATGTGGAAACTCTGTCTCAGGTGATTTTCCAGGGGGGTCAGAGTAAATAGAAAGGGGTAGAAGAAGCCCTTATTTTCTGGATTCTTGGCCCAGGCTTCAGGGCAATGACCCTTTGTCTCTTCCCACACCACCAGGGCTCCAATTAGCCAGTGCCCTCCCCCCATTTTCTGTCCATTCTGCTCTTGCCCAAACCCTGTCTGTGGAACCCTTGGGGGTGGACACTCTGTCTCCAGAAGGGCTCTCCCTTTGTTTGGTTTCTTCTCCCACCCTTCAATTTGGCCCTTAGCCGGCATTCCTCCTTGCAAAGGCCTGTGCAACATCCTGGACCAAACCTCCTGGCCAACTCCTGAAGGCTGGGCAGCTCTGGAATGTCCCAGAGAGCAGAGGTCACTCTGCGGGCTTGGGGGGAGTGGGGAAACAGCCCCAGATGGAAGGAAGGAAGGGCTTCACTTCTCAGGCAGGGACAGGCTAGCCTGGCAGGGCACCCCACCACTGAGCACTTATATTGTTAGTGGGCCATATTGGATTCTTACCCACGACCACTCAAGACCATCCCAGATTGACTCGGGGCTCTAATGGGGTGATGGCAACACAATTTGCTTCCATCCCATCCTAGAGGCAGACCTCGGCAGCACTAAATTTGGAAAATTGGGACCTGGGTTCAAATTCAGAATCTGTCTATTGCCTCTATGACCTTGTACCATATCAATAATAATATGGCTTGTTCCAAGAGCCTTAATGCAGTTTTAAGTTATTCTTTCTAGCACTTAACACTTTGCAAAGGACTTTGCAGACATTTTCTCATTTGATTCTTACAACAATCCTGTGAGAAAGATGCTAATGGTGGTCCATTGTGACAGATAAAGAGACTGGGGCTGGGAAGAAGCGATGCCACTTCCCAAGGGTCATAGAACTAGTAAGTGTCTGAGTCCAGATTTGGACCAGGGGCTTCCTGAATCCACTAGCACCCTAGCCACTGTCACCCAGCTGCCTCCTCTGAGTCCCTCGCTGGTGGGTCAGTTTCTTTATTCGTGAAATGAATGGTGGGACCTGATGACCTCTTTCTAGCTCTAGAGCAGCAGTTCTCAACCTGTGGGTTGCAACCCCTTTGGGGGTCGAAAGACCCTTTCAAAGGGGTCTCCTAAGGCTATCGGAAAACATATTTCTGATGGTCTTAGGAACCGAGACACCGCTACTCTGTCTCCAGGCAGATCTGCCCACATGCAGATATGCCTACATATGAGTATTAAAAGGTCGCTGCATTAGGAAGTTTGAGAACCATTGCTCTAGAGCTAAGATCCTGTCCTATGCTCCATCATAGGGTCACAGAATTAAAACTGGGGTGGGGAGAATGTTAGATATGGTCTTGTTCAAGTGCCTCATTTTGCATATGGGAAAGCTGAGTTTGAGCCAGGTGCAGTAGTAAGAGGTAGAAAAGTCCAGATTCATGGCCAGGTCATTGAATTCAATTCAACTTAAATTAATTATAGCCCCGTGGACTCCAGGGTTCACTCTCTCAAGCTATACTCACACTGGCCAATTGGGGGTCCTCAGAGTGTTGCTACTACTTCCTTTAGGTTTCTAGGTATAACAACTCTGAGGGGCTGAAGGATTCAAACACTATCATTTTGAGCCCCCATGGGGTGTGTTCCTCCCACATCAATTACAAGTTGATGTTTCACCAATATTAATAAGCATCAATTATCTTTTACACAGAGTTATTTACTAAGAAGTCATAGCAAGAAACAAAATATCACAATCTCCCAAATTTGGAGTTCTTCCCTGAGAACTCTCTGAGTTCTTAGAAGGATGGACTCAGAATTCACTTCTGAGTGTGGCATACTTGGAGAATGAGTTGTTCCTTTGCTTGTAGGACATGGTGTTTTGGCAACTAGGTCAATTCACAACTAGGTTTGGTCAAGCAGGTCACTGCTCAGGTCTGGTTCTTGGATGTGATTCTTAACAGATTCTGTTGTGGACTCCATGTTCTGGACATCTGGTGGCTCTTCTGAAGGTCACCTGGACTGTTTAACCTGCTCTGCTCTGTTTCTGATACTTTCTATTAATATCAGGAAAGAAAAAAAAACCGGAGATAGAGGGACCATGTGTTCACGGCCACATGGCAACCAGATGGGGAGATGAAACATTTGGCCACTACCTTCCCCCACTCACAGCAGTTCTTGCCTCAACTTGCCCCCAGGAAAGAGAAAGGTATTTTTGTCCATCCAAACTATTAGCATACACATTCATTTTCCAGTTTATCGTGCAACTAAAAGGTTTTTAGTCACTTTGCAGTGAGCCAATAGGAATTAGTCAAGACACTTATTATGCTCTGAATGAGGAGGTGAAAGAGCTCCTCCGTCACTTCTGGAAGTCAGTTCACCAAACCTCCACTGGGTCGATATCAGGGAGGGTACACTGCATATGCTATAAGGAGGGGGCTGTCATTGTCCATCTGTCTCTCTTTACCCCACCAAACTACAAACATTTATTAAATTTCTCTGTGTGAGGCCTCTAAACAGAGGAACATTCGAGGGGATACCTGGCAGGCTCAGTGGAAAGTAAGGGTCTGCTCCCCTGCCTAGATTGCCTCCCCCAGGCCCAGAATGCATCTAGTGATCCCTCCCCCAATCTTCCTCCCAGTGCTCCCCTCCATTTTTCCCTTCTGGATAGAGGCTGACCAATTCCCTCTCTCTCCCTACCTACCTGAAGGAAAAAATCCAGAATGTCCAGTCCACTCCAAGCCTTGGGACTACTTTCTGCTCCCAGAAGTGGTACCCCTGCCCAGTTACCCTCACCCCTCCATGAGTGCTCTTGACTGCTAACACAGATTTACCATTCACTTGCAAGTGAGCAAGGAGTCACCAGCTACGATCCTTACAGTAAGGTAGAAGTCTACTAGGCCATAACTTTAGCCCTATCACCACTCCTTTTGGTAGACTGGTCCATTGGCTGGTACTATTTGCCCTGCTCCTGTGGGCTACAGACTCCCAAGCATTGCCATTTGACTTGCCAATGCCCTCTAAGGATACCGGGTCTTACTATATACCCTGCAGCTATTCTCTCAGAATGACCAGGCCCTTCCATCTGCCCTGGAGCTGAAGCCTTCTAGATGCACAGTCTCCCTCTATTAGATTATAAGTTCCCAGAGAGAGAGACTGAATCACTCTTCTCTACAGCCAACACTTGATGTGGTTATTGGCATAAAGTAAATACTTATTTATCCATCTACTCATTCATTCATTCATTCATTCCTTCATTCTGATGGGAATCTAACCCCAAGCTTTCAAAGGCCCTTCCAAAGGAGCCCAAGCTCATGCAGATCTTACCAGGCTGGATGGTCACTGGGTTCCAGAGCCTGAGACAATCTTGGTAGATGGAGAATTCAGCACCAATTACATCTGAGATCCATGAAGGAATGAAGTGTGCACTGAGCCCTCTGCTTATGGGACTGGGTACACAAAGATGGAGACTCCATTCAAAAGCTTGTCTTCAGGGAGCTTACCATCTACCAAGAGCCAGGGGAAAAGGACCAGCCTCTGGCCCAGTTCAGGCCTCATCACCTCTCACCTGGATCCTTGCAGCAGCCTCCTCATCAGCCTCTCCCCTGCCCTGTCCGCTGCTGCTCAAGTGATATTTCCAGAGCCCACACCTGCCTCTGTCATCCCCTGCTCAAGAACCTGAGGTCACTCCTCATAGCTACTGTGTGGTGATACACAAATCCCTCACTTTGTGATTTAGAGCTTGCAGAGTCTGGCTCCCATCTGCCATTCCCAGGTGTACTGCACATTACTCCCCTTCCCTCACTCTCCTTCCCAAGAAAAGTGGACTATTAGCTGATAGTCTTTTTGTGCCTGAGCTTGGGCCTTTGCTCAGGCTGTGCCCCATGTCTAGAATGCCCTCCTTGCCTCACCTCTGCCTCGTCTGAAAGCACAGCTTGAGTGCAATCTCCTCCTTTCTTACGTCTTCTAGGCATTGCTTCTCTCCTGAAATGACTTTGTATCTACTAGGTAAATACTTTGTATTTCTCTGCCTATTGCGTTAGAAAGTCTGTCTGTCTGTCTATCTATCTATCTACTCACCCGCCTTTCTATCTATCCATATGTCTATCTCTATCATCTCTCTTTCTATCTCTACATCTCTCTCTCTTTCTCTCTCCCTACCTATTCATCTCTATATATCTATCTTTCTCTCTGTCCATGTGTCTATCTCTCATCTCTTTCTGTTTATCATCCAACTTCCTCCCTCCCTCCCTTCCTTCCTTCCTTCCTTCCTTCCTTTCTTTCTTTCTTTCTTTCTTTCTTTCTTTCTTTCTTTCTTTCTTTCTTTCTTTCTTTCTTTCATCTCTCTGTCTCTCTCTCTCTTTCTCCTTTACTTTTTGCCCCCAGTAAAGAGTAAGCTCCATGAAGGCAGTCCATGCTTCCATTTTTAAATGTATGCCACTGGGGCCTGACATAGTAGTTACATGATGACAAGTTGTAGAATTGAACTTGCTCAATAGGCCTGAGGGTGAATTCTGGCTCTTGTACTTACTAATTAGGCTGTCATTTTCTCTTTCTGGGCCTCGGTTTCTTCACCTGCCAAACGTGGAGGCTATAGTACATACTTGCTAAGGTTCTTTCCAGTTCTAGATTCTAGGACAATTCAGACCTAAGTTACTGTCTTGTGAAAGAGAGTCTGGGGGGGAGATGCTTGGGGGCAGGGGCACTTGCGAGGCTCCCCGCACACCAACCAGCTGGGCACCCACTTCTGCCTCTGTGTGCGGCCAGCTTGCTCAACCCCCTCTGGATAGACTTGGGGGAGACTGCCACCCACAGAGTGAGCCCTAGGCTGCTCACTCACTCTCACCTCCTGGAGGTGCATGGATTGGCAGAAACAAGCCTGAGTGGGAGCTGGGGGAAGGGCTCAGTTCACCAATGAATCCTTTTGGCTAAAGAAAGCTTGGTTTTGGCAGGACTGCGCGTGACTGTGAATTTCCAGCAAAATGGCCCCTTGGTGCCTCATTTCATCCACTTAACCCAGAGGTTGCATTCTTGAAGCTTTCTGCCAAGCACTAACACATTCCAGCCCCCAGATCCATCCCTCTCCCTTGCTTGTTCCTTCTCTGCTGCAATGAAGCCCAACTCAACATTTCTGTCTACACCTGTGGAAGCATGGGAAGGATGGACAGTCATTCTAGGTTCCAACAAGCTCACTTCTTCATGGCTGCACTAGGAGGCCATATTTCCTGTTGGGCCTCCTCAGGAGGAAAAACAAAGTACAGCTCATGGCTGGAGCCTCTAGAGAATCAGGCAGTTCCATCTAATACCACCAAGATACCCAGATAACCTCTACCATGCAATCCTGAATAGCCAGTGGGGGTGATGGGAGCAATTGATGTCATGAAGGCATGGGATATAGGAGCTGGAAGAGGCCTTAGGAGCTGCCCAGTCCATACCTATCATAGGACCAAGGAAGTTAAGGGACTTGTCCAGGTACATACATACAGGTAGTAAGTAAAAGAGCTGTGTGTGTGGACCAGCTGTGCTAGCTCTAAGCCCAGTGTCCCATTGTTGCTTTGAACATCACACAACAATACTGCCACATCGAATCCTAGGATCTCCCAGTTGTAAGGGATCCCAGAGTGTATCTAGCCTAGCTTGTGTGTCCCAGGCATGATGCTAAGGGCTGGGGATACAAAAAAAAAGGCAAAAAAACTCCCTGAAGGAGCATCTAATTTAATGCGGGAGAGGACACGTAAACAACTCTGCACAAACAAAACGGAGACAATAAAATCTAAGACATGCAACAGAGGGGAGGCCCTGGCATTAAAAAGAAAGGTTTTTTGGAGAAGGTGGGATTTTAACTAGGACTTGAAGGAAGCCAGGGAAGCCAGAACCAGAGGTAAGGAGAGAGGGCATCCCAGGTAGAGGGCACAGCCAGAGAGAATGCCTGGAGTTAGGAGATGGAGAGTTTTGTGTGAGGAATAGCAAAGAGGCCAGTGTCACTGGATAGTAGAGTGCATTGAGGGGCGTAAAATATAAAAAGACTGTACAGGTAGGAAGGGGTATGATTATGAAGAATTTTGAAAGCCAAATAGCATTTTTAAAATAACTAATCCCAGAGGGTAATAGGGAGCCATGGAGTTTATGGAACAGGGAAGAGGTGGTCAGATCTGCTTTTAGGTAGAATATGAGACGTTATTACATTTGTGACAAATGGTCTACTAATCTCTGCTCAAAGTCAAGACCTGCAGTGACAGGGAACTCACTACCTTTCTAGACAGCTTTTGACCAGCTATAATTATAAGGTTGTGTTACTTTACATCCCACTAATTCTCAACTGTTCTGAGAGCAAGTGCCTCATGTGGCCCTTAGAATTAGGTTGGTTCCAGTCGTACTTCACTGGATTCTCCAGGCATCTTTTCACCACCTACTTTTGCCATGCTCTTTCTGCATTTCTTTCCAGTTTCTAGAACTGTCATTAAATTAGTGCTGCCTTTGCCGGTAGAAAGGGGCCCCCAATCTCCTTACCCAGGGCTCCTCTGACCACTCCTAGGACTTCCCTCCCTGGCCATCACTCCCCTGCAGTATCGCCTTCTCTATTAGAATATAAGATCCTTGAGGCCAGGGGCTGTCTTTGCTTTTCTATTTCTGCCCCCAGTCTGTAATTGTGAAGACCATGGCATCAGGGAGGTGATGCTGTGACTTGCAAGTGAACTGGATTTAAATGAGTGAGGGCTGTGCAAAGTCACCAGCCTCACTTTCTCCTGCAGAGCCATCTGGGTCCAGTGATAAAACAGAGATTAGGATGACTGGAGATGGCTCAGAATGCAATGGGAGGCCTTTTGGAGCTAAGGTCTTTCCCAGGGAGTAATTTGTCTGAGGCAATGCCCATTCAGTGATTAAGGCTAGGTAAAAAATGAAGCAAAAAAATGGCCTCTTTTACCTAGTTAAAAAAATCAATCAGGAAGGGGAAAACCTTCTGGGTTTTTGGCCAAAACAGAAACAATTGCTATTTATACTCACTCTGAGCCACCAGAATCCAAACAATGACCAACTAAGGCTTGGGCTGGGTCCTATTGCTGTCCAATCAATGAAAGCCAGAGTTATTTAGGTTTAAGGCATGGTCCATAAAAAAGAAATTTATCCTGTAAACCTCAAGATATCTTACTAGGTTTCAGCAATCAAAATTTATATTTCTTTAGGCAGAGCACCCGCATGTAAGGGTATGTTTCCCTACGAAGACAGAGGGAGATGAGAGGAGAAGGGGAGGGAGAAGAGGGAAAAGAAGAAGGAAGAAAGGAAGGAAGGAGGGAAAGAAGGAAAGGAGGAAGAGAGGAAGGGAGGGAAGATAGGGAGGGAGGGAGGGAGGAAGGAAGGAAGAGAGGGAGGGAGGAAAGGAGGAAAGAAAGAAAGAAGAGAAAGAAAAAGGAAGGGAGGAAGGAAGGAAGGAAGGAAGCAGCATTGCTCAATTGGAACTGTCTAATTGGGTCCCCAGTGGGGAAGTTTGTCCACCATTCTCAAAGATGACTGTGACATCAGGAAGGAGATGTCATGACGGGCAAGTGAATTGGATTTAAGTGAGGCAGGGCTATGCAGAGTCACCAGCCTCACTCTCTCCTCCCAGGCTGTAACACAGTGCCTTATAAGGGTTTAATCAATGCTCCTTCATTTATTTGTTCCTTCTCCAGAGGCAGAGTGTATAAGCGTTGTGGTCTTGGAGTCAATGGAAAGTGATTTGAAACCTGTCTCTGCTGCTTCCTGGGTGTGTGACCCTGGGAAAGTTTCTTAACTTAGTTACTGTGCCTCAGGTTCCTCATCTATACGTTCTGAAGCAGCAGCTTCACAGAGCTGTCACAAGGGTCAAATGAAGAGAATGTGTGTGAATAACCACAACAGTAATAGAGGGTTTTAAGGTTTGCAAAGTGACTTATGATCAGTAACTCATTAGATACTGATAACAAACCTGGAGGGAAGGTGCTATTTTTATCCTCATATTACTGATGAGGAAACAGGTGCAGAGAATTTCAGCGACTTTGCCCGGCTAGGAACTGTCAGAGATGGGATTTGAGCTCAGGTATCCCTGCCTCCCCAGGTGGCAACCTTGGTGCAGGGAGCTCTGTCTCTGGTGATCTAGATCTGTGGCTAATCCATCCCTTTCTGGTTTGGAGAGTGTCCTGGGGCACTGAGAGACAAAGGCAGTTGCCCAGAGTCACCTGACCATTCTATGTCGAGGTCACCCTTGAACCTGCCCCTGAGGTCAGCTTCCTGTCTGGACAGGGCTGCCTCTCTCAACAAACCAGAAGCACAATATGCCCTTGATTGACCACAACAACAAATTACACTGTGCACTTGAACAGTCAGTGTGAGATAACAGCAGCAACTTTGCCAGGACTGAGTTTCACCCGAATCCCATTGAGCAAGATGAGAGAAAAGAGCTCATTGCCAGTAATAATGACAGTGGTGGTGAGGGCTAACCTTTGCATAGCCTGCGAAGGTTTGCCAAATACTTAGACAAATATTTCTCCCCCTGTGACCAGGCACAACCAGTCTCGTCCTTTTCTGGTGACAGGGTTTCCTGTGCTCAGTGACAGCGGTCATGTTCATTCATAATCACAAGAGGCAATTAGGTCTAGAGCTGGATGGAATCTGAAGGCATTTAGTCCAATCTCCTCAATTTTACAGAGAAGTAAACTGAGGCCCACAGAGGTTAAGTGCATTGCCCAAGGTCATGTAGGTGGGAAGTAGGTGGCATCCCCCCCCATCCTTCTAATGGAACCTCAGGTGGTCTGGTGTCTAGGCCCCTCCCTAATGTGGACAAAGCCCCTGACCACCTCAAGCCCCACATGCCTAAACAGGGAGGTTGATAGATGTCAAAACAGACCATCAGCTCAGGCCAACAATGCACAAACAGTCCATCAGTTCCGTTAAACAACCGGTCAATTGGACAAAACACATGAAAAACAACCAGTCAGCTCCCCAGGAACCAGTACACTGTTGGGCCTCAGTCGATACGTCAATGCCGATTTCTCGAATCCTGGCTTCATATGCTAAGCATTGACTAGATCAACCACATCAAAACAACTGGTCCCCCCAGTCTGCAGACCCCCAAGCACATGCCTAGCCAGCCAAGGGGCCTGAGTTCAAATCCAGCCTTTAACACACATAGCTGTGAAATCCTGGGCAAATCTACCTCAGTTTCCTCCTATGTAAAATCAAGACGAATGTAGCACTTACATCAGTATTTTTTTTTCTGTATCGGTTCTTTGTTATTACAGTGATAAGGATTTTTGTCATGTGGCACAGGTTATGTTGTGGGACTCAAATGAGATATTTGTGAAGAGCTCTGTAAATATTTAAGTGCTATGCAAATACTGCTATTGCTGCTAATAATTAATAATAGTATGACCTCGGGGAAAGTCAGGGTGTAATAGGAGTTGAGGGGCTGGACTTGCAGTCAGGTAGACCTGAGCTGAAATCCTGCCTCCAACACTTAGTAGCTGTGTGACCCTGGGAATTCTTTAAACTTTTCTGTGCCTCAGTTTCCTCACCTGTAAGATGATAGAACTGACCTCTGCGGCCGCTAAGGTATTTCCCAGCTCTAAATCTAAGATCCTGTGGGTCAGAGCTTTATTTATCTAGCCTTTGTTTAGTCTACTCTCCCATTATATAGATGAGGTAACTGAGGTTTAGGCAGGGGAAGATTCTTAGGTCCAGGTCACACAGTAAGGAACCAACCTGTGACTTGAGACAAGGCTTTCTGCTGTATTTTAGGAAGGACAGTGATGAGTTGGACACTTTCCAGAGTGAGGAAGGCACTTGGAATGCTGCAGGGCCTCTGGTTAATGGCATTTGAAGATTGTTTGAAAGAACTGGGGATGGAGAAGAGAGGATGCAGGGTGAAGAGGATGGCTGCCTTTAAGTAGCTGAAGGGCGAAGGGTGGAAGACTGAAGCTGGTGGTTGTGGTTCAGTCATTTCAGTCCTGTCTGACTCTCTGTGACTCCATTTGGGGTTTTCTCGGCAAGGATACAGGACTGGTTTGCCATTTACTTCTCCTGATCATTTTACAGATGAGGAAACTGAGGCAAACAGTGAAGTGACTTGCCCAGGGTCACACAGCTAGCTAGTGAGGTCAGATTTGAACTCACATCTTCCTTGACTACAGGCCTAGCATTCTATCCACTGAGTCACCTAGATACCTCCATAGCAGTTTCATAGAATAGTTTCCTTCAAATAGCTGATGGGTAGAAGACTGAGTAGATTAATTCCATTCCCCACAGTATAGGAATAGTGCTGTATGGTACAGTGCTGGAGTCAAGAGACCTGGGTTCAAATCCTATCTTTGGTGTTTATTATCTAGGTGACCCATATTATTTATAATAAAACATATATCCAATATGTTAAACATACTATACATCATTATAGATTAGCATTTGGGGGGATAAGGAAGGACTTGTGTAGAAGGTGGTACTTGAGCCGAGTCTTGAAGGAAAAGAAATTCTGTGAGACTGAGGTAAAGAGGAAGGGCATTCCTGGCAAGGGGAATGACCAAGGCAAAGGCATGGAGATGGGAAATGGAGTTCAGTGATTGAGTCCTTTAAAAGCCTCCTGATATGGGGTAGTGTTCATGGACCCTATGTTAAGAATTCCTGAATCTAGTTGAATCCATTCATTTTATAGATAAGGAAAATAACCTCCAGGTGAGTTGATAGCATTGCCCAAAGTCACTCAAAGAGGGCTGCTTCTAGAATTTGAGGACCTGGGTGAGATTTTTAGCTCTATCACTCTGTCACTGTGTGACCTTGGGCCAAGGTCCACTGCTCTCTGGGCCTGTTTCCTTATCTGTGGAACTAGGCAGCTGGGCTTCAAGGTTTCTGTCCTAGGATACTGCTCAGGCTTTTCTGCTTGGTTGGCTTTGACGGGGACTGAGTTCATTCATGGCTCTGATGGCAAGTGGAACAGAATTCACATCTTTCTGCTCATTCAAGGGCAGCTTGTGAAACAGCCATTTTATAACCATCAACTCAGAACACTGGGGCAGGCAGCAGACTCCAGAAGAAGGAAAGTCAGCTCCTAAAGGAAACATGAATTATCCACCACATTCCCAAGCAAAAGAAACAGGCTGGAGGAATTGCTTTCTCTGTTGGTATTGGCTGGCGGAGTAAGCCCCCCAGGTCGATTGTAATTTCCAAATTAGATAAAACATTAGGTCATATTAGTGCTATATTAGACAAACAGTCAGCCAGAGGGAGGAAACATGGGCTGAGCCAGCCTGGCCTCCCTCCCTGCAGGAGACTCTGGGCTATCAACTACAGAAGTGCTTCATGTTTCTCTGAAAGATTTCAGGGAAAATGGCAAACTAAGGTGGAAGCTGCTGCTGCCTTTTGTTGAAACTGAACTTTCCAGAAAGTCTTGGGATCACAGTATTTTCAAGATCATGAGAGGCAGTGTGATGTCCCCAGTAGAGTGCAGTATTTGGAGTCAGGAGAGACTCTTCAATTTCTGTTTGAGGTGCTTACTACCTGGGAGAAGTCACTTCACTTTCACCTGCCTCAGTTTCCTCAATTATAACACAACAGTGTTGAACTAGATGGCCTCTAAGGTCCTATGATCTCTCTTGTGACAAAGAGGGGGAAAGGGACTTCCCAAAGCCAGTCCCTTTGGGAAAGAAAACAGTAGGCATGCCCAGAGTAGTCCATATTTTTCTTCAAGGGCTTCTAAGATCCTTTAAAATCTAGGATATGTGAATAGACTCTGGGGTTCCTTCACCCAGCTAGCTGGACCTATGACCCAGGAACCCAGGAACAGGGCTGAATGTCAGGAGATCACATATAAAGAATTGGAAGGAAATTTGGAGGCCATTTAGTTCAACCCTTTAATTTTTCATAGGAGGAAACTGAGGACCAGAGGGACTAAATGCCTTGCCCCAGTCTAGCTAGAGCAGCGGTTCTCAACATGTGGGTTGTGACCCCTTTGGGGGTCAAACAACCCTTTCACAGGGGTCGCCTAAAACCATCGGAAAACACATATTTCTGATGGTCTTAGGAACCGAGACACCGTCTCCAGGTGGGTCCGCCCACATGCAGATACACCCACATATGAATATTAAAGTATTGGGGCATTAGGAAGGCTGAGAACCACTGAGCTAGAGGGAGAGCAGAGAAGCTGGATTAGAGGCTGGATTGATTCTACTCCAGGTCCTTAGTGCTCAGACTATCTGTTCTAAGATTACTTTGTTTCTACTTTGCATGTATCTCATATATACTGTACCTAAATGAATTAAAAAGCATTCATAAAGTGTCTTCTATGTACCAGGCACTGTGCCATGCATCTAAACGCCATTTCAAGCTTTAAAATGAAAGCTCCCATCAAAAGTCATGAGTGGTTACAATCTTTCTATACAACCAGACTAATGTCCAGTGTGAAAGTATTTGCAGATCCTATATTTGATTGCATGCCTTCATGGGAGGGGTTGGACGGAGGGAGGGGAGAAAATCTGAAACTCAAGGGATTGTGGAACTGAATCTTATAAACTGAAAGTAAACAAACAAATCAATAAAAAAAATTTATGTTAAAAAAAGTCACGAGCAGTCAAAGGATATGAATAAATCATTTCTCAAAAGAACTGCAAATCATTAACAACCATATGAAAGAATCCTCCAAATCACTAATAACAAGACAAAAGCAAATCAAAACCACTCTGAGGTTTCACCTCAGACCCTGAAAAATGGCAAAGATGACAAAAAAGATGGGGATAGTAAATGATGAAGAGGCTGTGGGAAGATGAGTATGCTGGTGCATTGTTGGTGGAACTGTGAATAAGTAAAACTATTCAGCAAAACAATTTTGAATTATGAAAATAAAGTGGTTAAACTGTTTATATCCTTTGACCCAGAGATTCCACCTGCTGGGCATAGATTATAAGGTGGTAATTGAAAAGAAGAAAAAAAGTCCTCATCTTCACCAAAATATTTATAGCAGCACTTT
Source organism: Pseudochirops cupreus (assembly GCA_028627135.1). NCBI lineage: Eukaryota > Metazoa > Chordata > Mammalia > Diprotodontia > Pseudocheiridae > Pseudochirops > Pseudochirops cupreus. The sequence goes on along the minus strand of CM053584.1, from coordinate 26,265,767 downwards.
TTGTTTAGCAAAGAGCTTGGAATGAAGTAGGTGTCCATAAATCAAGGAATGACTAAAAAGATGGTGGTACATGAATGTAATAGGAAGTTACTGTTCTGTAAGAAATGATAAATGTGACCACTACAGAGAAGGTTTATATAAGAACTGAGTGAAGACAGAGTGAAGACAGAAGAACCAAGGAAACAATGAACACACAATGATGACAATGTAACATAAAGAACCGCCGCAAAACAAAAAAAGGAAATCAATGTTGCAAAATTACAAAGGTCTTCCCAGAGAAGAGACAGAAGAAGAGACATCCCTAACCAATGCCTTTTGCAGAGGTTTGGAGGAAAGACAATGGGTGTGAACCATTGTGTAGATTGTCAGATTTTAAAGGATTGACCAGTTTTGCTGCTTTCCCCCCCTTCTTTCTCTTTTAAAATTTTGTTTTAAGGGATTTGGATGCAGGGAAAAATCTAGGCAATGAAAAAAAGACATCAGTAAGAATCTGTTTAAAACCAATGAATGCTCCTTGAGTGTAGAGACTTTTATTTTTGGTTTTGTATTCCTAGCTCCTAACACAGTGCCTGGCACAGAATAAGCACTTACATGCTTTTTGATTGATTGATGCTGCCTACCCAGCCCTTGAAGGAAAGAAACAAAACCATTCCTGCCCTCAAGGAGCTTTTATTCAAATGGGAGCCAGGCACAGGGTTTCATAGTTTCCAAGCCTTTCCTCTCCTAGCTTCTCATAGGAATCTCACCATTGCCCTGGAAGGGACGCCAGACAACAATGACTAGCCCCCTTCACAGAGGAGGATACTGAGGCTTAGAGAAGAAGATTCTTGTCCAAGGTTCTGTATAGTTCATGGAGAAGCTAGGATTAGTGCTTCTTGGTCTAGTAGCTCCAAGGTCTATGCTGTCAAAAACCTAGAAGGATCCAGTGAATCCAGATTCAGTGGAAGATTTCTTGCAAGGGTTGCCTCACCAGCTGCAAATCACTCCCAGGGACATTGGGTAAGAAGGAAGGCAAGTTTGTGGAACTGACATGAGACATAGCTCTAGGGGGCTGAGCAAGGAACAATGAAGTGGAAGGTAGAGAGATGAATTGAGGTTCTATACATAGAAAAATGCCCTAAGAATGAGAGCTGTCTAAAAGTGGAACGAATTGTTTTGGAAGGTATTGAGTTCCACATCACTAGAAATATTCAAATGGAGAATGAAGGATTGATTGTCTAGGGAAGGGTTGGAAAACACAAATCTGACATCCTGTTATTCTACCATCTACCTGGCTGCAGCATGGAGTCTCTGATACTGAGTGGCTGACTCCTTCTGGGTGTCTCGGCCCTCCCCATCCCCGTCATAGATCTTATTGCCTAAAAGGCAGTCCTAGAGCCCGGAAATGCAGAATGACAGTTCAGATTTGCGGTCTAGCTTCCTGGGAGGAATGTTACCTTCCTTACTAGTTTCTGCTAACCACTGAGATCTACTCTGCCCTGACTCCATCCTCGGAATCACAGAATCTGAGTGCTGGAAGAAAGCTCAGCAGCCCTTGAGTCTGTCATCCGTGAAAGGAGATCCGGCTATGACTTATTTGACAAGTGGTCTCCCTGCCTCTGCTTAGAGGCCTCAAGGAGGGAGAGGCCATCACCTTCCATGAAGTCAGATAGAACACTGGAGGGGCAAGAATGCCAGATTCAGTGGGAAGACCTGGCTCGCCATCTCAGTTTCTTGACTTGATAGCTGGGAGAACTTGGGCAAATCCCTCAACTTTTCTGAGGCTCATAAAGTGAAAGGTTTCAATTAGATGACCTCTGGAGTCCAAAATTACCCATGTATTAAGCATGAACCAAATCCCACTGGACGCTGGGGACATAAAGTTTAGCTAAGAAACACATTGCCCGATACAGAATTTCGGATCGCACAAGGCAGAGGATGCCCTCCTGAGGAAGTGGTGCCTGTGGGGGAGCCCGGGGCTGAAGGGGACTGCGGCAGGGAGTGAGCCCTGCAAGGGGGCCTGGCCCATGTATAGTCTCGGGGAAATCGATGTGGACAAGACAGCCAAGCCTGCAGGCAGCCCACCCTCTGTGATGCGGATCACATTCCCTCGCCCGCGTCTGAACAGTGTAAACACACTGTGGGGATGGGCAGTGTTTCCTGAGGCTCTCCACGGGCGAGCAGTCATGGTGGGGAGGAGCAGGCCTGCTGGGGGCTGACAATTTGATATAAACCACAGGGCAGTGTCCAGCATGCTGGGAAACTCAGTTCCTGCCTCCCCCCTCCCAACCCAATCCCCCAACCTATCAGCTGCAACCAATTAGCTTCCTCCTTGGAAACAGAGAATGTTATAATGCAAGACAACTTGAGAGATCATTTAGTCCTGATAGGGAAACTGAGACCCAGAAGAAGAAAAGGATTTGTACAAAGTTACACAGCCAGGACTAGAACTCAGGGCTTTTGACTGTGTATCCAGTTCAATTCAATTCGGTTCCTAGCAGCACTTAATAAACGTTTCTGTGGTTTGTTGACTCCATCTGAGGTTTTCTTGGCAATGATACTGGAGCGCTTTGTCATTTCCTTCTCTAGGTCATTTTACAGGTGAGGAAAGTGAGGCCAATAGGGTTAAGTGACTTGCCCAGAGTCACATAGCTCATCAGTGTCTGAGGCTGGATTTGAACGTGTGGCTTCAGGCCCAATGCCCTCTCCATGGCACCACTTATCTGGGTTTTATTTTTATTTTTTGTTAGATTGAACTAAATTTGACACATATTTACTAAGTGTCTACTATACAAAAATAATGGAGAAGAAAAGAGTGAGAACCCAGTCCTGGAGAAAACTATCATTTGGGAGCTGGCCAGAGGACTTTTCGAGTTTATGGAATCCAAGCAGGGAGGCCATCTTGTCCAATGCCTTCACCTTAGGGATGAGGAGGAGCTGTGACTCGCCTGAGGCTGCAGAGGCGGCAGGTGTGTGTGTGGGGGGGAGAGACTTAAACTTGGGTCCTGTGGCTCTAGGACCCCTGTTACCACTGTTGTACACCTTGAACAAAGGCCCTGAGTAGAAGTTGAGGGATCAGGCAGCCTGCTACAGTGTGGTATGGTGACTAGAGTCTGAGCACTTGCATTCGAATCGTGCCTCTAAGGCTGTGTGATCTTAGTCAAGACTCAACCTCCCTGAACCTGTTTCTCCATCTACAAAATGAGGGGGTTGGATCTGTTGACTTTTGGGGTCCCTTCCAACCCTAGGTTTATGATTCTGTGATCCATATAGGAGAGAGTTGCATCTCAGAAGCCAAGGGAAGAGGGAGAAGCCAGATAGAAGGGTCAGTCAATGGTGTCAAATGCTGGAGATGACTGTGGAAAGGCCACTGGCAGCCTGAGGGGGGGCAATTTCAGCAGACCAATAAGGCAGTAGTCTTTTGTAGGAGGGTGGGGAAGTAGAGGCAGGGAAGGTAGGTAGGAGTTAGGAGGGAAGGGGAGGAGAGTGAAGGGACCATCTCTGGAAGAGTCAAGGGAAAGTTTTCTTGGGCATGCCAGGCAGAGGGGGAAGCAGCCAGCAGAAGAGGGAGACTGGAGCTAGGGAATGCTCCATAGGGATATAACAAGGTTCCTGGGGGCCCTGGAGAGGAAAAGATGGATGGTGAGAGTGGAGGGGCTAACCTTAATGAGAAAAAGGGCAGCTATATCCTTAGAGGGGAGAGAAGACCACAGTGAGATAAGGACAAAGGGAGGCTTTAAGGTGCCGGCCATAGGGAATGAGGGAACTTACAATGCATGGCCTCTATCTCCTCAATAATGTGGGAGGCAAGTCCATCCCATTGGTGTATGGGGCAGGGAGAAGGGGGCATCGAGAGGTGGGTGGATAGATCTGTTTGGAGGTTTAAAGAGAAAGGAAGAGATTGGACTGGCCTCCACAAGTACTCAGCTTAGACACTGATCCCTTTGTTGGTTCTTGATCTCCATGGTTGTGGGCACTTCATCTGACCATGCCTTCTTACTTTTCCAGTCTTCGGGAATGTCCTCCCCAGCACATGGAGAGCCTTCCTTACACTTGCCTGACATGGCGTGAAGGCAATGGAACATCTGAACATTTGGCTTATTTCTCTGCCTTCTCTCTCTCTCTCTCTCTCTCTCTCTCTCTCTCTCTCTCTCTCTGGCTCTCTCTCTCCCTGTCTCTCTGTCTCTCTGGCTCTCTCTGTCTCTGTCTCTCCTGCCTCCCCCCCACCCCCCCGCCACGTCACTGTAGTCACATCCTTTTCCAAGATAGATTTCTCCAATAACTTTGATATCACCTGGGGAAACAGAAACTAAGT
>CM053584.1:26193588-26260973 GCA_028627135.1 Pseudochirops cupreus | reverse complement strand
CCCCCCCCCCCCCCCCCCGCCACGTCGCTGTAGTCACATCCTTTTCCAAGATAGATTTCTCCAATAACTTTGATATCACCTGGGGAAACAGAAACTAAGTAACTTAGCACTTAGCCAGGATCTCTCTCTCTCTCTCTCTCTCTCTCACACACACACACACACCCACACACCCAATATGTGTCAGAGGTAGGACTGGAATTCATTCCATTGTTGTCTCTCTGTTGCTATTCAAAATACAGGATTTTATTTTAGGGTTCAGGGTTGCTAAAACAAAACAGAACAAAACCAAACCCCCCCCCCCCCAAAACCAGGCAATTTCCCAAAGGCTGTCCAGCTTGCCTTCTTCCTCCCTTTCACAGTGTCTATCTGATATACGTATCCTGTTAGATCAACTCTATGGGCTCTTCATCCAATTGCTTACTACGGTCCAGACAGCTGGCATTTTTCATCCACTTGTTTTTCCTGTGTGGATAGTAAGGAAGGGATCTTTTGAGTGGTTATGAATATCTTGGGAGACAGTAGTAGTTTCAGGGCTTGATGCAACTGAGTAGCACGTCACCTGTAAGCCATGGTGAACCTCGACATCTGTGGGGGATTTATCTCTGATCTGGGCCCTGCCCTAGATTTTCTCCACAGGGAGGCAAGTGTCTTTGTTGAGCAGATGATATCCTGATTTGTGTAAAGCATCATAATCTTCAGACATAAACTCTAAACTTCCTCTGACTGGCTACTAAATGATGACTTTCTCCAGAATTCAGTTCTCAGCCTTCTTTTTTTCTTTCTTATTTTCACATAGTAGGAACTCAGTAAATATGTATAGAATTCCAATCCAATCTAAAAAGCATTAAGTGCTGCTGTGAACGGAACTGAATTGAATTGGATAGAGAGTCATAAGCTCTGGGTTCTAGTCCTGGCTGTGTGACCCTGGACAGGTGGGGCTGAGAAGGGAACACATAGACTTGCAAATAACATTCTGTAACTGGTCTCACCTCTACCGCTGCCAATTGACTGAAAATGGACAAGAAGACCTCATCCCACCATTGATTATTGTGCTGGTCATTTGTTGCTATTAAAAATATTATTTGATCTCCTTTAGTAAAATAGTCCTCTTCTCCACTGGAGCATCTCCCAGGCACTTCTTAAGATCACACAAACTGCCTTGAATTATGTAACAACAGAAAAGGCTTCCTAACAAGGTCAGCTATTCCAAAGGCAAAGGGGCTGCCTTGAGAGATAGCAAGCTGGCCCCTCTTCTGACCAAACATTTGAATCAATGGAAACTTTATGGTTGGGGGAACCTTGAAGTCCTTTCTGTACTCCCTGCCTCAGTCTCCCCAAGGACTTCTGGGCAGTCTCAGCACACTGACTGGCCCTACTGCCCCCCCACCCCACCCCACAGGCCACCCTGGATATGACTAAGAACCAAAGGGTCAGGGCCTCTGTGGGCCTGGAGCCCAGACATGGTAATCACCAGCGCTGGGGCAAGGTGGGCAGTTATTAACCTAAGCAGCTCTGGGCGAAGGAGCAGACCATGGTACCTGCCAGGCTTTCTGAGGCTGGACCTGGACCCCTTCTGCCTCTCTATAGTTCCCAGGAGCATCTTTGGAGAGAGTTAAAGAATGAGAGGAATGTTCCAAGTCTCCTGCTTTTCCCTCCCCCATCTTTACATTTCTCCTGGAGTTGGGGCTTTGAAATGGGCTAAGAACAAAAGAGGAAAACCTCCAGGACCCCAAGAGAGCCATGAATCCACAGTTCTCTCAGCAGCTAGCCTGACCTAACCAGGGTTAGGGGGGGGCTTTCCTGGAGGGAAATGAGAGTGAGAAATGGGGGGTAGTGTGAAACACATGTGCATAGGTATGTAGATTAGTCTCAACATATGTGTATACATGTGGGGCTCTATACATACATGAACTTATGTGGAAGTTTTTATAAATTGTATACATGGATATACGCGTTCTCCATGACTGGAGTGTACGTCCTCTTCATCTCCACCTGTTAGGATACCTTATTTCCCTCATGAGACTTTCTTGATCCTTCCCCAGATTGCCTTGTTTGTTTTTTTTTATTTGCCTATACATATGTTGGCTCCTTGATGGAATGTAAGGTGAAGGGTGAAGACAGTTTCCTTTTGTCTGTGTATCTCCAGCACCTAGCACAACCCTTGGCATATAATAAAGCGGCTTCAAAAATGCTTGTTGGTAGACTCTTTTGGCATGTGCATACATGTAGATACATGAGTATACACATGCACATCCATATGCCTAGACATGCTTTCATAGATTGTGTACATAGCTAAGTGGGGCTATGCCTGTGTTCCATGTACAGGGTAGTTACCCAAACAAGTGCACCAACTTACCCCCCTCTCTGTGCTACTGACTCATTTCCTCCTTAAGTCCTTCTCTGAGGTTTAAAGAAGTCTAGGAGGTAAAGATCTTTCTGAGGTGCCTAAAATGGCAGAAAATCTCTCTAAGCAGTTTGCGGACACTGGGTTGAAGAAAAAGTCTCCATTTTGGGTTGATTTTTACTTTCTCAGCACTTTATTGGTCTGGATTAGAATCAGTATAAGTTATTACATACTTCCATAGCAATTGAAAATAGCAGAGGAATTGAAATATATAAAGGAATGGGCATCTATTCCTTGTGAACCACAATAGCTATGGGGGGGGGGGGGAGGCAGAGAATCAGTGCTGAATCTCTTCCTTCTCACTGTACTTTCCCCTCCTCCCCCTCCCCAAGTAAGAAATAAATTGGTGGGATGTATAAAATGGAACTGGAGTTTTTCTTGGGAAGCACTCCAGGGGAAGCAGGGCTACTATGGACTGAATTCAAGGAATCTCAACAGCTCCAGTCTGCTGGCCTAGCTGATCACATCTCTCCATGCCTTCTGGAATGCTCCAAAGAACCATGAGGTCCTCTTTCTTTCCCTTCTTCACGTCACAGAGAAGTATTCAATTCCCTCCTCCCCCATTCCCTGATAGCTCAGTAGAAACGTGGAGGGAGGGGTTCTGGTCTCGCCATACTCCTTCTTCTTGGCTTCTCAGTATTACTTCTCTACACTTCAACTGTATAAGAGTTCTTAACAGAAGGAAGTGCCTTCCAAAGTCAGCAATGCCCCAGAATCTACGGGAACACTGGCCAAAATTCAGGGTTGCTTACTCACTCCCCCAGCCTATCAAGCTTTTATAGCAACATTTCTGGGGAGAGGGACTACTTATGTTTGTGGATAGAGTACATTAATATGCATGTAGGAATGAAAAGAATATTCATTAAATGAATATGTACATTGTGTTAAGTGTTGGAGATCCAAACACAAAAACAGGACATTGCCTGTCCTTGAGAAGCTTATGCTCTAACAAGGGGAGAGACAAAATACATATAGGAGAGTAGAGGCCAGAGAAGGGTGCTTTGTTCTGGAATAATGAGTATGTTAGCCAAGATCTGCTTCTCTTCCAAGAAGGTTTACAGAGTGTTTCCTTCATGCTGGCATTTGGGGTAAGTTGGCCACAGTATGATTATTCTCATTTTACAGATGAGGTAGGTAGATAAGGTCATAGAGCTCATAAGTGTCAGAGGCAGGATGTTCACCCAGGTCTTTCCTGACAACAGATCCAGAGTCTTTCCACTAGTAGTACCACAGGTCTGTAAGTTACCATCAAGAGATGTCTCAGATTTTATTGACTTCCCTTCCCTTCCCTTCCCTTCCCTTCCCTTCCTTTCCCTTTTCTTCCCTTCCCTTCCCTTCCCTTCCCTTCCCTTCCCTTCCCTTCCCTTCCCTTCCTTTCCCTTTCCTTCCCTTCCTTTCCCTTCCCTTCCCTTCCTTTCCCTTCTCTTCCCTTCCCTTCCCTTCCTTTCCCTTCCCTTCCCTTCCCTTCCTCCCTTCACTTCCGTTCCTTTCCCTTCCCTTTCCTTCCCTTCCCTTCCCTTCCCTTCTCTTCCCTTCCCTTCCCTTCCCTTCCCTTCCCTTCCCTTCCCTTCCCTTCCTTCTTTCCAAAAACATTCTTAAACAACAGGGTATGTGTTTGGTGCTAGAAATATCAAGACACAACTGAATCCATTCCTGCATTCATGGAGTATATTACATGGGGAAATGATGGGGAGGGAAGAGTCAGGTGTCACTCTAAGTCTGGGAATCTGAGTGACTGGAAGACATGGTGCCCAGGACAGAAATAGTGAATTTAAGAGAAATGCAAATTTTTCTGCCTTCATGATATTAAAAAATCTTATCATTTCACAATTATAGATTAAAAAGATCTCCGTACCTTGGAGGCAGTGGATACAGTCCTAGGCTTGGGGTTAAGAAGATCTGTGTTCAAATTCTGCCTTGAACACTTAATAGCTTTGTGCCCCTGGACTCTCTGGGCCTCAGTTTCCTTGTTTGTAGGAGGAGATGATAACAATCATACCAACCCCACAGGGTTGTTGTGAGGCTCAAATGAGATCAGGCTTGTAAAGAGTTTCAAAACTTTAAAGGCAGTCCCAATGTAAACTATTATGATTCCATTAACAAAGGCTTTGACCCTTAGCATTAGAATCTTAGACTCCAGATGTGATTGAACAGGAACAAAGGATAGAAGGATTCTCCCCTCTCTTGCTCTGGACACTGGACTTCTCAGAATCTCCTGAGCACTGAGGATATTGACCAATAAGGGCTCATCAGAGCAGTGCTGGGAAGGAGCTCTGTCCTCCAGGTCTCTCCCCCTCCACTCCCCTCTTCAAAGATGCTGCCCTAGTTCCAGGTTCTGGGAATGGAATCCAGGTCAGAGGGGGAAGTGGGGCCCTTGCCCCAGCTTAGGTGGAGGAGGCAGGACAGGGTTCGAGCCAGCTGGAGTTACCGCTCCTGCCCCTTGCTCTGCCCCCACCACATTCTTTGTGGAATGCTGAATGTGTGTCCAGCAGTGGGCACACATGGGGCCTCATCTGCCAGACCAAGGTCCTTGAGGTCAACTGAGAGAAAATTGGGGGCAGATGAGTGAAGAGAACTGGATTATTTTTAGAGAAGGGGGGCAAATACTGACTGAAGAAAGAAAGGAAGGCTTTTGTTGGGATAGCATGTGTGTGCACCACTGGATGGCAGGAACAAGACTGGCTCCATGAAGCAGATGGAAAGAGTGAGCAGGCTCTTTGGGACATGAAGCCAAGGCTCCTGGGGGACCCTTGACTGACCCCATTCCCATGGCCTGACTGCTCCCCATATCCCTGCTCACCCTGGAGAAAGCAAGAGAGAGCAAGCTCATTTTGCTGGGATAAATCATATGCAAATGAAGAAATGGATCAATGAACAACGAACCCCATTCCAGAGCCAAATGGAGAAGATTTGTAGACCTTAGGGAGAGGCAGTGTGGTTTAACAGAAGGTTGGTGGAGTGGGGAAGGGGCGGCTTTGGAGTAAGGCAGACCTGAGCCACTATTCATATCTGTTATTGTTGTTGTATCGAACTCTTTGTGACCCCATTGGGGGTTTTCTTGGCAAAGATAATGGAGTTATTATTTCTTTCTCCACCCCATTTTACAGATGAGGAAATGGAGGCAGACAGGGTAAAGTAACTTGCCCAGGGTCACACAGCTAGTAGGTGTCTGAGGCTGGATTTGAACTCAGGAAGATGAGTCTTCCTGAATCCAATTCCAGTGTTCTATGCACTATGGTGCCACCTAGTAGCCCCATCCCTGCATTTTGCAGGTGAATTCAATGAGACTCAGAGAGAAGGATCCCACCCAGAGTGACAATGAGCAAGCAGGAACAGACTCAGGATTCCTACCTCCCTCCTGGTTCCCTTCCTTGGAATCTGAGTGAGTTCTGGAAGGGAGCTGGGTACTAGCAATGTGACCATAGCTGGTGTCTGTCTAGCACATTGAAAGTTACACTTCGCTTTCTCCATGCATTTGTATTTCATCCCTCAAAAGCTCTGTAATGTAGGTGCTGTGGATGTTACTGTCCTCACTTCACAAATGAGGAAGGAACCTAAGGCTCATAGAGGTTGTGTGACTTACCCAGGGTCATACAGCTACTAAATGTTGGAAGTAGTATTGGAACCCAGATCTACCCTGCCCCAGGGTCTGGCCATCTTTCCATTATTAGACCACACCTAGCTTGAAGCCTTTCATCAGGAAGAGCCCCCATTTTGTGGGAGCTGGCGTGTGGAGGGAAGAAGGCTATGCGTACGTCCAGATGTTCACCAAGAGGGGCCTCAGGAGACCTTTTAGTGAATGTTGTGGTGTTTGAAAGTTATTGTGGAGATATTTGGGGTTTTTGTTTGAAAATTCTGGGAAACCAGAGACTCTGGGGTAATGTGTAAATCACAGGGAAGCCGTATACTGGTTTTGGCCCAGAGCAAGCCCCTTTGCATGGATGGTGTAATGAGGTCAGTAAATAAAGATGGTGGCCACAGAAAACCTGGTGTGCATATGTTTGTGCATGTGTGCATGTGTGCCTGTGTGTTTGTCCCTGTCTTTCTCTTTTTTAATAGACTGTAAGCTTTTGGAGGGCAGGCAATCTTTCACTTTTGTCTCTGTGACTCCAATGCCTGGCCCAGAATAGGTGCCCAGTAAATTCTTCCTGTGGAATTGCTTAATTTACTGTGTGTTAACCACAGAATCTCAGGCTCTGAGCAGGCAGGTCCTCAGAGGGCATCTACCTACCCTCTACCACCACCCCACCCCAAGCCAGAATGCTCTCTGTAATTTAATACTGATCCATCTTTGCAGTAGTAGGAAATCCCTCTGGTTTTCTGGGCCAAATCTTTCCTTTGATAGGATGTCTGTACTGTAGGTACCCTCTCCTCCTGCCCAACACCCTTCTCCTGCACCTTCTCTGGAATCCTCTTTCTTTGGAACTTTTTCTGCTAGAAATGTCCATACCTCATTTACCCTTGCTAATCAGTGCCTCCTGTCCATGACATTAGAGAAGAGAAACCAATCAGCCAAAACTCCCCTTTTTATGAAACACCTGGGGTCAGTGGTATCACTAAGCAGCCTTATTGTGTGGGACAGCCCAGATGACTGGGCGAGAAAGCTGGTTTAACCCCCAGGCGTTGGTGATGAACACTTACTACAGAGGGAGGAGGGACTGTGGGGGCTAAGGGCGCAGGGGATAAATAGAACTCTGGACTTGGAATCAAGAAAACCTGGGTCAAAACACATTTCTGACATATACTGCCCATATGATACCAGCAATCCTTCTTAACCTCTCTGACCCTAAGTTTCTTCCTTTGTAAAATGAGAGAGTTGGACTGGAAATCCCTTCTAGCTCTGAATCTATGATCCTCTGATCTCCCTAGTGGTTCATACATGCCAAATGGGGCACAAGAGTTGAGTAGATAGCATTTTCTCCAGGGTCACCAGAGAACAAGGGACTTCTTTTTCCTTTGCCGCACTACTCTCTATACAGGGCAATGCCAATTTATGATGAAGAAGGGGATATAGATTGATGTATCTAGCAAATTAAAATTAACTCTGAGTCCCCACTTACTAGCAAAAACTCTACTTCCTTTTTGAGCTAGTTATATTTCAGTGAGCTCTATTGATGGGACTTTGGCATAATGGACGTGGCTCTTTATGGAAGCAAATATACATGCTTAAATGCTAAATCAAGTGAAGTCAACAAGGATTTATTAAACATTTACTATGTGCCAAGCCCTGTGCTAAGCACTGGGAATACAACTGTAAGGAAAGAGAAAGACAATCCTTGACTTCAAGGAGCTTACATTCTAATTGGGCAGGTAAAAAAGAACAGAAAAACATGGAGATTTTGAGAGAAGAAGGTACTCTCATTGGGTCAAGTTGATGAATGACAGAAATAGTGCCAGGAGAGGAGTGAGAGATGGCTGTCCTGATCCCTTCCTCAAAATGAGGCTCAGGAGGAACTCACCAATAGGGGGAGGAGGAGGCGGCTACAGGGATGGAGGGATCTGCCAGGGTGAGAAAGGGTGGTGAAGTCCGGAGACAAAAGGGGAGTTGAGAGATGAGTGAGGTTAAGTGCAGCATTTTACTCTTAGCATAGAATCAGTGAGTAAATCCAAATTATATAAGTAGAACAAATTGTAGAATAAGTTAGTGAACAACCTACCAAAGTGATGCAAGCCCAGGGCCCTGTACCTGCTATGGTCTGAAGGTCACCTGACCCAAAACTTGGATATCCCTCTGTTTGACCTTCTTGAGATCCAATTTTATCCTGTCTCTGCAGTGACTGTCATCTGGATGTCTCCTTGTCCCTGCTCTCTTCTGCCTTTCCTTTTAATCGTCAGGTGTCTCAAATTAAACCACAAATCTTTCATTGCATGAGTTAAAACCTGTCAAAGGAAGGCCTGTTGCTTTTAGCATCAGTGACCACCAGTCTGACTCTCAAGTGGAAACTTCAAACTCCTCAAAAGTATCTTCAATGGACTGGTATATTCCCATATCTCTAGCAGCCAGTCAATAACAAGAATTTATTCAGCACAGTGCTAATTGTCTATGGCTTAAAAAGCACTTTTCTTCACAATACCCCAGTGAGTTAGGAGCACAAGTATGATTATGCCCACTTTACAGAGGAAGAAACTGAAGCTGAATTCATGGCTGGAAGGGGTAGTCAGAACTCGAACCTTCCAACACAAAATCATTAATACTCCTCACATTCCATTCCTGAAAGGAGGAAGTTCATTTCGGCTTTTGCTTGATGTCAGTCTCTGTTGTCAGTGTCCGTTGATGGGAAGTTCTCAACCCCATGGAGTAGCCCCCTTCAGGGTTAGATGACTAATGATTGCATGTGATTGGGTTCAAATCTTCTTCTCTGTCCTTCCCATTCATTGGTGTATAAATCTGGGCTTTTCCCTCCAGAACCATCAAGGGGAGACTCATGAAGAGTGTGAGTCAATGCTCATAAGACCCTGGACCTCCTGGTCTCTCTATGGCTTTCCTCTGGGAAGCAGTCTAAGACAGTGACGTCTGTAGAATTTGGAGCTGGGTCTTAATGCCAGTTTAAATCCTGGCTGTTCCATTTACTGACCAGGCAGGCATCTGTGTCCTTTAGTACTCTGACATGATATGTTCTATGTTCTAAGGTTCTCCCCTAGCTCTGACATTCTATGTTCTAACTTTCCCATAGCTTTGATATTCTATGTTCTACGTTCTAAGGTTCGCCCTTAGTGCTGACATTCTATGTTCTTAGTTTCTCATAGCTCTGACATTCTAAGTGCTATGTTCTAAGATTCCTTCACCTCCAGCTCTGATATTCTGTGTTCTAAGGTTTTCCCTAGTTCTGATACTCTGTGTTCTATGTTCTCAGATTCCCTTCCCCTCTCTAAGACTCTGTGAATGTCTAAATCCTCCTTGGATGAATCTATCCATTGTTTCCAGCCCTGTGCCGATTATTCTGGGTGGTGGGGAGATAAGAGGTCTCCAAAGCCCATTGAGAGCAGGAGAAGATCTGTTAGCCATGAGAGGAGGGGGGCAGGGGAGACACACCTCAATTCAGTCACATACTTGCTGGGAGTCCACCCTGATGGTTCACAGTCAAACATAGCCAATTCTTCACCCTCTCCCTTCCAACAAGAAAGCCCCTGAGAATTGACCCACCCCATTCCTTTGCTTGCATCCCTTTTCTGAGACTTACAGGCTTTGAATGAGTGAAATAATTGTCTCCAGTTGTCACTTCTCTGTCTGTGTGGAGGCTCAGCTTGGGCAAAGCCTCACCTCTTCCTGAGAGACCAGCATTTCCCTGGTTCCCATTTCAGAGTCTCAGAGAAGTTAAGCATCATGCCTGAGGTCACACAGCATGCCCCATAGTAAGGCCTAGAATAGAAGCTTAAATATCTCTTTAGTCCTTGATTGTAGGAACCACTTGGTCTCACTGATATGTGAGCTGCCCATTGGGAGCCTTCCTGAGGTAGAGATGGTTCCTGGATCACACAAAGTTCCCCTTCCCTACATCCCCCTCCCCTCCCCGCCCCCAGTCCTCTGCAGAGCCTCCCCATGACCAGGCAGGGCTGTTGTGATGTACTCTAATTGTGTCTGACAATTAGTTACTCTCTGGCTAACTGCTTTGGGACGGCTATGGCTCCCCAGGCCTGCTAGGGATCCCAGCTACTAAATAATTTGCTTTGGCCTTCCCCGGTGCCTGCTGAATGACACAGGGCAGGCTCCCCAACCACCAGGCTCGGGGAGCTGGGAGACAGGCCTTCTAGCCTCCATCCCCTCCCCCCTACACCCCACACCAGAAGAGCGGGGGAGTGGTAAACAGATTGTCAGCCATGGTGGTCTCTCCCTCCCTCTCTCCTGGTCACATTGGAAACATTAGGGAGCTGCTCTTGGAGCATGGAGGTTCAGCTTCCATCCTGGAGACCATGCCTAAGTCTTAACACATTGTGTCTGCCTGTGTGTGCTCAGGGGAGGCGGAGGGGCCGGGGCCTCGTGACAGTCTGGGCCCCAGTCTGGGCCCAGGGGCTGCCAGCTTGGGGGACATCCGTAGGAAGTGGTTAACTCAGCCAGCACCGCTGGATTCCCAGCCCAGCCTTTCTTGTCTTGATGAAATAATGACAACTCTCATCACTATAGTGATGCCAATATTTACAAAGCACCTCCTTCACATTAGCAGTGGAAGGGAGGCAGTGCCATGTGCACTGTTTCCATCTGACAGATGAAGAAACTGAGGCTCAGTTCAGGAAGGTGTGGGGAACCGGCAGAAATGCTGGATGCAGAATATGCTGACTAGTCCTCTGTCATGTCCTAGCTGTACAATCATCCCTCTCTGAGTCTGTTTCCCCATCTGTCACATGAACAGCCTGGACAAGATGACCTCTGTGGTCTCCCTCAGCTCCACTGTGCTGTGATTTTGTGACTTGCTCATGGTCTAGCATCTGGAATTCAAAATCAACTTCCTATCCCATGCTGCCTGGTCAGAACGAATTGCTTCAGTCAAACTGAGACCTGGGAAAGACTTTAGCTTAAAAGGGTCCAGGTCTCCCACTGCATCTGGGGCCATCCCCAGTCATCCTGATCTTTATCTGGCCACTAGACCCAGATGGCACTGGAGGAGAAAGTGAGGCTGGTGACTTCGCACAGCCCTGCCTCACTGTAATCCAATTTACCTGTATGTCATGGCATCAATTCCCTGATGTCACAGTCATTTTCAAGAATGAAGGACAAACAACAACAATGGCCTGTTTAGAAAAGTGCCCGCTATCAGGCCTGTGCCTTGGCACAGACGTGGACCCACAGATCTGTCAATGGGGAGGAAATTTTGCTCCAGTGTTGGACAGTTGCCCAAGTTTTTTCTTTAGGGAACCTTGGTGAAAGGAGATGATGAAGGAATGAAAAGACATGGATCAAGTGCTTACTCACCATGACCAAACGAGCTAGTAATTATAAAGGGCTTAGCCCTGAGCCTGGCACATAGTAAAGACTATATAAATATAAGTTGTTTTTATTATTACTACTGCTACTACTCTACTGCTACTACTACTACTGCTGCTGCTGCTACTACTACTACTACTACTACTACTACTACTACTGCTACTGCTACTATTACTATTACTACCACTACTACTGCTACTGCTGCTACTACTACTACTACTGCTACTACTCTACTGCTACTACTACTACTACTGCTGCTGCTACTACTACTACTACTACTACTACTACTACTACTACTACTACTACTACTACTGCTACTGCTACTATTACTATTACTACCACTACTACTGCTGCTGCTGCTGCTGCTGCTACTACTACTACCACTATGCACCAGGTCCTGTGCTAAGTAATACAGATACAAGTCCAAAAGTAAATAGTTCCTGCCCTCAGAGAGCTTAACTTCTAATGGAAGGAGGCAGAGGGAGAGAACACCTCTTCTAGGTTTCACTTGACCTTCCGAATCCTCAAAGTCAGAACAAAGAAAGTCCCGTTCCCCTCCACTCCCCCCCCCCACAAACACATTCCTCCGGGCTATTCCACTGGAGACCTCTAGCTAAGCTGTCATAAAGTCATGAGAATACTGTGAGTGCAGCCATTTACCCCATTCCACTCAAAAAGCAGAAAAACCAACAAGAGGGGGAGGGAGGAGTCACAAGAGAGGAGACTGATGCCAGATGTCAGGGCAAACACCCTACCCATGAGAACTGCTCCAGAGGGGACTGGGCTGCCAAGGGAGGTGAGGGGCTTCCTTTCACTGGGGGTCTCCAAGCTGAGATTCCTTTGGAGTTTGAGTTAGACTAGAGACACTGGGGTCCTTTCCAACACTCAAATGGTCTGAGTTTGTGATCTCTCTAGTCCCAGCTGGCACCCAGACAGGAATCCCTAACATGGCAGCCTCGTCTGATTGTCCTGTCCACCTTTAGGCCTCCAGACCCAGGCATCCATCTTGTTGTCTGCTCATCCCCCTGGGCTTGGGGAGGAGGGAGAGATTCCTCTGCTGGAGGGAGGTGCTTGACATAGCCACCTCCTGGCATCCTCTCCAGAGTCACCTCTCCAAGGAGATTTCATGGGTGAGATTCCTAGAGGTGACAGAGGCATCCCTCTCCTACCCCTCCCCACTTCTCTGTTCCATCTTCTATTCCTTTCTACTTGGCTCCATTTTCATTCATTCCTTTTGGGTCTGTTCTCCTCCCTTGTCTCCCACTCTCCTGTACCCCACTTCATTCTCCTCCATAAGCCTTTCATAAGATCACAGATTCAGAGCTGGAAAGGACCTCAGAGACCACACCCTTTTTTTTTCAGATGAAGTTCAAAAAGATTAGACTGGAGTCCTCCTGTGGGTGCATCCCAGGCTAGGGAGAGGTGCCTTAGGTTCTGGTTCCCAGTCAGGGGGTGGGATTAGATGCAGACACCAGCAGTTACTAGAGTGGGCAGGATGTACATAAGAGAGGTACACACAGAGGGGAGGGGGGAATGTCTTAAGATAGAGACCTCCCCCCCCCAACTCAGCACAGCTGGACCCTGGGAGATCCTGGAAGGCTTCTCAGAAGAGGCAATACTTGAGCTGGCCTCCAAGGAGGAGGAGAAGGAAGAAAGAAGAGAACATTTCAGATTGGAAAGACTGGGGTAGTCAATGAGACGCCAGGAGCATGTTTGAGGATGAGTGGGGAGTCTATTTTGAGTACAGGTCTGGTACTGATATGGTAGGGATGGGTACTTTGGAAGGAGTCCTGTACTGTAAGTTGGCTGCTCTGGGTTTGAAATGTATAGGCTGTGTGACCTTGGGCAAATCACTTTGTTATTCTGTTCCCCAGATGCCTCCTCCATAAAAGGGGGCTAAGAAGACTGGCATCGCCTATCTGATGAGTGTGAGGGCCCAAAGCAGAGACCTCTGCCCCTCCCATCATGTGTGGTGTTCATCCATCTTTCCCTAAATCTTCCATAGAAGATGCACCCTGTGTCCTGACTCCTTCCTCTGGGTTGTTAAATATTTCTCAAGAGCCAGCACAAAGCTGAGCTGTTTACATAAAAAACCAAAATCTCTAGGCATTCCCTGTGTGACCCTAGGCAACTCACTTTTCCTCTCTCAGACTCAGTTTCCTCATCTGTAAAAAAAAATGGGGATGTTATAGCACCTACCTCTAAGGGTTGTTGTGAGATTCAAAGGAGGGAGTGATTTATGACTTCCTTCATTGTTTCTCATTCTGCCCTTTGGGGCCAAATGGATGAATGCTTCTTTTCTGATAACCATTCTGCCAGGATGCCACAGCTAGGAGGGGTGTTGCTGGTCATCTGAGACTTTGATGCAAGGGACAGAGCTCTGGACTTGGCATCAGGGAGACCTCACCCGCCTCAGATGCTCCTGCCATCTTCGACCCTTGGCAAGCTGCTTCAACTAGCTTAGCCTCAGCCTGTCAAATCCAGGGGGCTGGACTAAATTGGTCTCTGGCAGCGTTAGAACCGTGAACCTGTGTTTAGAGTGCTTTGTAAACCTTAGAGCTCTGAATCAGCTCGGGCTAATACCATCATTGTCATCTAACGCCCTTATTTTCCAAGGGGAAACCGAGCCCTAGAGAGCCCGAAGGATTTTCCCCGTGCCGTCCAGCCTGTCGGTGGCAGGATGCCGCTGGTACTCGGGAGGCCGTTTTCTCTGTTTTGTCCCGTTGCCTGCTCTATTCGGCTCTGGAGGATCCCCGGGACTGGCACTGTCCAGAGCAAGAGATCACTGAGGTGGCTGAGCACAGGCCCAGCCCCGGGACTCTGTCCCTTCTCCCCGCCGTGTCTGGGGGCAGTCTGTGTGTCTGGGATGTGGGGGCTGGCTCACTGAAGAAGGGGGCCTCCTAATGCTCAGGCCAGACTGGATCCTTCTGTCTTGACAAAACGCATCTGTGTCCCCCCAGCCTCCCCCGGCCGAGCCGGGAAATACAATCCCTCGATAATGGTCTAATATTTATACAGCGCCTTTCCACCAGATGCATCCCAACCAGCTTTACAAGCTGTCCCGACTGGAGGACGGACCGAGCAATGTGTTCCAGATTCCGGCTCAGCGACGCCCCCCACCCCAACCCCCTTGGACTCTGTGGCCTCGGTGATGCTGGGCAAGAAGTGAGACAGCTCAGGGGGAGGAGCCGCCAGCTGGGGACCCTCCCCATCCACACCCCCTTCCCCAAAACCCAGGCCGGACACATGCAATTGGAGCCAAGAGGCCGGGGAGAAAGGGCCGGCCCGGGCTCAGCTCAGCCACAGTGCTCCGGGTTTGAACTTGGGCCAAGAGCAACAAGAAGCCTACTCGGGAGCAGCCAGCCCTCTCCGTGTGCTCCTCCGCCCAGGGGGCGGGCTGGCCTTCGCGCTACCAGGCACACAACTATTAGTCTCCAGCTGTTTCCTCAGCTCCCTTGAACATGAATGAGGATCTGTGTCTCCTTCTCCCTTGGTCACAGGGGCCGGGCTCTGTGTCGGAGTCCCTGAGCGCAGGTAGCAGACAACACGGGCTTTGTGGGAACCAAGCAGGAGACGAACGAGGGCCCGTGGCCGATCTCTCTCTGTCTCTGTCTCTCTGTCTCTCTGTCTCTCTGTCTCTCTCTCTTCTCTCCCCTCTCTCCCCCCCACCTCGTCCCTCTGTCTCTGTCTCTCTGTCTCTCTCTCCTTTATCTGTCTGTCTCTCTCTTGCTCTTCCTCTTGCTGTCTCTCCCAGTGTCTCCTGTACCGAAATCCCTTTTCCCTTCCTTTCTTCCAACAATCTTGACTTTGTTCCCCGGGAAACACTTCCCCGAAAGCAGGCAGGAGCAAACGGCTCGGGAGGAGGAATGAGAAGAGACAAAGGTTACAGGAAGCCTTGGACGGCTTTTGTTGAATTAAACCATTAGGGGTGACCCCCAAACCCAAGGCAGAGACGGCAAACAACTGGATACATTTAGGTCACGGAAGACAGCCAAGGGAGGAGCTGAAACCAATTACCGTAAATGAATGTTTCTCTTCTCTGCTCGACCACCGGGCCTGCTCCCAGGATGCTCTGGGGCGGATTAGAAAAACAGATGAACTATTTGGTTTGGTGCTGAGAGTTATTAGCTAATGCAACCGTTGGGCAATTTATCAAATCCGAGCACACGCCGTGATTAATAAACACGGAGGATTAATTACTTTGAATGAGCCCGGGCCCCTTCCGTGGGATGCTACAGGCCTTGCCCCTGCCCACTGCCCACCAGGGTCCCAGCCTGGTGAGCTCTGCATGACCGGGTACTTTGTAACATTTGTTTCTAAAAACAACAACCCTCAGCAAAAGACCCCCTTTGAAGGGGCGGCCCTTCCAAAGCCTTCCAGACGCTGAGCCCCTAAGACTGGCCCAGAGATCAGGACAGAATTCTGACAGTCCCAGTTCAAGGCCCCTCCCAGCTCTGACATTCCCTGTCCTCAGGCCCCTCCCAGCTCTGACATTCCCTGTTCTAAGGCTTTTCGTATTATTGATAATAAGAAAAAGGGGGATTTCAAGGATACAGAGAAACTTCTGCCTTATGTATAGCAGAACAATCCCCTGGATTAAGCATCAGGTCTTTAGTCCTACTTCTTCCACTAACAATGTGTGAATCCATGAAAGTACTTTTTCCTCTGAGACTCAGTTTCCCCCTATGGAAAATGAAATTGGGGTGAGTGGTCTCTATGGGGCCTGGTCCCTCTGTTAGTTTATATTCTGTTTGGTTTTTTATTTTCTAGGATTTTCTCTTTCTCTGTCTCTCTCTTTCGCTGTTTGGTCTGGACCTTTTGATTTTACAGACCCCTGGGGAGTTCTGATGTGAAAATTCTGTTCACCCACGCATCTCATCTCTTACCAGTAATCTTAGGGAGTATCCCGGGGTTCTGGAAGATGATTTATCTAGGGTCACACATAGGCAGGACCTACGTTTGGGTCTCCCTGACTCAGAGACTGGCCCACCCACTGGAACAAAAGGGTGGGGATCTACTCACCCCAATTAATCACAGAGGGTCCTTGGTATGATCAATTTGAAAGGCTCAGAAGGGCTTTGGGTCATTATATGAAATCGAATGATGCTATGCTGGAAATATCTTGTGATTATGAAGAAAATTAGTCAGGACAAGTGGGGATATACATGGAAAAAAACTGGTTTGGAGCTAATTGGTGAAGTGGAAGAGACTCCAAATTTAGCAGCTGAGAATTCTAAGCCATTGAGAGGAAATCCCTCTTGCAGGGAGGAGAGGACCTCCTCTTTCCTGCTCCCTCCCCACTGACCATGTTACCAGAGAGAATGGACAAGCATGAGACAACGTGTTCACCTGGAAGTCAAGAATGACATGTTTGGAGCACATAAAAGGTCTCCTAAGAAAAGGCAACTGAGTATTCAGAGATGCAGCTGACCAGGTTACAACCTCGTGATCTTTGAAAAGTCTGGAGACCTGGAGGGACTGAGTGTTGGTAGCACAAACTGTGGGAGCTGCTAGCAGCATCTCTGAGAAGCAGTAGCTGATGGCAGCCTCTGGACTGGGTAACCATCAAGGACCAACTAGAAAGAGTGATGGGGTTTCAGACTCTATAAGGCCACTAGCCCTTGTAGTCTAGTAAAGAATTGTATTCAGGGAGAATTTCATGAGTTCATGAAGGGAGGAAAGGACTTCCAGGAACTGAGCACTCTGAGTTTTCCCTGTGGCGCATGGGCTCCCTATGTGTGCATATCACTACCATTTTTAATATAAGTTTGAGCCTACTCTTCCCAAAGACCTTGTATGTATGCCCCTAGTTTGGGGAATAATTGTTTCCATCACAACTGTTCTTGATATATTTACGCAGTAACACCATTCCTAAAGATTAATTCTGATAATCAAATGAGAAATACACTAATGCGGGCTTATGAGTGATGCTACCAGAAGCCTCAG
This sequence comes from Pseudochirops cupreus, assembly GCA_028627135.1. Lineage (NCBI taxonomy): Eukaryota > Metazoa > Chordata > Mammalia > Diprotodontia > Pseudocheiridae > Pseudochirops > Pseudochirops cupreus. Next base: position 26,243,703 of record CM053584.1, on the reverse strand, counting down.
TCCTTCAGGCCAACCTTTAGAACATTAGTGGTAGAGTTGTCAGCCAACTCCTGACAACACGAGATTTGGGAATTAGCCCTGTAGGGGATGCTTTAATAGTCTAAAAGTGCAGTAAGATTTTTGGGACACCATGTATATTAATATAACTTTATAAAATAATTTAAATATATGATCATGTTTAAAACTTTCAGTAGCCCTGTGATACAGGAAGATAGGAATTATTTTACCTTTTTTGATAGAGGAGGAAACTGAAGTTCAGAAGGGGGAGAAATGATTTGAAGTCCATGACAGATCTGGGACTACAAATTTTCCAAGTCTAGGATTCTTTTCCTGACCCCAGGCTGCTTTCCCAAAACATCACCCCTTGTGTTCTAATAGGGGATAAAGCCTTAATTACCCAGTGGCAATGAAGAGCAGGAGTAAAAGGCAACATGTCCCTGTCACAGAAAACTCAGTCTTGGAAAGAATACTCTAAAAAGGGCAACCTGAAATATGAGGGAGAGGGAACAGACATCCCCATTCACTTGGATTCAAGGTTGGTCTGTTTTAGGAATGGTGGTGGGTGGAGAATAGTGTTTATAGGCTGATAGAAGGATCTATATAACTCCAGGTTGCCCCTCCCCACCATTCTAGTAAGGGGAATCAGATGCCCTCTCCCCTGCCCGATGGTTCTTGGAGTTGAAGTTAAAGGAACACCATGTGTGGGGCCCAGGAGAATCAAGAAAGTCAGGTAAGGTTAGGTGTCCCCTAAAATATTTTTCATCTTTGAGTCTTTGATGTGGAGATTCTGTGTTTCTTTAATTTATGAGATCTTTTTATAATCAGTTTTGGACCTAGTCAGTATAGAACAAAGAAATGAATAGATTAGATCATAATAGATCTTGATAGATTTGACCAACAACTATTGGTTACCCTTTTAAGAGCAATTTCTAAATCAGCTACCTGTGTAGGATCAGGACATTGTCTTATTAGTAGAAAGATGAAATTAGAAGAAAAAAATAAAGATCGAAGCCAGTTAATAAATATTTGCTAAGTACCTATTATGTGGCAGCCATTTTGTCAGGTGCTGGGGATAGAGAGATTAAAAAAAATTCCTGATCTGATATAATTAAAAGGGCTCCAACCTGACCTATTTATGCCATTGATGTTAAAATATGGGAACTGGATCAAGACACAGACATAGACACAGTAACATCCTCAGGAATTTTACCTAGTATAAATAAACCACCAAAAGAGCAACTTCCAAGGACATTTTATGCTTTTTGTTTTTTCATCCCATTCATTTCTGAACAAATCTCTTCCTATCCTTTAACCAATAATCCTTTTCTTGTAACAATTTTTTTAAAAAGGAAAAAAAGTTTCAACCAAACCAATCAGCATATTAACTATGTATGACAGCATATGCAGTGCTCCACAGTCATAGTTCATCTTTGGAATGAAGAGAGAGAGATGAAATTTCATTACTCTTTTCTGGGGCCATGTCTCATCATTAGAATTATGAAGCATTCAGTTTTGTTTTATTGTTCTTTATGTGTACATTACTGAAGTCATTGTATATGTGTTTTTCTGGTTCTGCTTATTTTATTCTTCAGTTCATATAAATCTTCCCATATGCCCTCTGAATTTTTCATTTTTGTCCTTTCTTATAGCAAGTACAATTGTTTTTGCCATTCTCCAAAGGAGAAGGGGAACAAGGATTTATTAAATGCCTATCATATATCAAGTACTGTACCAAGTGCTTTACAAGTATTATCTCATTTGTCCTAAGAACATTTAAAGATGAATCCAAGAGGAGGATCATGAAGAGATGGAAAAATAGAAGAAAGATCTGCCAGCATTTCTATAACAAATCATCTATTCCATCAAGGAAAATGGAACCAACATATTTGGATTCTGACATCACAGTCCCTCATAGGCTGAATGAGGAAGCAGAACTGAAGGAAATAGAGACTTAGGCCATACCAAATACATGTAAAGAAGGAAAAGACTGTATGAGATAGAGCTTTGAGGGTATTGAGGGATTAATTTTTAAGATATTAAAAAGAGGGGAAGCTATGAAGTGCCTTAAATAAATCATGGGACTTAGTACAAAAATAAGGGGACCCCCTCATATCACTAGCTGCTGCTCCATATGCCTATTTTTTATTTGTACAGTTTTAAAAATTTAAATTTATTAATTTATTTTTAGTTTTTATAATTCACTTGCATAAAATTTTGAGTAAGAAGAGGAAAGAGGGTTAGATTGAACTTGAGAAAACTCACAGCACTTCTAAGTGACCCAAGCTTCTCTATGAAACAAAGAATTATTTTTTAAATATCAACATTATTTTGTTTTTTATATGTATATTAATGATTTATTCTTTCCTTCCTTCCTCCTTCCTTCCTTCCTTCCTTTCTTTCTTTCTTTCTTTCTTTCTTTCTTTCTTTCTTTCTTTCTTTCTTCTTTCTTTCTTTTCTTTCCTCCTTCCTTCATTCCTCCAATTTTTCCCCTAAAGCATCCTTCCACAACACGTTGAAAGAGTCAAGTAAAATATGTCAACCTATTGGCCATTTATGAAAATGTGTGCCTCTTTCTATTCCTCTAGGTTACCACATCTCTGCCAGGAAGTGAGATGCTTAGCTCATCATCTAGCTTCTGGAGCCATAATTGATCGTCACATTGGTCTCTTACTTCAAAGTTGCTTTCCTTTGTGATGTTCTGGTTATTTGTATAAATTTTCTCCTGTTTCTGCTCAGTTCATTCTGTAACAGTTCCTACCATCCTAGATTTCTCTGAAACCATCCTCTTCACCCTTTCTTACAGTACAATGTCTCATCATATTCATATATCATGACTTGTTCAGCCATTCCCAGTTGATGAACACCTCTCAGTTTACTGTTCTTTGATATGACAAAGATGCTGCTCTAAATATTTTCATAATATAGGTCCTTTTCTTCTGTCTTTCATCTGTTTGGAGAGTAAGCCTAGAAATGATATGACTGGGTCAAAGGATATGAGTATTTCAGTAACTTTCTGGCTAAAGCTCCAAAATGAACCATCAGTATTCATCAAATATTATCACATGGCTGTGAATCATGAATTCTTAGAAGAATGAAGACTGTGGCTCATCCAAAGGAGATGGAGAGATGCACGGTAGGTGTAACTGGCAGAGAACTTGGGCCAAGAAGCAAGTTTATGTAATGATAGCCAATGAGATACATGTCAAGAAAAAAAGATGGGTCAACTATGCAACAAGTGTGTGGGAAAACAGAAGGGCAGCCTGCTCATCTGTGGAGGCTTTGCAGAGTCATCAGTCTGTTCACATCAATGAGATCTCTGACCTATTGAAGAATTGAAGGAAGTTTCTTTCTGCTCATCATTAATCCCCTCCTCAGCCCCTGGGGTAAGAGTGGTAAGAGGGGCGGGGCAGAGAGAGACAGAGATAGAGACACAGAAAAAGTCGGAGACACTGAGACAGAAAGAGGAGAAAGAGAGAGAATAGACAGAGAGAATAGAGAGAGAGGGGGAGACAGACAGAGACATAGAGAAAGAAGAGAAAGGGAAGGAGAGAGGAGAGAGAGAATAAAGAGACAGAAAGACAGAAAAAAGAGAGAGGGGATGAGGGGAGAGAGAGACAGAGACAGACAGAGACAAAGACAGAGAGAAAGAGAGACAGAGACACACATATACACACACACACACACAGAGAAAAAGAAACAGAGACAAAAAGAGACAGAGAGAACTGAACACATAGGTTCTAGTTAGAAGTTTAGATATGATCATACTCTTTATTCATTCTGTGAACCTGGCAAATCCTCTTCCTCTCTTAGAACCTTAGTTTCTCCATTTGTAAAATGGGGAGAGGGTGATGATATAGACACTAAGGCCCTTTGGTTCTTCCAACCTCTGGCATTTTGTTCAATAATCTTTGTGGGCCTTAAAGAAATGCACGTTTGAAAAGGGAAGGGAATACTAGGGCCCCAGACCTCCAAGTACACCAGGCATTTGTCCCCTGGAGGCCTTGGGCTCAGGAATTCAGAAATTCTGCCTGGGCCTTGAGTGGGGTCAGAGCAGGCTTGTGCCTTCACCTTGACGCCCTGGTGGGTGACCCCCTAAATAACACTGAGGAATGCGTGCAAATGCAATTTCACTGGAAATGAAGCCTTGTAGATGGGTCAGGGGAGGGATGTAACTGGAGCCTCCTGATCCATTTTGGTCAGACATTCATGGGAACAGCAGCATGATGTCTCACCTGTCTGCATGTATACAACACTGTGATTGTACTGTCCAAAGCAGAGTCCCAACCCTTGAATGAGTCTCCTCTCCCCCAGCCCAGGCCAACTCTGTGTCTTGGTTTTCTCCTCTGAAAATGATGGGGTTAGGCTCCTTGGCCTCCCTGGGTCCTGAAACTCTAATGTTCTGTTTTCTAGCACAGTGCCCCAAGGATCCACCCAGTCTTGAACTGCAGTGATCTAGATGAAGGTGTTAGACAGCACACTAGTGATAGAAAATCAGGAGGGATAGTCAATATTATCTAACAGAATTGGGATCCCAAAGAATCCTGGCTAGAACATCAGACTGAAAGGAAAAAAAGATGAAACTCAATGAAAACAAATGAAAAGACTTATACTTGGATTCAAGAAACCAACTTCTCAAGCACAAGATTGGGGCAAGATAACCAGACAGTAATTTTTTTGGAAGAAAAATTGGGGTTTTGGTGGTTTTAGTGCATGCTTAGCATAAGTCAGTAGCATGCTACAGCTACCAAGGAAATCTACTAATGAAATCTGAGGCTACATTGAGAGCCACAGCCTCCAATAATAAAGGAGGCAATTGTTCCTCTGTCCTCTGCCCCTATGAAATCACACCTGGAGTACTGGGTCTGGTTTGAGATGCCATGGTTTATACAGAACTTTGAAAAACAGGAGAAAAAAAGCCAGGAGAGGGCAACCAGAAGAGCAAATGATCTTGAGATCAACTGACTCTTAAACTTGGGTGTCTAGTAAGCTCCTTGACATCTAGTAAGCTCCTTGAAACATTGGCTGTTCCATTTTTGCCTTTGAATTTCTAGTGTCCAACATGGCACCTTGCAAGCAGTAGGTACATAATCAATGTTGGTTGAATTAGTCTAGTATTCTTTCAACTGAATCCCCCAAAGAAGTCTTGTGGAGAGAGAGCCTAGGTGTTCAAGAACAACAAATCCTGGGAAGGCTTATGGAAGACCAGGATTTTAGGAATTACCTAAATGATGGAAAAGGAAGAATCACAGTATCTCAGAAGCTTGGGTTTGTAAGGGAGTTCAGAGACCATCTTGTCTAATCCACACTTGAATGAAAATCCCCTACTCAAAGACAAATATGGTGTCCCTGCTGAACCTTCTCTTCTTTAGGCTAAACATATTTTCTTCAAGAAATCATCACATAACAAGAGAACTAAAAGTAAATCTGGACTCTCCATCAGAAGCTGTCACTGGGAGACTTAGGGTGGAGGGGAAAGAAGGGTTCCCTGAAGAAGGGTTCCAATGGGGGATACTGGCCAACCTAACATTATGGAAGGATAGAGAGGGGACCAGAAACAGTATCATATGTGGATCAGTTGAATGAAATAGGGATGTTTAACCTGGGGAAGAGAAGACTCAGGAGACATGAGAGCTGTGCTGAAATATCTAAAGACTTGCTCCATGGAAGAAGGATTAGGCTTTCTCTGTTTGGCCCTAGAGGGCAGAGCTAGGAGCAATGAGTGAAGTGGCCGGGGGGCAGTTTTTACCATCATGTAAGGACAAGCCTTCTATCAGAGTTGTCCCAAAGTGGAATGGGCTGCCTGGGCAGTAGTGGAGAGGGGCTGTAAGTTCCCCATTACTTGTGGGAAAGACTGGAAGATCATTTGTCCAAGATGTTATTGGTGAGGTATGAGTTGGAAGGCTTCTGAAGTCCTTTCACACTGGAGAGTCTGTGATTCTCAGGTTCTACTACACCTAGGTAAAGGTGGCCCCATCATCTACAAAATCTCTCCTCAAAGGTAACTTAACCATCTATCTATCAATCCATCTGTCTATCTATCTATTTATCTATCTATCTATCTATCTATCATCTCAATAGATCGATAGATAGATATAGATATATAGCTACATAGATGTATGGAGTCTTGGAGCCTAGTGGGGCTTTCTCCGAATAGCTATTTCCTCCCTGTCTCATTGGAAATGACTGAAACCCAGAAAGGATGAGTCTAGCTTCAAAACCGAAATTTTTTGTTGTGAAAGTTGGCTAGCTCCTTTGTCTCAAAGGTCTGTTACTTTCTAATTAGTTCAGCTCCCAAGTGAGAATTGATGGGGAACCAGTTTGGGGGACAGAGAGGGGGAGCAGGCCTTGTGACAGACCCCAACAGCTCCCAGACTCATCCATCAGAAAGTCCCTTCAATCCCTCCTACCCTTTGCCGTTCTGTGATTAGCAGGTCACTGGCCTTTGGTTTTCTCCCTATAGGTGCTAATTGGTTTCTCAAAGGGGCAGGTGGGGATGTGACAGAGCAGACAGTAGAGACAAGGAGCAAGACAAACATTTTGATAAACACCAAACAAAGTTGATAAGCTGTAAGTGCCAAGTCAGTGAAGGCTGGAAACGTGGGGAAACGTCTCCATGGCTGAGACTCTTTGAAATCCAGCAAACACAGCCATCTAGCCTAGCTGCCAGTGTGAGAGGGACTTGTGTCCACAGAGGGAGTTCTGGGCACTCAACAGCAACACAAATTTATACTTTGAGTCTCAGAGTAAGACTGCACAATTTGGATTTATGATCTTAGTTGAATGACTGATTATGGAGAAGGCAGAGTGGAACACACCATCCTGGGTGCCAGGAAAACTGGATCCTGTCTCTGCTTCTGCTTCTGGATTGCTGAACATGTTATCTACTCCACTGGGTCTGTTTTTATATCAGTAAAGCAAGTAGACTGGACCAAAATTTCCTAGAAGCTCCTTCTAGCTGTGTCAATCCAAGTCCTCTGTTCTAAGAGCCCTCCCCTCTCTGATGTGTTATAGTCTAAGGGTACCTCTGGATATTGCATTCTCTTTTCCATATACTTGTACCCCTGCTAATTTTCATGTTCTTTGATTTCCAGTACAGGCAAAAATTGGCTGTTAACATCTCTTACAGGCAGCTAAGTGGTGCAGTGGATAGAGTGCAGGGCCTGGAGTCAGGAAGACCTGAATTTAAATCTGATCTCAGATGCTTACTAGCTGCGTGACCCTGGGTAAGTCACTTACTGTTGGCCTCAATTTCCTCATTTGTAAAATTAGTTGGAAAAGGAAATTACAAACTCAGTATCTTTGCCAAGATAACCCCAAATAGGGCCACAAAAACTCAGACATGACTGAAATGACTGAACAAAAACCATCTATTATATGTTCACTTCTAAGCCCTGATGTTCCAACTGACTCTTAGCCACTCTTGGACTAAGCTTTTCTTCTAGCTGCCTGGGAAAAAACACATCTTTATATTTTCAATCTTATTTCCCTCTCCTCTGCCTGTCTGTGATCTATTTTAACCTTGAAGTCCCTTCTAAGATTCTGTGATTTTTCTGAAAAAGAATATAAGTAACTTAACTGATTCTGCCCCCTCCCCAGTAGACTGTCCCGATTCCCTAATTACTCAAGGACCTTCCTTGTGGGTAAAGTATCCTTTTATCGAACCACATAGCTTCTTAGATGGGCCACATTCTTATCTTTTCTAACTTACTAAGACAAAAAATATAGATGAAATGTCTGTCTCAAAAGAGGGGGATGTTGTGATTTTACACTATGGATGCTGGAGACAAGAGGGCTCGATCTGAAGCAACACAAGGGCTGCAGTTAGATACTAGGGAGAGCATCTTGGTGTTTGGAGATTAAGTTGGTCTGAGACATTTGGGGGCCTCAGAAGCAATTGGAGATGAATTCTCAAAGCCTCCTCTTGTGAGAGAATACAAGCTCTGTCCAGGTCAAACAAGCTACAAAGGCTTTAGGGAAGGTCTGGATGATAAGTGACTTGTCTATTACTCAAGGACCAGTCTAGATTGGTCCAGAGAGGTTCAGTTTCAGGAGCCTGCTCACTTGGGGATGAATTCTTTGCCCAGAGCCCTCCATGAAGCAAGATGAAGAAAACATGGTCCTTAGGGCTTGCTTCTTTTTCTTCCCCTTGTCAGTGGCAGAGGGTGGGGCACTTTTAAACTGGCTAAGTACTTTCATTGGGTTGTGAGTTGTCTAGACATGAGATCCTTGTTTGGTGATCAAATGTTGGACATTTCACTGGAGGAGATGAATCATCTCTTGACATTCTTGCTGGAAGCCAACAGGGAGTAGCCGATTCATGGAGGTTTGTCTTACAGGTCCTCCTTGAAGAGATCAAGGAAGGCATGAGTGAAGATGATTTTCCATCACATCCAGCATGTGACAGGAACATTCCTCTTTGTTAGAAACAGTACTAGATTTGGAGTTTGAGGGCCTGGGTTCAAATCCCAGCTTTGTTACTTGTGATCTGAGTGACACTGAGTAAGTCACTCATTGGGGGTAAGAGGGATTGGCTGTGTTCTGTTTTTTTTTGCTCCAGGAGGCAGGACTCAAAGCAATGGGGAGAGTGTTACAAAGAGGCATCTCTAGGATGGATGTCAAGAAACACCTCCTAACAATGAGAGTCATCCCAAATTGGAATGAGCTTTCTTGGGAGGTGGTAGGCTTTTCTTCACTAGAGGTCTCTGAGCAAAGACAATGTTGGGTGTGTTGTAAAGGAGACTTGTTGTCTAACACAAGCCCAATGAGGCTCTAAAATTCCTTCCAGCTTTTAAATCCCATCATTCTGTGCTCTCTGGGCCTCAGTTCCCTCTTCGGTAAACTGAAGTATTGCACTAACTGGTTTCTGGGTTCTCTTTCTGTACTAAATCTATGAGCCTATGACCTAAATCTGAATCTGAATTCTGCCACTTACTACCTGTGTGACCTTGGGCAAATCACTTAGCCCCCTTGGGCCTCAATTTTCTTCTCTTAAAATAAGAGGGGTTGGACTGGATAACCTCCAAAGACCCTTCTAGCTCAGAGTTCCATGAATACAAACGTTCTCCAGTGATGTTGCCTGGCTGTGAGTCATGGGGACACTACAGGCAGTGAAGAATGAAGCATTTATTAATCACCCAAGATGGGGCAAGTACTGATCTAAGTTCTGGGAATACATAGAAAGGCAAAAACACCATCCTTGCCCTCAAGGAGCTCATGTTCTAAAGGGGAAGACACCATACAAATAACTATGGATATATAAGATATATAAAGTGTAAATGGGAGTCATCTCACAGAAGGCACTTGTGGTATGTGTGTGTTTGTGCGTGTGTGCATGTGCATGTGTATAAGCATATATGTGTGTGTACACATGTGTGTATTGTATGTGTGTGTTTGTAGTTGGAATAACTAGGAAAATCTTCTTGAAGAAGATAAGCTTTAAACTAAGTCTTAAAGAAGCCCAGAATCTCTTTAATAATAAATTCCAAAATTTTGCTAGGAATTGAAGTAAATCCCTATGGTTTTCAGACTCTATGGTTTTCTTTCTCTTGAAAATCAGGACTTTGTCCTTCTCAGATCCCAATTTCTTTTTCTCCACTCCAGTCTTTTTTCTTTGCTCTTTCTTTTTCTCTATGATCTTTCTTACCCCACAGAGAGCTCAGTAATTACATCTGCCCCAAATTTGGTTTAGACCAACATGCTATACCACATACTACAATGAGCTCAAAATCAGTATTAAAGGGCATACCAGAGACAATATAAATTAAAAGAGAATGAGATCAGGTACTTTTCACAGCTCTGCCTTATCTGAACAAGGCATGGAGCCAATCATTAAAGATAAAATAATAGAGAATTCGAATGACATGAAATTGAAAAGCTTTTGCAGGAACAAAGACAATACAGCTAGGACAGGAAGAAAAGCTGTCACCTGGGGGAAAATACCAATTTCGCTTTGAATATCTCTGATAAGGGTCTGATAGCCTAGATATACAGGCTATGCACACAGTTTTAATGCACTAAGTAACTTCGGAGACAGCTGGAATATGGGGATAACACAAAGATAGAATCATAAATTTAGAGATGAAAAGGAAGTTAAGAGGCCAGCAAACCCAACCCCTTCACTTTATAGATGAGGGAACTAAGCCATAGAGAAGCTAAGTGACTCACCCAGAGTTACATAGCGAGGAAGTGCCCAAGGATGGATTTCAACCCATTTTCTCCTGACTCTAAAATCTAATATCTGACATCAGATGCAGGATGAAACTACCATTCCCCAAGAGATCAATTGATATGAACAGTTGCCAAAAGAATTACACATTGTTAACAATATAATTGCTAAAAGTATGAGTGATGAAAGTCAGAACAACTCTGAGATTTCATCTCCTAGCCAGAAATTGGTAAAGATTTCTATTAAAAGAATGGTTACTAACCTATCACACTCTCTATACTCTCCCAGGAGTTCAAGGATCCTTTGGGGGGCTGTGGCACAGAGATTTCACATTCACTTTGAACTCTGACCTTAATGTCCCAGAGACTCACCATGTCTAGATCTCATTGTCAATGCATGGTTTGTGGTTGATAACCAGCTAGCTACAGGGTGGTGTGGTGGGGGTTATCTATTCTGAGAGGTTCTTCTCCTCTTGTTAATGTGGAAGATAAGAAATGTTGAAGTTTTATCCTTAAGGTGGAAAAAGTCCATTTCTTAGGATTGTTAGTCATTGATGTGAGCTCAGAGAAAAACACAACAGTGAGGAGGAAGCCTCGGATTCACCTAGGGAAGCTCATATCCCCACTGTTGTAAGCTTGTAACTGTCTTTGCTATTGTACAAGTTTGTGTGAGTTTGCAAGAGAGACAGAGACAGAGAAAGAGACAGAGAGAGAGACAGAAAGAGAGACAGAGAAAGAGAGAGAGGGAAAGGGAGGGAAGGATGAAGAGAGAGACAGAGACAGAGAGAACGAGGAGAGAAACTCCCTTTCCCCACCTCAGATGAAAGTCCAAGGGAGAGAAGGTAGACTCCCACCGGAGAAAAGCCTGAAAAGAAAGGGATACAATCATTTCCTTCTATCTTCTAGACCTTCCAATACAGTTGCCAGTTTTTTTCAACATGGCCCCCTAGGCACAGGATTTAGAACTATCAATCAGAGTTGCATTAATGTCTCAACAAGGTGTGTGTGGTTTAGTAAAGAGTCTGAGTCCCATTCCAATCCCATGGGAGGGATACTCATGATCACCCATTATAGAAAAAAAGATGGGTGGAGTCGATGGTAGGTGCTGTGAATTATTAATGGTCCAGCTGTTCAGGAAGACCATTGGGAATTGTGCTAATTAAGTGACTAAAATCTCCATGCCCTTTGATCCAGAGATCCTGTTGCTAGGCACGTATTACAAAGAAGGTCAAAGTCAGAAAGACAGGTCCCTGCTCTACCCAAATCTGCAAGGCTGTACTTTTGTGATGGCAAAGAATGGGAGTCCACTGCTCTGGAAATAGGTGATCGCATGGTGGCATTTGAATGCAGTGGGATATTACTGGGCTATAAGAAGCCACGAATATGAAGGATTCAGTGACACATGTGAAAACTTCTACAGATGGATGTCAAGTAAGCAGAGCCAGGAAAATAATCTATGCCATGACTTCAGTAACGCAAATGGAAAGAACAGATACCTGAAACCAAACGCTGTGTCATTACAATGGCCACATCTGGCCCTGGACAAGAGATGGGCAAACCTAGCGCTCTCCATTCTTTGTGGAGCGGGGGAGGGGTGGGCGTGCTGTGGATGTGAGATACCGTCAGATTCAGTCAATGGGTCAGTTAATTTTGCTGAACTGTTCTCCCCCCCTTTCTTTTGAATTATTAAAGTTAGTCAATCAACGAACATTTGTTAAATGTTTACTGTGTTCTGGGCACGTGGCAGATACAAGGCAAAACCCAGGCCCTGCCTGCTAGGAATTCTCATTCAAATGGAGGAGGCAACACACAAATTATGGACTCATAAAGTATGCTAATCTTGTTCATCCTTCATTTTTGAAGAGGACCGCTGGCATCATGGGTGGCATCTCAACTTGCTTATGAATTAGATTGAAGTGAGGCAGAGTGGCACAAAGTCGTCAGCCTTGCTTTTTCTTCCTGAGTCATCCAAAGTCCAGTGGTGAGACAAAGTCAAGATGACTGGGGATGGCCTGGGATGTGGTAGGTGGCCTTGCATCTCCCATGTCTGACCAAACTCCGAGAACTCCACAGCGCCTGCTTCAAACACCTTCATGCCTATTGAAACAAATTTTTCTCATCCACCCATTCCTTAAGGGGAAGTCTTTACACGCTGGGGATAAGCACCGCCCCCCTCCACCTCGCCAACAGCTTTGAGGCCTGCTGGTTACCCTCAGCCTGGTTTAACCCAGCTGCTGAGGCACTTTACTGCGGTGTAGCCGCTGCACATGCTACAGTTTCTTGGAGCCACGTGTGAGGGTTGGGGGAAAGGTGGATCCCAAATGGATGAGCCACCCTGAAAAAGAGCTTGGCAGCCCTCTCACCTTGAGCACCCCATACATCCAAAGTGTATACAAAATAGATAAAAGGTAATCTTAGAGGGAGCGTCTCTAGCATGAAGCAGGCTGGGAAAGGCCTCCTGCAGAAGGGAGGATTTGAGATGAGCCTTGAGGAAGCCAGTGAAGTCAAAAGGCAGAGTGGCAGGGATAGAGCAGAGAGAAGGGGCGGCCAGGTCCAAAGGTGCCAAGTCAGGTGTATAAGGAGCTGCAAATAGGCCAGCGGAGCTAGGCCATGGAGCATGGAGAGAATAACAGATAAAGCATTGATTGAGTGGTGGATATACAAGACAGTCCCTCCTCTCAAATAGAAAGGGGAACTGGAAAGAAGGGAAGGGAGGCCTCATCACTCAGGAGAGGAGGACCCAGGGCTCAAGGTAGATCAAGGGTGGGCAGTCTCCTGGCAAGGAAGTTGGGTGACCCAGAGAGTTGATTTAGTAGTGAAGTGGGTAAGGCTGGGGCACCTTGTTTTGATGACAGCCCCTGCCAAGGACTCACCAGTCAGGAGAGCAGATTGTAAAAACAGGAAGGGGCCAGGCTATGAAGGGCTTGAAATGTTGGACATGGAGGTAATGGGAACTTCCTGACTAGGGAGGTGACATGGTCAGACCTGCCCTTTAAGAAAGCCCCTTTGGCTGTAGAGGGGAAGACTGATGGCAATGGGGAGAGGCTTGGGGAAGGGCAAGCAGACAGGAGGCTATGGCCATAGTCTGCTTGTCAGAGAAGAGTCTGGCCCAGGGTGGGAGCAGTGGGAGTGGAGGCTAGGGGATGTAGAAGAGAGATGTTGTGAAGGGAAAATCAGTGGCGCTGGGGACCAGATTGTATATGGGAGGTGAGAGAGTGCGGAGTCCACTAGGTTTCCAGCCGAGGTGACTTGGAGGAGGATGGTGGTACCCTTGACACTAATAAAGAAATTGGAAAAAGGAGTGGTTTGGGGGCAAAGAGATGAGTTCAGTTTTAGACTTGTTGAATTTGAGATGTCTATGGGATTTCTGATTCCAGGCATCTCTGAGGCAGCTGGTGCCTGGAATTTGGGAGAGAGCTTAGCTCTGCCTCCAGGCCCCAGCACCTTCCCTCCTTGCTGTGTTTCTCTGGCAGCCTCTCCTGGGGAGCGTCAGGGATGCCATTCAACACTCACCTCTCTGCTCCACTTCTGCCAGTCCCATGGGATCCCCTGTTCTCCCACCCCTCCCAGCTTCCTTTTCTGTGTTGTCTTCCCTATTGGAATGTAAATTTCTTGAGGGCAGGCTCACTTTTTGTTTTTCGCTTGTTTTTGTGTGTCCAGTGAGGAGCACAGTGCCTAGAACATACTAAGCACTTGTTGCCTTGATGAATAAGAATCATCTGCATGGTGATGATAACCGAACCCATGGAAGCAGGTGAGATCACCAAAGGAGACAGTCCTGGGGGATACCCATGGTCGGCAGGCATTTCCTGGACTCTGTTTTAATACCCCTCCCAACCCTGACATCCCCTGTTCTAAGCTTCCTCCCAATTCTGACATCCCCTGTTCTCAGACCCCTCTCAGCCCTGATATCCCCTGTTCTAAGATCCCTCCCAACCCTGACATTCTCTGTTCTTACAAGCCCCCGCTCCATCTCTGAGATTCTTTGTTCAAAGACTACCTCCCAGCTCTGACATTCCCTGTTCTAAGCTCCCTTACAGCCCTGACATTCTCTGTTCTAAGGCCTGACATAATGTGCTGAGTTCTATGTTTTAGGGGTGACATTGTCTTTTTCTCTGTTCTTTAGTCTCTCCCAGCTTTGGTATCCCCTGTTCTCTGTTCCCAGGTCCCTCCCATCTCTCATCATCAGTGTTCTGTGTTCTAAGTTTCTTTCCAGCTTTGACATTTTATATTTTCTTTGCCAAGGTTCCACCCAGCTCTGACATTCTATTTTCCCTGTATGTGTTTTCTTCCAGCTCTGACGTTCTATTTTCTAGATCTTCTACCTCTGTTATTTACCCACCTATGAATAGACCGTGCTCTTTCCTGGCCTGGATCATCTGCTGTCCCCTCCCACCTGGCTGACCTCAGCTTGTGGGCCCAGCTCAGAGGTCCCAGGTGGGTCTGTACTCTGTTCTCCTGACTGCTCCAGCACCAAGTTGCTGACTGCTGGGGCACTCAGTGCTGGGACTGAGTTAGACTGGAGATGTTCAAGGCTTAGAAAGGCTTGGTGATGACAGTTATTCACAACTGTTTATGTGACCTGCTGTCTGGGCCAAGTGCTGTATGAGGCTGCCTGCCCTGAGATATTTTATTGGCCTGACCATGTCAAGTAGTTGAGCCTTTGTTATATACATGTCTGAGTGGGGAGCAGCTGCCCAGGCGAGCCCTGCCCTGCTACTGAACCTTTACCAGCCCAGGGAGGCAGAATCACAGAGGCCTTGAATGTCTGCCCGGGCAGAGTCCTGAGAAATGGCCGAGGCAAATTATCACAGACTCGTAGAATGGGAAAGGCCTCCGAAGGATACCTCATTCAACCAGCTGCTGAAGGCATCAATCCTGTCTGTTGAATTCCTGACAAATTCTGGTCACCTGCCCCCTGATGCTTAAAGCTCTGTAATCCCTGAGAGCTTCCTAAGGCTATCTGCCCATTCTGCTTCTTAGGAAGGTTTGCTTGCTAAAGTAAAGCCTCTCTACACCTTTCTCCCATTGTCCCTGCCCTCTGGGGCCAAGAAGAGCAAAGTAACTCCTCTAAGTCCACGAAATGTCAGAGTTCAAAGTTCAAAAGTACTGACAGGACCATTGAGTGAATGAGAATAGGTATGCCCACCTCCCCACTTGCTACATCCGCTTGAAGTTCTCTAGCCAGAGGAGGCTCTCCCCTCCCACTGGGGTGCCCTGTTCCACTGTGGGGCATCTCTCAGTGGTTGGAAGTCTTTCCTTCTATAGAGCTGAGATTGGTCTGTCTGCAGCTGCTCCCTCCCAGGCTCCGTGTTCTAACCTGATTACTGACCAAGAAATGTACATGAGAAGAGAGCAATCCAGTTGGAAAAGAAGGTGAGCCAGCCACAGGGCAGCCTCAGTGTGGCACTGAACAGTCTGGAGGCAGGTGCCAAACACCTTGGGTACACCCTGAATGGAGAAGTTGTGGGATGGTGAGAGAGGAGAAACTGGATTGCTGAGGGCCTAAATGCCATGCTGGGTCTTCCTGGCACAGAGCCTGTTGTTTTGGGGTAAGTCATTTTCAGTTGTGTCCAACTCTTTCTGACCCCATTTGGGGTTTTCATGGCCAAGATGCTCCAATGGTTCCCCATTGTCTTCCTGACTCCAGGTCCAGCACTCCATCCATTGCTCCTCCTTGCTGCCCAGAACTGGCATTTAGTAAAAGACTTTTGAATTGAATTGTGGCCATAGAGAGCCATTGAAGGTCTTTGAGCAGGGCAGGGGCATATCTGGGGACATTGTTGTGGCAGCTATGAAAGACGTGTTGGAGAAGAGAAAGGCTGTATGCAGAGGTGACAGTCAGGAGACAGTTTTAATAGATGTCCAGAAGGCAGGTGATAGAGGGGCATTGGGGAAGTGTGTGGAATGTGCAAATGTGCAGAAGGAGGTGCCTGATGATGCAGAGAAGGGGGATGCCCTGGATTTCCAGTCAGAGCTGTTATGTGAAAGCTGTACCTCTGACAGGTTGATCTATGTGACCTTGGTCCAGTCATTACCCTCTCTGGGGACACCTCCTGGCCCATTTCTGCTGATTTTTCTTGGCATTCAGGGGCAATGGGGCACAAAGTTGAATTTGGAGTTGGAGGACCCAGATTCAAATTCTGCTCACCCTTCCTGTGTGACCTTGTGCAAATCATTTACCAGTTTCCAGTTGGGAAAAATGAGGGAGCTGGCCTGGAGGTCTACACTGAGGTTCTGTGATTCTAGCAGTGAAAGGAGAGTGGTGAGCCAAAGCTGACTCTGACCTTTGCAGTCTGGACTCCTGGCCTAGGGCTGCTGGGCCACTTGGAGGACCAGGAAGTGAGGAGGACAGCCAGTGGAGAGGGAGGTCATGTGTCCTCTCCTGGCTGGTGGGTGGCTGGTAGCTGCTGGTGGATGTACATTGGTGGAGGGAAGGAGGATGTAAAACTGGCTTCAGAAAGACGTCATTGGTCTCTCCTCTTTGCAGCGAGCTCATATATTGCTTGTGCCAGAAGCCGGCTGGCCTCCCACGTCTGTCCTGGGCAAGGCCACAAATAGCCCCCCCTAATCAGTCCCACACTATGCATCCCTACCACCAAGCCCAGCAGGACGGGGAAGAAGGACCCAGGCTGGGAGCTGGGCCCGCCCAGGTGGAAGTGTCTAATCCAAAGCAGATTGGCTGGTAGAGGGGCCCAGCAGCCTCTTCCCCAGCTTCCCAAAGGCCACCATGGCAATGGAATGATCCAGGGCCCAGTGTGGCTTGGGTATAGAGGTAGACAGCTTCTCTGCAGGCCCCAGGTTCACCTGGCCCTGGATGTGGCCAGGAGGCTGAGCTGTGGGTAGAAGGAAGAGGAGGGATGTGCAAGGCACAAACTAGAAGCTCTTCCCAGGGACGCATGGGTCCACAGCTTTAGTTAATAAAGTGGTTTTACAGAAAGGGTGGAAGGAAGTTCGGGATTAGGGGAGGTTTGGGGGGTTGGTGAGCAAGGGAACAAGGGCCCTCCCATGGAAACTAGGCCAAGGGAAATGGGAATGAGGGGGATGGTGCAGGCTGGGAGCTGCTGCCGCCCTGACTGTCTGCCCCCTCCCTTGGCATCAGCTCAGCCCCACTCCTTACATCTGTCCTCTGCTCCTGTGTGAGAGGGTGGTCTCCTCCCCTAGACTGAGAGTTCCCCAGGGAAAGGCCCTGGCTTATTGGCTTTGGGTCTCCTCATAGGAGCATGACCTACAACCCCAGGGAGCCCCGATGGGGGCCAACCAACTGAAGTTGTTGGCTAGGCTCTACCACTGATTTACAGTGTGACTGTGGACAAGTCACTGCCTGATCTCAAAACCCAAGGAACGATGGGTGAGATGACCTCTGAGGGTGTCATGTCTGGCACAGAACTGGTGCCCTTTGAAGGCATTTGTTGTACTGGATTATTATCCCATTTTTCACATTAGAAAACTGAGTCTTAGCATTGGCCTGCCCAAGACTATACAGCTTGTCAGAGGTAGGATTTCAACCTAGGTCATCTATCTTTTTTTGTTGTTTTTGCTTTTTGGAGGGGAGAGAGCAGGGCAATCGGGGTTAAGTGATTTGCCCAAGGTCATACGGCTAGTAAGTGTTAAGTGTCTGAGGCTGGATTTGAACTCAGATCCCCCTGACTCCAGGGCCAGTGCTCTATTCACTGTGCCACCTAGCTGCCCCTAGTTGTCTATCTTCAGGGGAGGCCTCTCTCCTCTCTCAGACACTTACTTGGGTCTATCCTGACTCCTGTTAGAGTTGGCGTTATTATAAGTCTGGTGCTCACTAGAAAACTGGTCTGCCAGCAGCCAGCCCACTTCTATAGACTTTCAGGGTTAATCTAGGGACCAGTCAATTAACAGTCCTGTGTGAAACATCTCCTAAGCACTAGGCTAATGCCGATGGTGAACAGACCTTACTAGGAGATCACTGATGGTCAGATTCAGGGTTGTGTCCACAACAGGTCGAGGGGGTCAACCCATTTAACAGATGAAGAAATTTGGGAAGCAAGAGGTACCTAAATGAGAATAATTTTGTCTATAGGATCATGGAGCTTGGCAAGGATGTCAGAGATCAGCTCATCTGGCCCTTTCATTTTACATCAGAGGAAACTGAGGCTGGGGGAGGTGATGTTACTTGTCCAAGGTCACACAGGCATTAAGAGCCTGAGGTGAGTTTTGAGCTCAGGTCTCCTGACATGAAGTCCATTGTTATTCATCCTCTTCCATTCTGCCTGTATAGAGACTCCTGATCCACTGGGACAGGGGTAATTGATTGACAGGCCAGAGCTCAGGCCTCTGGACCACTCACTCCGAGAACTTTCTCCCTCACCCTGCTCCAGGGTGGCCCACCCCATCTGAGCAGCTGAGCTGAGCTGTCCAGTGCCTGGCCTGAAGGATGTTTCCCCAGAAGCCCTGGATCCAGTAGGGATTAGAGGAAGCTGTGCTGGTGGGCGCAGGCCTGGACCGCTCAGCGAGGCCGTAATTCAAAACCTCTCCAGCTGTTTCCATTTTCCTGCCTTCAACACGGCTGCTGGGGGGCCGGCTGGCCTGTTCTCCTGCCTGCAGGGAGGCCGGGGAAGTGGCGTGTCATTCACAGGACTTGGGCCTCGTTGGGCATTGGTGTGCGTGTGGGTGTGTTTTTGGAATCGTAGAAAGTGCCTGCGGTAGATGGTTTTCTGTTTGGGAAAAATACTGCACCCTTGACACAGCCCTTAGAGGAGGGAACACAGCCCTCACGTTGTCCCAGCATCTCGGGCCCCTCTCTGGCCTTCCTGGCCCTTGGACCCTGGATCCCAACAGGTGAGAGCAGGAAGAGGTGGGTTTGAATCCTGACTCTGATGACTATTCCTGGTGTGACCTGCCTTCAATGATCTCTGCGGTAATTCCAGGCCCTGACACTCTCTGTGCTATCAACAATCAGTTAGTCAACAAGTAATAAATGCTTATTTATTAAGCATCTCCGAGGATCCAGGCACTGTGCTAGCAAGGCTCTGGGGATCCACACTAAGGACCTTCCACTCTCTGCTGCTCTCTGTTCTCAGCTCTCTTCTAATCCTGACATTTGGTGTCCTACATTCTTTTTTTAAAAAATTTTTAAAATCTTTAATTGATTTGTTTATTTACTTTTAGTTTACAAAATTCAGTTCCGTTGTTCTGTGTTCTAAGGCCCCTCTCAGTTCTGACTTTCTCTGTTCTATGGGATTCCCAGCTTTAGCCTTTCTCTCCAAGGGAAGCTCCTCTGCCTGCACAAACAAATCCATCTCATCCTATCTTCTCTGGCAGATTGTTGCCTCTATCAGCCTCTTTCACTAGTCTTCAGCCTCTTCCTGTGTCCTGGCTCCTTCCCTTCCACCTACAAACAGGCTCATCTCTCCCCCATTCTTAAAAACCTTTCACTTGACCCATCTATCCTTACCACCATCCTACACCATTATTCCGCTCCAAGACTAAACTCCTTGAAAAAGATGTCGAGAATAGGTGGCTCCATTTCCTTTTTTCTCAATCTCTTCTTAACTCACTGCATTCTTGCTTCCAACCTCATCATTTAACCAAAATTGCTCTCTCTAAAGTTACCAGTGGGGCAATGATTGAACCTTACTCTCATTCAAAGAGGGAATAACATACACACTCAGTTGGGTTAGACATCTATCTTACCCTACAGAGAAGTAGGAGGGGAGAGAAAGAGAAAAAGAGGGAGAGGGAGAGGGAGGGGGGGAGGATAAATAGGGTGGGGGAACTAGGATAGAAGGAAATATATAGTAATCATAACTGTGAATGTGAATGGGATGAACTTACCCATAAAATGGAAGCAGATAGCAGAGTGGATTACATGATTTAGATGCAAAGGGTAATACAATAAGCAAATTAAGGGAGATGGAATAATTTATCTGTCAGATCTATGGAGAAGGGAAGAATTTATGATCAAAGAAGAGATAGAGAGCATTATGGGACATAAAATGGACAATTTTGATTACATTAAATAAAAAAGGTTTTGCACAAACAAAAACAATGCACCCAAGATTAGAAGGCAAGCAGAAAACTGGGGAAATTTTTTCACAGCACATTTCTCAAATAGGTAGAGAACTTAGTTACATTTATAGGAATACAAGTTATTTCCCAATTGATAAATGGTTAAAGGATATGAATAGGCAGCTTTCAGAAGAAGAAATCAAAGCTATATATAGTTTAAAAATATTCTAAATCATTATTGATTAGAGAAATTAAAATTAAAACTACTCTGAGGTACTACCTCACACCTATCAGATTGGCTAATATAACAGAAAAAGAAAAGAATAAATGCTGGAGGGGAGATGGGAAAATTGGGATACTAATGCACTATTAATGGAGTTGTAAATGGATCCAACCATTCTGATGAGCAATTTAGAATTATGCCCAAAGGGCTATAGTTTTAAAACTGTGCATATTCTTTGACCTAGCAATACCACTACTAGGTCTATATTCCAAAGAAATTTTAACAAAAAGTAAAAGCATTTATATGCTCAAAAATATTTATAGCAGCTCTTTTGTGATGGCAAAGAATTGGAAATTGAGGAGATTCCCATCATTTGGGGGAATGGCTGAACAAGTGGCATATGACCATGGTGGAATACGATTGTGCTATAAGAAATGTTGAGCTGGACTTGTCAAATTAAATTTGATGAGCAGGATGCTTTCAGAAAAATCTGGAAAGACTTGCATAAACTGATGCAAAGTGAAGTGAGCAGAACCAGGAAAAGATTGTACACAGTAATAACAGGTCTGTGAGATAAGTAGATTTGAGAATCATCAGCACAGAGGTGATAATTTAATCCATAGTTGCTGATGAAATCACTAAGTGAAGTAGTATAGAGAGAGAAGAAAAGAGGGCCCAAGGCTGAGTCTTATGTGACACCCATGGTTATTGGGTTTGACTTAGATGAAGATCAAGCAAAGAAGACCCAGAGGGAGTAGTTAGAGAGAGATATAGGAGGAGAAAAAAAGAGAGAACAGTATCACAAAAATCTAGAGAAATCAACAGGATCAAAGACTTCAGAGAGGTCAGGAAGGATGAGGATTGAGAAAAGGTCACTGGATTTAGTAATTAGATCATTTGTAACTTTTAAATACATTTTATTTTTTCCAATTATATGTAAAAACAATTGAATGTTTATTCTTTTAAAGCTCTTCACAACCTGACCCTTTCGAACCTTTCCAGTCTTACGGTAGGCTGCAGGCTGCCCTCCATGTACTCTATAATTCAGTTACTCCTTCCTGTTCCTTCTTTTCATTTTCGTTGGCTGTCCCGTATGCCTGGAACCCCCTCCCTCTTCAGGTCCCAGGTGAAATCTCACCTGCAAGAAGCCTTTCCTGCTCTCCCAATGATCTTACTCTGCTCCCTCTGAGACTATCTCCAATCTACCCTCCATATTGTTTGTCCTTAGTTGTTTTTATCTTATCTTCCCCATTAAACTGTGAGCTTCTCAAGGGCAGGGACTGGCTCTTGCCTTTCTTGATCTCCTCAGTGCTTTGCATGGTTCCTGGCACATAGTAGGTCCTTACTAAATGCTTGATGACTTCACTTGACTAGCCTTCTGTTCTAAGGTTCCTTTCCCCAAGCTTTGATATTCCCTGTTGTAAGGACCTCCTGGTTCTGATCTTCTATGTTATGAGGTCCATTCCAACTCTGAGAGCTCATAATCTATTCAAAGGTTCCTCCAGTTCTACTGTTCTATGATTCTGTGTAAGGTTAGTCAAGTCACTTGCCCTACTGGACCTCAGTTTCCTCATCTGTAAGTTCATGGTATTCCTCTACAGATCTGGCTCCTGGGATTCTATAACCCTGAGCCAAGAGTAAATGAACACTCTTCAGGGTTAAGAGTTTTGAGAATGGACTTTATTGGCAGACACAAAGTGCCAAGAGTCAGGAAACATAGGTTCTCCTGATTCTGCCAATGACTCTCTCTGTGACCTTAACCAAGTTGTTATCTGTCTCTCAATATATGTTTTTTTGGTCTCTAAGATGAGTAGGTTGTACTCAATAATCTTTAAAATCCCATCAAGTTGTAAAGTCGTGTTTTATGACCTTGAAACCCTGAAATCCTGAGCAGGATCCAGTGCAGGAGAGAGAGGATTAGCTTTGAAGTTAGAGGATGTATATTCAAGTCTTGACTCTGCGTGAGTTTAAAAAGTCCATGCCCTTGCATAGACCTCAGTTCCCTCCCCTGTGAAATGAGGAGATAGGACAAGATCTTCTTGAAAGATCTATCCAGATTTAAATAATGTGACTCAAGTATGATCTTGAAATACATAAGATAGGCCTAAGGTTTCAGGCTTGAGGCAGGGAGGGCACTGCTAGAACGTCCTCATTCCCTTCTTATCTACAAAAGTCCCTCCTCCTAGCCCTAGGATGTCTTGACCTCAGGCGAGTTTCCTTGCAGGAGATCAACAGTTTTCCTTGTTCTTGTTCCTCCCACACATATAGTCAGACCCACTGTGGGAGGTCTGGTGGAAGATCTTCCTGGCCAGTTCAAACTCTGATGTCATGCTCTGGGGGCCAGACTAGGAAGCTGGTGTCTTTGGTGGCTGGGGGTGGGGGGGAGAAGAAGGGAGGGCTTAGAAAATTCATTGAGGCTCTTGTCACAATAGAGGAGATGTTCCAATCAAAGGGACACTTAGTAGGTGGGGCTGACTAGGACTCAGGAAATTCTATCCAGCTATGGTCAGAGCAGAAGGCAGCTATAGAAAAGTAGAAAGAACCCTTGATTGAGTCAAGAAACCTGGGTTCAAGTCTCAGCTTAGATATGACTAGCTGCAGGTTATTGGGAATGATGCTTTATCTCAGGACCTAAGTCTCTACCTCAGTACAACAGATGTAATATAGCTTTTCCTTGCTTCCTTTAGACTGATATCTAGAGAACGGGCTTTGTAAATATTAAAGCATTATTGAGATATGGCCTGAAAATAGTAACAATGCTTTATGGGATAATTCTGGAATGAATTCATCATGTTCCTAGTGTGGAGACTCCTTCCAATGATGCAGATTGTGGCCCCTCCTTGTCATCTATCCCTGGGGACTCTAATTAATTTTTCTTGTAAAATTCATAGAGAGTCAGCACAATGGACTGGGGTGAGGGGTAGATGTGATTCTTCCTTTAGTTCTCCTGATATTGTGAGGATGCCAATGGAACACAAGTACTACCCAAGGGCAACCCTTCCCTCTTGCTCCTCAATTGACCCATCTCTTCTTCCCATCAAGCACCTCCCTGAATATGCCACTGATGTCATTTTGTCTTCTATCAGTGATATTCTGAAGGCTGTTGATACCACTATGTGTTTCTCCATCACTCTTTGGGTGGACTACAATTTCAGAGGCTATGATATTCTCTCCTTTCCTTCCATATTGCATAAATATGAATCTTGAGTCAACTGATCCATCCCCATCATTTTGTCAGTGAAGAAAATGAGGGCTAAAAAGGTGATTAGATTTGGCCAAGGTCACCCAGATAGAAGTGGCTGAGTCAGACTTCAGCCCGAGTCCTCTGAGGTCAAATCCAACATGGTTTCCATTGTACCATGCTGACTTTCTTTTGTGTGATTTTGTCTTTAATATAAATGATTCTATTGATTGTTGAACCATCTTTGCATTCCTAGAATAAACCCAATTTATTATTATTTTTTGTTACATTTTGAGTCCTGAATTGTCTCCCTTCCTCCTTCCCAATCCTACATTAGAGAAGGCCAACATTTCACACACACACACACACACACACACACACACACACACACACACACACACATATATATGTGGAACCATATAATATGTACTTCCATATATCAGTTCTTTCTCTAGAGGTGGAGTGCATTTTCCTTGTAAGTCCTTCGGAGTTGATTTGAATATTTATGTAACTCAATAGCTTAGATACTATATTGGAACAATATTGTTATTATTGTATAAGACATTGTCTTGGTTCTACTCATTTCACTATGCATTATTTCATGCAAGTCTTTCCATGTTTTTCTAAAACCAACCTGCTCATCATTTTTACATTGCAGTAGCATTCCATCACAATCATATACCACAACTTGTTTAGCCATTCCCCAATTGATGGGCACCCCCTCAGTTTCTAATTCTTTGCCACCACAGAGAGCTGCTATAAATACTTTAGAACATATAAATTCTTTTCCTTTTTCCCTGATCACCTTGGGAAACAGAACTAATAGCAGTATTGCTGGATCAAAAGGTATACTCAGTTTCGTAATTCTTTGAGTATAATTCCAAATTGCCCTCCAGAACTGAATCACGTCACAATTCCACCAACTGTATTAGTAATCTTAATTTTTCCATATCCCTTCCAACATTTGTTATTTCTCCCTTCTATCATTTTAGCCAATCTGATAGGTGTGAGATGGTTATCTCAAAGTTTTAATTTACATTTTTCTAATCAATAGTGAATTAGAGTATTTCTTCATATGACTATCTATCTATCTATCTATCTATCTATCTATCTATCTATCTATCTATCCATCCATCTATCCATCCATCCATCCATCCATCCATCTATCCATTCATCCATCTACATACCTATCTATCTCTCTATCTATCTGTCTGTCCATCCGTCCATCTATCTATCTATCTATCTATCTATCTATCTATCTATCTATCTATCTATCAAACTTGGATTTCTTCTTTCCAAAACTTCCTGTTCATATCCTCCGATCGTTTGTCAATTGAGAACCAACTTAGTCTTAATGAATGCTTTCTTGGATAAATGGATGTAGTCCATTTAACAGAATTTTATATAAAATTCTTGGATAATCATTAAGGACACTGACCTTCAGTCCTCTCATGCTTTATCCTCGCCTAGTTTAGGTATTAGGACCATATTTGTCTTATAAAAGAAATCTGTAGGGTACTCTCTCAATTTTTGAGAATAATTTATGTAGTATGGGTACTAACTGTTCTGAAAAAGTTTGACAGAACTCTCCTATGAATCAATCAGGACTGGGAAGTCTTTTTTAAAGTTTCTTTACAGTTAATTCTATTTCTTTTTCTGATATTGGGTTATTTAGGATCTCCATCTGGTTTTCTGTTAGTTTAGGGATTTTATGGTTTTGAAGGTATTCTTCTATTTCTTACGTGTGCTCAGTTTATCTAAGAAAACAGTTAAGTACTGATAATTCTTTTTATTTCTTGTAGTTTTGTTGCGATTTCATCTTGTTTGTTATTCCGTTGATTAGATTTTTGCCCTTTCCCTTTTAACCAGAATAGCTAAAGGTTTATCAATTTTATTAGTCTTTTCAAAGAACCAACTTTTAGTTTTATTTATCATTTCTGTGGGTTTTTGGTTTCCAATTTCTCTGATTTTTAGTATCTCCTCTTTCATGCTAATTTTAAGTTTACTTATTTGTTAGCTATCTAATATTTTTATTAAATTTTTTTTTTGAGTTACATATTTTCTCCCCGTCTTTCCCCCGCCCACCACCCCAAAACAGCCATCCCAGTGTTTCCCCCCTCCTCCAGTCTATTCTCTCCTATGTCACTTTTTGGTAGGGCAGGATGGATCTCCCAACTGCAGTGCCTGTGTATCTCAAGTTCCAGTATCTAATATTTTTAAATGTATGTTCAATGAATTAATTCTTACTTTCTGTATTTTGTTAATTTTTTTTTTTGGTACGGACATGTTTCTTCTCAAGGACTATATTAGCTACATTTTGGAAATGTCGGTATTTCTTTTTGTCATTATAATTTTCTTTCACATAATTATTGTTTTTATTATTTGTTCTTTGACCAACTCATTTAGGATTTCAGTCTCCTTTTGACTGTTGTCTTTCGTTTATATCCCCAAATAATTAAAGACTGCATTTACTGTTTCTGTCTTTTCACATTTATTTGCAATATCTCTGTGCCCTAATACATCAATTTTTGTAAAAGTTTCATATGATGCTGAGAAATATTTATATGCTTTTGTAAACTCATTTATAAGACATCATTAGGCCTTTTCGCTTCAGTTTCTCCAGCAATTTGTTCAGTCCCATATTTCCCCTTTTAGTCATCTTTTTTCTATACTTGCCCAAAACTAAAAGAGAGACCTTAAAATTTCCTGTTATTGTTGTGATCGTGTCTATGTCTTCTTATAGTTCATTTAATGTTTCCTTTATGAATTTGGATGCTGAGGCGTTTGAGACAGGTAAGTTTAATAATAACATTGGTTGCTATGTATTTAGCATACTTTCCTTGTTTATCTCTTTCTGTGTTTTGAAAGTGTGTTTTTACTTTATCTGATAGCATGATGACAGCTTCTGCTTTTTTAGATTTACCTGATGTGTAGTAATTTTTTCCAGCCCTTCATTTTTATTCTGTATTTATCTTTTTATGTATTTCTTTAAACAACATGTTGCATGGTTTTATTTTCTTTTCCAATCTTTCATTTTTGTTTGTTTTATTGGATTGTTTACTCATTCATATTTAAAGTTATGAGAGTTAACTTTCTATTTTCTTTCCTTTATCTCTAATATTATTTTACCTCCAAATTTGACTTCTCCGCCCTTTCTCCGTAGATGCAATACTACGTCGCTTGGTTTATTTTAGCTTAATCTATTTTAAGACAATGCTATGCCTACCAGCTCTCTTTCACTTGCCTTCCAGACCTTCTCCTCCCCTCCTGTTTATTACTTTTCCCTTAGTTTTGAAGTTTTGCTTTACTTATCAATTCCCTTTCTCTTGTGTAACCTGAGTCCCAAAAGCCGTTGGTATGGACAGAGCTGATGAGAATAGGAGAGAAGGGAGAATCAGTTTGCCAACCTATTGACATTACTGAAGGGAGAGAAAGACTGGGAAGAAACCAACATGAGGAGAACTGGTAATCCCCATCAAGTATCTATGCCTAGCTTGCTACACTAGAGACTGGGGAAGTTTCCCATTTAATTGAGATCTGGGATTCTCTCTCTGTCTCTCTCTCTCTCTCTCTCTGTCTCTCTCTCTGTCTCTGTCTCTGTCTCTCTCTCTTTCTCTCTCCCTCTCTGAGAAATCGTGGTCCTCAGTAAGAGGGCTCCTTTAATCTATATTATCTAGCACATATGTATGTATAACAAAAAGATAAATGGAAGGAAAAATATGGGAATGAACAAATTGCTGGAGAAACTGAATCGAGAAAGAGAGAGAGAGAGAGAGAGAGAGAGAGAGAGAGAGAGAGAGAGAGAGAGAGAGAGAGAGAGAGAAAGTTGGTATGCTTTTTTGATTTCTGTTTTTTTTTTTTACTTGGATAAATGGATTTCTTTGTTATTTTGCTATGTGTGTTCATTGTGGCACTGATATTTGGTGGGAAGTGATCAGGAATGTGGTTTGAACCCCCAAAATTATCTCCCCTAGACTAACAACATTTAAAGGAGAAGATATATAGAATTCTAGCTCAGTATTCTGTCTCTCTGAGGAGAGGAGAGTGGGAGGAAACACTAGAGATACCAATTTTTGACTCCCTCTGAGCCACAACTCAATCTCTCTTCTCTGCTACTCTCATCAATTTCACTCACCCCGCAGACAGACACAAGGCATTGCTCTCCATCGATGAGGAGAGAATTCCAAACGAATAGACTTTGGGGCATGGGTTACATTTGTTTTTGTCCAGTAACTTAATTTTTCCCTTCTCAGCTAAGTAGACAAGTAATATCTCCCTTCTCCTCCACGTTAACTTTTGTTCATTAGTCTTTTTTAAAATTTTGTTTTCTGTACCTTTTCTTTCTAAAAAAGGATTTCTTTCTTGTGATGATACATGTATAGCCTATATCAGATTGCATGCCATCTTGGGGAGGGGGGGAATTTAGAACTCAAAATCTTATAAAAGTGAATGCTGAAAACTAAAAGTAAATAAATTTTTTAAAAATAAAGAATTTCTTTCCCTCATTCTCTTCATTGTTTATTTCTCTTTCTGTCTACTCTAGATTATTATTCTTTGATTCATAATCCTTCTCCTTTTGTAGTTCTTTCATCTCTATCTTCCTCGTGGAATAAAGCCCCTCCAGTGACTATTTTGCATTCCTTCCAAACACTTGCTGTGTTATTGCCCTGTAGATCTCACCCCAGTTCCCTTTGTCTATTAGAAATGCCACTTCTTTCCTCAATTCTCTTTTTTTGAGTAACTATATTCTAAGCATTTGACATCTCATCTTGAGAATAAGTTCACCTGGAGATTAGTAAAGAAAGAACAATAGAATTGGGAGAATGATGTCTGCACTGTCCCTCTCCTAGGGTGGTTGTGAAGTGAGAACTATGTAAATCTGGAATTGGGACATAATTTCTATCTGTCATTATTGTGTTAATTAATCATTATTAACATTATGTTAACATCACTATTACTATTGCTACTATCTGATCTTCAGGAGTTTCCTGAATATGGAACTGGGCAGCCTAATTTCTTGGTTCTTATTGTGCTTTTTTTCCTTTTTGGGCTTCAGTCTGTACAAAGAAAATGATGATAACTGACCAACTTGCTGAGAGGAAAGTGCTACCCATGTCTCAGCATGGCACTCACCTGCGCCAGGACACTTGGGCTAGCTCTGGCCGTCAGCTCTCAGGCATTCTCATTGTTCAGAGCTGAGCTTCTCACCATTCCATTCACCCAAGCAGGGGACTGTCCCTTCCATCAACCTTGCCTTTCCCCAACCCAATCAATCAACCAACCCTTTTTCATTATTCTTAGCTTTCCTGGCTGGGCTTTGCTCATTCTAAACACTTTAAGCAATATTCTCTCAGGTCCCTGCTGTACTTCTGTATTTGTCCTCTGTCTCCTGCTCTAGCTTCCCTTTTTTTGGACACACCTTTTACAAATCTAATTAGGGCATCAGGCTTCCTGTGTATCCCGTATCCATGAGTCTCATCAGATGATTGCCCTTTGTCGCTACAGAATTTTATTCTCATGAATATAATTTCCATCCTCCTTCCTGGTCTGCTTTCTCCTCTAGAATTCTGATTCTTAGGAGCCTATTCTATCTGTCCTTGAAATCTCCCCCTGCAAAACATAGACCTTAGAATAAAGTTCACAGAGTACCAGAGTGAGGAGGCAACTTGGGAATTGACTAGAACAGGGACTCTTCATCTTTTTTTGCCCCGTAGACCCCAAGGGAATAAGTCTGGTGAAACCCATGGACTCTTTCTTGGAATAACATTTTAAATTCATAAAATGAAATATAGGAGATTGTAAAGGAAACACATCATAAAAATAGAAAAAAACAACAATGACCAACCAACAGAAAGCCAAAGTTCACAGAGCCTGGGTTAAGAGCTTCTGATCTGGAGGGAAATAGCACATGATGGAAGGAAGAAATCTGGATGGTGAGTCAGAGGACCTGTGTTCAGATCCTCCACCTATACCTTACTAGTTATATCCTTCTGGACAAATCACTTCCCCTCTTTGGGATCTGATTCTTCCTTTGTGAAATAAGGGACCTCTAAGGATCTCTTCCAGATTGAGAGCTATGATTTCATCACTTTATTTACAAATATTATTTATAAATCTCAAATGAGATAACATTTATAAAGAGCTTAGCCTAGTGCCTGGTATACAGCAGGTGCTTAATAAATGTTTATTCCTTTCCTCTGTCCCACCAACCCCCACCCCATCATTTATAGTAGGAAAATGGGGCTGAGAGAGGGGAAGGATTGGGCCTGGGGTACCCCAGCTAGCCAGTGGACAGGACTCCTCTTGCTGTACATGGTTGACTTCTGGACTCCCCTACTTCTGTAGCAGAGAGGGTTGAGGTGGGCATGAGGAGGCTGGGGAGGGGCACTGGCTCTGGACTTGGGACTTCTTGGGAAGGAACTCATTGCTTTGGGCTCCACCCAGCAATTAACTGCAAACATCCCCTAGCCTATTACTTCCTGTCCATAAAGATGGACAGCTACTGTAGGCAAACATGCACCATTATAAAGCAAACTGTTATAAACATAACTGAAATCTCTAAGTGCCAGAGAAAGAAATGGGCAGCCCTAGTGGGGGTAGGGAGATGGGGGTGGGGAAGGTGGGGGAGGGGAAGGCAGCAGGAACAGGGAACACTGAGGACTTAGATAGATCTGGAAGCTCCAGAGCTATCTGCTCTAACTTTACCACATTTTACAAATTAGGAGACTGAGGTGCAGAAAGGGAAAGGGACTTATACAAACTAAGTATCAGAGTTGTAATTCAAACCCAGGCCTCTTTTTATTACATCATAACTAACTTCTTACCTACTCCAGTAAATAATGACATCTCTGGCAAGAATCAGAGCCAGGATAGGAGAGGTCACTATTTTAATACTCCGAAAAGTCATCACTGGTCGCTGACCCTGTCCTCTGCTCTCCTACCAAATCCTCAGCCTCCCCTGAAGGGGTGAGTCTAGTTTAGAGCAAAGAGTAGGAACTCTGGGTCCCATCCTGGCCATGCTACAGACTCAAGTTCCTATCCTTTCCTGATTACTCTTCAGTTTTCCCAATCTGTAAAGTTAAGGAGTTGGGAGACAGCGTGGTAAAAGTCTTGGTTCTAGGGGAACATTGTAGACAGTCATTACACGACGTAACCATGTAACAATCAACAGTGAAAGACTTGCCTTCTCTGATGGAGACAAGGAACAAAGACAATTCCAAAGGTCCCATGAAGAAAAATGCTCCCTGTCTCCAGAGGGAGAATCGGTTGGCTCTGAGTGCAGATTGAGGCACACTGAATTTCCTTTCTCTATTTTTCTCCTTTGTGTGACTGTGTCTGTTTTCTTTTACAACATGGCAAATATGAAAATGTATTTTGCATGATTTCACTTGTATAATCAATATCCATTCTCAAGAGGTGTTGGAAGGGCAGGAAGGAGAAAATGTGTAACTTCAAATTCTTTTAAAAAATGAATGTCGAGATGTTTTTTCCATGTAATTGGGAAGTATTTAATTAGATAAATTAAAATGTATATAATTTTATGAAAGAGTCCTGGTTCTGAAGTCAGAAGACCTAGACTCAAATGCGCTCTATCACTTACCACTGTTGTGACCTTGGCAAGTCTTTTCCTCCTTTTGAGCCTCAGTTTCCTCCTGTGTAAAATGAGGGATTAGACTAAGTAGGCCCTGAGGTCCTCCCCTTCACCCTGAGTTTTAAATTTGTGCTCCTCCAATCTTATGACTTGATGCCTCTCAAGAGCTCTTTTAGCCCCAAATCTTTTTTTTTTTTCCCCTGTGGCCTTTATGTAGAAGCTCCTTTATGGAGTCTTGACGTTTGGTGTCAAAAGCTCTGCAATCCAAGTACTCCCAGTTACTGGCCTTTCCTCATCCATAAAATCAAGGACTTAGAGTCAGTGACCTCTGCATTTTCATCCACTCTGACGTTCTGTGGTCCAGGGGGGTACTCGGACCTCCTAAGCCTTTTCACTTCTTTGGAAAGGACTGTCCTAGAGCCAAGAGCCTGGGGACTGGAGACAGATGACCTGGGTTTGAAACTTGGCCCTGTTCCTTTCTAACATGTTATATTTGCTCCCTGAGCCTCAGTTTCCTCTCTAAAGAATGTGAACAATACTCCATGCACTCTTCATTTCAAAGAGTAAGTGAGAATCTAATGATATCATGTTCATGTTGGGCTGGTTGTGGAAGCATCACCTGTCCTGACTGAAGGCAATGTAGGGCAGTGGAGAGAGTCCTAGTAGTGAGCTCAGAAGACTTGGGGCTGGGTCCCCTCTGCTCTGACCTAGTAAGCTGGGGATAACAGTGGTGGGCTAGAGCTTTATTATATGGCAGATCTTCCTCTTGCCCTAGGTCTGAAGGGTACTATCCTTAATGTATAGCTAAGGAAAGTGAATCCCAGAGAGCGGGAGTGATTTACTTAATGGTGGCAGAATTGAAAGTGCCCTGGAGCTGGAGTCAGGAGAGACTTGGGCTCTCTTTTCTGGGGGCTCACCTTCTCCTTGGCCCTGTTCCCTTTCCTCTCCCTCCCTTAACTTCACCCCATTAAGAATGTGCTTCAGAACCTTGTGGATTGTGGAGAGCCAGTATTATCATTTTCCCATCACGTCCAGGTCACTTTATATGCTATGCCAAAACATTCTCCTCTTTACTTTGTCATTTGGAATCCAGCTCAGGATCTGATTATTATCCCCATTTTGCAATAGAGCCACTTAGGCCCAGACAGGAGACACAGCTAGTAAAGCATGGAGTCTCACAGTATCCTGGGAAGTCAGAAGTGAATATTTTCCCCTCCATTTTACAGAATGGAAAACTGAGGCCAGAGAGAAGATCCAACTTGCCCAAGGGAGTATCAGAGGCAGGCTTCTGACTCTCAGTCCAAGACAAGGGTCTTGGAATGAGTAAAACTGGAAATGGAAGGGGCCAGGGAGCCAGAGGTTTGAGGACCATCTAGAGAAAGGTAGGGTGGCCTCATGGGAAGTTGAGGATGGCGAGAGAGAGGAAGAATCTCCAGGTAGGGAAAGAACAGAGCAGAAAAGGGCGATTGCTAAGGGTTGGACCTGTTAAAAAATAGCTATAAAAAGGAACCTACTCGTCTTCAATCCCGCCCCCCAAAACCCTTTGGGAGATGTAATAACTCTTTCTGCCACTAGGGGGCTGGGAGATGAAGTCACCTAGTGTGGGATTGGGTAACCTCTAGCGTTGGAAAGGATTACTACAATTCCCCAACCTGGCCCTGGGATAATGATTGTCATAATTAATGGTAATTACTATCTCCCACTTTGATGATTACAAACACTTTCTTCATGAAGCAGAGATTACTATCCCCATTTTACAGATGGGGAGACTGAGGGTCAGAGAGAGGAATCAAGTGGTCACCCAGGTCATTGGATTTTAGATCTGGATCTGGAAGAGAACTTAGTCCAAACACTCATTTGACAGACAAGGAAACTGACCCCAGAGAATGAGATCCATGGCAGAGCTGGGGTTTGAACTCCTGACCTCTGACTCCAAATACGGCAATCTTTCAGGTGTTCCCTTCTGACTCCCCAGTATCATGATAAGCTGCCAAGGTAGGATGAGAGCCCAGGTGGGCTGGCTCCAAGGTCACAGACCTCCCCAATCACCAGGCAAGGGTGCACTCTCATCTCGAGGCTGCCTCCTTCCCTAGCCTCCCTGACCTGGCAAGATGGTCACAGGTAGGGGTAGATTTGTCCTCAAGGAGTAGTCTTGTCCACTTATGTCAGGCCTGGAGAATCAGTTTGCCTTCCCAGCTGTTCCCTGGAGACAGAAGGTATAGGGAAGTCCATAGGAGCTCCACTTAGGTCTTACCTGGAGACTCAGTTGGCCCTCCCAGCTGTTCCCTGGGAACAGAGGGTCTAGAGAGGTCCAGAGGAGGTAGAGCTACAATGAACTGGGCCATGACCATCAGCAACTCCTGATCTGACTGTGGAGGAAACAGAGGCCAGACTGGGAAGTGGCTTGCCCAAGACTATGTAGGGACAAAGTCAGGATTTGAAACCGAATCTGATAACTCAGGCTGGACATAAAAAACTGCTCATATCTTCCAGTATTCTGGTGACTTCTAGTATTTAATGGGCTGTTGGGTAAAAGAGGGATTAGCTTTGTTCTGGTTGGCTCTGGGGGGCAGAACTACGGGCAAGCAGGGAAAGTTACTGAGAGGCCAACTGAGGCTTCCTACCAATCAAAGCTTCCCTACCATAGAAGACATTGTCTCAGGGGGTCAATAGTCTTCAAAGAGAGGCTGGCAGGCCACTTGCTTGGTGTATTAAAGTTGGGATTTCTCTGGGGGGGGGGTTGGGTTGGATGGCTGCCCAGGTCCCTGCAACTCTCAGATTCTGTACTTTGGTGACTTAATCCTGGTGATATTTCAGTCCTGGTCTCTCATTTCTGGGTCTTTCTATTGGCTACCCTTCTCCCCATGCCTGGAGTGCTCTCTCTCCTCATTTCTGCCTCCTGACTTCCCTGGCTTCCTTCAAAACTCAGTTTAAGCAGTACTTTCAACCTGAGAATATTCCTGCCCCTTCCCACCCAGTTCCTAATGCCTTTCCTTTAAAGGCAATCTTGCATTTTATTTATGTGCATCATATATGCCCATATTTATTCAGTAATGCACATACATGTTGTCTTCTCCATTAGAATATAAGCACATCTAGGGCAGGAACTTTTAATTTCTGTGTTTGTAACCATAGGGCCTGGAACATAATAAACATTGACTAAAAGCTCATTGATTAATGTCTCTCCTGTCTGGAAGACATTTCCTCCTCAGTTCCACTTACCAGATTTATCAGAGTGGGGGGGGGGGAGGAAGTAATAGATTTGTAACCAAGAGAATTGTTCAATTGCTGAATGACCTTGGGCAACTCTAGTCCCTCCTCTGTGCCTCAGTTTCTCCATCTATGCAACAAAAGTGTTGGACTCTTCCTACTCTGAGACCCAGTTTCCTCACTGGTAAAATGAGAAGGTTAGACAAAGACTCTCAGTCCTGAGGTTCCTCTGGGCTCCTTCTGTTCTCCATTTACTTGAATGGATTTGGGCCTCGGGTCCCAGTGAGACTTAATGTTTTCAAAGAAGCTATTTGCTCAGAAACCAGATTCTTCCGGGAAGAGACTACAGATGTGAGGCTGAAACTGCCCTCTACTTCTCTCCACCACCTCAATGGAGCAATGAGTTGGGGAGGGGACCCTTTTCAGGAGTGTCATAGGATCTCAACTTGGGAAGTCTTTGGGCACTAGGGAACTGGGACTCGGCTTACTGTGCTCTTGACCACATTCTCTCAGGCCAGACTCAACTGTCCTTCCTCTATCTCCAAGCACTCTTCGCTTTCCCTTCCTTTTCTGCCTTCTCTTTCTCCTCTCTCCTTTTTCTTTGTCCCAGGCTTGGCCTAAGCCCCCTGCAGTGACTCAGGGCAAAGAAGGCAGACTGCTTGATTGATGGATCAGAGGCTGCCTGGCTTAGGGCCAGGGCTAGGATAAGGGGTCTACAAGGGGAGCTACCCCTTAAGGAGACCAGGGGATCACGAGCCCTGACAGGTGGGGGGACTGGCTGATGTGTAGACCCAGCTGGTGGTCCATGGCCTGTTGTGAGCTGGCAGGTGGGGCTTGTTCCTTGGCCTGGAGAAATGACTTCTCAGTCTAGGGGGCTTTGGGAGCCAGATTGCAACAGCACCCCTTACCACCTAGTGAAAGCCTGAGAACTGGAGGTTTTGGGATCATGGGTCAAATGATTTCCAGGGCTCACCATGAGTGAGTGACCCTCACAATCAGGGCCAGAAGAGGGGTGTGAAGGACAGATTTGTGTGTGCTGGGGGAGGGTAGGGGGAGAAGGGAGGAAAAGTGCTCAGGAATGGAATACCGCCATTGAAAATCTTATAGAGTTAGAACTGATAGGGGGAGAAGGAAGGAAAAGCGCTCAGGAATGGAACATCACCATTGAAAATCTTATAGAGTTAGAACTGAAGGAGCCTTACATGTCATCTTCACTCCCTTTTTTTAGAAAGAAGGAAATGAAAGTAACTTGTCCAGAGTTATACAGCCAGAAAATGTCAGGCAGGATTTGAACTCAGGTTTTCTGACTCTAAATCAGGCATGCTTCCCATTTTATATATAGTTCAACTTTTCCTCTTAGACCCATCCCATTTTGGGACAGCTGACTGGAGATTTTTCCTTACATTAAACCCCAATCTGCATCTCGGACATCTAGACCCCATGCCACCAAACTCTGCCCACCAGGGCCAAGCGGAATAAGTCAAGTCCCTGGTTGCCATGACAGCTCTTCAGTAATCCAAACAACTGTCCTATTCCCCTACATCTCCAGACTAGACAGAAGGTAGAGAGAAAAAGCACTTAGATTTGGAGATACAGAAAGAGAACCTAGGTTCTGATCCTGATTTGGCCCTTTAATACCTGGATGGCCTTGGGAAAATCATATAACCTTACAGGCCTCAGTTTCCTCATCTGTAAATTGAAGAGCTCAGGCTACATAGTCTCTAAAGTCCCTTTTAGCTGTAAATTTATGAACCTATGAAGCACCCTAGTTCCTTTAATTCATCATCCTTAATTGCAATCATCAGCAATAATGACAGCTAGCATTCATATCATACTTTAAGATTCCCAAATACTTTACCTATTTAAGGTGAAAAGGCATGACTTTGAGTCACTCTTACCCTGGTTCCTCACCACAGAACGTGCACTAATTTTCCAAGGTCTTTCCTCCAATACAATGCCTGTATCTTTGGACAGCACTCCAGATGCAATCCAGCCAGGCCACTGAACTGTGAGTCTATGATCTCCTTTCTCCTGAACACAAGACCTCTTTCCTCAGAGCCTAGGACCCTTCTGCTTCTTGGCTGACACATCGCACTGTTGATGCAGTCCCCTAAGACCTTCCCCAATCCACCAATATTTTTTTATATGGGCACACATTCTCCTCTTGCAAAGTTGAGCTTTTGAACCTAATGGGCAAGAATTTCTATTTTTCACTATTAAATTTCTTCTTATTATATATGGTCCACAAGATTTTGAGTTACAAATTTTCTCCCCGTCTCTCCCCTACCTCCCATCCCAAGATGGCAAGCATACTGAATGCCCCTTCCCCAAATCTGCTCTCTCTTATATCCCCCCCCCCCCTTTATTTTCTTGTAGGGCAAGATGGATTTCTATACTCCTTTGCCTGTATATCTTATTTCCTGGTTGCATGCTCCTTGTCTTTCTCAGTGTTCTAGCTGAGTGACAGTGGTGTTCTTCTAATGCTGTTGTCTCAAGCCCCGACTCCAGTGTGTACTCACTAATATCAGTCACCTAGAGACAGTTAAGATCTCCTCAGCATCACTAATGCCAATGATAATTGTTCCACTATTAATTTAACCAGTTGATATTTGCTTGATATCAGGAATAAGTAATTAACGTCAATTCACTTTTACAAAGTGCTGTTTGTAGATAGATTATAGCAAGAGCAGGAGCATGAACACATCCCTCCCAAATGGAGGCATCCTCTCCTTTTCTACCTGGGTCACTGGGGAGAATAGGCTCAGACTTCAAACAGCTGCCACTAAGTTGGGCCCGCCAAGTTCACTTCCAGATGTGGCCTCACTGATGTATGAGTTATTTCTCTGACGTAGGAAATAGTGTCTGGGCTACCAGGGTGATCTACTGCTGAAACGGGTCAAGCCAATCACTATTTCCTGGGTTGGACCATTGGACGTCTCATAACTCTTCTGACCTTTTGACATCTCACAGAATTCTGTACCAAAGGAAAGACACATGCAGGAGGCAGCCCCATCTCAGACACAGGCACGCCTAAAAGCCTGGTGTTTATGGTCTGGCTAGGGCAGGAGGAAGGGCACCACCTCACTGTCCCTTCAAAGCTTAGAGAGTCATCCTTATGTAACAGTGATGACCTTGGCCCTACTGCCTGAAGGCCAGGTATTTCACATACTATATGCCATGATACTGTATAGGGAGTGGGCCAAATTATGAACCTATCTCCCTCCCCTTTCCCCTCTCCAGTACCGTTTAAGGATTTTGGAGGCCATCTGCTCTAGGCTTGGCAGATGATGCTCTCCCAGTTCTAAGAGTCCCTTGCACACAGTTCTCTATAACCACTTAAGAGTCAGATTAGCTTTTATAAAAGAGTATTCTAAAGCATAGAGAGAACAAACACATTCTTCCCCCAATGCCCGGGGTGGGGCATAATCTCCTCTTACACCGCTTCAGTCCCTGAGGAGCGGAGGGGCAATAGGTTCACAGTTTGACTCAGTTCCTGTATAGTACCAGTCTCACCAAGTTCCAAGTCCAAAGCTTCCCTGGCCTTGCATTTCAGTACCCTGGTTTCTCAGCCCTTCCCTGCTGGACTGGCAGCAGCATCTGGCCTAGAATTCTGCCTCCAAGGTTGCCAGGGTTTGAGTCTGGGTCCAGAGATACTCCTGAGTAGTAGCCAGAATGGAAAAGGACATACGGAATAGATCAGAGCAAAACCCTGAGTCCATTTTTGGGGTGGGGACACAGAGCAAAAGTAGGAGGGGGAGGGGAAAGTAACCCTTCTTCCCATCCCCTGCCCTGCCCAGTTCAGTTCAGTTCAGGATGCTGGTGATGTGTAAATAGGACTTTCTCCCTTTCTGGAGACTTTGGGAGAAGAGAGTAAGACTGTCCCAGCCTACTAGTTTTAAAAGGACAATGTGTTCTGCTCCACCAGTGGAAAGAGTCTGCTTCCACCTATGAGGTAAGAAAACATAGCCTTCTCCAGAAGCAGATACCTCCACCTTAGGTGATCCGCAGATGTGCATCCATTAGATCTATGCCTTGTGATCAGCAGGAAGAGAGAGGTCCAGTTCCTCTGTTGGAGATTTTGGTATGCACTCTCATTTCTGGCTTTGGAGCTAACTGAATGACAACTTCTTCTTCTTCTTCTTCTTCTTCTTCTTCTTCTTCTTCTTCTTCTTCTTCTTCTTCTTCTTCTTCTTCTTCTTCTTCTTCTCCTCTTCCTCCTCCTCCTCCTCCTCCTCCTCCTCTTCCTCCTCCTCCTTCTCCTCCTTCACCTCCTCCTCCTCCTCCTCTTGCTCCTCCTCCTCCTCCTTCTCCTTCTTCTTCACCTCCTCCTCCTCCTCCTCCTCTTCCTCCTCCTCCTCCTCCTCCTCCTCCTCCTCCTCTTTCTTCTTCTTCTTTCAACAACAGGAAAAAAACAGTCACAGAGTATTTGGACATGCTCTAAGTCAAAGTCAAGATACTCCATTTCATATTATTTTTTTATTTTTTATTTTTCATTTCACATTCTTTATCACATCTAGAAGCCAGATCACACCTTCCTCCAGCCTCCAAGTGGTTGGTAGCATGCAGAGACCCCTGTGCCTGCTCCTAGAACTCCATCACTCCCATTACACATTCCTGGTTATATGTGGAACTGTTGTTTTGTTATTGTTCTTTACCCTTTGTTCTCGAAGAGGACCAATGACATCATGAATGATGTCAACTTTCAAGTGAATTGGATTTAAGTGAGGCAGAGTTGCACAAAGTTGTCAACCTCACTCTTTCCTCAAGAATCACTGAAATCCAATGGCAAGACCAAAGTCAAAATGAATGACAATGCTCCAGGATGCAGCGGATAACCTTGGCCTTTTAAAATTAAGGTCTTCCCTATGTCTTTGTTTGTCTGAGGCAACACCCATTCAATGACTAAGGGCTAGGTAAAAATAGAGGCAAAAGATGGCCTAATTAACCATCACAAAAATATCATTCTAGGAGGGGAAGACCTTCAGAGTTTCTGACCAAAATAGAAAACAATTGAAGTCCACGGGGAGGTAAGTGTGGGAGGTAAGATATGTGAAGAAGCCATTGCCATGATCCAAATGGGATTGGGGCAATGAAGTCTCATCCTAGGTGGGGAGAACATGGGAACAAAGAAAAGAAGATGAGTACAAAAGAGACTACAGGGTTGGTGTCAACAGGAGTAGGCATCAATTGTCTTTTCACTGGTAAATACAGAGAGTGAACCTGACTTGAAGTTCTTGTTGAGGAGGGAGAAGGGCACCCCCTATCCTGGTCCACTGAGAATGGGCAAGTCATGGGAAGGATTTCTGAAGGGTCATTTCACCTGTCCCTTTATCTCACCTATCCCTTTATCTCCAAAACCTGGCTGCTTTGGATCCATCTAAGAATGATACCCACTCTGCTGGTAGAAAGAATGCTGGGCTTACAACCAAGGAGCCTGATTCTGAAATCTTATAAACTGTGTGACTTTGGGCAAATCACTCAACCCCTCTGGGCACCTAAAAGAGAAAATTATAGCCCAATGTCATTAATGAGCATGGTAATAAAATATAAAATAAAATACTCATCGCTGTAACATGGCCAACAAATCCAATTGCAGCTGAGTGGGATTTCCCACGAGAACACCAGGATGGTTTACCATTAAGAGGTATATCAACAGGGGAAAAATAAAAACTACATTCTTATAATATTACATGTTAAAAGGACTTTGGTAAAAAATAAAATATTCAGTTATATTAAAAGCACTAAGAATAAGGAAAGACTTCTTTAAAAAGCAAAATATTAGTCTGTAAATGTATAAATCATGAGAGACATCCATTTGAGATAAGGCACCAGTATTATACAAAATGGAGAAATATTAGAGTAACTATTGAAAATAGACAAGCATCAGTCAGAGTTTTGTTGTTCTGTTTGACATAATCTTAGAAAAGTTGCCCATAACAATCAGTTATAGTTAAGAATTAAGACAATAAGTTCTAGCAGTGACCATGTTAAACTATATCTAAGCAAATGACATGATCATGTATTACAGAAGAATAAGAATGCATGATTCTCTGAACATTGAACCATGATAGAATTGTAGTAGTCTTTCTTGGGCTGCTATCTCTTCCCCCAATTAACCCTTGATGATTGCGTCTCTTGTGGAATGAAAACCCTGGAAAGTTTCAAAGAACTTTCTATATTTCTATAAATACAATTGACAAGCCCCCACTGGTATGGTTATTGAGCCAGAAGATATAATTAACTCAAAGAAAGGTATTTGCTGAAAGAGCATAGTAAGTACAATAGTAACAAAATATTTCCTCCCTCCAAATCTGGAGTACACTCTTCCACAACTATACACAACATCAGAGGCAAGAGGGGGCACAAACACAGAGTATTCTAATAGAATGGTGTACATGTAGGGAATATACCTGACTAAGGTAACTCTCCCCTCAAGTAGGCTCTCTAGGTTCTTTCCCTTCTAAAGGTTTTCTCGTGTGACTTCTCTTGGATGCAGCATCTCTGATGAAGAGGTCATTTGGCTGGGTTTTTTTGGACCTATTTCTTTCTATACTTTAACTCCAGATACCTAGGGTTAACTCTTTCTTGACTTACAATGCTACTTTGGTTTTGTGTATCGACAGACTAAGCCTGTTCTCTTTTGTACGGCTGCCTCCAATTGGATAAATAGTTCCACAGCAAGACTGATGACTGATAGGGGAGGAGGAGAGAGAAATTTCACCCTCCTCTCTTTTTCTCTCCCCTTCTCCAGGAATGGAATGGTTTCCTCTCAAGCATCTAGCTTTTCTATAGCTAGCTTTCTTCTATATTCACAAAACTAATAATTTTTAGAACTTTCTCCAGCCTTATCTACTCCCTGAGGGTGTTTCTTCCTTTTTCAAGGTCACCCAGCTAATGGGGGACTGGCTGGCCTATAATTCAATAAAACTCAAGAACCTCATACCTCCTCAAGAGCTAACAAAATGTAGACACTTTATTGCATTTAATTTAAAATCTTAACACCTCATTATCTATGTTTCTTGTCCCCCCTCCCACCATCACCCCTTATAATTTTATTTACTTAATTCCTCAGGGGAAGTCAACTGATCAGTAATATCCTGCTCAGCTCCCTTCCACTTTAGAATTGTTGACCAAAAACAGTATCTTGACTGATAATGTACTTGAAGAATAGAATTGTATATTAGAACTCTAGATCTAGAGAGTGAGAAGGGCTTTCAAGACATCCAGAGGCCATAGGGTTCAAGCCCTAGCCTTCAGAAAGGTGAATGACATAGAATTGGAAAGACTCTTGAGTCACCTAGACTAACCTCCAACCCCAATAAGAATCTCTTCCAAAGCTGCTTTAACAGGAAACCATCTCTTCAGACTCTGTGCAAAGATTTCCAGGGCTGGGGAACAAGATTCAAAGTCAGGAGACTGGGATTAATGTCCTGACCGTGTCAGTTACTAGATTTCTTGATGATAGGGAAAATGGCTCCATCTCTCTGAACCTCAGTTTCCTCATCTGTAAAATGGGGGTTGTCATGTTTTTTTCTCTAAACAACAGGGTTTATGTAGGGAAGGGACTTTGTTAGTCTTAAAGTGTTATATAAATAATTCTTGCTAACATTAGCTCTTGAGGAATCCCTGTTCACCTCTGGGTTACTCTCATTGCTAGAGAGATTTTTTTCCGACATCAAGACAACGTGTGTTTGTAACTCCCAAGTACTGATCCCAGTTATGTGTTGTGGGGCCAAGCAGGAAAGTTTCATTTGTCTTCCATGTGACAGCCATTCCAATATTAGAAGACAGATTCAACATCGCCCATTCCTCTAACCAATTCTTATATATATAGGGTATAGTCCCCAATCCCCTTTCTATCTTGGTCAGACTTTCTCAGATGCACTTAAGTTTGTCATTGTCTTTTCAAATATAAAGTGTTTAAGACTAATGGACCAAAGGCTGGCTCTGGTGCCCCAAGGAGGTGTCCCAAGGACCAATCCTCCTTTGGAAATGATGTTGGGCACATTCAATCCCATTCATCACTGATATTCCTTTGGAAAATGCTTTCCTCAGGAGAAACTTTCATCTCAACTTCCCCAACCCATGGAACTTTGGAAACTCCCTCCCTCCTTGGTAAAGAGTCATAGAACATCAGAGCCTGGAGGGACCTTAAAACATCAAAAAGGGAACATTAGAGCTTCGTGGGATCTTGTGGCATAGAACAGAGAATGCCAGAGCTGGGAAGGACTTTAGAACATACAGCAGAAAATATCAGAGCTGGGAGGGACCTTAGAAAATCAGATCTTAGAACATGAGACTTACAAGAGATCTTCAATTTCAGCTCATCCAACCATGTTATTTTATAGGTGTGGAGTCTGAAGACCAGAAAGGGGAAGTGACTTATCCAACATCACACAGATAGTAAACAACCTAGTCAGGATTTAATCTGAGATCTTAACTCCAAATTATTTTCTCTTTCATTGCTGAGCCCTGAATCTGTTGTACTCTTTGTCCTCCCTCCCTCTTCTACCCTAACACTTTATTTCGTTCCCAAATCAGGGTGGAAAGTTTGTGACCGAGTAAGGGAAGGGTAAATGAGGGTGGCTTTCAAACCAAATGTTGGGGGAGTGCCTGAGTGAGCTGGGATCCTGTGGGCAGCCAAGGGATGGTTAGCTGTTCACATGGGAAAGTCATCATCTCCAGGCCCGCTTTTCCACGGTGGCGCTGCTGGCAGCCAGGCTGTACCAGTGCCTTACAATATCTTATACTTTTTTTCTTAATTCCCCCTTCCCTACTCCACTTAAATAACAGTGACATGTGCATGGTGCTTGAAAGTATACAAAGCATTTTATTTGCTTTACCTTATTCAAATAATAATAAGTCTTAATTCAAGTAAGCCTTAATGAATTCTATGATCTGAGTGTTACAGGAACTATTATCCCCATTTCACAGATGATCAAATTGAGTTTCAGTGAGGTTAAGGGACTTGTCCATGACTGCATAGTTACTAAATGTCTAAATCAGGATTTGAACCCAGATCTTCCTGACTTCTTAACTATGCCACTTTGCCTTTTGAATCTGGTGGGATCCCTAAGTGGCCCATGACGGGTCACTTCTCCTCTCTGAGATTCATTTTGCTGCTCTGAATGTTGGCTAATTAATAATTAGCTAATCATGTGTTGGTATATGGCTAATAATGTTTGCACTACAGACTTCATAAGACCAGTGTGAGAAAA
Organism: Pseudochirops cupreus; assembly: GCA_028627135.1. Classification (NCBI taxonomy): domain Eukaryota; kingdom Metazoa; phylum Chordata; class Mammalia; order Diprotodontia; family Pseudocheiridae; genus Pseudochirops; species Pseudochirops cupreus. Next base: position 26,200,135 of record CM053584.1, on the reverse strand, counting down.
GTCAGTCAACAAGATTTTTATTGCTTTTATTTTTAAATATATTATTTCTTTTGTTAAATATTTCCCAAGTACATGTAAAAAATTTTTAACATTCTTTTTTTTTAAATTTGAGTTCCAAATTTGCTCCCTCCTTCCTGCCCCACCCCCATCCCTTGAAAATCAGTATGCATTTATTAAAAGCCTACTGTGTACCAGGCACTGGGTTACTTATTGAAGATACAAAGGAAGGCAAAACAAACAAAAAAAATCAAACAACTACAAAAATAGCCCCTGCACTCAAGGAGCTTGCAGTCTAATGGTAGAGACAACATACAAACAGTTATGTTTAAACAGGACATATAGGGGAAAAATTGGAGATAATCAAGAGAGGGAAATCTCTAGACTTAAGAGGGCTCAGGAAGGGCTTCCAACAGAAGGGAGGATCTTACCTGCAATTGGAAGGAAACTGGGGAAGGCAGAAGGCAGATGTGAGGAGGGAGAATATTCCAAGTGGAAGGGGCAGCCAGAGAAAATGCACAGAGCATCTTTTGTGAGGCACAGAAAGAGGCCAATATCACTGGATCAAAAAGTATGTGAGTATTTGTAAACTTCAAAGTGCCACAGAGATGAGAATTTTTATTACTGGGTCTTAGAACCCACTAAAAAGGAGATCAATTGCCCTCTTTCTTACAGCACTCAGTGAAGATCTACTGAAGATAATCCTATTGCATTGGAAGGCAAGACCAAATGCTGGAGTGTGGTCAGTATGGTATCAGTTCACTCCAGCTGGGATGGCTTCACCCTCCTCCTCACAGGCCACAATGGTTCCTGTTGCTATAATTGTGCTTAGGCTACTCTCCACGCATCTGAATGCCTCCTCTCAGCTCCCCACATCTCTCAGTCTTCTACAGTATCAACAGAAGTCTGGACAGTTGAAACTCATCTACTACAATATCATTCTTCCCTGCCAGGCTTGTGCTGTTTTCCCAGCTTTGCAGCTACTTCCTTCTTCTGTTCAGGTGGTCTATAGTCCATTTCTATAGCGACGTTTACTCTTTCTGCCTGTTTATCCTTCCTGAAATGGGCTCCATCTTGTTTCTCTGCACATGTTTCTGAATTTCCTCAAGATACAGCATTCTTCATATATACTTTTATACATATGTATGTATATACATGAGAATTAATTACTAATATGTAGTGCTACTCTGCCACCCCCTTTTATCTAATCCCTCTTTTTAATAAGAGATTTTCTTCCAGAGTCAGGTTCTACCCAAGTTCTATCACACTAAATCTCATTGATTTCTATGAAAACAAATTTATTGGTGAGTTTTAGGGTCTCCATTTGATCCTGTTTATTAATCTTGTGTGTTACAGATTTGGGTATATGCAAAGAGAACCATGGATTTTATTACTGGCTCACTTTTTGATATGATCATCTCCTCTGTTTTTCTTCTTCCTGTGTTCTATCTGCTGCTGCCTGTGTGGCCATACCTCTCAGATCCATGCTGGAAGTTTCCCCCTTCCTTCTCCCTTTTCATATTAAAGTGATCTTAATTAGATTCACAAGACATAAGTCATATATGTTTTTACTGGCCCTTGTCAGCTGCATTCCATCCCTTGTTGAGAGTCCCTCATTCCTCAATTTTAATCTGTGGTCCAGAAACCCAAATCTCATTCTCAGACACAATCTTCTTAGCCAGCTGTTCACCTCCCAAGTCTGCCTCTTTCTCCTGAATATCTTGCTTTTGATGGAGAGCAGTGATGGAAACACCATCTGTTTCCTCATGGTCTTCAGTTTTCATAATCCTGAGCATGACTTTCTAGGTTCCTTCTCGTGGTCTAACTTGTTTCCACAGGAATTTCCAGAAATGGATTGTGGTCAGAAGCACTGACAGTACTTAGGAGGCTGTCAGTCATGTCCCAGACCAGTCCAAGCCTCAGTCTTCTCATCTGTAAAATCAGGAAGATGGAAAGACTAAGGTTCCTTCCATTGCTAACTATATGAACATCTGGAATAAAACAGAACTCTTTGCTGTTTAAATCAGTCTGACAAATAGCAGCCTCACTACCTCTCAACAGAGATCCACCAACCATCACTTCTCTCTCCTTCTCTCTGTTATCTGTGTGTGGGGGGGGGGAGGGGAGGGGTCTGATTTTTTAGTCTACCTTCATGTAGATGTCCAGTAGCAAGATGTTTGGATCAAAGAATAAAGACAATTTTGTGACTTTTCTTGCATAATTCTACATTGTTTTCCAGAATAGGTTTTTTTTTTTTATATCAGTTCCCAACCTCCAAAAACAACCAGGTAACTAGGTTGTGCAGTGGATAGAGTTTTGGACCTGATAGCAGGAAGACCTGAGTTCAAATCCAACTTCAGACATTTATTAGCTGTGTGACCCTGGGCAAATCACTTAACCTCTGTTGGCTCAGTTTTCCTCAACTGGAAAATTGGGATGATAATAGCACCTACCTCCCTGGGTTGTTGTGAACATCAAATGAGATGATATTTGTAACGTGCTTAGCACAATGCCTGATACAATGTAAATATTAGATAAATTGCATATACTATTATACTATTTACTACTGCTGCTGCTGCTGTTACTGTTACTGTTACTGCTGCTGCTGCTGCTACCCAAGAGCTCACTGGTATGTCTGTTTTCCCATCCAAATATACTCCTATCTTTTCTATCATTTATTATATAACACCCCTCTAAGTAATACTTTGAGTTTTAGGAGTAATTCTATAGGTGACTACTCTTGTTACAATAACTCATAAGCGCCCACTAGTGCGCTTCTCATGAACGATCTTTCAGGAGACTTAATTAGCAAAGGGATTCACTAAGACAATAGATTAAGTATAATACATTTCCTACAAAAATTTGGTGCTCACCTCCCATAAATACACAGTATCCATGGGGAAAGTAGGCTTAAATTTATCATAAAATAATTGTGAGGTACACATGGAAGACACATGTACAATAAAAATAACTTAGGACTCCTGATACTACAAGGCCAGGAAATCTTTACTTTTTTTGTAGAGCCATCACACAGCTCCCCTTGTGTTAAGCCTTTCTGTTGGGAGGATTGCTCAGGAAGAATCCTTTCTTATACCATTACTGGCTCTCTTCTCTTCTTCAAGGTGTCTTTTCCATGAAGTTGCTTCTTCCCTTGGGTGAGTTCTTTCTGTATCTGCATCTGTCCAGAATGTGTATCTTTTCTTTCACCAGATGCAGTGACTCTTATTGGTCCATTAGCTTCAGTGACCTGGCTTATGAGATGGGCAGGTTTCCTTCTATTATATAAAGGCCCCAGGGGACAGGATTGATTCAGTCACTCGTAAGATATTTCTTTTGTGATATTGGTTGCCTTCAATGACCTTCAATAAGCAATTTCCTATAATCTTCTCAAGCTGATTAAGAAAATACCACTTCGTGCATTGTTGTGTGGTTGAGAGAAAACTCCTTAGTATTTCTTTTATTACATATAATACACATTATATATTATTCAATATATAATATGTCATATATGTATATATTCATCATTATATTCTGAACCTTTTGTAAGTACTGCAGCTGAGTTGGTAAGAACTTTCTTATATCATCCTTTGTAATTTGATGCATGTGAGGTGAAACATCAGAGTTGTTTTAATTTGCATATTTCTTATTATTGTTTTAGGACTTTTTTTGTATACTTGTTGATCATTCACATTTTTAAAAACTGTTTGAGTCTATCTTTTGACCACTTATCTAATGGACAAATGCTCATTAGTTTGGGTCAATTTCCTATACATCTTAGTCTTTAGATTTTTATCAGAGATGTTTGATGTAAATATTTTTTTTCCCAGTTTGAAAGCTCCTCTTCTTATTCCAATCATATTGGTTTCATAAATGCAAAATTGTTATATTTTGCATAATAAAAATAGTCTATTTTGTCTTTTATGACATCTTTTCCATTTTGGAGGGTTATACATTTTCCCCTTGACAATTCTGAAAGACATTTCTTTATGTGTTTGTATGTGTATGTTTATGTATGTATTATGTATGTGTGTATATAGTATGCACATATTTTGATGATGTGACCTTTTACGTTTAGGTCACTTATCTATTTGAAGTTGATTGTGGCATATTGTATAAGATGCTGATCAAAAATTCTATTCTGCCAAATTACTTTCAGTTTTCCTAGAAGTCCTTGTTGAATAGAGTCTTTCTTTACAGTCATTAGCTTTCTGTTATTTGGTTTACTGAACACTGAGTTACTGGGTTCATTTGTGATCTACATTTCAACTTTAATTTGATGATTACCAATTTATAGGATAGTTAGAGATTTGGTAATACTAAGCTTCTTTCAGTCCTTTTTCCTATGATTCCCTTTGACATATCAAACAATACATTTTAAAAATTAAGTTCCTACTACTACAACGTGCTATGGGTAGGTGCTGAGTATAGAAAGGCAACAATCTTTGCCCTTGAAAGGCTTACAATTTTGCTACAAAAAATAATTGATCCATATGTAGATATATACAGAAGAGAGACAAGATAATTTTGGGGGGAAGCAGCTGAAGGGGGAAAGGGGTTCCAGAAAAGATTTAGAAAGCCTTTTTTACCTTACAAGGTAGTGATTCAGTTGAACCTTGAAAGAAGTCAGGGTTTCTAAGAGGTAGAGGTAACCAGACAGTGCATTCTAGACCCTTTGATCCTCCAAATGACTTGTGTTATTTTTAATTAGCTTTATTAAATGTTATAGCAGTTGGTATAACTTGATATTATACTGACAATAAGAATAAATAATAACAAACTGCTATATAAATGCTGGTTAAACCTCTACTTCCATTCTCTGATACCCTGGAGAGTAGAAATGTGTTCTTCTATCCCTTGAACTGCATCCTAGAGGATGGAGATCAACCTATGTACATATATAGGTATGGAATAATACTGGATGGAATCCAGACACAGCCCACTCAGAGAGAACTCCTTCTTGTCCTATACTCTTGTTTGAGTCTCTCATTTGGTAGCTTTTCTGGCCAATGTTTGCAGTTAACATTGGTGCCCAATGGTATGTCTTTGAGCCATGAAAGTGGAAGTGTCCATATAAGGAGATTCCTACTTCTCATTTTACTTTGACACTTGTCTTTAGGTCCTCACCTCTACTTTCCTGGACACTAGACTTTCTGGTCCCACTTGGTTGGTATGATTTAATTCAGTTAGCAGGAAGAAATGGACAAGACACAAACGTGCAAGGCAAACCTCTAATGAAGTATACATGCCTTATTTTACCCTGCCTTTCTTCTTCAGAATCTTCTCTTAGCTCCTTTGAATACAAAAGCTCTCTGTAATAGTTGTGTTAGGGGAGGCAGGAAGATTTATAGATTGGGCTTATCTCTGTGAGCCTCAGGACTTTTTACAACCTTCTTCCTTATCTCCTTACACATCAACTCCCTGAGTCATTGCCCAGCCTCCCAGAAAAAGACCATGTGTTTGTCCCCATTCTATCCCTTTCCTCCACCCCCATCCCCTAGCTCATAGATCATGGCTGGCTGATTTCACCCTTGGGTGGTATCTGATATGCAGTATAATCATACTCATCTTCTACATGACCCTTGCATGTGTCCAGGACTCCAACATGCTCCTTGGAAAGCAGGATGGGTAGGGATAGGGGTTTGTGTTTAAAGATGTCTTAGACAGAAGGGCAATGGGGACAGTCATTGACCTAGACACCTAGAGTTTAAAGTGTATTCATCTAATGGTGGCCCTGTAGGCAAGGATTCTGTTTTGTTGGGAGTAGAATGTGTTGTGCTTACAACTTTAGCCCTTCTCAGTGATCTTTCAGCTTGCCTTCACAACTCCAGGTGAAGGTGGATACCAGGACTAGAGACCTTGTGATTCTGTAAAGGGTGGAGGAAACTTCCCACTATCAGTTAACCTCAGGGACAATAGACTTTCCCTTAACCCACCTTTAACCTCAATGAACAGAAGCTTTTTGTTAACCCAAACCAGATGAGGATTGAAATAAGACTAACTGATTCCATTCCAGGGGTTCATATTGATGGCAAGAAATCAGTCAGCTTTGGGACCTGGAGGGGAAAGAAGCTTTAGGATTTGGAGGGTGTATAGATATATGAGTGTGGGGACATATACTTATGTATATCTGTGATCCTTGTAAGTATATATGTGTTAATGGATATTTAATATTTCTGAAGGTGTCACTGTGTGAACAGGTGGAGGGCACATTGGTATATACGATCCTGTGATGTATGGGCACACACACAATACACTTTTCCTTTTTTTTTTTTGTATTACATTATATATTTTTTAAAATAAATAAATTTATTTATTTTCTTGTTTGCATCATTCATTTCCACAAGATTTTGAGTTACAAATTTTCTCCCCTATCCAGCACCTCAAAACAGCCATCCCACTGTCTAACCCCTCCCCCAATCTGCTCTCTCCTATGTCCTCCCCCTCTGACTTTCTGGTAGGGCAGGATGGATCTTTCTACCCCAGCATCTGTATATCTTAATTCCCAGTTGGATGTAGTTGATAATAATAATAATAATAATAATAATAATAA
>CM053584.1:26175712-26193088 GCA_028627135.1 Pseudochirops cupreus | reverse complement strand
GTTCTCATGCTTCTTGTATTTGAGTGTCAAATTTTCTTTTCAGTTCTGGTTTTTTTTTTAGCAAGAATGTTTGAAAGTCCTCCATCTCATTGAATGACCATATTTTCCCCTGGAACATTATACTCAATTTTGCTGAGTAGGCGATTCTTGGTTTTAATCCTAGCTCCCTTGATCTCTGGAATATCATATTCCAGGCCCTTTGATCCCTTAATGTGGAAGCTGCTAGATCCTGGGTTATCCTGATTGTGTTTCCACAGTATTCAAATTGTTTCTTCTTGGCATCTTGTTATATTTTCTCCTTGATCTGGGGACTCCGGAACCTGGCCATAACATTCCTAGGAGTTTTCTTTTGGGGATCTTTTTAAAGAGGTGATTGGTGAATTCTTTCAAGTTCTATTTTGCCCTCTGGTTCTAAAATATCAGGGCAATTTTACTTGAGAATTTCTTAAAGGATGCTTTCTAAGTTCTTTTTTTGATCATGGCTTTCAGGTAGTCCAATAATTTTTAAGTCGTCTCTCCTGGATCTGTTTTCCAGGTCAGAGGTTTTTTCAAGGAGATATTTCACATTGCCTTCTATTTTTTCATTTATTTGGATCTGTTTAATGGTATCTTAATTTCTCATAAGTCATTTGCTTCCATTTGCTCCACTCTAATTCTGAGGGAATGATTCTCTTCAGAAAGCTTTTGAGATTCTTTTTCCGTCTGGCAAATTCAACTTTTTAAAGCAGTCTTCTCCTCATTGGCTTTTTGGGCCTCTTTTGCCATTTCAGTTAATCTATTTTTTAAGGTGGTATTTTCTTCAGTCAGGTTGTTGACTCTCTTTTCATGATTTTCTTACATCATTCTCATTTCTCTTCCCAATTTTTCCTCCACTTCTCTTATTTGGTTTTCAAAATCCTTCTTAAGCTGCTCTGTGGCTTGTAGGCAGCCTTCATCTTTCTTGGAAACTTTTGGTGTGGGAGTTCTGACTGTGTTGTCTTCCTCCCATTCCATGCTTTGGTCCTTTTTGTCCCCAAAGAAGGAATCTAAAGTTTGGTTGCTGTTTTTATTTTGCTTCCTTTGCCTGCTCATGTTGCCAGTCAATTACTTGATTTTTTTTTTTTTTAGCTCTGTGGAACTCTGCTTCCAGAAAGCTCTGTCCCAAGTCACTGGGGTTTTTGCAGCTGCTGAAGCTATTGGGAGTTTGCTGGTTTTTTTGCAGCCCCCACCGGCTTTGGCTCACTGAAAACGCACCCCAGGACCACCACCCAAGACCACAATCTGGATCCAGGCCACTCAACGCAAGAGCACTTAGCCCCTGAATGATTGCTTGGCTCCCCTGCAGTCTGCAGGCCATGAGCTCTGAAGCAGCCATGTGGAGGCGGCTGTAGGGCCGCTGCTTCTGCCACTTCCTTGCCCTGGAGGCAGTTTGGCTGGACTGCTTTTCTCCCCCAAATTTGTCTGAGTTCCACTGACCTTTCACTTTGTCCTTGTTTCTTATGGCTTGATAATTCTGGAAACTACCACAGCTGCCTCTGATCCACTCTCCTGAAGGCTCCAGCTGCGGCTCATCCTGGCCACCCCAGGGCCAAGCCATGGTTTCAGGTTGGGCTGGTTTTGGCTCCCAGCGTGCTGTGATGAGCCCTTCCGGGTGAGCTGCCTTCAGTGGGAGATGTGTTTTTCTGTATTTTTGTGAGTTTTGGAGCCCTAAAATGTGTTTAGAGTCATATTTTATGGATATTTGAGGAGGCTATGTGGGAGCTGTGGAATCTTGTTGCTTTTACGCCACCATCTTGGCTCCACCCTCACACTTTTCCTTTTTTTATATTAACTAATATATTATAACTAATATATTAACTAACCACTCACTGGTGGTGAGTGCCTTACAATCTTTGCTCTTTTGTTTGTTGTACTTTCAAAAACAAAACAAAATAAATTCTTGTATTCATTTCCAGTGAGTTGAAATGATTGTCTCTTTTGGGGATACAGGATGGGGATGGAGATTTTGACTCAAAATCACTTTTTCCTGAGTTGGGGAAAAGATAAGTTGGTACCTTTCTTCATTATTTTGCTTACTCTAGGTCTAGTGCCCTCAATATATTCTGTGACCTTGGGTAAGTCACTTGAATATTCCTTGCCTCAGTTTCTTCTTATGAAATAATTGGGTCAGACTAGGTGTTCTTCAATGTATTACCCACCTCTAACATCCTATGACCCTATAAAACATCCTTGAAGGTTAAACTCCAATCGCATATCTTCCATGAAGTGTAAAATGGCAAGACTCAAAAAAGTAGTTATTCCTGAATGCTTCTGTGTCATATCTATCCAACTTGTAGATGACTCAAAACTGGAAGGCAGAAATACCCATTGGCTGATAGAATCAGGCTGCAAAAACTTCCCAAGAGTACAGAAGACTCTGCTGAATTGAATGAAATGAAATTTGATAGTGATAAGTATAAAATCTTGCAACTGTTAGAAAAATGAATTTCAAAAGTACAAGATGGCAGAGATATAGCTAGCTATATTTAGGGTCTTCTAGGGTGCTCTAGCACACCTGACACTATTATTACAACATCATATCAACACTGTTATATCCATTTTCTGTTGGCTGTCCCTGAGTCAGCTTCTGTCTATGTCACTTCAAAATCTAAGTTGCTTGGTAGGTTGTCAGTACATCTATATTGGTTTCTTCTGACAACTTCTATTTTTTCCTCTTCAATGGAGTTGTCTTACTTTGTGTCTTTAGAGTTTCATTCTTTGATATGTTTTTGAGTTGACTCTGTAGTGTTTTCTAAGTAAACCATCAAGTCATTTGAAGAAAGTACTAGTTTTGTTTCCTTATTGCCCATGTATATCTTTCAATGTCTTTTTCTTTTCTTGTTGCTGTAGTCAGCATTTCTAATACTATATTGAATAGTAATGGTGATAATGCACATCCTAGTTTCACTCCTGATCTTACTGGAAAAACTTAATCTAGCTTATAGCCATTACAGATAATATTTGTTCTTGGTTTTAAATAGATTCTACTTCTCATTATAAGGAGAGCATCATTTATTCTCATGATTTGTAGTTTATTTTTTAAAATAAGAATAGGTTTTGTATTGTGTAAATTTTTCTTTTGACAGTTCTTGAGATTGTCAATTCTTTTGGCATCTATTGAAATAATTACATGATTTTTGTCGGTATAATCAATTATGTTATAGTTTTCCTAATATTGCACCAGTGCATTCCTCATATAAATCTAGCCTGGCCACAGTGTGTAATCTTTGTGATATATTGCTATAATCTTGTTGTTCGTATTTTGTTTAAAATTTTTTGCATCAGTATTCATTTGGGAAATTGATCTATAGTTGTCCTTTTCTGTTTTGACTCTCCCTGGTATGGGTATCAAGACCATGTTTGGGTCATAGAAGGACTTCGGTAGGACTCCTTTACCTATTTTTTTTTCAAACAGTTTTTGTAGTATTGGAGTTAACTATTCATTAAATGTTTGGCAGAATTTGCTAAATCTATCTGGTCTTGGCATTTTTTTTTCATTAGGGAGTTCATTTATAGCTTATTCAATTTCTTTTTCTATGAAAGTGCTGCTATATAAATATTCTGTTTCCTGTTCTGTTAATCTGGGTGATTTATATTTTCGTAAATATTCATCCATTTCATAGATTGTCAGTTTATTGATATATTGTCAGTTAAAATAGCTCCTAATAATTGCTTTTATTAAATCTTCATTGGCTGTAAATTCACCTTTTTCATTTTTGGTTCTAGTAATTGAATTTTTTTCTTCTTTTTAAAAATCAAATTAGCCAATAGTCTATCTATTTGATTTTTAAACAGCTTTTAGTATTATTTACTAATTCAGTTTTTTATACTTACCATTTTGTTCACCTCTCCTTTGGCTTTCAGGATTTCTATTTTATGGGTTTTAATTTTTAGTTCTCTATTTTTTTTCATTGTTTGCTCAATTTGTTGATCTGATCTTTCTTTCTTTTGTTGGTATTAATATTTAGAGATTTGAAATTTCCCCTAAGTACTGCTTTGCCTGTATCTCATGCATTTTGGACTCATTGTTATCATTATCTTTAATGAAATCATTGATTTTTTTCTACAATTTGTTCTTTCATTTACCCGTTCTTTAAGGTGAAGTTATTTAGTTTTTAATTAATGTTTAATTTATAATTCAAAGGCCCTTTATTGAATATAATCTTACTGCATCATGACAGAAAAGTATGCATTTAATATTTCTGCTTTTCTGCTTTTGTTTGTGAGGTTTTAATGTCCTAATATGTGATCATTTTTTGTGAAGGAACCATGTACAGCTAAGAGATCAGTATATTCCTTTCTATTTGCCATTCAATATTCTCCAAAGATTTATATATCTAACTTTTCTTAAGTTTCATTCATCTCTTTAACTTCTTTCCTGTTCATTTTATGACTAGATTTATCTAGGTCTGAGAGGGGTAAATTGAGGTACCCCACTATTATAGTTTTACTCCCTTTCATCCTGTAACTCATTTAATTTTTCTTTTAAGTATTTAGATACCATGCCATATGTTCAGTATTAGGATCAATTTATTTTTGTCTGTGGTACATTTTGGCAAAATGTTGTTCCCCTGTTTATTCTTTTGCTTCATCTGAGATCATATTTGTCACTCTTGTTTTCTTGTTTTCATTCAGCTGAAGCATAATAGATTCTGATTCAATTCCTTATTTTAACTCTATGCATACTTTACTGTTTCAAGTGTGTTTTTTGTAAACAACATATTGTTATATTCTGATTCTTAATCTATTCACTTATCCTCTTCTGTTTTATGGGCAAGTTCATTCCATTCAGATTCACAGTAACGATTGCTATGTATTTCCCTCAATCCTTTCTTCCTCCTCCTCCTCCTCCTCCTCCTCCTCCGCCTCCTCCTCCTCTTCCTCCTCCTCCTCCTCCTCCTCCTCCTCCTCCTCCTCCTCCTCCTCCTCCTCCTCCTCCTCCTCCTTCTTCTTCTTCTTCTTCTTCTTCTTCTTCTTCTTCTTCTTCTTCTTCTTCTTCTTCTTTTCCTCCTCCTCCTCCTCCTCCTCCTCCTCCTCCTCCTCTTCCTCCTCCTCTCTATCTTTGTAAACATTATCCTCTCTTTAAGAGTCTGTTTTACTTATGGCCACTGCCTCTCTTAATCTACCCTCCTTCTAATTACCCTTATTCCTTTCCTCTTTCTCTTAATCCCTTTTCCTTCTACTTCCCTGTTGGGAAAGATGAGTTTATATACTGAACTCTGTGTGTGTTCATTCTTACTTGCTTGAACCAGTTCAGATGAAAGTGAGGTTCAAGTGTTGCCCATTCCCTCCCCTCCATAGTATATATAAACTCTTCCTTATGTGAGATATGTGAGAATTCTTCTTCTCCCTTCCTCTCTTCCCCAAGTGAACAACTCTTTCCCATTCTTCCTTTATTTTTTTTTAAATCAACCAAACATAATAGGATCACACTGAGGCCTTCTGTCCAATTATACAATTCTAATTATATGTGGTTACATGTATCATCTTCCCATACAAGAATGTAAACAATTTAACCTTGTTTGGTTCTTTATGATCTCTCATTCTTGTTTACCTTTTTGTATTCCTCTTGAGTCTTGTGCTTGAATATTAAACTTTCTATTTAGTTCTGGTATTTTGATCAGGAATGCTTGAAACTCTTTTGTTTCACTAAATATCTATTTCCCCCCCCTCCCGGTATGATTAGACTCAGTTTTGTTGAGGAGGTTATTCTTGGTTGTATTCCTAGGTACTTTACCTTCTAGAATATCATATTCCGGGACCTCCTTTCCTTTAAAAAGGAAACTGCTAAATCTTGTGTGATCCTAACTGTGAGTTCATACCATTTGAATTATTTCTGGCCACTTGCACTATTTTCTCCTTGACTTAGGATCTCTGGATTTTGGCTGTAATGTTCCTGAGAGGTTTTTTTCCCCCCAGAAAAATGATGAGTGGATTCTTTCCATTTCTACAGTGTCCTCTGGTTTTAAGATATCTGGGCAGTTTTTCCTTAAAATTTCTTGAAACACGATGTCTAGGCTTTTTGTTGTTGTTGTTCATGGCTTTCAGGTAGTCTAATAATTCTTAAATTGTGTCTCTTTAATCTATTTTCCTGCAAGATATCTCACAGTTTTCTTTTATCTTTTCAGTGTTTTGACTTTCTATTCTTTCTTGATGCCTCATGGAGTCATTAGCTCAGTTTGAGGGACTGCAAGTTTGTTCACTGCCCTTCTAGTCTAAGCTTTGCAAGCTGGGTCTGTTGGCTTGTGTATAGTTGAGTTTTAATAGACTGTTGCTGGATTCAGTCACTGTTAGCCCACTGGGGGCATAATACAGGTTCAGAGTAACTGAACTACTGGCTTCCCTTTGATCTTGATCTTCTGCCCTGGTTATTCCACTTCAGGTTAATATGATGGGCCAAAAAGTTAGAACTGAATCATTATTCTACTCCTGGGATCAGAGCCACACCATTAATCTGGAATTTCTGTGCTTAGTACTTAGCTAGGGCACCATTTGCTCTCAGTTGCTTCTTTCTGTCCCTCCATATGGGACTGAGAACTGGGTAATGAGTGACAAAATTGCTAAATAGAACCTCTTCCTGCTCCTAGTGCTAGTTCAGGGATCCCATGGGTTCTCTTTCTGTCCAGTGCTTCTTGTCCTGATGCCCTGTCTTAGCTCTTTTTTTTATCCCTGGGTGCTAATATGCTCCCTATCCCTGCCTGATCTGTCCAAACCCCAGTGTCAGCAGACCTCTCTGTCTGTCTTCCCAAACTACCCTTAGGAAAAATGACTCATTGTCACCTTTTCTTGGCTTTCCCTTTCTGAATTAAGTCTGTGTCCTTTTCTAGGTTACGGTGGAGGAGGTGTGCTAGGAGCTAAGGCAAAAGTGCTTCCTCTCAGTCACCATTTTGTCTCCACCCCTTGAGTTTCATTCATAAGAATTCTTCATCTCTCCTGGGCTGTCTTCCCTCATAGCACATTAGTTGATGGGGAAAGTTATTGTTGAAATATTCTCTTCCAATATCTGAGGTACATGTCAGATTATGAATATGTAGCACAGGTGGCTTTGGAAGCAGACATCTTGATTTTCCTCTCTTATTTCTCTCTGGGCTGGGATTGGTTTGCTCACCCAAATGGTCAGGGATTCCCAACAGAGTGATCACATCGCAACCACTCATTCTCAGGATCATAGGGGTCACTTTGAAGAGACTGTAGCTCCTGAGTACCCACTAATATGCTTACCATTTAACAAATCAGCCAAGATGGTAACATTAACTCTTAATCAGCAATGTTTACTAAACAGAAGTCAAAGCAAGACTAATTGTGACATAATATTCCATCCAAATGCCTGGGACACACTTGGGAGCAATGCACACAATGTCTATAGGAGAAAATAGGCATACATTTATAAAACCATAGCATGCAGACAATAGAGGACATGTGAATTTAGAGCAACTAATAACTCTGGACTGAGGGTCTGAATGTCCTTGGCCTCCCTCAGAGTCTGCACAACAATTCACCAATGGGTAGGGCTGCTCCTCTTCTGGACCTTTGTGCTCACTTGCTACATTGGGCCTATTCCTCTTCTGGGCTGCCAAGACAGTATTAAACACTTTCAGCCAAAACAGAAACTCTAAGCCTTAGAACCACAAAATCTTTTTGGGTCTGTTTCCTTGACTTACCTCTAAGGCATTTTCAGTTGTTAGGCAGACTTGTAGGTCTTTTGGGGATCTGTTTCTGGATTTTCTCTTCTCAGACCCACTTGGAAGTCCACTGGTCTTGACCAACTCTACTGCTAAAAGGTAGGGTCTCTTGTGTGAAATGATTTACCTCTATTTTATGGTGAGAAACCAAAATGGCCACTTCTACCAGCCAAACCACAAATAAGCAATACGTAGTTGTCCCATAGTCACCAACTAATTCTAGGTATCAGGATTTCCCAGCTTTTAAAGTTCTCATGTCAGCCATATGTAAAATCAGTGATGGAAATACGGCACTTCAGTTATGTTTACTCTAAGTTAGTGCCTTTTCTCTGTGGAGCTGTTTGCACGGTATTTTTTGTCTTTGTTCCTGTCCCTTTCAATCAATAACATTTTCCTACTCAGAAAAGAGGATCACCTTGCACTTAACTTTCCTTTCCTTCTCTATCACGAACTCTAGGAGGAAGTGGTCACTTCCCACTCAGGCTCCTATCATTTACATCATGACATTTATATCATATTTACATCCCAGTTCATGAAAATCAGATCCAGAAGAGAATTGATCAAGAAGAGGATGAGGAGGAAACTTGGGCAGGAAAATAGGGGAAAGAGGGCAAATCTGCCTTAGTAGGGGTTGGGCAGGAATAAAGACAAAGCAGTAGGCTTCATATTTGTGTTCTGAGGGTCAGGCTTTTCTGGATTTCCCACTAGCATCCCAGCCTCTGGCTTCAACCCTTCCCAATGGAGATTTGATGAAGCTCACTCACTTCAGAATGAGTCTGGTAAACCCTATGGGAACTCTTAAAAAGATAATAAATCTGCAGACAGATGGATTTGTTAGGCTTTGTCTTATGATGAGACTCTGATAGAAATGATGTAGCAAAGGGGCCAGTGAAACCAAAGTCTGTGTGGCGTGTGTGTGTGTGTGTGTGTGTGTGTGTGTGTGTGTGTGCATGTGTGTGTGTGTGTGTGTGTGTGTGTGTGTGTGTGTGTGTGTTAGAAAGAGATTTGTCTGAGAGGGAGGCTGCCTAGTTTCACAGTACTTGTGAATCACTACCAATCACTTGCTCCAGCTGGGTAGCAGGGCTGAGCATGACTAACTGGGCATCACAGTCCGGTGTCTTAATTCTAGTGGCATTTTCTCTGTGCAGATGATTATCACTTTCGTTTGTTTGGCCCCAAGCTCTCTGCTGACCTCCAGCCTCCTATCTCTAACTCTCTATTGGATGCCTCATACTGGATAACCTGTAGACATCTTAAACTCAATACATCCACAGCACAACTCATTATCTTTTTCTGAAACCCTGCCCTCTTCATAACTTTCCTATTGCTGTGGAGAGCATAAGTATCCTCCCCCAGGCTCAAAAGCTAGGCATCAAGCTTGACTCCTCACTATGTCTTGCCTGCCATATCTGATCAGTTGCCAAGACCTGTCCATTTCACCTTTGCAAGGTCTCTCCAATACATCCCCTTCTCTCCACTGACACTGTCACTATCCTGATGTAAACCCTCATTACTTCACACCTGGATTATTATAATAGCTTCTGGTGGGTCTGCCTCCCTCAAGTATTTTCCCACTCCAATACATTCTCCACTCGGTTGTCCAACTTCCTAAAGTCTATTCTATACTTTCTAAGGTCTATTCTATACTTTAACCTACCTCTCTCCTGTGCCCTTCCACTCCTTAGGTGGCTCTAGAGATGTGCTGGTAAACGTTTAACAACCAGCTCTTCAAACCCCAAATGTACAAGTGCAACCCTTTAAAGTTGAATGGCATTATTAATGTTTTCTCCATTAGATTCTTAAGTCTAGAAAAATCAACAAAATAATGTCAAGTCCTGATTTTGTAGCCTTCAATGATTTGTGAGTTGTAAATGTTTGTCCTGAAAATTTAACAACCAGCTCTTGTGAACTGATCTGATCTAGCACATCTCTGAGTAGGTCCCTATCCTGTTTGACTTTTAAAGTCCTTCATAACCTGGATCTTTCTCACTTTTTCAATTTTCCGACCACTTATCTCCTGCCCTCCCCTCTCCCCCCCCCCCCTGCCCCAAACAGGTTCTCTATCCAACAACATTGGCTTCCTCCATTTCCTCAAACAAGACTCTCTATCTCCCAGATCTGATCGTTTTCTCTGGCTGCTTCTCCTGCCTGGGATGCTCTCCCTCCTTATCTCTGCCTCCTGGCTTCCTTCAGGTCCCAGTTAATACCCACCCCCCTTCTGCAGGAAGCTGTTCCCAATCCCATTAATTTTCCTGTCCTCTCTTTAAGGTTATCCCCAATCTGTCCTGTCTGTATCTTGTTTCTACATAATTATTGACACGTTGTCTCCCCATTAGACTGAGAGCATCTTGAGAGCAGGGACTGATTTTGGTTTTGTTTTTTTTTTCTTTTTGTCTTTATTTGCCCCCACTCCTCCACACAGTGCTCTCTTGGCAGAAGTAGGTACGTAATAAATGCTTGTTTCCTTGACTCGATTTGCAAGCTGCCTCCCATTCTGACATTCTCAGTTCTAAGGCCTCCCAGCTCTGACATTCTGCATTCAGTGATTCTATAAAGAACCAAATGCAGAGCCACTTTGCATAGGAAAATAGCAAATGGGAAAGACAAACATCGGAAACTTAGTCAGTGACCCCATGGGCCTCCCCTGGGAAGCAGAAATCCAAACCTTGCTCATGGAAAAACGATAAATGCAGCCGCAGTGTGCCTGAATGGCTCTGCCCCACAACCCATGGCAGCTAAACGACGCTAATGACCCTTGGGGGCTGGGGGGCAATGTCATCCCGCTATTTTTAGATTTCTATCGGATGCTAAGGCATTCTTGGCTATTTTCGTTTTGGTCTGGTAGGGTGTTTGACTTCCTGCAAAGTCACATGACCGAGGGGGTCTTGGACCTCCCTTCCCATCAGCGTAATGGGATTATCACGGAACCCCATGCCCTGCAAGAGGCTGAACAGGGGAGGGTGTGGGAAAGGGTCCCAGGAAGGCAATTCAGGACAACCTCAGTTAACCAAAAGATCACACAAAGTCAGAGCTGGGAGAGGTCTTAGAACAGAAAATGTCAGAGCTGGGAGGGGCCTTGGCACAGAAAATGTCAGAGCTGGGAGGGCACTTAGAATATGAGTCAGGAGATTGAATAATGTAGTAAAAAGTTTGCTATATCTGACATCAGAATAATACCTTTGATTCCTGGTTTCGCCCCTCACTTCTTGAGGAACCTCACCTAAACCACTCCTTAGCCTCAGTTTCTCTCATTGTAAAATGAAGGTGCAGTGCCTGCTATGTGCAATAACCAATGCCATTTGAAAAGGATTTTAAAGTTTATAAAGTAATTTATACCCATTATCTCTCTTTAGCCTGGCTACAAACTTGTGTTATTATCTTCAATTGAGATAGAAAAAAATAGAGGCTCAAGAAGGATTACATGGTTTGATCAGAGTCCTAATAAATTTCAGAGGTGGGACATGAACCCAGGTCTTTTAGACTCCATGACATGTTATCTGTCATGCCATCTTAGGTCCTAATTCCTTCATTCAATAAACAATCAACAGGGATTTATTAATTACCTACCATAGTGCCAGGCACTATGCTATGAAGACAAAGGCAAAAGTGGAATAGTCTCTTTCCTCAAGAAACTTATACCGGGCAGATAATGTGTTTTTGGATGTGCAAGTATGGGGTAGTTTTTTGGAGGATGGAGGACACCAGCAGGTGGGGAAAGGGCCGGGAAATGACTGTGAAAGGCTACAGCATGGTCCACACTCTTCCATCCTCAGCGCCTGTGATGAAAATGGGCACACATTTAGAAAAACCAGCACATTAAGAAAGCCTATGCATTCAGGATAAGTCTAAAACTGTACATTTTAGTACATTTTATTACTGTCTCAGTAACTGCCTCCATCAGTGTAGCCTTTTTTGTTGATCAGATGTTTCTACTACTAAGCTGAGCTATCCACACTGGGCTTGACAATTACCTTATTAGGCATGACTGGTCAAGAGCACAGCCAAACTAATTGATCAGCTGAGTGACTTCTCAGATTCTTTGTTTACAATTTTCTCCTTTGCTCAGTTGGACTTACTCCACAACAGTAACTGTAGTATTTATCTTGCCAGATTCAAACTTAACTGTGTTTACAGCAGAAGAATGAAAAAATCATAACTTAAAAAACACCCAATATTAGAGATGGATGGAGGAAAATATGGACCCAACTCACACAATTTTAAAAGTGAATGGATTAAACAACCCAACCAAATGAAAAAGAGCAACATATGGGATAAGAAAACAAAACTCTACAATCTGTTACCTACAAGAAACATTTGAAAAGCAAAGACATACACAAAATAAAACCAAGGGGATGAAAGATAATTTATTATGCATCAAGTGATTTCAAAAGAGCAAAGTTGGGGGTGGCTAGGTGGCGCAGTGAATAGAGCACCAGCCCTGGAGTCAGGAGGAACTGAGTTCAAATCTGGCCGCAGACACTTAACACCTACTGTGACCTTGAGCAAGTCACTTAACCCCAACTGCCCTCCAGAAAAGCAAAAACAGAAAACAAAAACAAAAAAGCAAAGTTGCCATCATCATATCTGACAAAGCAAAAACAAATATTCAAGATTAAAAGAACAGACAAGAAAACTACTTTAAGCTGAAAGGAACAATGAATGAAAAACCACTATCAGTAATAAACTTAAACACTCAAATTTCTTTAGCATTTAAATTCAAAAAGGAAACATCATTAGAAATGAAAAAAAAAATCAGAAAATGATAATGATGAAACAAATGGGATGGATCTACAAGAAGACAAAGACCATAACACAGTACGGACAAGGGACTTCAATATCCTTCTTACAGTTTTGTATGTCTAACAGAAAGATAAAAGAAAAGAAAATATGGAACTAAACAAATTTCTGCAGAAACTAGAGTTAGAAGACTTGTGTCATTGAATAAGTGGGACAACAAAAGAATATACATATTTCTCAGTACCACATAGCACCAATAATAAAAACTGACCATCTATTAGGACAGAGAGATATTGCAAATAAATGTAAAAAGATAGAAATAGTTAACACATCCTTTATGGACCATGACACAATAAAAACATAGTAATTGGTTCAGAGAGCACAAACAAAAGATATAGACCCAAACAAAGACTTAACAATGAAATCCTAAATAATAAGTGGATAAAAGAACAAATAATAGAAAAAAATTGATAATTATATAAAAGAAAATGATAATGATGAAACAATTGGGATGCAGCTAAAACAATCCTGAGGGAAAATCACATTCAAACAAACAGTAACAAAATAGAAAAAGAGAGAATTAATGAACTGAATGGGTTTTAAAAATTAGAAAGCCAACAAATAAATCTAAAACAGCACAGAAGAGGAGATATTAAAAATTAGAAGAGAAATAGAAAAATTGGAAACAAAAACAGAAATGATAAAATTAAAAGCTGGTTCTTTGAAAATACTAATTAAACTGATAAACCCTTAGCTAATCTGATTAAAAAGAGTAGAGCAGAATGTCATATCGATAAAATAGCAAACAAGCAAGGTGGAATCATTGCAAAACCAGAAGAAATAAAAAGAACAATCAGAACATAATATGTATAATTACATGCTGACAAAATTGAAAACACAAAAGAAATAGAAGAATATCATCCAAAACATAAAATAGTCAGTCTATCAAAAGACCAGACAAAGATGCCCAGTCTCAGAGAAGGAAATAGGTCTAGGTATAATGGATCTGCCAAAGAAAAAAACTCCTGGTCCTAACAGATTCTCAGGAGAATCCATAAAACTTTTATAGAACTTTTACAATTATTAACTTCACTTTACAAATTATTTTCAAAATTCAGAAAGAGAGCACCCTACAAGAATCCTTTTATGGGGTAAATATAGTCTTAAGACCAAAACCAGAAAAAGAAAACCATAGGCCAATATCATTAGTGAACATTGATTCAAGTATTTTAAACAAAATCTCACCATACAGCAATTTATCCAGGAAATAATTTATTACGATCAAGGAGGATTTATACCAGGGAAGCAAAGATGGGTCAACAATGGAAAACAGTTGACTTAATCATATTAAAAACCAAAGCTCATGATAATATCAATAAATGCAAGAAAAAAATCTTTTGAGAAAGTACGACACTTTTTTATGCTAAAACTCCTACAAAATATAGGCATAGAGGGACTTTTAAAATATCGTAAAGGCATTTATCTAAAACCAAAAGCGAGTATCATATTCAGTGGGGATCCATTAGAATCTTTTCCCCATAAATATAAGAGTGAAGCAAGGGTGCTCATTCTCTCCACTATTATTTGATATAGTTCTGGAAAGGGTAACAATAACAATAATAATAAGAGCCAACATTCATAAAGTATTTACCATGTGCCAAGCACTTAACAATTGTTATCTCATTTGATCCTAGCAACAACCCCATCTGAAAGGTGCTATTATTATCCCTATTTCACAGTTGAGAAAACTGAGGCAAATAGAAGTTATGTATCTTGCCTAGGTCCACACAGATAGTAAATGTTTGAGGCTGGATCTGAACTCAAGTCTACCTGACTTCAGGTCATTGCTGTATCCATGGAACCATCTATCCACCCAATGAGAAAGTAGAAAGAAATTGAAAGCATAAAGATAAATGAAGAAGAGATAAAAATTACCTTGATTTGCTGAGAACATAATGGTTTGCTTGGAAAATCCTAGGGAATAAGCAAAGACCCTCATTGAGACAATCAATAGCTTCAACACAGATATAGACAACAAAATAAATCCTCAGAAATCAACAATATCTCCATGTAAGAATAACAAAACTTGAGAAGCAATAATAGAAAGGAAAAATCTTATTCTGAATAACTACAAAATACACAAAATATCTGGGGATCAACCTCCCAAAGCACACAAAAGACATATAAATTCAATTACAAAGAGTTCCTTAAAGAATTAAAGAACAACTTAAATATTTGAAGAAGTATTCAGTGTTCATGGCTAAGCCATGCCAATACAAAAAAAAAATGACAGTACTACCAAAATGAATTTATACTTTTAATGTTATGCCAATCAAATTAACAAGGTACTCTTTATAGTACTTGATAAATAATAATAATACATAAACTAACTAACTAAATAAATAATGACAAAATACATTTGGAAAAGTAAAAGAATCTAGACTATCAAGGTAAATGATGGAAAGAATAGGCATAAAGGGTAATAACACTTCCATACTTCAAAGGATGTTATAAAACGTCAGTCAGGAAAACCATCTGGTATTGGTTAAAAAAATAGAGACATCAATGGAACAGTAGCAGGGAAAAATCAGGAACAGTAGGACTCAACAACTCAGTGTTTGAATAAGCAGAAAACATAAATTATCTAGGAAGAAGCTCCTTATCAGATAGACACTACCAGGAAATCTACAGAGCAGTGTTGCAGAAATGAAGCCTAGAAAACATTTTACAACAAATCCTATAATACATTCCAAGTGGATATATGACCTTAATATTATAGATCACAGTATAAAAAGTTATAAGAGAAGCAGATTATGTACCTTTTGTAGCTATGGGTAGGAGATGTATTATTAATCAAACAAGAAATATGGGCAATTAAAAAGATAAAGTAGATAACTTTGATTACTTTAAATTGAAAAACTTTAGTGCAGACAAAACTAATACAGGTAGAATAAGCAGGGAAGGGGTCAAATGGGGAAAAAAATCTTTATATCCATTTTCTCTGATAAGGGCTGGATATTCAAGATATATAAATAAATAGAGATTTTTATCTATCAATATATCTATCATTATATATATATACATACATACATATATATACATACATATATATATACATATATATGTATATATATACATATATATGTGTATATATATATATATGTATATATAAAGATTTATTAAGTACCTAAGTGTCAAACACTGTGATAAGTACTAGAGATTCAAAAACAGGCAAAAGACAGTCCTTGACCTCAAGTAGTTTACTATCTAATGAGGAAGACAACATGAAAACAAATATATACAAATCAAGTTACATGCAGGATCAACAGGAAATAATTATCAGAAGGAAGTCACTAGAATTAAGAAGGGATGAGGAAAGCTTCCAGTAAAAGATTACTAATTATATTAGTAAGTATACATAATACCAATAGCCATTCCCCAATAGGTAAGTTCTCAAAGGATATGACCAAACAATTCTCATAAGAATTGCAAAGTATTTACACATAAGAAAAAATGCTCCAAATCACTAAAAATAAAATAAGTGCAAATCAAAATAACTCTGAGTTTTTACCTCACACTCTGAAAATCAGAAAAAAATGCTAAAAACCAAAATGACAACAGTCAAGGCTGGAGAGGTTATGGAATGATGGGCTCACTAATACTTTGTTGGGGGAGTTGTGAAATGGTACAATCATTTTCTAAAACAATTTGGAATTGTGCAAATAAAGTGACTAAAATGTCCATACTCTTAAAACCAGAAATTTTATTACTAGGTTTATACCCCAAAGAGACCATCAATAAGAAGAAAGTTCCAATATACTTAAAAATATTTCTAGCATCACTTTCTGTGATAGCCAGGAACTAGAAATAAAGTAGATGCCCACCAACTGGGGAATGGCTAAACAAATTGTGGTACCTGAATGTAATGGATTATTTATGTGCTGTTAGAAATGATGTGTATAATGAATACAGAGAAGCATAGATCTTCATAGAAAGATCTTTGTTTATATGAACTGATGCAGAGTCAAGGAAGCAGAGCCAAGGAAACAACATACATAGTAACCGCAACAATGTAAACAGAAACAACAATGACAAAAAAATTAAAATAAAGTTACAGAATGACAAAGATCCAGCAGGAACTGGGTGAAGAGAAATGAGAGGACACCCCCAACTTCCCCTTTGCTGAGGTGGGTGGTCCATAGGTGTTACATGCTACACATATTTTTGGAGTTTTTCAGTGCATTGATCAGTCATGCTCATTTTTTTGCTCTCTAAAAACATACTATTTGTTTACATGAGATGGCCTTCTGGGGGAGGGAGAGGGAAGGAAACTGGGTATAAATATGATGACGTAAAAAACACAAGATACCAATAAAAACTTGTTTTAAAAAGATGAGTTCCATTTTGAATGTGTCAAGTTTAAGATTTCTTTGAGACATCTGGTTTGAAATGTCCGATAGGCAGTTGACAATGTGGGACTAGAGCTCAAGAGAGCAGGGCTGGATATAGAGATATGGGTATCATTTGAATAGGGATGATATGATTCAAGGTACGATTCTTTTTTTTTTTTAATTTTATTTTAGTTTGCATGATTCATTTCCACGAGATTTTGAGTTACATATTTTCTCCCCATCTTTCCCCTACCCACCACCCCAAAACAGCCATTCCAGTGTATCCCCCCTCCCCCAATCTATTCTCTCCTATGTCTTCCCCCCTCACCCCTCTGACTCTTCAGTAGGGCAGGATGGATCTCCCAACCACAGTGCCTGTGTATCTCAAGTTCCAGTTGGATGTAGTTAATAATAATAATAATAATAATTGCATATATATATATTTAACATTTGATTATAGAACTTTAGATTCTGGATTCTTTCTCTTCCTCCCTCGTTACCCACCCCCACTGGAAGGACAAGCAATCAAATACAGGCTGAACATGTGA
>CM053584.1:26152803-26175212 GCA_028627135.1 Pseudochirops cupreus | reverse complement strand
CTCTCTGCCTTGGTCCTTCTTTTCTTCAAAGAAGGAATCTAGGGTTTGGTTGCTATTCTTACCCTGCTTCTTATGCTTATTCTTACTCATGGTTGGTCAGTCTGTGATTTTTTTTTTTAAATCTCTGTGGGGCTCTGCTTCCAGAAGGGAAAGCTCTGTCCCAAATCACTGGGGTCCTCCCGGCTGCAGTAGCTCTCAGGAAGGCGCTGGGTCCCTTTCCCACTTCTGGCTCACTGGATAAAGAAGACTTACAGGACCAAAGCCCAAGACCGCGATCTGGATCCAGGCCGCTCAACACGAGAGCACTTGGCCTCTAAACGATCGCTTGGTCCCCCTGCAGTCTGCAGGCCAAGGGCGTGGAAGCTGCAATGCGGAGGTGGGTGCAAAACCTCTGCTTTTTGCTTTCCCTCCCTGGAGGCGTTTTGGACGGACTGCTTTTCTCCCAAGACCTCGCAAGTGCCACTGACCTAGTTCTGAACACTGCTGCAGCTGCCGCCAATCTGCTCACCTGAGGCTCCTCGGCTCCTCTCATCCAGCCACCCCTGGGGCTTAGCCAGGGCTTCAGGCCAGGCTGGTTTCCGTTTGCAGTGCTGATATGATTCCTTGTAGCCAACTGGACTTTAGTGGAAAGTATATTTGTGTGCGTTTTGGAGTTCTAGGATTAGTTTAGAGTCATATTTTATGGGTATTTTGGGGTGGCTATGTGAGAGCTGCGATATGTTGCTGCTCCTATGCTGCCATCTTGGCTCCACCCCCCTCAAGGTACTGTTCTGAAGTCACATTATAATTTTCTGCCCCAAGGTCCTAAAGTGCTTCCACATGGAGTGGAAAGAATCTTATCTAGGTCATATATGAAAAGAATTGTAGTCAGGAGACCTAGATTCAAGTTCAGACCTTGGGCCAGTCACTTCACCCTTTTTGCCTTACTGTTCTCATCTGTAAAATGGACTGGAGAAGGAAATGGTGAGCCACTCCAGTGTCTTTGTCAAGAAAACCCCCAAAATGGCATCACTGAGTCAGACACAACTGAATAAACAACTCAGTAGCCACAAGACTCAGGACAGGCGGATTTTTGCCTCAGTTTTCTTATTGATAAAGTGAGATAAAAATGCTGTCCTCACCCTGTCCACCTCATGAGTTGATGGTGATGCCTGCCCAAGATCACAGAGGAAGTAAGTGTCAGACCCAGGAGGCCAATAAAACTGTTCTGACTCCAAACTCCACTGTTCTTTACACTGTACCCCATTGCCTCTCAAAACAAAAATCTACCTCAGTGGTGGGGGACCACATGGCTCATGGGTATGAGAGAGTGTTTTTGTGTAGGCTGGTGTTAAATACTCCTTGGATCATTCACTGTGTAAACATTAAATAATCTAATTTGGAAACAATGTTCTCCCCAGGTCCCTCTGTGCCACCTGGGCCGTGTTCCAGGGTCCTGGATTAAGATATTAACGTATTAGTGACATATCAAAAGCCCAGATCCACAGGCTGCCTGCTCCCCGATGGACTATTTGCTGGTCTAGCCCATATGAACATATTTTAATTGGAGTTTTTAAGGAGCTGCACCACCCTGTGTGATGGCAATTGATGGCCTGTGTAGGTCCTAGCAGCTGGTGAGATCCTTCTCTCAGGATAACAAGAAAACCTTGTATTTCAATGGCCTCATGCCAGGTTGCTTCATGGCCCTTGACAGACATGATCTCATCCATCTTCATGGAATCCCTGTGAGGTAGGTGGGTGGTCAGCCAGCACCTGGGACAGATCCCCACTGGACAGATGGAGGGAAATGACAATGAGGAGTTACTTTTCAACATGGGCCATGCCGTCTTGGTCACCTGACTTTTTCTGGAGAGTTCTATGTGAGAACTGTCCAAAAATTGAATGGAAGGTAGTGTGTTAGCAGTGCTAAAACAATGGCTAGATGTCTACTTGCTGGAACCTCTTGGAGATTTTGAAGTCCTTTCCATTTTGTATTTTACCACTGAATCCATCTGAGATTCCAGACATCTGCAATCCCACGTGGTGCCATTTTTGCCCCTCAATCTAATGGAGAGAGACCTGGCCTAAGAATCATAGAGTCCCAGATTTACTATAGAATCCCATAATCTCAAATGTTGGTTGGGGAGGGGGTGAGGGACCTCATCGATATTTTCAGATATCTGAAAAGATCTCTCCTGAAAGAGAGATTAGACATTGCCAGCACCACCTACCACCATCTTCCCTCAGACCTGGACAGAAAAAACCCTGGACCCTGAGGAGACATCAGGATATGGACCCATGTCTACTGAGTTCAGGCCAATACTCTGTCTACTGCACTGAGCTGATTGTCCTGAACTACTAATAATAATTTGTAGCTGGAGTAGAAGCAGGGACTTTCAAGAAGGGGGCCATCCTGATGCCCAGACTCCTATGTCGAGGGGACTGCTTGCTAGGCTCTAGGGTAAAGCCATCCCCAAAGCTAGTATCAGAGGTGGGTGCTGAGGATTTCTCCATCTCACCCTTCTCTTTTTCACCCTCTTTCCCACCCCCCAAGTCAATTCAATGCTCGTTAACTTCAGGACTTAGAGAGACCATGAACAATTCTAAGATCATAGATCTAGGATTGGAAGGGACCTCTGTCACGTTACAGAGAGGGAAACTGAGGACCAAGGAAGGTGGAATGATTTGCACAGGGTCACAAAGTTAATGATCAGTAGAGATAGGATTCAAATTCCAGTCCTGGGACTTTAGAGACAATGCTTTTTTCCCCAATGTACTAGGCAGCCTCCTATTCAAACCCAGACAGAGGCAAGAAAATGCAAGGCCTTTGGAATTACAGACCTAAAGTCATCTGGGTCCTTGGAGATCATCAGTCACACCATCAGGGAAGTGGAGGGTTGGAAGGGACATTAGTGGAGGACATTTGGCTTTACTCATGCCCAAAAGGAGCCCCTGCTACAACATCCCTGACCAGTCTCTGCTTGAGGGCCTCCAAGGACGGGGAGCTCACCACTTCCCAACACAGCTCATTCCACCATTGCACTATGGTGTGGCCATGATTGTCCTGTCAAATCGGCTTCTCTGAAAGGTGCACCTTGTTGGCTTATTTTACGCAAGGGGAAGCTGAGGGCATGGGAGGTGGGGGGAGTGGGTGAAACCTTCTCAAGGTCACACAGCTCACAAGAACCAGGGAGCAGAGCCTGGATTCCAGACTTGGTCTTCTGACACCAGACATCTCCTTCAGAGGAGAGAAGCTTCCTTCCTCTCCAGGCCTGGGCCTGCTCTCGGCCTTTCTCTGTGTAAAGCCTGAAGTCCTTCATATTTCTCTCTTTTTCCAAGAGGAGGTGGTTGGGGGGGCCTGTTGCTGGGGATCCTCCACAGACCCTCTAATTAGCTTACCCAATCCAGGTGTCTCTGATTAGCTTTTAAAATAAGCAAAAAGAACATTCCAGAAAGAAGGTGCTTCGGTGATGGCAGGCAGGGATGGGGGGCCCAAGTCTGGCCCCCTGGCCCAGCCTGAGGGTTGCCATGGGAACGGCCAGGCAAATCTCAGGCAGCTTGGCATAAATATTTATGACTGATGCTGAGATCCCTGGGCCCCTCCAGAAACCCATTTGCGCTCCTAAGTGATCTAATTGAGGGCTGCCATTGTCCGCCTCCCCCAAACATCCCTGCCCCCTCTCACTTCTATTCAGTTACCAGGCTTGGGTTTAACATTGCCAAGTGGCTGGTTCAGAGCCCTTGTCCACAACAAAAGGATGCTGGGGATCGTCTCACTGTGGGCCAGCACGCGATTGGGAGGGGGGAGCCAGAGCAGGCCGTCGCCTGATCTCAAGGGCCCCCCTCCCCATCCCTAGTACTAAAGAGGCTCCTGTCCTGAATAGAGGGGGGCCACAGGGACTCTCCCACTGGCCCCCAGCCCAGCCTGGTGTAATTTCCCCCTGAATAGGGGGGTGCTTCACTATGAAAAGGGGGTTGCCACATGGGCCAGGCAGGAATAAAGGCGGGAGGCCCTCTCCACCAACCAGACGGCCCCCGCCTCCCCCAGCCTGGCCTGGAGCACTCAACTTGATGAGGTTCTGAGTGGCCAAGTACAATGGGTGGGGGGAGAAAACTGGAGACCTGAGAGCGGACATAGACTCCGAAGGGGGGCTGGGGGGCCTGGTCAAGTGATTGGCCCACCCCGAGCTGGGGGTTGGGTAGGGGAGGGGGATACTCCGAGGCTAAGGTGCTCAAGTGTCTGAGAACAGCCTTTCAGTCGGGGCTCTTTCCTGGACTCCCAGCCCCCACCCTGCCTCACTGCCCACACTCAGAGTTTCCCCAGCCTCAGATAGGGGCCCTGACGATTTAACCCAATACAATTCAAAACACTGATTGAAAATGCCTACTGTGTGCCAAGCACTGTGCTAGGTCCTGGGGACACAGAGTCCCTGTCTCATAGCTAGTCCCTCCTCCCTCTGCTCCATCATCTGTCGTCCCCCTTAGCCCGGCTAAATGCAGGGCTCAGGCTCTGAGGAGAGGTACGGGGTGGT
The DNA here is from genome assembly GCA_028627135.1 of Pseudochirops cupreus. Classification (NCBI taxonomy): domain Eukaryota; kingdom Metazoa; phylum Chordata; class Mammalia; order Diprotodontia; family Pseudocheiridae; genus Pseudochirops; species Pseudochirops cupreus. Next base: position 26,170,701 of record CM053584.1, on the reverse strand, counting down.
TCACACCCTCCTGTGGAATGATCCCCAGAGCAGCGGGAGTGAAGTTGGGTTGGGGGCTGCATTTCCCAAGCCAGGGGTCCCTGCATGTACATGCTATCTGCTATGTATCTGAGGTGGGAGCATCACGTCTCCACTCTCCCACCCACATGGACCATGAGGACCAGGCGGACCATAGGGACTGTGGGGACTGTGGGGACCATGGGGGACTGTGAGGACTGTGGGGACTATGGGGACTGTGGGGACCATGGGGACTGTGGGGACTGTGGGTACCCTGAGGACTGTGGCAACCATGGGGACCAGGGCGAGGAGAGACTCAGACACCACGGAGTCAGACGACATGGGAAGGCCCTCCCACCACTGAGATGCTGCATCCAGGGTCCTGATCTTAGAGAGGATGGCAACAACAAACTAATTAATGTCATATTAGTCTGTACTTCCAGAGGGTTTCTTTACATCTGATCCCTCCAACCACCCTGGGAGGGGGTGCTATGATTACCCTCATTTTACAGGTGGGGAAACCAAGGTGGGGGGAGGTTAAGTGACTGCTCCAGGGTCACACAGCTAGTGAATATCTACAGGAGCATTTGAACCCAAGTTTCCCTTACTCCAGGCCCAGTGCTATATCCACTATGACATACCACCTCAATGAGATGGGGAAACTGAGACCCAGAGAGAAGTCATTTGTCTCGAGCCACACAGTGATTGGTAGCCTAGGCAGACCTTGAGACTAGATCTCCTGTCTCCCCAGTCCGGGCTCTTACTTCAAAGTCACTTTCTATCAGTTCAATTTAAGCCAAGTCTCTTCCTTTCCTGAGGATTCAGTTTTCTCATCTGTAAAATGGGAGCATGGCCGTGTAAGTCTAGTTCTAGGTAAAGCTACAGGTGCTAGCACCCTGTAAGAAGCCTGACTCCCACGCTGATCTCTACTGGTCCTTTCAGCCCTAAAAGTCCTTCAATTCTGGGGTTCCAATTAAATCAATCCATTTTCACCAGGGCTAACTGAACCCCCTATGGGTTGTGCCCTGGGTGTGGGCCAGTGGGCTGGATAGTGCTCAGGGCTAGAGAAATTCCCTCCCTTCCTTTAGAAACAGCTCCATTCCACTCCACAGTACTACTCAAACCTCTCCTCTATACAGGACTGTGCCCGGTGCTGGGAAAGCCACAGGGGAGGGGTATGTAGTCACTGATATGAGGGAGCTCATGATGGAGTTAGGGCTGGGGAGCAAGGAGGGAGCTCAGGCACAGGGAAATGGAGACATCAGTCAGTCAACAAGCACTGATGAAGCACTTACAGGATGCCAGGAGTACCAGGCCTGAGTTCAAATCTGGCCTCAGATGCTTACCAGCTGTGTGACCCTGGGCGAGTCATGTTAGCCTCAGTTTCCTCATCTGTATGATGAACTGGAGAAGGAAATGGTAAACACTCCAGTATCTCTACCAAGAAAGCCCTAAACGAGAACACGGAGAGGTGAGCACTGCTGAACAACAGTGGCAACAACAATATACCACAAATTATGGTCATCTCTGGGGATAGGGAAAAGCCTGGACACTGTCCCTGCCTTCTGAGAGACCTCTATAGCTCACAATGGTCGAGAATAGGGAATGATGGGGGTGGACCCATGCTTGAAGAGCAAGGAGGAGGGGGAAGAGATGCCCTGCATCTGGGGGACTTCTCCCAAGCTCTCTTCTTCCACCGTCTCCCCACCTAATCCCATCTCAGCCCATCACTGCAATCACTCATCATCCCCCCCCCACCCCGGCCTCTTCCTCTCCTCTCTTGTCTCCTTAATGTCCATAGCTCTGCCATCTGTTACTCATTAGGGACGTGGCTAGGATCCTGTCCCAGAAGCTCGTGGGTCCATCTCATCATGGCAGGGAAGTGTTGTCTTTCCTTCATCACACTCTGGGCTCCAACTAGACCCCCGCTTATGTCCTTCACTTCTCTGTCCCTCCACAGTGCCTAAGGTGGGGTCCTCCACCCAGGCCCAGTGTGTGTGTGTGGGGGGCAATGTGTGTGTGTGCACATGTGCACTGGAGCACGCAGGGCTCTCTATGGTGCACATACAACTTGCACATACAATTTTTGGCTTATGAATTTGCTGTTCATCTTTTCACTGGTTCCTCTCACCAGTCCTGAGTTATTGGGATAGGGATTCTTATCTCCATTTTATAGACGAAAAGCCTGAAGCTCAGAGAGGGAATACCTTCCACACAGTGAATTGGTAGACTGGAATCCAGCACCTCCAGGCCAATTGTTTAGTACTCCTCCAGCTACAGGTGAAAGGAACAGAGCGCTGGACCTGGAGTAAAGAAGACCTGAGTTCAAATTTGACCAGACACACTTACTGCTTGTGTGACCCTAGTAAAGTCACTCAACTTCTGTTTGGCTTTGTATCCTAAACTGCAAAATGGGAATGATAACATCACCTGCCTCCGAGGGCTGTTGTGAGGATCAAATGAGATAATATTTGTAAAGCGCTCAGCACAATGCCTGGCACGTGGTGTTTAATAAATGCTTGTTTCCTTCCTCCCTCTCCATCTCTATTCCTGACTTTCCTTCACAATTATATCTCTACTGCTGTTTTTTCTTGGAACTTCCCTCACTGACTGAAGCCTGAGACAATCTCAAAGAGAGACTCCTTCAACAAGGCATCTCTCATTCATTTCTTCATGTTTTATAATATCCTCCCACCTCTGGGGCTCCTTGTCATGGAACATCCTTCTGCTGCTTCTTCCACTGGGGATTTCCTCCCACAGCCGCCATTTTGTGAAGGGAGCTGCTTAGCCCTTGAAGGCAGGACCCAAGTTCATGAAGGAAAGCTAAGTGAGAAAGAAGGAAAATAATTAAATGGGTAGAAGATAGATAGATAGATGGATGGATGGATGGATGAATGGATAGATAGATAGATAGATGAATAGATAGATGGATGGATGGATGGATGGATGGATGGATGGATGATAGATATATAGATAGATACATAGATACGTAGATAGATACATAGTCACACATAGATACGTACATACATATACACATAGACAGATACATGAATAGATAGATGGATGGATGGATAGATGGATAGATAGATGAATAAATAAATAAAAGGAGGAAGGAAGGACCAAATAAATAAACAGAATGCTGGTGTCCAGAGGTGAGAGGAGCTCCCTGGGCAGGGCGTGAGCTCCCCGTCATTAGAGATCTTTAAGAGAAAGATTGGATGGCCATGTGGAGGGGATGTTACAGAGGAACGTCGTACTTTTGATATAAGTGTGATGCTATTTACTTTTGGAAGAAATATTGGTTTAATGAGAACACCTGCCTTTCTCCTCATATGTCCCAAAGTGGAATGGGCTACTTTGGGAGGTGGCGGGCTTTCCTTTCTTGCGATCTTCAAGCAGAGGCTGGACAATCCCTAATCAGGTATGTTATATTAGGGATTTCTTTTTGTGTATGTGACCGCCGAAGTGCCTTCCAAAGCTCAAATTTTGTGATTCTCATCCTTTATTTTCTTCCTTCCTTCCTTTTTCCTTCCCTACTTCCCTTTTTCTTCTTCCTTCCCTTCTTTTGTCCCTTTATCCCTCACTCCTTCCCTCTCTCTTTTCTTCTTACCTTCCTTCTTTTTTTCTTTCCTTCCTTCTTCCCTCCCTCCCTCCTTTCCCTCCATCCCTTCCATGCTTGCTGGGCTATCCTGTCTCTCAGACACCATGAGGCCTCCTCACTCTTTTCACTCCTTGTAGGATGTTTCTTGGCTCCTGTAGAGAGTGACCCGAGGTCACAAACAACTTCTGAGAAGGGCTGTGAGGGAAAGAAGACGTATTTCAATCTTCTTCCCCAGGAGCCGGGGAATGACAAAGAGAATCTTCCTTGGGTCAGCATCTGGATGTCTGACAAGAGGGATGCAACTGGAGGATTGCAATCAGCAGGGCATCAGAGATGCCCTGGTGACCTGGAGGCTGCCTGGAAGTCATCCAGAATGTGGGGATAGACTCTGTTAGTCCATGTAACTGACAAGCCCCCTGGGTGCCCGAGGGGAAAGAGGAAGGTCCAGCTGGCTCTGGGGCTAACCACTGAGACCACTTCCCATCTGCATTGTCTGTGTTGTGTGTGCAGCCAGCTGTTTACTAATTGTCCCCCCAGTTAGAACCTGAGTTCCTTCAGGGCAGGGATAATTTGCTTAGTACAGTGTCTGGTACATAGTAGGACCTTTCTAAACATTTGTTGACTGCATACCTGGACTTGCCTTTTTTTTTTTAAGCCTTATGTTCTGCTTTTATGCAATTAATACATAGGTAGACACAGATCTTTTCCACCTGTCAAAATTTTCTTTATCCTCCAAGTTTCAGTTCAAAGGTCATCTCCTCCAGGAAACCTTCCCTGATTTCCCTTCTTCTCCCCCTCTGAATCCCAAAATTATTTTCTTTAGACAATGTACTTTGGTCCTTCCCACCATTTCTCACCCCTAGTTTCTAACACTTAAGAAGAACTTGGATACAGTAGAGAGTGAGTGTCCAGAGGAGGGCACATGAGCTGGTGAAAGGTCTTGAATCCATGCTTAATGAGTATTGGCTGAAGGAGCTGGGCATGTTTAGCCTAGAGAAGACACAAGTGGGAGGAGGGAACATGAGGGATGTCTTTGAGTATCTGAAGGGTTTTCATATGCAAACGGAATTAGTCTTGCTCTGCCTGACCCTAGAGGGCAGAACCCAGATCAAAGAGGGAAAGCAGTGAAGAAGTGGGTTTAGACTGGATGTCAGGAAAACCTTGCTATTAGGGCTATCCCAAAGTGGAGTGAGGTTCTTCCAGAGGGGCTGAGTTTCCTCCCCTTAGAATAATGTCAGGTCACTCATCAGATATTTTGGAGTAGGGATTTCTTTGGGGTATGGGTTGGACTGGTGGCCAAGGTCCAAGGAGGAAAAAAAATGGAACTATGAGAAGAGACAATATGGTTACATAGGGAGCTCATCAACTAACTTAGGTTTTTAAAAGATATTTATAATGAATGGAAGCTAGGACCAGTCATAGAGGAATAATAGAGAAATATGCTGTGCTACTTAAAGATTATCACAAATATTCCAGTGAGCTGAGGCTGGTAAAGAAAGCTGAGATCCAGAAAACTTTTTTTTTCTTTTAAACTGTATTAGAGGAAAGAAAAGGATTAAAAAAGGAAAAAGTTCACTTCTTGGGATGCTCACTGACAACAGGATGAAGGAAGACGTATATGATACTTATTTCGTTTCTGTTTCATATACCAAGGAGCATACCTTTCAGATTGTGTTGTTCATCCTTCATTATTGAAGAAGACCAATGACATCATAAGGGGGACATCTTGACTTGTACATGAATTGGATTGAAGTGAGGTAGAGCTGTGCAAAGTCATCAGTCTCACTCTATCTTCCTGAGTCGTTGAGGTCCAGTTGCAAGATAAAAGTTAAGATGACTGGTGATGGAAAGCACAGAACAAAAATTGCTAATATAGATATATTTATATAATGCTTAGTGCAGTTATTGGCAGATGGTATGTACTTAAGAAATGTAATTTATAATAATAAAATAATAATAATATAATAAAATAAAATAACAATAAAATAATTTCTCTTCTTCCCTTGGCCAGATAAATAATATCCTTAGGTCCAGAAATAACTGGTGGCTATGATTCCTGTGTGCCTGTTGAATTGTGGAGAATGTCCAAACGACGGAAAGTGGTCCAGTTTTCAAAGTACTAGAAGAGAATAATCTTCAGAGTGAGCTTGATATTTATTTCTGGGGGAATTCTAGTAAGCACTGTTAAAGAGATGATTGGAGAATGCAACAACAGTGGGAACAGAAACTTTGTAGAGAGTTTTAAGGTTTATAAAGTGTTTTCCATAGATGATCTTACCCAATGATCTAGGGAGAAAAATCTGGAAAAAGAAGATTTCAAAGAGTCATCCTTGGTTTCATCGGGACTAGTCTTCTTTTCTTTTTTGACTGTATTACCAAACTCAACAGAATCAAGAAGATGATGCTGTCCATATAGATTCATCTAGATTTTAGTCAAGCATTTGGTAAAATATCTCATACTATTCTTTTGAAGGAGATGGAGGTATAGGCTCGATTTCTGCATTAGGAACTAGTTGGTTGACTGAAGATCAAGAGAAATCATTAGTGATTTTATGACAACTTGTCTCGGGGTTTTCAGGGGACTAGCCCAGAGATCTCTGCTTGTCCCTGGCATTTTTCACATTTTAGTCAATGACTCTGATAAAGGCTTATCTGTTATTTGTGCTGTCTATGAAGGTTTAGAAGGCCAAATGAAAACAAAATGAAGATTGTGCCTACTTCCTCAGGATATTCCTTGTATCCAACACTTCATATCCTGACTCCAGGAATTTTCTCTGGCTGTGTCCCCTGCCTGGAATGCCCTCCCTCCTCATCTCTGCCTCCCAGCTTCCCTGGTTTCCTTCAAGTCTCAGGCAAAATCCCACCTTCTGCAAGAAGACTTTCCCAGTCCCCCTTAAACTTACCTCTGAGATTATTCCCACCTTATTCTGTCTATAAGTTGTGTGTACATAGTAGTATATACTCGGGTTTTCTGACCACTAAGCCTATATAGAATATCTTCTGTGCAGCCCAACGTAGTGGTGGATTGGTGGCAGGTGAAGGAGTATCCTCCGACTTTGTCATCAATGCTGAGCTGGGTGAGGAGACTGCTTTTTAACTGCCACATTAAGTTCAAACCAACTCTCTCCTGGATGTTTCAGTAGACTATAGTCTCAATATCAGTCAGGAGAATGATTTGGCAGTCAAAAAAGTTAAAGTAATGAGTTCTTAGGCTCCATTAAGAGGATGAACTTTAAGGGTGCCTAGGCAATGTTCTTTCTATTCTCTGCTTCAACTGTACAACATCTGGGGTATTGGGTTGCATTTTGGTGGCCCCAGTAAGGGAAAGTCTGTGATAAGTTGGATAGCAGAGGAAGGCAGCTGGGATGATGAAGAGCCATGAGTCTGTGTTAGTAAGGATAAGCTGGAGGAATTGGGGGAATTTAGTGTGGAGAAGGAAAGATTCAAGGAGGAAATGAGAGTTATTTCCAGGTATTTGCAGGGACTTCATGGGGATTGGATCTGTTCTGTCTGGCCTCAGAGAATAGATTTAGGAGCATTGTCTAGAGATGGCAAAGAGAAAATCTTAGGCTTGATGGACTGCCCCAGGAACTGGTAGATTCACCCTCCCTTAGACATTTTCTCATCCATCCTCCTCCCCCCTTTTTAAACCCAGGAGGAAACTGAGACCTAGGGAAATTGAAGGTCACCCAACTGGTGTGAACACTCCTCAATATTTGCTCATGGTTCTTGGTTTAGGACTGAGGACACAATAAAGAATCAAGACTGGGCTGATTGAACCAAAATGCCTGAGATGTCTAACTTCATGGAAACCCATGAATGCAGCCAACTCTTTCCTGGGGAAGTTTTCCTTTCCCTTGTGGGATTGCTCCAACTACAAAGCCTTAAGAGGGGCCAGGAAAAAAGGCCCTCGCTCCTCCTCCCCTGGTCTGGCCTGGCCAAGGCACCCAGTACACAGATATCCAAGGGGGAGGATGGAGCTAAAGAGCCTCCCGACCCACTCTGGCTGACGCCAGGGGTTTGGAATGGCACTGAGCCCTGCCCCAATCTGGAGACTTCAAGACTCCAGAGGTTTGCCCGCCTCCACTTTGGGGTTTGAGAGCAGCAGAAGAGCAGACAGAGGAGAAGATCTGGACCATTTTCCTTGGGGCTATAAATGCCACTCGTCTATTTTGTCTACTTTCTTTTAGAATCTATAAGATAGATTAGCTGAAAAAACCCCTGAAGCATAGAATGCAGTCCATCAGACCTGAAAGTAACTTTAGAACTAAGGCCACAGAATGTTAGATCTAAAAGGGGCCCTTTGGGATGGAGCAGTGGGCATGCTCAGAGAAGATTCAAGCTGAAGGAACCAAGCAGTTCTGTTGGGGTTTGGCACATCCCTCCCCTATCCTTTCATTAATGGAATGGAAGAAAACGGTAGGGCACATATACATAACTAACTGAGCAGGACTGTTGGGAGAGCCAGAGTCAGAAAGAAGGACAATTGGGGCTTCCAGAGTAATGGCAGCCATTCAGAACATGTAGCCAATTGGGCAATGGGATGGTACTACCCATAAAGAGGTGAAGACCTTCTGAGAAAAAATGGGAGCCACAACAAGTCAGCTCATCAGCATTTACTAAGTACTTGACTAGATGCTTGCAGTCCCCTAGGGCTCTATCCTGGTACTTCTCTTCTTACTTTATACCATTTTGCTTGGTGATCTCATCAGCTTCTGTGGTTTCAATGATGACCTCCATATTGGTGATTCTCAAGTCTTCTTATCCAGCCCTAACCTTTCTCCTGGTCTCCAGACTCACGTCTAACTTGGTGTCTCATAGACATGTCCGAAACATCGTCATTTCCCTCAAGGCCTCCCCCTTCCAAATTTCCCTAGTGGAGCACATAGTAGGTACTTAATGAAGGATTCTTGACTTGATAATTGTGATTTTCAGCCCCATTTCCCAGTCATCCAGGCTGTGATCTTGGCATCGTTCTTGATTCTTCACTCTCTATCACCCCATACATACAACATGTCACCAAGATGTCATGCACATCTCCATATATGGCCGTTTCTCTCCAAACACAAAGCCCAACCCTGGTGCTGGCCCTCATCACCTCTCACCTGGATTAATTACCTAATTGACCTGCCTACCTCAAGTCTCTCTTCATTTTAATTCATCCTTCATACAGCTGCCAAAGTGATTTTCCTAAATGTTTATCCCAAGTCTTCTCTTCTCCAGGCTAAATATCCCCAGTTCCTTCAAACAATCCTCAGATGATATGAACTCAAGACCCTTCACTCGCCTGGTTCCTCTCCTTAAGAGCTCTATTTTGAGAGGAACACAACAGAAAAATAAATAGACAGATAAATGAATAAATAAGGAAATGAAAAACGAATAAATGAATGAATAGACAAACAAACAAATAAATAAGAAAAGTAAGAAAATGTAATCCTGTGAGAATATTTAGGAATCATAGGGCGGAAGTGTTGTAGAAAAGGTATGGCTGTATGATGGCATTGATGAGAATAATGATTGATGAGAATCATAATTAATAATAATAAGAAGAAATACAATGGCCACCCAAGTAGAGTTTATCCAGCTTCAGACACTTCCTAGCTATGTTTGCCTCAGTTTCCCCATCTGTAAAATGAACTGGAGAAGGAAATGGCAAACTACTCCAGTATCTTTGCCAAGAAAACCCCAAATGGGGTCATGAAGAGGCAGACATGATTGAAATGACTGAAGAACAACAACCCCCAGGGAAAGGAGATGGATGCCAGGGTTTGGAGACAGATCGTAAATCTTGCACAAAGATGAGATACAATGATAACAGCCATTTGAAGCAGATGTTTCCTGGCACTCTCCCTGTGTCCCAAGCAGAGCAATCCATAAGCTCTTGACTTGCTCCAACTACAATACAATTCATCACTTTGATTTTGATCAACAAGGAACCTGCAGCTGAAACAGAAATAACGGGAACCCAAAGGGGCAATGTTCCCTCAGTTCTGAAGCTTCGATAAAGGGGAGACAAGCTTGGCAGAATTTGACATGAACACTTCATTTTGGAGAGAAAATTTCAATGTGTTTGGAGAAAAGCTAGGTTACAGTCATCTAAAACTCTACAGGGTAAGTCAATTTAAGATCAATGGAAAATAATCTGATGAAAAACAGGTTTCTCGATGATTCTGACGAGGAAGACTTGTCTAGACAAACTGATATCAATTCATTCACCCACAAACTTCTATTTTTTAAGGATATTTGCAGCAAATTGGGAACTATGTAATCTCAAGTGGGCCATCATGGTGGCAAGGCATCTATCGCACTCTGTCCTCTTTGGTGTTCACCATCCCACTCTCTGCATCGGTTGTTTGAAACATTCCCATAGCTCTTCTGGTTTTCCATGGCAATCCCTTCCCCCACCTCAGCAGAGGACCTTGCCTATGCTTCATCAAATAAATTGAGACCATTGATTGCTCTCCTGGTCTCCGTCTTCCTCATCTTGCATCATTTGGACATCTTTTGGACATCTTTCCCCAACATTTCCTCCTTCACTCCAGGCTCAGATGAAGCTCTGGCTCTTTCCCTTGTCAAAGCAAAGCCATGTGCATTCACCTTTAATCCTACTACCTCCTGGTTTTTCTAGCAGATTGCCCACCCCCATCACGATCCCCAGTCTTTCTCTTATCTTCAACATGTCCCTGTCTAGTCTACTGAAGTCTATCCACATGCCCAAGTCTCTCCCATCTTGAATCAGCTCTCATCTGATCTGGCCATTCCTGGTATCTATCATTCTACATCACACCTCTCTTTTTTGGCTAAAATCCTTGAGAAAGGCATCTACAATCAGCGTCTCCACTTCCCTTCTCACTCTTCTAAATCCTTCACCATCTAGCTTCTGTTTTCATCATTCAACTACAAAGCGCTCCCTGCAGACTTACCAGGGACTTCTCAATCACTATATTGCATAGCTTGTTCTCAAGCTTGATCCTCCTTGACCTCTCTGCATCCTTTGACTCTCAAAGTGATTCTTCTTTGTTATTTGTTAATATTTAGTATTAATTAATAATAGTTATTAATAGTATTGTAGTTATATAATGTGTAACATTATATTATATAACATATTATGTAATATATGGTGTATTGTACATGCGTCATAATTGTTAATGATACTAATTAATATTGATCTTTTCAATGAACATTTTCTTTCCTTACCTCCCCACTAAAGAATAAAATAAAACTATTATAATGAATATGAATTATCAAGGAAAATCATTGTCTTACTCTGCATATGGAGTCCATCCTCTTCCTGTCAGGAGGCAGAGAGCATGGATTATCTTCGGTTCAAGATGATTTTTCTGAAGTGTAGGTCCAACCACATTAGCCTCCTAATCAATGAATTCTGTTGGCTCCCTATTAGCTCCAAGAGCAAATATAAACTCCTTTATTTAGCATTTAAGACCTTTTGTAGGAAGGAAGGAAGAAAGGAAGGAAGGAAGGAAGGAAGGGAGGAAGGGAGGGAGGAAGGAAGGAAGGAAGGGAGGGAGGGAGGGAGGGAGGGAGGAATGAAGGAAGGAAGGAAGGAAGGAGGGAAGGAAGGAAGGAAGACCTTTTTCTCTATGTAAATGATGACTTTGAATCAGAGTTATGAAATGTTAAAACAGTAAGGGACCTCACACAAACAACAAGTTCAACCTCATTTTCTAGAAGAGGAGCATGGGGTTCAGAGTGGCAAGGAGTTCAAAGCCTCTCCATCCAGGTCTGCTGACACCAGGCTGGGGCTCTTTCCCTACCTCCTAAACCACACCATAGGCTCATAGGATTTAGACCTGGAAGGGAGGAAGGAAGTAGGGAGTGCATTTAATTCCACTTCCTCATTTTAGAGAGATGGGGCCTACTCAAGGTCACAAGGTCACAAGCCGGGACAGAATCAGGATTGCCCCCCATTTATCCCCCTATCCAGAGGTCCTTCACACATCAATACTATAGAAATAGGGTCAGGGGTGCTTACTGTCTCAGGGAAGGAGGAGAAATAGAATTTGGAACTCCAAAACTTAAAAAAAAAACCAAATATTAAAAAAATTGTTTTAACATGTAATTGGGAAAAATAAAGTACATTTTAAAAAAGAATTGCTATGAAGAATTTGTAGATATGCACCTCTCTAGTAAGTCTTACTTTGATGCCTAAAAAATAAATGGGGTTGAGGGGGGCATAAAATGGGTAAAATTCTAGAATCTGGGATCTGGGGAATAATCACACCTCACATTTCCATTCTCCCTTTAAAATTCAAAAGCAATTTTTACTTCTTCTCTTGTTGCAGTCTTCCAACAGACCCATGTGGTAGAACCTGCCCCTGCTGAGACGCTGAGCACTGGGGACCCAGCTCTGAGTCTATCAATGGGGTGCTGGTGGTAGACATGCTTGTCCTGGCTGTTATTTTTTCAAGGAGAACTTCCTGTGGTTTAAAATAGAGTGTTGTCCTCTGGAGAATTGTAAAGTCTTCCAGTTTTTTTCTTTCTTTTTTTCCAATAACAGTTTCAAGTAACGTGACTGACCAAAGATCTGTGGGCAGGGGCAGGAGGAGGGGGATGGATGGGCCTGGCGATAGACTGACATCATTTTCCGACCACATATTTTATCTGTCAGCTCCAACGTGGGGCCAATTACTTTTTAAAAGCCTGGGTGCTGGTGGAGGCAGTGGGAGGAGTAGGGACGAGGAAGGGAGGACGGAAAGGGAATAGAAGGAGGGAATGTATCTCACGGCTAGAGTATTGGGCTAGCTTTTCCCTGTTCATTGAGGATGGTTGTGACTCTGGTCATCCTATCTTTTGAAAGGAGAAACCCTAGTATTACCAAGGTCCAATGACTTGCCCAAGGCCACATGACTAGTAAGTTACCTGTCCTGTGCCCTCATATTTTGGAAATAAATTAAATTATGATCATAATTATTATTCCTTTTCTTCAAAATCCAGCTTAAAGTCTCCTCCTTTGGGATGGTGATGTGCCTGGCTATCATGCCAAAGGAAGAGATGTTAAGAGGATAGGATATTTAGTCTACAGAAGAAAAGGCTAAAGGAGAATATATGAGTGGTCTTGGAAGGAAGGAAGGAAGGAAGGAAAAAAGGAAGGAAGGAACTATTTGTTAAGCACTACTATGTTAAGTAAGCATTTTATATTATCTCTTTTGATCCTCATAGCCCTTGGAAGTAAGTGCTATCATGATCTCATTTCACAGTTGAGGAAATAGAGGGAGATAGAGATCAAGTGACTTCCCCAGGGTCACACAGCTAGTACATGTCAGAGGCTGAATTTGAATTCTGGTCTTCTGACTCTAGGTTCAGAGATCTATCCACTGAGCAACCTAGCTGTTCTGTGAAGAAGGGAGGAGGCCTGTTCTGTCTGGCCCCGGGGGCAGAGCCGGGAGCAAAGGGATCAATCTGGGCTTGATGTCAGGAAGAACATTCTAACTCTGAGAGCTGTCCCGGAGCAGGACAGGCTGCCTGAGGATAGAGCCAACTCAGCCTCCTCAGAGGTCTCCAAACAGACACTGGACTATGGCTTGTCTGAGAGGTGGTCAAATGCATCCTTATTCAGATCTGAGTTGGGTTGGATACCTCTGTGTAGGGGGTCCTTGCCAGATCTGGGACCCTGCAGTTTACAGGGAATAGAGGGACCTTGATCAGGGCCCGGGGGCCTCAGTCCAAACTCTGACTGTTATCTATGTGTTGTGCTCCTTCGGTTGTTCCTCCCCCAGCCCAAACTTTGGGGCCCAGTGAGGACCCCCTCCTCCGTGAAGTCCTCGCATAGCATGGCAAACATCATCTTGTCACAGTGAGCCTTGAAGCCGATGGGGTGATGAAGAAGATGGGAGGCCAAGGCCCTTGAGGGTTCTGGGAATCTTCCTTCTTTTATGGTTTGTGTAAATAACCCCAGACCAAAGGTAGGGGACCTGGGTTGAAATTCACACTCAGGTACTTCCTAGCTAAGTGAGTATAGGTAAGCCATCGCCAATATTCTGAGCCTTTGTTTACCCATTTGCAAAATGGTATGAATAACATTTATTCTTTTTTTCTCAGGGCTGATATAAGGCAAGCACTTGGTAACTTTTAGATTTGGGGGAATCCAGACCTGTGATCTCATTACTGGGGGAACTCCAGACTGAGGAAACTCCCTCTAGCCAATCACAGCCTCCCAATTACCCCCTTTCTCACTAATCTCTAGTCCCTCCCTTCCACGCTGCTTACAAATGTGCCCTTGTCTCCCCCACTGCTTCTTCCTTTGCCCCCAAGGGGCCAAAGAGAACACGGCTCATCCCTTCTCTCCAAGACAACCCTTCCCATATTTCATTCTGATTTTTTGACCTCAGAACCCCTTTATACTGCTAAAACTGACTAAGGACTCCTAAAGAGCTTTTTTTTTGTATGAGTTATGACCATAGATATTTACCATATTAGAAATGAAAATGTCTTAATGCTATTATGAAGTCATTTTGACCTCATGAAGTACCTGAAAGGGTCTCAGGGTTCCTAGGGGATCTTGTACTTGAAGACAGCCCATTCCTTCCCAGGTCCTTCAATCCTGTCCTCATATGACTTAGACTTCAATACTCTGACCCTCCTGATTCTCCTTTTCTAGATGAACCACTCTGTGCTAAGGATGGGGATGGGGTTTGTACCTGGGATTTCATTGGTATAGAAAAATCCCTGGTAAGGGAATCCCTCCACTAGGGCAGATTAGTGCTTATATTGTTAGGCGGCTGCCCAGAGTACTGATAAGTTATGTGCTTTGTCTTCCCAACTTAGAGGCCAGATCTCTATCCAGTATATCTCAGATCTCTCCACAAATCAAGGGAAATCATGCATACGCCTCACACCTCTCAATGCTGTCATGAAAAAAGCTTCTCTAAACCTTGAAGCCACATAGAAATATTACCTGTTTTTGTTCTCCTTGAAGGAGAAACAAGGCACTTAGATCTGATGGACAGACAGTCAGAGATCTTCTTTAAGGAAATGGGGCCTTGATGGAAGGAAAGGTACTTGAGGAGGCACAGATGGAGGGGTAAGGGAGACGGAGGTGTATGTTGTGAGCAAAGGAAAACAGGTGGGAGAGTACAGAAAGAACATGGGAAGGCTGGAATTCCCCAGATGCCCATGGAAGACTACCAGATCAGACTAGAAAGGCAGATTGGCATCAGATTAAGAAGGGCCTTGAATGCCAGGTACATGGACTTTCTCCTGAAGGTGATGGGGAGCCACAGAAAGCTTCTAAGGAGAAGAAACTCGTGTTCAAACTTGTGAAAATTAATTAATAGCTAGTGTCATTTCTATGGGGCCTTAAGGTTTGCAAAATACTTGACTTTTATGATAATATTTGATCTTCATGTGAGGTAGGTGCTGTTTTTAGCCCCATTTTAGAGAAGAGGAAACTGAGGTTGGAAAGGTGGCATTCCCTGTTCTTGGTCATGCAGCTAATAATTCAGATCTTCCTGCCTCCGAGTCCTGCTCTCCACTGGCTGCACCACCAATGACAAGGTTGCCCGAAGGAGCGTGCACAGTATGGACTGAAGAGAAGAGAGAGTCTGGAGGCTGAGCAACCTTTTGGGAGACTGCTGCAAATACTTGGGGTGGAGGAGGAACTGATGGGAAAGTAGACCAAACAGGGAAATCAGGCAGATGCCAAGACCCCAAAAGACCCTTGGGCAGGAGAATCCTGTGATGGGCCTTTCCTGGGGAAAGAGCCTGGGCTTCTCCCTTGGACCCTTCACTGGGCATGGATGGGGAACCTTGGCCTGCGGCAGAAGGGACACATCCCCACAGGCCTGCCCACCTCCGAGCCCGGCCAGAGGCAGCCCTTTTGGGGTCCCTGGAACTCCTCGGATTTTTCCTACTTCCCATCTGGTGCTGGGGCCTTATTAATGATTTAAGGAATAATTATTGTAAGGTTGGGTTTCCTTTTAAAAAGGCCAATGTTCCATCCCGCAATGACTTCCAGATGGCGGTGACTCCCAGGGAGGGACCTGGCTGGGAGAGGCTCAGCCCCCTCCCTGGGATGACAGCTCACCCCCGCCTTCCAACGGCCTCCTTGCCACTCAGGCCTTTACAAATCATCTCACTCCTGGAAGTTTGTTTAAAGTTGTCCTTCTCTGCAGATGTTCCTCCGGGTGACCGATTTTTATAGCTGGGAGAAGATTCTATCAGTTGGCCACGGGATCGGGTGACTGTATTTCTTGGGGGTGGAGAACATTTTTTACTGAGGCTAATTTCTTAATCGACAGGGACTAGGCCAGGAGGAGGCAGGGAAGTTGTGGACACAGGACTGGTGGCCTGAATGTACATCAGGGCTGCAGAAATGGGCCAAAGGTAGAGAGAAATTAGAGTCAAGAAAACTGCTGGGGACACACATTTTTTCACCATTATTCAAGGTGTTAAAATGGAACTCCAGCACATGTTTGGCAGGACCAGTGGCAACATTCAGCCGTCCCGGATAAAAAGGATCACTTGGGTACTGGAAAATTATGAAGGAAATGTTAGTTTTGGGCTTTGGAGCAAGGCAGCTTAACGCACTGGTGGGTCTCTGTGAAGAGTAGATTTGGAGCCTTGGATTTGGAGTCAGAAGGCCTGGCTGTGGGTCCTGTCTCTGCTACCCAAGACCTGAGTGACTCTGGGGGAGTCCTTTCTCCTTGCTGAGTGTTAGCTGCTCCCAAGGTCTCCAAAGCCTCCTCCAGCTCCCACATCCTACTGGATGACTTGGCTTGACTCTGTTCCTTTCTCAATTCCCTCATTTGTGAATTGGGGGTAAGCCCAAAGCTCATAGATCAGCATGATGATGAAATGGGCTAATGGATGAAAAGCTTTGACTAGGAGCAGTGAGGTACAGTGGAAAGCACTCTGGCTCCTGATCCAGGGGACCTGGGTTCACATTCCACTGCAGTGCTCTCCTTCCTCCTCTCCACCCTCTGGCTTCCTTCAAGATTCTGCTCAAATCCCCCCTTCTACGGGAAGCCACTCCCATCCCCCTTCATCCTACAGCCTTCCCTTGGGTCATCATTCCAATTTACCTCGTTTGTGGCTTGTTTGTGCATAATTGTACATGGTTTGTGAGGCATTTCATGTCTTTCCCATTAGACTTTGAGCTCCCTGAGAGTAGGGACTAGGCTGGGTTTGGGATTTTTGCTTTGTTTGCAGTCCCAGCTCTTAGTAGGGTGCCTGGCACACAGGGGGGCCCTTCCTCAATGCTTGCTGACTTGGCTGACTCTCGTTACCTCTCTGGATCTGAGTCTCCTCATCTGTAAAATGAAGAAGTTGGACTATGCAGCCTCCAAGGGCCCTTCCAGAATTCTGTGCATCTTAACCTTGCCTTGGAAATGTGAGGGCAACCCTGAGCAATCGAGGCAGAGGAATGATCCACCCACAGAAGGGGATCAAAAATCAGGTCTGAGGTCTCCTGGGATGGGAGGCAGGATGAAGAGCTTGGGCTTGGGGAGCCTGAGACTCCCAGAGGCCCTGACAGTCAGGGAGGTTTCCTGGAAAAGGAAAGGCTTCCCTTTCTGAAGGTGATAGAAGGATTTGGAGAATCAGGGAAGAGAAGAGAGGACATTCTAGGTGAGGGAAAGAGCATGTCATTTGGCATCTGGAGACCTGGCTTTGAGTGCAGATTCTGGTGCTGATCAACAGGTGACCACATGCATCACTCTCTCTGATCCTCAGTTTCCTTATCTGTAAAAAGGGTTCTTGTATTAAGCACCTCATTGTTGCATGGTCAGTGACTGAGTTTTCAAAAGGTATTGGAGCAGAACCCAAGCTTTGGGCAGGTTCTACAAAAATGGAATGGCTTTGGGAGTGGATATGGATTCAGCACAGACATATCAGCCAGCTGTCATGCTACTGAAGTAAAGAGAGGCTTATCACCAGGTTGGCTGCTGAGGGATAAACACACACTCATGTTTATGTATGTATACATATATGTTTAGATGTGTATATACACATACACATACATATTACATATACATATATATTCACAATTCTCAAAGACCATCAACCTAGACACAGATGATGAACACAGAGTGTGGGGGACAAGGGACAAGCACAGGCAGAAAACTGGGGAGCCTTGAGATGATATGAAGAATCATCAGTGATCGGCTGAAATCCAGCATGGATTTCCTGTTATTGGGAGAGTGAACTCCCCCAGTAACTCATCAAGGGATAAGACTTAGTGGTCAATGAAGGCTTTTCTGAGTCTCACATTCTATGATTCTATAACAGTGCTCATTTCTCCAAGATAGGAAGGAAGGAAGGAAGGAAGGAAGGAAGGAAGGAAG
>CM053584.1:26136594-26152303 GCA_028627135.1 Pseudochirops cupreus | reverse complement strand
GGAAGGAAGGAAGGGAGGGAGGGAGGGAGGGAGAGAGGGAGGAAGGAAGGAAGGAATGAAAGAAGGAAGGAAGGAAAGAAGGAAGGGAGGGAGGAAGAAAAGAAGGAAGGAAGAAAGGAAGGAAAGAAGGAAGGAAAGAAGGAAGGAAGGGAGGGAGGGAGGGAGAGAGGGAGAAAGGAAGACCACCAGAGAATCAGACCTGGAATGGACTTTAGGAATCATCTAATAAGTCTGATCATTAGTACATTTGACATTGGAAAAGATCAAAGTTTGGAGAAGTGAATGGGTCACAATGTTATAAAGGGAAGATAGGACAGAGTGTGGTCTCATGGGAGAAGGTAACCAAGGCCTTATTTCAGGGCCCTTCTGCCCCCTTCCCAAACCGCACCACACCAGACCTTCACTAGGTGTGCTCGGAAGGCTTCAGAGGGAACCTGAGCTCTGCAGACCGTCCCCCTGAAATCAAGCCATCCTTCCTGCCAGTGCTCCCTTGCCCTTTGCCCCTCTGGGCTGGACACAGCTCCCACCACCTCCCCAGCCCTTCCAGAGGCTCCCAGGGGCTCCTCTCTACCCAGGCCTGTGGGCCCATTGCCCCCTTCCCCGGGGGAAGTGGGCATCCCAAGGACTCCTGGACCAGGCTGTCATCTCTAGAATTGCCCCCTTAGGATCTTTCCCTGCCCCTCACAGACGAACCCTCTGTCTTTCACAATTAGAGCTGGAACTTCTGGAGAGCAGGGGCCACCCTCCTCTGCTGTTACCCCCACCACAGTGTTTGGCCCATTGTAAGCACTTAATTGGTGTTTTCTATTTTCATTCATTTCATTACGTCTCAGGGTTCTGGGTCTCCAGGGTCTTGGCCGCTCCCATGTCACCACACAAACAACTTCAGCTCTGTAACCTAAGGGCCTGGGGTGTATGAGGGCTCATGAGCCTCTCCTACAGGAATGCTGTGCCTTTTTATTATTTCATATTAACTTTTCTGTTTAAGTTGTTTCTATATTGTTTCCCCTGATACCTGCCCCCCACCCACCCCTTGACTGTATGCTCCCTGAGGACAGGGACCACTGGGTTTTTGTCCTTGTGTTTTCTGCCTGGTGTGTACAGGACATTTCATAGGTTCGTTGGCCTAGATCCCAAAGAGCCCCAAACAGCCAGTCAGAGAGACAATCCTAGCCCCAGAGGCCCCAGCTCCAAGGCCTCTCGACAAGCTGCAGGTGGAGACCACATGAGCAGGTGAGAAGGTAGTGGTGCTGACAGCTCCCTGCCTGGGACACTTGGGGCCATGTGGTCCCTATTTGGGAAGGATTTCTGTTATTTCAGAGGCTCCCCTTCCATCAGAGACCCTCCTGAGATGTCCTCCTGGGACTCTTCTTAATGCAGGTGGGCCCCGGGCTCCCTCTGCCATTTACTGGTGCTTATCCTGGTCAAGTCACATCTCTCCAAGACTCCATTTTCTCATCTGTGTAATGGGGGTAATTGTATTACTACTAATGTACCATTATGAAATATACTTCGAATGCCCCTCGGAGTACTTCTGGGCTTGCCTCAAAGTGCTTCTTCTGGTTTTCTGACATAGTCTCCAAATCCTTCACCATCCTACTTGACCTCTATCAACCACCCTCTAGCTTATCCATAGCCTTGTTATACTAGGGTTCCCAGGTCTAAGCATAATCCTCTGGATATGCAGTTTGACCTGGACAGAAGACAATGGGATGCCCTCTGTAGCCTTGATCACCTTGCCTCTCAATGCAACTTAGGATCATGATAGCTTTCCTGCCTGCCCTCTTACTCTGTTGGCTCATCTTGAGCTTGTGGTCCACTGAAAACACCAGGTCCTTTTCAGAAAAGTGGCTGCCTGGCCCTGTGTTCCACATCTTCTAATTGAGAAGTTGAATTTTTGAACCCAGGTGTAAAACTGGACATATATCATAGCCTGAGAAGTGGCCCAATGTTTTAGCAAATCTTTTTGGATCAGAGAAACGTCAGCTTTGGCATTACTTGTGTGACATGTGGCAATGTCAAATGACCTCAATGGTGTCAGTTGAATTAGATGACCTCTGAAGTCCCTTCTCTAAATCTATGACCCTATCAATCAAACAGACTGCATCAATATAGGGAGGGAGGGCACTCCCTGTCCATAGGAGATATCCAAAAGGAGGCTGAACAGCCATATCCAAGGGTGGGGAAGGAGAGTTCTCTCACTGTGGGGAGCCAGTTGCGGGGAGCCCTGTTGTCCCCAAGCAGGGCTGAGAAAGAATCACATACCCAGAAGTTGCAAGTGGGTGCATAAAAAGAGATGGGACTCCCGGAATGGTGAAAGTATAGAGCCAATGCTTATTCTTCCTGGCACAAGCTTTATAGAGCCATAAATCTCCTTCATTATTGTTTTCCCCTGAGAACATTGCACACTTCTTTGTTCCCAGGTTGTGGGTGTGAGTACCCCACTTATCCAGGACATAATCCTCACACCTGTGTGTTTGAGCTCTTTCCTGGGGGATAGGGAACCAATCTAGGTCGGTCAGCAGGTTCTTTACCTGAGAGGTCTTATTCAGCCATTGGGTTCAGAGTCCCACTGGCCTGTGGTCCTCTACACCTCACTATGTAGGATCTGGACTAGATTATCTCTGAAGTTTCTTCCCATTCTGAGAATTTATGATAAAAAATTGGTGATTCTAGCAGTCTATAATTCCTATCTAGGTTCTTGTAGTTAGATATACTATAGTCTAAGATCCTAGCAGGTTGGGTGGAGTCCCTAGGGGGAGCTTACCAGAATCCCAGAAGATAGGGAGTCATGGATGGGCTGAGGATGCATTTGCTTCCAGGAGCACAGGAGCACCCAAGCCCTGGATTCTAAGAGTCTGAAATGATGGCTGTAAGAAGGAGAGCCTTCCCCTGGCTTTCAGAGCCCAGAACCAGGCCTAGGAGAGGTCACAGACAAGGCAAGACAACAGTCATTCATTAAGTGAGTGCTACATACCAGGCCCTGAGCTAGGTGCTGGAGGTAGAAATACAAGCCTAGAGGAAAGCCATCCTCTACCTTCAAGGAATTTCTGATCTTTTCAAATGTATTTTTATATTTTTTATATTTTATTTTCCCCACTTGCTTGTAAACACAATTTTAACATTCTTTTTTAAAAAAGTTTTGAGTTCCAAATTCCATCCCTCTCTCCCTCCCCTCCCTGCTTCTCGAGGTGGTAAGCAAACTGATATAGCTTATATATATGCAATCATATAAAACATATTTCCATATTAGTAATTTTGTGGAAGAAAATTCAAACAAAAAAGAAAGAAAAAGAAAGAAAGAGAGGGAGGGAGGAAGGAAGGAAGGAAGTAAAGAAGGAAGGAAGGAAGGAGGGAGGGAAGGAGGGAGGGAAGAAAGGAAGGAAGGAAGGAAGGAAGGAAGGAAGGAAGGAAGGAAGGAAAGTTGCATGCTTCAGTCCATATTCAGACTCCATCAGTCCTTTCTCTGGAGGTGAACAGCATTTTTCACCATGAGTCCTTCAGGGTTATCTTGGATCATTATATTGCTGAGAATATCCAAGTCGTTCACAGTTGGTCGTTGTACAATGTTGCTGTCACTGTGTACAATGTTCTGCTGGTTCTGCTCACTTCACTCAGCATCAGTTCATAGAAGTCTTTCTAGATTTTTTTAAAGCAGTGGTTCTCAACCTGTGGGTTATGTTCAATTTAAATACATTCTGCGTATCAGATACTTACATTACGATTCATAACAGTAGCAAAGTTACAGTTATGAAGTAGCAACGAAAATAATTTTATGGTTGGAGGTCACCACAACATGAGGAACTGTATTAAAGGATCACGGCATTAGGAAGGTTGAGAACCACTGTAAGTCTGCCTGCTCATCCTTTCTTAGGGCACAATAATATCCTATCACAATCACAGACCACAGCTTGCTCAGGCACTTCCCGATGGATGGGCATCCTTTCCAAGGTCCAATTCTTAGCTGCCACAATAAGAGCGGCTATAAACATTTCTGTACAAATAGATCCTCTTCCTTTGAGCCCTTCCTGGGTGATAGCTAATAATATCTGGCTTTTATATAGCCCTATGTGCTAGGCACTGTGCTAAGCCTTGTTATACTAGGGTTCCCAGGTCTCGGCATGATCCTCTGAAGTGCTGAGCACGTCACAATTATTATTTCATGTGGTCCTCACAACAGCCCTGGAAGGTAAGTGTTATTGCTATTCCCATCTTACAGATGAGGAAACTGAGGAAAACGGAGATAAAGTGACTTGCCCAGGGTCACACAGCTAGTGTCTGAGGTGAGACTTGAACTCAGGTCTTCTTGACTCCAGGTCCAGTGCTCTAAGTGCTGTACCACTTACTGGGGGTATCAACAGCTGCCTCTTCATCAGAGTGTCCAACTCTCTTCTCTTCAGGAAAAACTTCAAGTTTGTATTGAAGTTTCCAGGTGCGAGTGGTGCATTCTCTTCTCCTTCTGTGTGACATCCATCCGCTCTCCACCTTCTTGCTATAGGTCAGTTTTCCCTTCCTCCAGGGAAGACTCTGATCCTGCCCTCCGGTATGGGGATCCTCCTGCTCTCAGATGTGGTCATTCTCCACATCCTGGCATGGCCCAGGGATTTCTAGGAGCTGAGATTTCCCCCCTCCCCTTTGCAGGCCTCTTGCTGGCGCCTTCTTCAGACCAAGCCTGAGGCTGGGAAAAAGGAAGCAGTGGGATGGGGGTGGGGGTGGGAGATGGGCACAGTGGGCAGCTTTCTTCTTCTGCCCATTTCGGCTATTTATATCAGAGTGGGTATGAGGGAGTCGTGGGGGTCAGCTTACACTGAGGAAGGCTGCCAGGCTAAGGACACTTGATAGGGTGTGGGGAAGAATGAGCATTTATGAGGCACCATGGCTGAACTATCCTAGTGAGTGGGAGGCTCCATGGTTCCCATTGTTGGTGAATGTCTAATGGGGAGCAAATTGAAGCCAGTGCAGGCCATCTGGGAGCTTGCTTCCTTGCCCACCCCTCTCACCTCCCCCTGCTGGGCCCTTGCCAGATGTGAGGCCAGTAGGTGATGGGCACAGAGGGGAAATGGGACTTTCCAACAAAGAGCTTTCCAAAAGAGAAGGGCCAACAGGGTCTTGGCTATGCCCTTCTTCCATACTGTCAATGGAGGGCAAGCTGCCATGGGATTGGGTTCAGATTCACCTAAAGTGCACACAAGATACAGACACAAAGAAATGGTCCCAGGATCCAACTTGGGCCTGAACCCCAGAAATGGAGGCACTGGCTGATCTGGCCCAACCCAAGGGAAAGCTCAGGCACAAACCAAGGAGCCCTCGATTTCTTCATCTGTTAAATGAAGGAGCTGGGCCCACATCTCTGATGCTGTATTCAAAGTCCCTCCGAGCTTTGACGTACCTTGACTCCATGGTTCCTTGGGCTACCAATCATAAAGTCAGATTTTCTACATTTTCTATTGCTAAAAGACCCCGAAAAGTCACAACAGAAGAAGCTACAACATTTTCCTCTCTGGGGATCATGTCCTCTGCATTTATTGCAAAGGCCATGTTAGAGTCAGAATGAATGAGGTTTTCCAGTGGAGGGTCTAGAACACTCCCACCCTCTGTGGCTTCCCCTACATTAATCTTGCCCCTAAGGGGTCCCCAAGGAGGGGGTGTTATGGTCTTTCAAATCCACTCTAATTGGTACTGAAAGGGTTATTGGGGTTGAGAACATGGATATTTCCTCTTACTGTGTTGAAACCTGTTTGTGAAGTCAGCAGCAGAGGGGCCTATGGTGAGGCCTCTGGTGAATAAAGGCACATAGTAGGACCTTACTGGGAGTTAGGAGGTCTGAGTGACTTAGAGGGAGCTATTCTCCTTCTTGGGGCCTCAGTTTCCCTGCCCGTCAAGCATTTGGGACTAGATCTCTAAGCTTTTTGCCAGCTCCAGCCTTCTCTGCTCCACATTCTAAGGTTGCTCCTGGCAAGGTGCCCAGACTAGAGGCAGTAATGGTAGAAGAAGAGAGCGCTTGGTGCCTAGAATCCAGGAGACCTAGTGATTCAGACACTGACCTGCTGCAGGCACACTGGGTGTGCCCCTTCTCTTTCCTGTTCCTCAGTTTCACTCTATCAAATGGAGACAATACCTCCTGGGGTAGTTCTGAGAAAAGTACTTTGGGACTAAGCCCTGTAGAAGTGAGAGGGATAAGAATAAGGAAGAGAAGGACGTCGGGGGGACGGCAAGAATGAAGAGGAGGAGGAAGGTGAAGGATGCACCACATTCCCTGCACTGAAAACTTCACTGTGACCAATGTTTGACCAGATGGAGCTCCCAGTCGGGGAACTGGGCCAGACCAGACACAGAGAGGGCAGATCCCCACTGGGCTATGATAAGGGCATCAGAAATGGGGAAGCCCAGTGCTGCGGGAGGGCCAAAGGAGTTTGCTGTGACTGACATGGGAAAGAGAGGTTTCTACTTACTATTAAGGGAGAAAAGGAAACAGCCACAACCGTGATGATCTTACTGAGGGCTGGCCGGAAGCTTTCCAAAGCGCTCTACGCTCGGAGCCCCCCGGAGCTGGAGAGGGACACGGAGTAACACAAATAATAACAACATTAGCGTGTGCGGCGGGCTTCCAGTCCGGCACAGCAGCCCTGAGAGGTAGGCGCCATCACGATTTTCATCTATTATTATTTTAATTTCTCCAATGGAGAAACAAAGGAAAACAGAAATTGAGTGACTTTCCCAGGGTCACATATCTAGCAAGTGTCTGAGCCAGGATTTGAACTCAGGTCTTGATTGCAAATCTAACATTCTCTCTGCTATTACAGGAAAGGAAATTGGTGAAGATCAGAAATGGCTTACCAACGCTCTAAAGGATGGACAAGACTTTAGCTGGGAAAGTGGAGGTGAGCAGACCTGTGAAGCCCAGGGACCAGCCAGGCTTCACCCCTCACCCCAGGGCTCGACTTAAGTGGACAGGAAGGATGCTCCCAGATGAGAAGGCCCCCATCCAGGGCCCTGTGCTCAGGGCATCTGAAAACAAGCCTCTTAAAACTGACAGGGGAGAAAAGCTCTTCCTTCTCAACGCCATTAAGAATGGACGTCAAAGGGAAAATTTATGGTGGAGCTTTGAGGGGGGGCCGGAGGGGGATAGTTTATCTTCTAAATGAAAACTGGGGGAAGACGGTACTTTAGCCGCAGACCTCACAAGGATCTAATTAAAGACCTATTAGTCAAACTAATTCCTGACATGACATGGGCTTGCATTAGACAAACATTGCTGACTTTTCAAACACCCTCTGGGGACTGGGGACTTGGTTGTGTGACATCTATTGATATGTAATTGGGGAAATTGCTGACAATAAATTCTGCAGGGAGGCCCACGGGAAACCGAATTTGTGGCTGGTCTGGGGGACCAGAGGCCCCGCCATAGACAGGAAGCCCAAAGGCCGGCCAGCCCAAGCCTCCGCTCCCACGCTTCCCTGGGCCAATACCGATGTCCCTAACTTGTCTCTCTTGCTGGTGTTCTGACCCAACCTTCCAACCCAAATTTAGCACCACCTCCCCTGGGGAAGCCCTCCATGATCTCCTGGTGAGCAGCAGCCTTCCCTGGTGAACCTCCCTCCCACACCATAGTGACACGTAGTAGTACTCATATGTTTCCCATGAATCTTGGATCAGGGTTGACTTCGGTTCCATAATAGCAGGGCCTGTGTCCTCACACAATAAGCCCTTAAGAAATGTGGATTGTGTTGTGTTGTTCTGTCCTGGGTTGTGTTGCATGTTATACAGTGAATTGCCAGGGTGATAGGATGCCTGAGCTAGGAGAGGCCTTAGAACCTATAGTCAGGAACATCTGAGCGGCCTTAGAGCTCTGCTGGGACAATGACAGGGGGGTCTGCAGTGATGATCACCCCTGCCCTCTCAGTTCATAGAAAACATGTTCACGAAGGCGCAAAAAGGGGAACCATTGCCCCAGTGTCACACACACAGACTCAGTCAGTGCCTGGGTTTCCATCCATGGGAACACAAAGCCGGGCAGGGCCTTCCCATTCTTGTAGCTCAGTCTTCATTTTATAGCCGAGTGAACTCAGGCTCCCCCTCCCAACCTCTGACTCCTAGAATCTCTGGTTTCTATTAAGACTCGACTCTAACGCAGCCTTGTCCTGAACGCCTTTCCTGGTCTCTTCCAGCTACTAGGACTGGCCTATCTAAGGCCACACTCCACCCACTCAGCATGTGTCCACTAACTCCTACTTTCTACCATTTCTCCTCCTGTCCAACGTAAGCTTCTTGAAGCAGGCACTGTTTTTGTTTTTCATCTGTAATTGATCAGAATTGCCTAAAAAGTGCTTGTTGATGGATCACTATCGGCTTCTTCTTCTTCCTTATTTCATCCTCCTCACTCTCAGTAGAACCAGCATAAGAGCCTTGCACATAGTAGGGATGCCATACAGCTACGTGGAATTGAATTGGATTGTCACCATAAAGTCATAGATTTATATCTGGGGGCCATTGAGTTTTGTGCCCTAATTTTTCAGATGAAGCAACTGAGTCCTAGAAGAGGGAAATAGCTTACCCCAAGTCACATGAGCATTCTTGAATAGCCATGCCAGGCTTTGACCCAGGGCCTCTTCTTTCATTTTTCTCTATGATCCTTTCATATCACATGGTCATCACAACTATCACCACCACCATGATGAGATGATATGGGGGCCAGAGTAGGAAGAGGGCTGGATGTCACTGATGGCCCTTTGGAGAGAGAGGCTGATAGCCTTGAACCTGGTCCAACCAGTCTTCCTCCTTGATATGATGGACACATGGGTCTTTCATTGCCTTCCCACTAAAAATGCAGAAGGTCTTTGCTGAGTCTTGCATCTAATCTGTTCTGACTTATTAAACTACTTGGGCATCCAGTCAAAGGGTTGGTTTACTTAAGCATTTGACTGATGAGTATGGCTCCCCAAGACTCTCCATTGTCCTCAAAAGCAGGCTTAAGAGCCCAGGGAGAGAGATGACCCACAAAGAAGAAAAGGTGAGTTATTTTAGGTCTGAGGAGCTCCTGAGGGCCTTCGGTTGTGTCAGAGAGGCCCCTTCCCTCCAGCTAGCTGTCCATCCAAGGGCCTGTTTATTTTGTACCTCAGATTCTGTCCCTGCCCCATCTTCCCCCAGAGGTGAAGGGTCCTGATCAACTATTGACTTCTGCACCATCATTAAATCAATTTATACTTGTACAGGGAGAGGAGCAGGTTTCCCAGCTCAGAGGGGGCAGATTTCTAAACCCTGATGTCATTGGCCAAGATCTGCCCAAGACTGATTAGAACGTACAAGCACTGGATGTGGCTACTTCTAGATTGGGACATAGGAATTTCCAGGGATGGGTACGGCCGTTGGGCAGGCACAGACCAGAGGCAACCTACCCTGAGGGAGACCAGAGAGGATTTGTAGCTGTCACTCTGGTTCAGGTGTGTGAATCTTGTCCAACCCATTCTACCCCCTTATCCACAAAATTAACTCTACTGGACTCTTGGGACTTCTGATTTTCTTGGTCTGGAACGTAGCAATCCCTTCAGCTTCAGGAACCAAAGAGTAAGCAATAACATAATGTATTACTTTGCCAGGCTAGACATACATGGTTTGGAGGTGCTAAGAGGCCTAATGAGGACATTGCCCATCTGTCCATTAATCAGACCATTAACTTGAGTATAAAAATGTCAGCCAAGGACAATCCATTATCTTGAACATTACAGACAGACATGAACCAGTTAAGAATACATCAGGATTGTGTCCAGAGGAGGGCGAGCGGGTCATCAACATGCATATGTTAAGCCCTCACTATGTGCCCAGCACTGTGTTAAGTACTGGAGATTCAAAGACAGGGTCGGTTTGTTTGTTTTTAAGATATGGTGAGGGGATTCAAGACCAGGCTGACTAAAGACCAGTTGAAGGAACTGGGAATATTTAGTCTGAAGCGTGAGGTGAGAGGGAGGGAGACACCCAAGAAGCATCTTGAGTTTGAGGTCAGGAAAGACTCCCTAACAATGTCACCCCAGTGAGAGGGGCTGCACCAGGAAGAGGGCAGCTCCTCCTCCTTGGAGGCTTCAGGGGTCAGACAATGATTGGTCAGGGAGGCCTGGGAAGGGCTTCCAGCTCTGGGGTAAAGATTGCCCTCCAAAGCCCCTTCCAACTTCAGTATTCTAAGATTCTCTTATTTCAGTAGATTTCAGCCTTTCCATAACTCCTTGTTCTGATGTCTTACCCTGATGACCCCAGATCTAGGTTTTTCTCATGGATTTGATAAAAGGTCAGTGGGTCCTTACCTACCTGGAAAGGCTTTGAACTTTGACCTGGTATGGACAGTGTTTCTGATATCCCTCCCAGACCAGTCAATCTAGTAGTGGAGAGGCCCACCACCATTTTGTGTGTTGTCCTCCCCAAAAGAATGTCAACTCTCTGAGGCAGGAGTTCTCATTCCTTCCTTCCTTCCTTCTTTTCTTCCTTCCTTCTTTCCTTCCTTCCTTCCTTCCTTCTTTCCTTCCTTCTTTCCTTCCTTCCTTCCTTCACTTGCTCATTCATTCATTCACTCATTTATTTATTCATTCATTCAGCTATGAATGTATGTATTTGTTGTGCTTGTCTTTATATCCCCAGTGCTTAACACAGTCCCTGGCACATGCTGAGAGCTTGCTAAGTTCTTGTTTCCTCCTTCTTTTGCATTTTACAAATCAGGAAAGTGAGGCTTAGAGGGGACACAGTGCACCTGTGAAGGGTCACACAGCCGGGCTGTGTCCAAGGCGGGATCTTCACTTCTCCACGTCAGGTCTGGCACTCTATCCACATCAACATCTTGCTGCCTCTATGGGAAATAGGGAGGTTACACTAAAAAATGACCACATGGAATTTTCTGAGGATTATTCCCAGAGGCCTTTGAGCCCCTCTGTGAAGGCTTGGGCAGATGCCGTATTATCCTTGACTCTGAGTCCCTTGTGTTGGAAGGGACGTCAGGGGCATCTAGCCCACCTTCAGCCCGAGAGGGATCTTCTTAGCACCATCTCATCCACCTCCGCTTGAAAGAACCTCATCCTCTCTCTGGTGTTTAAGACCCTTCAGTAACTGAGTCCAGATGGCCTTTCAAGGTTTATTACCAATGGCCAACCTGGCCTTCTTCTTCTTCCATCACATGCGATTTCCCATCTCCAGGTCTTTTGTGGGCTTCCACCCCTGCCCGGAATGCACTCCCTCTTCTCCCCTACCTCTCAGAATCCCCAGTTTCATTCAAGGCTCAGCTTAAGCACCCCCTTTTCTCATCCTCCCAGCTGCCAGTGTGCCTTCCTCTATCCCCTCCTTCCACCAACCCCACCAACATGGCTTTGTCCTTCCTTTGTATAGACGTCACACCTATGTGTGTACACATTGTTTTCCAGTCAGCCACCATTTATGAAGCTCCTACTTTGTGCTAAGCATGTGCTACGCTCTGGGGAAACGAGATAGATGAGAAGTTCTTGCTTTCAAAGAGCTCTCAAGTTCAAAGTTCCCTGAAGGCAGGGAACTTCTTCCCTTTGTATCCCCAGTACTAGACACTGAGTAATTGTCTATTAATTGGTAGGTCATTCTCCAGCAAGGTAACCAAGTTCATTGTTGGATAGTGCTGACTATTTTGGTTCAATATTGGTTAAAAACGTGAATAAAGGAATGGATGAATGAAGTTCCCAAAGAGGAAAGACCTTTGTCTGTGACTTCTTTCACTTAATTCTAGGGTGAGGATTGTGCTGGGTGGCAGCCTGGGGGCACCTGCCTCCAGGTAGGGGGATACTCCTTTCATCTGAAGGGATCACCACCCTCCTGCCCTAGTCCTTGAAAGGAGCTCTGTCTCTTTAAGAAATGATCTCTTTGCTCGTCCCATGCAAGCTTTCTTTTGGGGTTTTCCAATGTCTCTATGTTGTCCTTGCACATCAAAGCATGCCTGGAACCAAGCTTGGGGGGTTTAGAAGAGACAGGGGCTTGTAGAATGAAGAAACTGGGAGTTTGAGAATGATCTAGCCCACTTCACTCTGCCCCCCCCCCCATTTAACTGAAGTTCAGAGAGATGGGGGAATTTGCCCAAGGTCACACAGCTTGGTCAGGCAGGGAGGAGAAGCCAGTACTCATCCCCCCCCCCCCCCCAGCCCCCGAATTCCAGGCCAGGGCTCTCACCTCTTCAGTCAAACAAGGAGATGGATCACATGTGAAATATGGGAAGAAAGTCTCCCTCTCGAATGACTTTCCAGGGCGGGGACTAACTTCATTCCCTCCTCCCCAATGCTCTCACCTAGGACTGTCTTTGCTTTGTCCGGGGGCCTTATTTGCCTTTCCTCAGGCCCAGCCAGAACTTTCTCTTCCCTCCCCTGTTCCTTTCTTCTTGCTCCAGGGGAAGATTTGTGGAGTCTGGGAAAAAAGAAAGGAAAAACTATTAGGATTTGAACGCAAAACCACAATTTAAAAAGAGTGTTTATTTTTCTGCAAAGTTTGTTTTTCTTCGAATAGAGGCCAAGACACTCCGTTGACTCGGCCCTGGACCGGCGGGCAGAGGGGATGGAAAAGATTGCTTTATATGGAAGGACTCTGCTGAGTGAGAAACATCAGATCCAAAAGAATGGGGGCATGATTCACGGAACCTCCTCCCCACAGCTGGGGTGGGATGGTAGCAGCAGGAGGAGGAAGAGGAAGAGAAAGGCATGTGGAGATGGTGGAGGGTGGGGAGGAGGAGGAAGAGTGAGAGGAGAAGGAGAAAGAAAGGAAGGAAGAATGATGGAGAGGGGAAAGAAAAGAAGGGGATAAAGAAAGAGAATCAGCAACGAAGAACATTGGGAAAGGCAACGGAAGGTAGGAGAAAGACCACAAGCATCAAACAGAATCAGAGTGGCAGAATGATGGACTCTTGGGCTGGTAACAGACCCCGCAGGTAACCTGCTCCAGTCTATAACCAAAGAGAAAGCTCCCCCCCATGCCTAAAAAGGGCCCCTCCAGTCATTGTTTGATGATGCCTAGTGAGAGGGAACCCACTCTTGCAGAGGCTGCCATTCCATTCTGGGTCAGCTGCCCTTCCAGCTCAGTCTGTGATCCAATGGTCACCACTTCAAAGCAAAATATGCCTCTTTTAAATTTCATTAATTTTCATTAATTTTCAATTTAATTTCAATGTTCTCAGTGGAACATGAAGGCAAGTGCAGAGGGACAAAAAGTCTGATATTCAAAACCCTTCGCAATTTGTGATCAAACTATGGACTGTCCTAATGTGAGATTCAAGGCTTGACAAAGGGCTGTGCTGTTGGAAGGACAAACCTCAAGGTTCTTCCTAGACAGGAAACCAGATGAAATAAGGGACTTGTGGTGAAATAGAAGAAAGATGACTCACGGGTTGTCCTTGATACTCCAAAAAAGTGAGTGGGGTTGGCCTAATAACAATAATAATAATAGCATCTAACATTTGTACAGGACCTACTATGCGCCTACTATGCACTGTACTAAGTGCTTTACAAAAATTATCTCATTTGATCCTCACAACCATCCTGGGAAGTAGATGCTGTTATTCCCATTTCATAATTGAGGAAACTGAGGCGAATAAAGGTTAAGTGACTTGCCCAGGGTCATACAGCTAGTAAGTGTCTGAGGCTGAATTCAAATTCAAGTCTTTGTGACTCTAAACCCAGCATTCTATCCACCTCACCATCTAATTGCCTCACAGTATCCTATTTGATCCTCACAGTAAACCTAGGAGACAGGTGCTATTTATTAACCCCATTTCATAGTTGAGAAAATTGAAGCAGAGAGAAGTTAAGCGACTTGTCCAGGGTCACATAGTTAGTAAGTGGCTGAGGTCAAATTTGAATTCAGGGCTTCTTGACTCCAAGCCCAGCACTGTGGCGCCCTCTAGCTGCCTCTGGTTTCATTATGTGCCCCAATACGTGCAGCATCAAGATGTATTGTGTCACGGGACCATTGGTAATTTTATCTTGTAGTATTATTCATAGTGACCATTTGGAGAGAGAGGGGGGGGGAAGAGAGGGAGAGAGAGAGGGAGGGAGGGAGAGAAGGAGGGAGGGAGAGAGAGAGAGGGAAGAAAGAAAGAAAGAAAGAAAGAAAGAAAGAAAGAAAGAAAGAAAAAGACCTCCATGAAGATCCTTGTCACTAATGTGCTATCATCTATTACATAAGATGAGGAGGCAGAGAAATTCACTAAAGAATTATATAGACTGCTTCAAATTAAGCCATCATATAGAATAATACTTGGTGACAAAAGCAAAATTGGGAATAGAAAAAGATAGCAAAACGTGTGGGGAACTTTGGCAAGGGATGATGAAATGAAAGAGGCTTATAGGCTACTCAGGGACCACACCCTTAGACATTGTGTATACTTCTAGAAGAACCAACCTGGCAAATGATAGACCCCAGAAAGCACTGAATTATATCTCAAAAAAAAAAATTAGGTTGACTATAGAGTACATACATGCATTATTAGACTCAAAACAATTGGTTCCAAAGGCAAGGCTAATTTCTGACTTAGCTAACTGTACAACCAGACTAGTGATGTATTGGAATAAAGATAAAAATTGACAGCAACTAAGAGAAAAAAATAAAAATGAGGAGAACATACGGCATTCAGTTAATGTAACTCCAACCTAACATATATAAAAGCAGCTATTGGCATCAAAGAGAGGGGGATTGGATACAAGAATCAATATTGACAGAAACCATCACTATTTTTATAGAATTTTAATAGATGAAAATCTGTATAAAGATGAGGAGACCTAAAGAGTTTAGAGACCTTCTTATACAGCAAAGATTTATCATCTTGACAAGGTTAGATGTGTGGAAGTCAGAGGCAGCATCTATTTAGAATATAGACTTATGTGTGGAATCTTACAGAAGAAAATGGTAGATTACAAATGGTATCATCTCCCAAAACAGTGAGAAATTGTTGGGAGTTAGGAGTGGGAAGGAACCTCAGAAACCTTTATATAAAATCCAGTTAGTTCAGATCATCCCAAAGGCATTTAAAGTGGAAAATGTCCAACAAGCAAACAAGACGATGAAAGATCTGTAGACATTTTAATGATAATTTTCTCCAAGTCCAGGAAACCTGAAGAATCCCTTAAATGAGATGTGTACTAATGAGCCACCAAGTGGATGAACAGTCTATTAGATCAATCAGTTAACAAGCATGTAGTATTTATTATTCTGTTCCTTGTACTGTGCTAGGCACTGGGGATTCTTCCTTCCTTCCTTCCTTTCTCTTTCTTTCTTTCTTTCTTTCTTTCTTTCTTTCTTTCTTTCTTTCTTTCTTTCTTTCTTCCTTCCTTCCTTCCTTCCTTCTTTCTTCATTCATTCATTCATTTACTTTTAGTTTACAAATTCAGTTCCACAATCCCCTGAGTTTCAAATTTTCTCCCCTTCCCTCTCCTCCCCTCCCCCCATGGCGGCATGCAATCAAATATAGTATCTACAAATACCTTCACATTAAACATTAGTCAGGTTGTAAAGAAGGATTATAACCAATGGAATGAACAATGGGAAAGAGGAAACAAAACAAAACAAGAAAAAGAAAGGGAGCAAGTAGTTTGCTTCAATCTGCATTCAAATTCCATAGTTCTTTCTCTGGATGTGGGCATCTCTTCCCATCATGAGTCTTTTTTTTGTCTTTTAAATGACTTGTTTATTTACTTTTAATTTACAAGATTCAGTTCCACAATCCCCT
>CM053584.1:26082821-26136094 GCA_028627135.1 Pseudochirops cupreus | reverse complement strand
CCTCCCCTCCCCCCTCTTGTGTGTGTGTTTCTGTCTGCCGGTCTGGCTATCTCTCCCTGTCCCGCTAGATTTGAAGCTCCTTATGAGGAGAAGCTGGGTTTTGTTGTTGCTGCTTTTGCGTTGTTTTGGGTCCTCAGCTATCTCATTGTCCAACACTTAGCAGGTAATTTAATAAATACTTGTTGACTTGGCTTGATCCTATGATCCTTGAAATCACAGTGCACAAACAGGCTGATTTAGTCACAGAACCCCAGACTCCCAGAGTTGGAAGGGGACCTTCACAGTCTCCATTTTATCAAAGAAGGAAGAGTGTAGTTGAGGGGGGAAACCCCAAAACATCAGCCCTGTGGGAGAACCTAGGACTCCCTAGAGAGTGTCAGCTAGGACTTTGTCTGGGAAGGATGTCTATTGGCCATGGATCATGTGATGGCCTAAGTAGAGGTCATAATAATAGAAGTGTGTAGGAGGCTGAGCTGGGGAAAGTATAGACCAGGAAAAGTCATATGGGAAGTGATGACCAGGAGCAGGCACTGGGGCCTCACCCCATTTGGTTAAAAGCACTTTGTCCCTTTCTTCAGGGCATTGATTTGATCAATGGCCAGTCCAATTCAAAGTAGAAGGGACAGAAGGGAGAAAAGGCCAGTTTATCCTTTTACTTAGGGCTGACTCTTTCTGGATTGCTCGCTTTTAGTCTCTGACCATTTCAACTGCTCTTAAAGAATTTGATGACAATCACTCCAAGATGTTTGCGCATTGAACATGTGGGTCGAGGATGAGTGGAGGGCCTGAGACCTTTAAAGCGCAAGGAGATATTTTTCCTGAGATGGAGGCTAGAATCAATTACAGAGGCAGACAGACTATACAATTTACTGTTATGCTAAAGATAATTTGAACACTAACCGTGACTCCAGAGATCCATTGGAAGGAGTGCAATAATCCGCTGAAGTCTGACTCCTCTTGTCATTACTGTGGCTCCCTAGACTGAAACACCCTTCTTTCTCCATCATTCCCATAAATATGTCTCCCCATTAGAATCTGAGCCTCTGCAAGACAGAGATTGTCTCTCTTCTGTATTTATACTCTCAGTGCCTAGCAGTGCCTGACATAAAGTAGGTAACATTCATTCATTCAGTCAGTCTATGCCCTCTCCTGGTAGAAAACAATTAGCCAACAGTCTAGATCTACCATTAGTCAATCATCTATCATGAGGCTATGGCTCTTTTCTAAGCCTTGGTTACCAGTGGGACCATTCAGGCTATGTGCTACTCTCTTGTCTTCCAAGGGAGATTACCCATCGCCTTTTGTATAGCAGCATGGTCCCTACCCAAGGCATCCAAACTCTTGATCTATCAAACTCTTTAAACTTAACAGAAAGTAAATGAGTTTAGTTTGGCCTAACTATCTTTTAGTGAGACAATGTTTGTTCCTAGTCATCACTGCATTATTTCCCCGCAAAGGCTCATAGGTGTTCTGTCTGAAAATCCATTCAATGAACCTGTTAAGGAATCAAGGTCAAGATTTCTTATGTGTCATTTCCAGAATCTTCCGTTTAAAATAAATTGGAACAACATCCATCTGCCCATTGTCAGCTTTCTAGAAGGTTCAAAGTGAGGAGACTGAGGCCTACTGGGGGAATATGGTTTGCCCTATACCACAGAGTAGCCACCTGTTGTCCAAGAACAAGAATCTCCCATCTTTCAAGCAATATGATCCTCACACTGCCTTGTGAGGAAGAGAGGGCAGGGATATATGTGCTCATTTTAGAGATAATTCATGGGGTTCCATGTTTCTAAGCTCCTAAGAGGATGACAAGGTTCTCTCAGTCTCCAAAGACTAGTGAGTCTTTCTGTGGCTCTGTGTAGGATATGGAAACAGAGCTGGGTCCATGGGTCCAATGGTCCTGTTTCCCAATTCTAGGAGAGGTGTATCCCCCATGGGTGCTGGTGAGGGGCCCAGCCTTGGAGCTGCACAGGTGCCTGTCAGGGCCTCCTGATCCCCTGGTGCCTCAGGGCTGCTGGGTAGAAGCATCTCTGAATGAGTCTGCCTTTCTATCTTAAAGAGCCTGTTGAAAATAGCCTCTCCTCTCGAGCTGGGAGCCTCATTACTGACAGGCTGCAAAACAATGTTAATTGTCCCCAAGTGGGCAGAACCTCCACTCATGCGGGCAGCAGCAGCGGCTAATTCAGCTGCATGAATATTTATGGAGTATCTCCTAATTAAACCCAGAAATAAAATTTATTCGAGCTAACAGGGCCACCAAGAGACTCAAAGGCCGTGTCAGGAACCAGCCTCTCATTTCCCTGAAGTAGGGCAGTCAGTGCAATATTTGTTTCCAGGGCCAGTATCATTGAGGGAAACGGGCCCATTTCTAAAGTGGGTCAAGTGGCCTGAGCCTAATAACATGGAACATGGAGGATGGCCCAGACAGCTCGGCCACAAGCTTGGCCCCTGTGGCCTCTCACTGGGCAGGGCTGGGTGAGTGTACACAAGGCCACTGAACTAGCAAAACTGTTTATGTTTGAACTAGAGCCGGCTTGGACAATTTGGGGGTAGGGAGAGAAAGGGATTGTCTTCACATTCCCAATGGCAGAGATTCTAACCTGGTTGCTGGGAAGGCAGGGGAACCTTAAGCTTTTACTTAACAAATAGAATGGTGGAGTATTAAGACCCAAGAGTGGGCAAAGACCTCAGAGCCAGCTGGTCCAACCCATACCTGAACAGGAATCCCCCTTCCACTAAGCCTGATGAGTTGTCATGGAGTCTCAGTTGAAGATTCCCAGTGGTAGGAGCCAAAGGGATGGGAAAGGTAACTCATTGAAACAAACTATTCATATTTGGACAGCTCTAATGTTAGGACATACTTCCTGCTGTCAAGCCTAGAAATGGCTCCATTCGATGAACATTAGCATTATCATTATTGTCATTCTCATTGTTATGTTCCTTATTATTCATTACTCTTGTTCATCTGATATTCGAGGGGGTTCAGATAGAAATGGTCCTGGGACAAGTCATTCTCCTATCATCATTCTTTGATGGTTCCTGTTCAGTGGGTGATTGCACAGGTGGATGAAATGATTGCTTTTGTAATCGAATAGAGGTATTAGCATGTAATCTTGTCCTTGGATACCGTAGACAATAATGGATGTAAAACACATTGTGGAAGTTCAAGTCATGCTGTGTGAGTCCTGTATGTAATCACAGGCTCTATGCACGTGAAATGGTGCTGCTGCCGATGGCAATAACATAAAGAAGGCGTTGCCTTATCAAATGCTTACCACAGGCAAACGCTATGGAGAGGACCTTTGAGACACTCCTGTGGCAGACAAGGCAGCAGGGACCATATGTAGCTCGTCTTCATCCCACCTGATGTTAATTTCTTCTACCAGGTCTCTGTCTTTTGAGAACTCTCCATTACACAGAGCTTGTCTGTTGTGCGTCTTGGGTATGGCAACGCTTTCTTCATATTATCATCATCAGTGTCATTTCACATGCATAGAGCCTATGATTACATACAGGACTCACACAGCAGGACTTGAACTTCCACAACGCGTCTTACATTTGTCATTTGGTGTGTCATTTAAGGCAAGACTTGAACCTAAGTCTTTCTGACTCCTAATGCAGCATTCCATCCAAGAAGGCACGAGAAAAGGTGCTGTCCTAGGTACTGAAGACAGATTAAAGCAGCATTAGCTTTGCCTTCAAGAAGCTGACATTCTTCTGGGTCTGCCTACCTCATGCACACAGATAAATAAATTTAGTGTTGAAGAAAGCTAAATTGGAAAAGGTAGAGGCAGCGAAGGAATGCAATCTGTGGCAAGGCATGGAGATGGTAAGTGGAAGCCTCTTGGCAACTCCTCCCATTGTGGGGGAAGAACTTTCTGGTTCTCCCATTGAGAGCCAAACTGAACAAGGCTCTTCCATATTAGAGCCCTTCAGATACTTGAAGATAGCTCTCATGCTCCACCTCTCTTGATTCCCCACCCCTCCACACCCCAGTCTTCTCTTCTCCAAGCTGTATATGGCCAGCTCCTCCACTAAGTCACCCTATGGCATAGACTCAAGGCCTTGCACCATCTTTTGTGGATGCTCTCCAGCTTTCCCCATAAGGTGGCTCCCAGAACTGAACAGGATGATCCAACTATATAACCATCCCCTCCCTATTCCTGGAAGTTCTGTCTTTTACTATCAATCAATCAATCAGTCAATTAGTACTGCCTAAATTCTTGATTTGTATAATCTGCACAGTTAGCCAGCCACACTCCTTTCAACCTTGTGCTTGAGAGATGATGTTTATCCTTAGAGTATTATGAAGTCAGGCAAAGTAATGACTCTGAGAAAAACTAGAAGGTGTAGTATCACTTATCATGGGTTTCCCTTAGTATTGGCAATTCTAGTGGGTCACTCACTAGAGGATAAAGGAATTTTAGAAATCACTGGGTCCAATTTCCCCATTTCACAGATGTGAAAACTGAGGCCCAGGAAGGAGAACTTACTCCAAAGAGTAAGGGACTCACTCCAAAGAGAATAAATAGCTGAGCCAAGACTGGAATCCCTGCCCTTGGCCTTCAGACCCAGTATTCTTCCCATTATTTTTCATGGTCCAAGCCTAAACTCCCAGCTCCCACCCAGGTCCTGAGCATGATAACCTTATAGGCCTTCCGGAGAAGCCCATAAACTTGTGATCTTTATGCACGGTCAGCATGGCAGCCAGATTGTCAACTTCTACTCTTTCCCCCAGTGCCCCAGAGCCCAATAAATCCAGCAAACATCATAAAGTAACACCTACCTCAACCCCTAGCCCCTACCCCTGCCCCTCATCCTCTGGCCTTTGAAAATCCCATCTTAGAGCCAAGGTCATGAAGTCTAGTTGAGATTCTCTGCTCTCCCCTGACGCATAAGCTCAGCTTTCATCCCCTTTAAATCTGAGGGGTGGGATGGGAGTGTTATGGGTCAGAGGTGGGAGGGGGCTTGTTAGTTTATCCCCCCAGCATCAGAAAGCCCAGACACCTCCCCCCACACCCTAATCTTATCTGGTTCCCTGCCTCCGGAAGGGGCCAAGAGGCTCTTGCTGATTCCTCCCTTTCCAAGGTGGGTCTGCTTGTATAACCAGTCCGGGGCCTTGACAATTACCACACCTCTTAAATTTCCAAAGTCAACAAGATGCAGCCAAACAAGGAAACCTTTCCCCCTCATAGCCTCTGGCTGGGACTCCAGTCTGCAAGAAGGAAGCAGCTCAGAAATCAGGGTTAGCTCCCCCTTGTGTTCCCACTGCCCCCAGACTGCCACTCTTGGGCCCAGACCTGGTGCTCCCCTAGGACTGTAGGGTCACTCACCTTTAGAGGGGTAGATGGATAACAAGAGCAGCAGACATTTGAAGGGTCTCAGATGCTCAGAAGGAAGAAAACGGACATGGATCAGCACAGTGTTAGGCACTGTGCTGAGCGCTTTACAAATATTATCTCATTTGATCTTCACAACAATCTCGGGAGGTCGGTGCTATTATTTCATTTCGCATTTCACAGTTGAGGAAACTGAGGCAGACAGAGTGTAAGACCAGATTTGAATGTAGGTCTTCCCTATTTTGGGCCCAGTGCTCTATCCACTGTGCCAACTAGCTGCCCTTTTCAGAACCAAAAGGGATCTCAGAAAAGTCCTGTTCCAGCCTGGATGATAGCGTGGTAGAGGGGAGAAGAACACTTGGAAGGCCAAGGCCCAGAACTGGAATCCTGACTATGCTGCTCATTGCCTGTGGGACTGCGGACATTACACTTAACCTACCTGGGCCTCAATTTCCTACTCTGTAATGACTGAATTGGTCTCTGAGGTCCCTTCCAACTCTAGATGGATGGTCCTATGATCCATGCAGGAATTCCACCAAGCTGCCCACAGGATCTTTCCTTCTCTGCCCCTGCCAGGGCTTCCTAATCCCTTTCTGTGCCCTGGACCCTTTTGGAATCTGGGGAAGCCTATGGGCTCTTCCTCAAAATAAAGTTTTCAAGTTATAGAAGAAAATACATATAATTATAAAGGAAACCAATTCAATGGAAATTCATTTATCTATACCTCTGTCTGTATTGACATTGATCGTCTCTATCTCTATCAATATTTATATCTATCATCTATCTCTGCATATCTCTATCATTTATATCTCCATCAATATCCATATCTTTATTCATTGTCTATCTGTATGTCTATATCCATAGATGTTTCTATCCACATCTATCTATCCATCTATCTATCCATCCATCTATCTATCTATCATCTATCTATCTGTGTCTGTCTGTCTATCTTCCTAGCCATTCATCCATCTATATATCCACCCATCCATCCATCCATCCATCCCTCCATCCATCCATCCATCCATCCATCTATCCATCCATCCATCTATCCATCTATCTATCTATCTATCTATCTATCTATCTATCTATCTATCTATCTATTTATCTATCTAATCTATCTAACTCCAGAACTCTACCCACATCTGTCTACCTACCTATCTCTCTTCTCATCTCTATCCATATCTATCATTTATTCATAACTCTATATCCATGGATATTTCTGTCCATAATCTATCCATATCTACATCCATATGTTGATCCATATCTATCTATCTATAGCTCTATCCTCATAGATATTTCCATCACTATCGACCTATATCTATCTACCTCCATATCTCTATCCATCTCTATCCCTATCTATATCCATATCTCAATCTCTGTCCATATCTATCTAAATCTATCTCTAACCACATCTATCTCTCTCTGTCCATATCACTCTCTCTTTACCTATCTATAACAAGTTTGTGGACCCCTGGCTAAGTGTTCCTTCTCCTAACCAAAACCTGCTCTCAGAAATAATTTGGAATGGGGCATTGGAAGCCCTGAATGTCAGTCTAGTTTCTCCCATGAGCCAGCTATGCTCCTCTGGCTAAGTTCCTTCCCTTTGCCAAGCTCAGACTAGATGATTTCTGAGGTTCCTTCCAGCCCTAAGTCTTATAAACCAATATTCCTCCCTAGTCACATGCCCCCCTTACCACCTGTCCCCCTGCAATGAATCCTGCACAGTCAGGAGTGGAGTTTGGAAAGGAAATTCAGGAACAGCCTCCTTAACCACTCCCTGGGCACTGATCTTCCCCTACAAGCACCCCTCAGGCCTAGGAATGGGATGAGTCAGCCCCTGCTCCACTCTCAGCCTCCATGGGCCACCTGGGGCAGGATTGCTGGCAGGCTGAATTTCATACCTTTTAGTAGTAATCTGCGTAATTCCCTTCATTCCTAAGTCCACAGGCCCCCGGGTGGTTATTTCTGGTCCACAGCTTCCATCCACCTCCTTCTTGGTGAGGCTGGGGCAAGGACAGAGATAGAGATACAGACAGGCACAGAATGGAGCCCTGATGCCCAGGAATGGAACTCTTAGCCCCAGCAGAAAATTCTGGACCCTTTATCACAGGAAATCTTTTCTAGGAGGAAACCATAGCCAAGGAGCCCAGAGCAGAAACTGACCAGGCTTTCTTGGACTCTGCAATCCCAGGTTCCAATCAAGGAATTTTAGAGCTGGGAGGAGACTTAGAACAGGGAATTTCAGGGCTGGGAGGGGCCTGAGAACAGGAAATGTTAGAGCT
The DNA here is from genome assembly GCA_028627135.1 of Pseudochirops cupreus. Classification (NCBI taxonomy): domain Eukaryota; kingdom Metazoa; phylum Chordata; class Mammalia; order Diprotodontia; family Pseudocheiridae; genus Pseudochirops; species Pseudochirops cupreus. The sequence continues at coordinate 26,128,473 of CM053584.1, read as the reverse complement.
AGGAGGGGCCTGAGAACAGGGAATGTCAGCCTGAGTACAGAGAACAGTGAACGTTAGAATGATGAGGGCCCTTAGAACATAGGACATAAAATATCAGTTAGAAAGTTCCTGAGAACATAAGACGTTAGAAATGAATTTGACCCAAACAAACAAAGGAAAATGTATGTGTTAGGCACTTACCGTGTGTCAAACAGCAGCTAGGTGGCGCTGCAGTAGATAGAGAGCTGGGCCTGGAGTCAGGAAGACCTGAGTTCAAAAATGGCCTCAGACACTTCCTAACTGTGTGACCCTGGCCAAGTCACTTCACCCTGTCTGCCTCAGTTTCCTCATCTGTAAAATGAGCTGGAGAAGGAAATGGCAAATCTCAGTACCTCTGCCAAGAAAACCCCAAATAGGGTCATGAAGAGTCAGATACAACTGGAGTGACTGAACAACAATAACGAACATTTCAAACACTGCTAAACACAGGTGATACAAACAAAAAAGTCAAGATAGTTCCATGCTCTCAGAGAGCCACGCTCTTATTGGGGGAAAGCCAAGCCATGGGGCCAGTTGGAAAGGCCCTGGGTCTTAAGGGTGAATGGCCAGGCCCTGAGGCTCTTAGACTAAGGCAGCTGATCAAATGACCACGGTCAGCCTTCTGGTAGCAGCAGAGGCGGCAACCTCTTGCCTGGTGGATGCTGGATGACTGATAGAATGATCATTCCATTGTCATCTATTTGCTGTGAGTGGTCAAGTCTGAGCGACTCCCTGCAGAGGAAGCAGAAAAGTAGGGCTGGGAATCCTAGCCATGAAGAGTCTTTCTGAATGGGAAAGTGAGAATTTGATCCCAGACTCTCTGAATTCTCAGGGTGCATTGAGAGAGGCCTATGGGCCATAGGAAGAGGTGTACTCCTCCTGATGTTTTCTGGCTAGGCCACAGCTGGGGCAGTCCGTCCAGTTTGGAGTACCACATTGAACCCAGAACCCACTGAGAAGCTGAACAGTACCTGAAGGAGGGCAGTCAAGATGGGTGTGGGATGTGAATTAGAGAGCAGGAAGTTCCTAGGAACTAGAACATTTGGCCTGGAGAAGAGAGGGTTCTGATGGAAGATGTTAACCCTTTATAAATTATCTCAGGCTGCCACATGTGAGAGGGATCCAAGGTGTTCTTCTAGGACCCCTTGGGGAAGAAGAAAATGAGCAGAAGTTACAGATGGCAATTTCAGTGAAAGGAATGACTGCCTAACAATGAAAGCTGTCCATTGTGGGGGGCAATGGGAGGCCTCAGGAGGCAGGGATTTCCCCATCACTGGAGGTCTTCCAAAGAAGGCTGGCTGACCCTTTTCTGGGATTACATTAAAGGGAATTCCTGTTTAGGGAGCCCAGATAAGCTCAAAGGCCTTTTCAAGGTCTAGGGCTCCATAAGGACCCTCTCCTCTCTCTCGAGCTGCCTCTGGGGCCTCCAATCCAGCAGATGACTTTGGCTCTGCCCTCTCCTCCTTAATTTTCCCAAGCCCTATGTTATTCAAGGGAAATGGGACCCACATGGTTCTCATTCACCTGCATTTAAACCATCAAAAGGTTTTGTGAGAGTCATTTGATGTTTGGTGAGCATTCAGAGGATTTTAATGACCTTTCCTAGGCACTTTTTCTACTTCTCAAAACAGGAAATCAGGCTGTGCACCACATCCACCATTCTGGGTAGCTTTTCCTCACTCAAAGGAATGGGATTTCACTATGACAAGATGTTGAAACAACGTGACAAAAGGCGTTAGGAACCCATCCACACTCAGGCTCCCAGGCTCTGAGGCCACTTGTTCCTGGTCCCTGGATGTCCCTTTCCCACCCTGTTTTGGGGCCCTAGACCTGTGCCATCCAAACATGATGTCTGGTGAAATTTCTCATCACAGTCCACTGGGCTCAGGTGTACAGAATCCAGTTGGCTGGTTACTCAAGATGATGCTGCTCAGACAGTCCTCTCAGGGACACCCAGATCCTTTCTCCTTCCTGAAACCAAATCCAGCCTTCTATGGATCCACAGCCAGAGTTATCCAAACCTCACTCCCAGTGACCATAAACTCTCAACTCCCACAGTCTCTTCACTTTCTAACCTCCGTCTCTCCTCTCCCCCCTCCCTCCCTCTCTCCTTCTTTCTCCTTTTTCTCTTCTTTTTTCTTTCTCTCTCCTCTCAATCTTCCTCTTTATTTCCTCTCTTCTTACATCCTCTCTCCCTTCTCTCTTCTCACCCTTCCTTTTTTCCTTCCTCTATCTTTTCTCTCTTCTCCTATATTCACTCTCTCCCCCTCTCCTCTTTCTTTTTCTCCCTTCCCTCCTTGATCACCCTCCCTCTCTCTTGCTTCTTCAGCTATTGTGACTTTCCATTTCTCTATCCCCCTCTTCTCTCTCCCTCTCTTTTCCTTTACTCTCTCTTCTTCTCTCTTCCTCTCTCCATCAATCTTTCCCCTCTTCTCTTTACCTCTTTTCTCTGTTCCCTCTTTTTCTCTTCCTCTCTCTATCTCTCCATCAATCTTTCCCCTCTTCTCCTTACCTCTCCTCTCTCTTTCCTCTTTTTTCTCTCCCTCTCTCTTTCTCTTTTCACCTCTCTCCCCTCTTCTCACTCTTCTTCCCTCCTTTTCTCTCTTTCCTCATCTCTCTCCCTTTTCTTTTCATCTCTCTCCCCTCTCTTCTGTTTTAATCTCCTCTCTCTATTCTCTTTTCCTATCTCCAATTTTTCTTCACCTCTCCTCTTCCTCGCTCCCTCTTTCTTTCCCTATCTCTTTTCCCCACTCTCTTCTTCTCTTGTTTTCCTTTTCTCTCTCATCACAGACTTGTCTTATGATTTGCCAACCCTCTCGTCAATACACCACTGCTCCCAATAGCTCTTAGAACACTCAGGACCAAACTCCCAAGATCTGGGACTGGTTTCCTAGCCCTGGATGAACTACAAGTTTGGTTTAACAAGATGATCTTTCCTTTATTTCTGGGGGTGGGAGTGGGAGTGGGGGGCATTAACAACAGCAGGACTCTGTGAATCCATAGTCTGAGGGGCTCCCCCTTTGGGTTCTATCAACAAGAGCTCATATAATCACTCACCCTGGCATTCAAGGCTCCTACAGTCCAGCAACAACTAATCATTTCAGCCAGATTTCTTTCTCATTCCCACCCTTTACCCTTGCTCTCCTCTGGCCACATCTCAATACATATATATACATGCGTTGTACACATGCATGTGCACACACACACTGAATGATGACTCCTCTGTGTGATAATTCCCCTTGATACCCGACTGCACACCCTGGACACAAGAGGGATTTTTCTTGGTTCCATTTGCTTGTTTATCTTTCTATAACTCCCCCTACCTCCCCCCCACTTTGAAAAGTGCCAAGGAACAGAAAAATGCTAGAGTGGCATGAGAACTTAGAACATAGAACATAGAATTTCAGAGTTGGAAGGGTTTGTAGAGTGGAGACCAAAGAATGTCGGAGCTTAATGGACCTAACAGGAACAGAGCCCAAGTGTTTCTTTTTCTATGCCCTCTCCCCTGTCCACTGGCAGATATTTAATGCCTTGAATTGGCACCAAGAAATAGGCAGATTGTGTGCCTCAGTTTCCCCAAGCTAAAATGGGCCCCTGCTCAGGAGTCAGCAGCCCACCCCATAGGAGGATCGGTGGAATATAAGGAGTGGGGAAAAGAGAGGATGGGAAATGGGAAGAAAGACAGTTTGTATCCAAGATGGGGGAAAACTGGCTCTCATTAGCAGGCTCTGGAATGACAGCAATCCTAGGGGAGCTCCCCTCCCCTGGGTTACCCACTCCACCCCCCACCACAGGAGGGCCCGGGTCAGCTCAGAGGGGAGGAGGTGGGAGACATCTAGAGAGCAGCCGGGCAGGCACTTAGCCTGGGCCTGTGCAATAATCCCTGCCTTTGTCCAGGCCTTTGTCTACACAGTGCACCTGGTCCTCGGGCGGCCCACTCTTCAGGTAGCTGTGGCTCCCAGAGGCCCTGGGCGGCCCCACTGAGAGAGAGACGCCAACCCTGGGCCTCCCAGGGCACTGACCCCTTTGTCCTGTTCCCCAGCTGTAATTACGTCCTAATAGAGCAACTAATGGTTTCTCTTTCTTTCCACACGTTTAAGAGGTGTCTGATGGGGCTGGGAAATTGGTCTGAAACCCAGAGCTCACTGGCTGGGTGGTGGTGGCTGAAGGGCCTGTCCCCTCGGTGCCCCCCTTAATGGCCAGGGAGGCTGATAATAACTGCCATTTCTATAGGCCTTGGAGGTTCCAAAAGCCCGTTCCTCAGCCCAGCCTTGGGAGGCAGTGAGGAGCAGGAAAAAGAAAGGGGTGGGCAGGGAGGAAGAAGGGGAAAGGGGTTGAGAAGAAGGGGGGAGGGGAGATAAAGTGGGGCAGGGAGTCAGAGAAGCTGGAGTACACCAGTGACTCTGCCACCTGTTTGTCCCTAAGCCAGTCACTCCACTTACCTGAGCCTGTTTCCTCACCTATAAAATAAGGGAGTTGGACTCACTGGTCCCTTCTGGTGCTAAAACTTGCTCCCTGTACAGCCTTTGGTAAGTTTGCTCCCTTCTCTGGGCCTCAATTCCAAGCCATCTGTGGAATAAGAACATTGAACTCAATGCCTTCTAAAGTCCTTTCTGATCCCTTGTCTTGCCAAGGTCACCAGCTAGTAGGAGAATTACAGGACCATGTAAAGTCCAGGGCCCCATCCATGGAGCCACCCTGCCTCTAAAGCCTCAGAGCTGGGGTGCCAGCTAAGGTTTGCTGACTCTAGTGCTCTTTTCTCAACTTTTCTTCGCTTCTCTTGGCCTGGGGACAATAACACTGATTTCCCCTCACCTGACAAAGTGGTTATGAAGCTCTGATGAAATAATTGTATGTACTTTGTAAACTCTTATCCACCAGAGAAATTTTATCTCCTGTTGCCATCTTAATAGCAGGGAATTAACTGATTTACTCAGGGCCAGTCAGACAACAAGTGTTTAATAAGGGTCACTGCACACAGGTAATCAGCATCATATGCAGGACTGAAACCCAGATGGCCTAGCTCCAAGACCATCCCTCTTTCTTTTGTGCCAAGTGGATATTCAGTCATCTGAGTTGCATCCAACTCTTCCTGACCCCATCCAGGGTTTTCTTGGCAGAGATACTGGAGTGGCTTGCCATTTCCTTCTCCAGTTTATTTGACAGATGAGGAAACTGAGGCAGCGTGAAGTGACTTACCTAAGGTCACACATCTACTAAGTGTCTGAGGCTGGATTTGAATTCAGGTCTTCCTGACTCCAGGCCTGATGTTCTATCCACTGTGCCACTTAGGTGTACTAAGTAAGAGACTCCCAAAACAGTCTCTTCCAGAAGCTTACGCTGATTAACCTAACTATACAGTCAGCCTACTCACTACCAGGGGCTCCATCAGGTGCTGACCATGGGTGTCCTTCTATCACATTGTTTCCTTGTGGATTCAGAATGTTAGAATTGGGCAGATGGCCCTCGGAGAGCATCCTTAACCAGAAACTCTCTCCACCTACCCAGTGTATCCCCACAGCTATCTGAACCCCTCCATAGATGAAAATTCACTGCCTTTCAGAAGCACAGACTCTCTGAGTTGGCAGAGACCCCAGAAGCACCTAGTCCTACTACACTTCACTGAGAATCCCAACTATAGCATCCCAGGCAAGTGCTCATGCTATCCCTCTCCATGAGGGTCAGCTCATCTTACTGTTGGACAGAGTCCATGACCAGAGGTTTCTTTGTATTGAGTTGAAATCTACCTTCTAACGCTTCCCTCACTGATCCTAGTTCATAGAACTGGAAGAGGCCTTGGAGATTAACTGTCAAACTCACCCAATTTACAGGGGAGGAAACTGAGGCTCAGAGATGACTGAGGTCAGATAGCTAGTAAGAAGCAGAAGGAGCTGAGACTCAAGCCAGGTCTCCTGACTGCTAGCCCTACTCAGTTCAAGAAGCATTTATTAATGTGCCCAGCACTGTGCCAAGTGGGTAGGGATGAAAAGAAGGGCAATAAATAATCCCTGCTTTCAAGGAGTGACCACATTTAAATTTCTGTCATTGCTGCCATAGTGAGGGAGGGAGGAGGGAGTCCATACAGAACAAATCTGCTCCCTCAACTCAAACTACCAACATTTAACACCTGTGTGCACTGTGATTCAGACACCAGCAAAATAGATTGATATGTAAGAAAGCCGTGTGATTCAGTGGAAAGCTTAATGGCTCTGGAGTCAGAGGAAAGGAGTTTGAATCCTACGTTCATGACATGGAGTAAGGCACAACTTCTCTGGGACTCAATTTCTCATCTGTAAAATGAGTGGGTTGGACTTGATGGTCTCTGAGTTGAAACAGTCCCTACCCTCAAAGAAGATATCCCTTCCATCCTTGTGGCCTCCCCTAGGAAAGCTCTTCAGATATCCAAAGACAGTGATCAGATCTTGTGTAGAGGTTTTGTCTCCCTAACTAGACTGTGAACTCCCCAAGGACAGATACTGTGTATCCTCTGTCTACCTCCTCTCTCCTCTAAAGTGACATCCACCACTAGTGGGGGCTTAAGAAATATTTGATGAAGTCACCATTCAAATAAGTGGAATGGTAACATTTACTTATACAGAAACAGTCTTAAATACCTGTTATAAACATCTCCTGGTTTCCCAGCTGCTAATGTGTTCCCAAGGTTATGTTGTATCCATTTTGTGAGTGTTTGACCCACAACTGTATTTGTGAACAATTCAAGGAGAGGGATTGTTTCACTTTAGTCTTTGGATCCTCGGTACCTAGAACAGGGCCTGGCATAGTAGGCACTCAATACTGGTTGATTGTTGCTTGAGTGCAGCTTAATCCTCTTCCCTCTGAGGTCAGAGATATACAAAGAGCAAGACATCCTGGGTCCTGCTCAAGGAGAGGTGAAAAAATGGATGCAAGACAACAGAAGGGTGGAAGGTGGGGGGGGGGGGGGGGGTTGGACAGCCACAATGTTAGGGATTCTGTATGAAGCACTGGGGTGAACCCAGGCTCTGTTGAGGTCCTCCATTGGAATTCTGACTCTGACACTTAGTAGCTGAGTTACCTTGGGTAAGTCCCTTCCTCTTCCTAGGCCTCAGTTTCCTCATCTGTAAAACTGAAGGAATGATCCCTGCTCAGCCTCCCTCATAGGCATGAGGTCTCCGTGAATCGAGCTGTTGCTCAGATAAAAGTATTATTTAATTGTCCCAATGTCTTAAGGTTGTCTGTGCTATGAGAAGCCATCATTGTCTGTAGCTGAAGGGTAGAGAGACAGATTTCTTTTGCTTCACCCCATAGGGAAGAAAAAAGAGTGACTGAGGTGGGAGTTCACAGGAGGGTAAGGAAACTGAGGGAGAGGTAAAGTTATTTATCTAAGGTCACACAGACCACACTGGCTCCTGTTGTTTAGCTTAGAAACCCCCAGAATCCCAGAGCTGGAAGGGAGCTCACCAGCTACTGAGTCTAAGCTCTCACTTTAAAGGTGAGAAAAATGAGTCTCAAAGGGAAGAGATGTATCCAAGGTCCCTTAGACAACAAGTTACAGATCTTGACTTCAAAGCCAGATCCCTTGCTTCCAAGCCTGGAACTCTGCCCTTATCCCCTGCCTCCAAAACCCCAAGAAGAAGTCTGTTCAATGATGGAGAATTTTCTTTCTTATGAAGTGATGAATTCCACTTTGGGACAGACAAACGGGGGTAGGAGAGACAGACAGAGACAGAGAGACACAGAGAGACAGAGACAGAGAGATAGAGGCACAGAGACAGAGAGAGAGAAAGAGAGAGAGAGAGAGAGAAGCTGAGGTGGGATTACCTGGGAGTTACTCCTAGAGGCTGGAATCTGTATCTGAAGCAAAGCCAGGTGGACAGAGGGACTCCCATATGTTGGGTGGAAGGGCCACCGGATTGGTTCTCATGGAGCTTTGAGTTGTTGGCTGTGTAACCTGAGGCAAGTCTTTCCTCAGAGCTGGAAGACTTCAGCATCCCGAGATTCTTGTCCCTGCCCTGAAAAAGGATTCCTGGCTACCACACATCTAGGTTTGCTCTTTCCCTGATGCTCCTTAGCTCCAATCACCCTTCGATGGTCCTCCCTTGGATCTAGGAGGGGCGTGGCTTAGGACCATGTCCCTCCCCTCTGCCCCCCATTGCTCCAATGCTGCTGGTCCTTTCTGAGGTCTCATGATCCCCAGCAGTGGAAGTCCACATACCTGTGAGGCCCTCCCAAGAGCCAAACCCAAACCTAACTCCATGGCTTTCTGCATCAATCTCCCTCTATCTCTGGCAGAGAATGCTTTTTCCGGTTTTTGTGTCTCTGTCTTTGTGTCTATCACTGTCTGTCCTCTCCCTCCCCTCCTCCATCCCCCTCTCCCTTCTCCCTAGTTTTCCTCCCATCTCCCCTTATTAGAGGCCAATGCTAAGGGTGTGGTACAGGCTTATGGATCAGTGAATCATCCTCACTATAGTATTAAATGGACTGAGACATTTTACGTTTCTTTGTTTCATAGGTTGCCATGGCCCAAAAGATTTCACCCCCAAGTGGCTACTGGGAATGTGCCTCTCCATGGTTGAGGCTGGTCTGTTTCTGAGGTCATACTCTAGGCCTTTTCAGTCTGGTACAACATGTGCCCACTGGTATAACCTTTGAGAAGCCAGGCTTATCTACCTTACCTACACCACGGTGAGGTGTCAGAAGAGGTTGTACTTGTGGATTTATAGAAAATAAATTCAAGCTAATTTGTTGGGAACTGGGTAGGGGAGAGAGAGGGAGGCAGAGGGAAGGAGAGAGACAGAAACAGAGAGACAGAGAGAAGAAGTAGGAGGAGGAGGAGGAAGGAGAGAGAGAAGGAGAGAGGAAGAAAGAGGGAAGAAGGGAGGGAGGAAAAGGGAGACAGAGAGAGAAAGGAGGGAAGGAGACAGAGAGGAAGAAAGAGAGGGAGAGAAATGAGATAGAGACAGAGACAGAGAGAGAGAGAGACAGGGGCAGAGAGAGAGACAAAGAGAGAGTACATACTGGTGGGTAGGTAGGGAAATGGGGGAGGGAGGAACTAGCAGTTAAGGAAAGCAGGAAAGCCTCATAGAGGCCTTTCAATGTCTAAGCCAGCTGTAGTTTCTAAGAGGTATAGATAAAGAGGAAGCCATAGCGGTCATGAAAGACAACCCATACAAAGGTATATTGTAATGAGAGGTGAAACATGGTGCAAGGCCAGATTGCCTAGAGCGACCACAGGGGCAGGAAGCCAGGAAAGGCATGCTGGGCCAGATGACCAAAGGCCCTAAGTGCCAGCAAGGAGCTTCTCTTAGATTCTAAGGACAATTGGGAGCCACAGGACCTTCTTGAGTGGGGGAGTGACTTCGGGAATATCATGCAGGTAGCCACGTGGAGGATAGATAGAGAGGAGAGAGAATCAAGTCAAAGGAGACCAGTTAGGAAACTCACCTCATAATCCAGGTAAGGGGATTGAGGGTTTGTCCTTGGGTGAAGAGGAGAGAAGGGACATATCTGGGATTTGCTGCAGATGGAGCAGAGGTAAGTTGGTAAGTGATTGGATACATGTGGAAAATGTGCTGAGCAGTCCAGGACGCACCGGGGCCATTTGTAGCTGCCTTGGGTGACAGAGGAAAGGATGGGGGTGACTACAGAAGGAAGATGCCTGCTTCTCTGTGGCCCAGCCCAGAGCCGGGGCATCCCCTGGCCCCAGGGAGGGTCTCACAGTGCTTGGGCTTCATGCACTTCCAGGTACACAGTAGGCACTTAAGAAATGCTTGTTAATTGGCTGATTGGTTGTCTGTATTGAATCTTAAGCCTATGCATTTATTATGTGAATCCATCAGACCCAGGCCCCAACAAACTGGGAGCGCACTTTCCAAAGCTTCTACTGTTAACTAAGGGGCTTAAAAATGTAAACACAAACAATAACATTTATTAAGCACCTACTGTGTGCAGACCCCTGCTGGGGGTGGGAGAAGAGCCGTGGGCCCTGCCCTCCCATGAGCTTCCACTCTCTGAAGGGGGAATCCTGACGTCAGCACTGCCTCCCCCAGGGCTGGGGGCCTGGAGGGGGAGGGTGGCATCTTTACCACTGGTGCTCGGGGGCAGCAGGCAGAAGCCCCTTTACCAGCCGGACGTCTGGAGGGCTCTTTCTCAACCTCGGGGAGCCTATGCCCCTCACTCTTGGCTGGAGGCAGGAGGCTGGTACCCGGGCACTGTCACGTGGTTCTGGCTGGTCAGGGGCCAAGCGAGAAAATGCAAACACATTATCCACTCCAGCAAATGCAATCTGCTCCCAAGGGCTGACAATTAGGCTGCCGGCCCACTGGGCCTCACACTTGACTTAGGAAAATGATCACTCAGCAGCTGAGGCCCAGAGAGAGGAGGGCTCTGCTGGCAGCCCCCACCACTCCGCTTGTACCCACAGCCACACTCACAGGCTTGAGCCTCATAGAGGCAGTGGCTTTCCCAGGGTAGGAAATACCTTCCTGACTTCAGATCTTGGGACCTCAGAGGTCATCTGCTCCTAAGCCCCCCTCCCCATTTTAGAGATGAAGAAGAATGTGAGATTCAAGGAGGTCCCCTTACTTGCACAGGATTACACCAGAAGTACAGAAGAGGGATTTGAACCCAGGTTCTCTGACATCAAATCCAGCATTCTTGTCTGCTGCGTCCCACACAGCCTGACCCAGAACTCTGCTAGGGATGTGATGACCAACAAAATGGGCAGTGACAGAATGACAGGCCTGGGCAGTGGCAAGGGCCCCTAGATGTCATCCAGCCATCTCAAGAGCCTGGGAAACACACTTCCAATCGTGAGGCCGCTACTAGTTCCTATGCAGCCTGAGTCTCAGATCATTCTATAAAATGGGGCCATAAGCCTTGCCCTGTCTATCACAACCAGGGCTGCTGTGAAGGTTCTTTAAAGCCTTGTAAACTACCGAGCATCTCATGAGCATCATTCCACAGAGCAAGGCAATGAGCATTTATTGAGTGCCTACTGTTTGCAGGGCCTTCCTTATATATATTCAATGCTGGGGATGCAGAGATAAAAAGAGAATGACTAGGCCTTGGGCTCAGGATCCTATAATTGCCTTGAAGTAAGGAGAGTCCCTGGGTTACTCTGGTACCTGGTGGGCAAAGGGGAGAGTGAGACCTGTGAGAGCCTGCACAGGGGCCACAGGCTGAATGAAGGACTCAACAAGTGTGTGGCCCATGGAATCTCCTGACTTCTGAACCTCTGTAAGGCTTCCCTCCCCGAACGGTCCCACAACTCTAAACTCCGTAGATGGCCATGGGCAAAGAATCCATAGCCCTCTGGTCCTGGGCCTCTCTGGGATGACTGAGGCTGGATCTGGGCCAGCAAACTCCCCATCCAAGGACCCTATTCTCAAAGCCCAGATCTGGAGATCCAGCCAGAGCCTAGCTCGGGCCGGGGGGGATGGGAGGAGAGGCAGGCAGGAAGAGACAGGGTCCCAGGTCTCCTGGAATTGGACCCAGGAGGAAGGGCTAGAGGGACAGGTCAAGAACAGCTGGGAGGAGCTGGCAATCTTGGGGACAGACTCTGTTTTGGGCAAAACTCAGGGTATTAAGTGAGGGGGGCTAGGGTGTCAGAGCCCAGCTAGGGCCTGGGGGAAGGGCTGCCCCCCTCCCCTTTTGCCTCTCTCACCAACACATGTGGCCTGGCTCTTCCCCTTCCTCCTTCTCCTTGAAAGGGGTCTGGATCATTTGGAAACCATTTGGCTCCATATGGATCGTTTTTGAGGTAATACTTGGTAATTCACTCTGTTTCCCACTTGTTTTTTTTTATTGAAAAGGCTGATTCTGTGTGTGTGTCCTGGGAAGGGGGGGTTAACTTAAGGGGGCTGTAAGACATTGTGACAGAGGCTTGCAGGAGACAGAAATGGTGAGAGACTATGAGAAATGGAAGAAGAAACAAAGACAAGGGAAACTGAGGTAGTGAAAGGGGCAAAGACAAAGAAAGACCAGGGGGATGGAGACAGAAATGAAGAAACTCTGTGTGTGTGTGTGTGTGTGTGTGTGTGTGTGTGTGTGTGTGTGTGTGTGTGTGTGTGTGTGTGTGTGAGAGAGAGAGAGAGAGAGAGAGAGAGAGAGAGAGAGAGAGAAAGAGAGAGAGAGAGAGAGGGAGGGAGAGACAGACAGAGACAGAGAGAGGAGAGAGAGACACAGAGAAACAGAAAGACAGAGACAGAGAGCACATACACATAAAGTGAGAGAAGAATGGAAAGGGGACAGAAACAGACAGTGAGAAACTGAGAAAAGAAACAGAGACAATGAGGGACAGAGAGATGGTGAAAACCATCAGCCCCTGCATTACATGAGAGCAGGAATTATCTTTGAACCAGCTCTGGGCTCAGTAGACTATATACAGTAGGTGCTTACTCGAACAAGTTAACGTAAAGTTGGATTCCCTAATTGTCTCTTTCCCTCGCTGTCATGGCATTTGCCAGAGGAGGGAAGTAAGGGCCAGGAAAGGAATGCTCCCAAGGGGCCTGCAGTGAATCCAGGGCAAGGCTGAAGCCCTTCCCTTGCACCCATTCCCAGGTCCACGGCCACTGAGGCCTGACACAGTCTACACATCACCACTTCCTTGCTGTGTGATTGGACAATCAGCCCTTCTCTCCATCTCATCTGTTCAGTGGGCACAGTAACTCTCACTCTCCCTCCAAGGTCTGTTGGAAAAATGCTTAAATCCTTTAAGAAACCCAGAGATTAGGCCAGCTGTTCTCTCAAACTCTGCATTCTTAGGTTTGGTGGAGTAAGTGAGTGGTGCATGTAGGGGACAGAGAAAGAGATAGAGAGAAGCAGTGAGTGACAGAGAGACAGAGACAAAAAGAAATTCAGAGACAGAAACAAGGAACAACAGAGAGAGATACAGAGAAAGACAGAGACAGGCAGAGGCAGAGACATAGACAGAGAGAGACACACACACACAGAGACAGAGACAGAGATAGAGACAGAATGAACCAAAGCTTGTGCCCTGGGTTGCAGGCCAGGATGAGGCCTCAGAAGACCTTGGCAATGTTTGAAGATTCTATGTGCTAAGAACAGAGCAGGCATTTAATAAAGGTCTAGCAGGACTCCAATCTCTTCAATCCCCAACCTGATCCCCCAAACCCATAAAAGAGCTGGGGCTCTTAGTGGACTGAAATAACAACAAAATAGAGCAGCCCCAAAAGATGCATGCTCTTCAGGGGTAGATGATGAGAAGGCTGTTGGCCCCCAGCTGCCCTGGCCAGCCCCCAACAGGGGTATCCAAGGCACAGGGTTCAGTGCTGGCCACATGTGTTAGTAAGCACTTTGTAAATTCAAGACTGCTTTATAAACTGCAAAGCCCCTTAACTGCTCTAAAGCCCTTTGTAGACTGTAAAGCGCTTGTGAAGGGTGAAGCCCCTTGTAAATTGCAGAGAGCTTTTCAAGCCATAAATCCTTTTTACCAACTATAAAACCCTTTGACAACTCTAAAGAGCTCTGTATACAATAAAGCTCTGGATCCCCCAAAAGAGACTATTATAGTTCTTCTGCCCCCTCCCATACCCGAATACCCATCTGAGACCCTTTAGCAGCTCATGGGGACCACGGACAGGGCCTTTACTCTCACTTCTCCACCATCCCTCCTCAACATCCTCCCACCCCTTGATAGTTCCTTTGCCTCCAGGGGCCTGGCTGGGTCACTCTGGGTACAAAATGTCTTTGTCTATTGTGCTCCCCAGCAGCCCATCTTTCCTCTATTGAGGCAGGAAATAAGAGGGGAGAAATCCCCTAGGGTTACAGGCCAGGAATATTTGTCCACTAAATTGCAGGCAGATTTCCCAAGCCCTAATCTCTCTTCTTCTGCTACAGTGTGGGAGAGGGTAGCCTAGGTTTCTGCTATTGGTGGGCTCTCAGGTTCACCCCAGAGATAAGAGCTGCTCATTATCACAGTCCCCATTCCTCTAGGGTTCTAAGATTTACAAGAGCTGGAAGTGACCTCAGAGTCCAACCCCTCTTACAGATAAGGAAACTGAGTCCCAGGGTTATAAAGTAACTTGTACATGTAGTAAGCATTTTGGGACTGCTTTGGGACTTGAGCCTAGGTCTTTCTTACTCCAAGTCCAGCACTCTGTCCTCCACATTAGAGGGTCTGTCTTCCTTTCCTTCTCTTCCCCCTCTCCCCTCCCACAACAACCTTGAGAGAGAGAAACTGAGCAAGCCTTATTGTGGCCATTTTGCTGATGAGGAACTGAGTCTCAGAGAGGGTCAGTGGATTTTTTAAGGTCACACAGCAATCAAGCAGTGGCACCAGTGATGAAAATTACTCAGGATAAAGGGCCAAGCATGGCATCTTGTTTCCAGTGTGGAAAGTGGGGAAGCATCTTCTCCCTCCCACTGCCCTTCCCCCCAGGTCAGAACACTTGCCCCAATCACACTGAGGGCACTTCCTGGAGAGCCCCAAGCTGCACAGGTTACCTTGACTACACACTTCTTGGAGGCTGGTGGGGTTTGAATCCTGACTATGCTGATGATTAGATATGTGACCTTTCCCTCTCCCTCTCTGACCTGTCCTCTTCTGTCAAATGAGGAGGTTGCACTGGCTGATACCAAAGCTATGGTCTGTGATGTAAATAGAAGATGATCCTATGCTCCTAAGCTCCGTCCCATCTCTGAGCTTCAGTTTCTTCATCTGTGAAGTGGGGACGACCACCTTCGACCTTCCTCCTCCCTCGCAGGGCTGCTGCAGAGAAGGGACTTTGGAAGGGGAGAGTGCCATGGCCTCAGGGGTTGTTAGGGTCACTGCTGTTATTCAGAGTCCTGGTTGGCCCGCCATCCCTCCCTCTGTTCTTCCCACCTTCCAGCCCTGGGCTCCCTTCTTTGTCCCCAGTGTCAGCAGCTAAGGGTCTTGCTCAGCAACAGCGACATCTGCTGGTACTGGTCAGGAAGTGCTTGGGGAAAGGGTGGGGCTGAGCCAGGGAAAAGGTGGTGTTGGGGCAGGATCAGAGAGGGGAGAGGGGTTTGCATACATTCAGACTACCAGAGTTGGAAGGGACCTCCTTTGGGCTTTTTTTTTTTTACAAATAGGGAAACTGAGGCCAAGAGGGGATTAGAGACTTGCCCAAGTTCACTCCACTCACTGTGATCTCTCTCTGGGCTTCAGCCTTCCTTCCTGTGTATACAATAGGTTGGATGAGATGGTCCCTTTTACCAGGATGACTATGACTCAGCAGAACAGGTCAATGTGGCATGGGGCCTGATCCACCTGGTAAGGATTGGCTCCCATGGCAGAAGGGCTGGGACCTTGATCAGGGCAGGCCTGAAGTGAAGATTCAGAACAAGGCCCTGAGTATGAGGTCACTGGTTTCTGAGTTTACCCACTGAGGCCAAGGCACAAAGTAGAGGCCTAAAGACAAACCCTGGGTGCTGGAGTCCAAAAGAATCTGAGCTCATTCATGGGCAAGTCAGACTTGGACAAAAATCCCTTGTCTATCATGGCATGCTCTGCCTGGGGTCCTCCATGGACAGGGAGCCTACCCCTTCCGGGGCAGTCCCTCCCCCTCCACTTCCAGGGGAAGCCCCCCCTCCTAGAGACAGTAAACTCTTCCAGACCTCAAAACACCATCTGCCCCAGTTCTCTGGGTCCTGCCCTCTGGGAGGAGAACAAGGCTGAGCCCTCTTCTATTGATCAACCCTTAGGATACTGAGCCCAGCTGTCTTGTCCTGATCCCCCCCAGCCCCCAGCCTTCTCTGGTCCAGGTTAAGTACCTCTATTTTGGACCTCAGATTGAAGGGGCATGAGCCTGTTTTGTCCAAACTCTTTACTTTACATGCGAGGCAAGTGATGCCTCGTTCATCTAAGTGACTTACTCAGTCACACAACCAACAAAATTGAGAGCTGGGGTCTAAGCCCAGGTCACTGATTCTACGTCCAGGGCTCTTTCCAAACTGCTTCTCTGGTGGCTGATCCCAGCCTTCGGTGCCCAAAGCACTCAGAAAAGCCTCCTCTGGCTCCCTTGGCCTCAGTTATGGCCCTCTCAGCTAAACATGAGCTCCCACTCTTTATCTGCATCTGAGCAGGGCTGGGGAAGGGGGAATCATCCCTCAGATTACCTCCCAAGGGGGCCTGCCCTCCTCCCCTGCTCTTTGGGCAGGCCAGAAGCTTGTGAGGCTTACATGAGGCTTCTAAGTCCTCACTTGGGACAGAACCAGCCTGCCACCTCCCCACACCCCAGGCCCCCACTGCTCCAGCCTGGACATCTCTGACTTGAAAATATGCCAGGCCATGTTTGCCAACAGCCTGACCTTCCCAGGCATTGGCCGTGGCTGGGAGAATGTATGGAAATTGCTTTGACCTCCTGAGAAAAGGGGGTCTACAGAAATAGAAAGTTCAGCTGCTTCACTGTTCAAGCTGCTAATCCCATCCCCTCAGAGTCCTGGCTGATGCTCACAGCCCATGTCAAGGTGGCAGGGCCTGCTTAGCCAAAGGAAGAACAACTTAACCTCTCCCCCCTCCCAAAGCAGGAGGCATGACCGACACAGGGCTGTAGGGGCGAGCGTGTGTGCACACACAGACACACACACTCACACACACACACTCACACACACATATGCACACACTCATACATGCACTCACACACATTCACACATGCACTCACACATATTCACACACACATGTACATGCACACACACTCACACAGACACACACACACACACGCACTCATGCAGACACACACGTGTATACACTCACACATGCTCTCATACACATGCACTCACATGTGCATGCACACACACATTCACACACACACTCACACATTCACACACATACTCCCACACACTGCCACACACACATTCTCACACACACATTCACACACACACACATGCACGCACTCAGACACACATATACACATACTCACACACATGCACTCACATACTCACACACATGCACTCATACACTCTCACACGCACTCATACACGCACTTACACACACATTCATACACATTATACACACTCACATTCAGACACACATTACTGGGGAAAGTGTGCTGAATTCAGAGTCAGAGAACCTGGTTCCAATCCTGGCTTTGCCACTTTCTCGATATATGATCTTGAATCTTCCCTTTGAAGGGTCTGTTTCCTCCTCTGTAAAAAGAGGGGGGGGGGGGTGAACTCCATGAAATGAATGTCCAATGAAAAGGGCACTGACTCTATAGTCAGAGGGTGTGGGTTCAAATCCTGCCCGTGATCATGGACGAGCCCCTTAATCTGCCTGACCCTTAGTTTCCTCAGTTTTCCATCTGTAAAGTGAGGGGTGAGACCAGACAGTCTCTGAAGTCCCTTCTAATGCTACATCCATGATCCCAAAATTCCCAGCCTTGAGTAGAGGGTGCTGTGAGCCCTCTTCCATTTGGAAATGCCAGCATCTGCTTTCAGACACTTGGAGATGCACAGCAGAGTAATAGGAGGACGCTGGATTTAATGGTGAGTGTTTTCATTCTGGCTCTGACACTTGCTACCTCCATTATTTTGGGCCAGTAAAGATTTCTTGGGGTCTTTGTTTCTCCATCTATAAAATAAGTCCACACAGTAGGGGCAGCTAGGTGGTACACAGAGTACCTGGAGTCAGAAAGACCCAAACTCAAATGTGACCCACTTAGTGTACTTAGTAGCTGTATGACTCTGGGCAAGTCACTTAACCCTGTTTACCTTAGTCCCTCTTCTGTTAAATGGGCTGGAGAAGGACATGGCAAACCACTCCAATATCTTTGCCAAGAAAAGCCCAAAAGGGATCACAAAGAGTGAGACAGGACTAAAGAGCAACTCAGCAATAGCAATGGAAGTGGATTTACTAACTAGACCATTTCTCAGTTCTCTCTGAGCTTGTGAGCTTCTTAGCTCAGTCCTTCCACAATTCCCTCACTACTTCCCATCCAAATGGATCCATCAATGGTCCCACGCTCTTCTCCTCCTAAGGATAACTGTAGTCAAGAAAAGTAGAGAAGCCTAGAACTTCTGGACTGATGGTGTCCAACCTGAAGCTGACATTATCCATGATTTTAGATCTGAATGTGTGAATAAGAGAAAGAGCAAGAGTCAGATGAGAACTCATCATGGCAAAGCAGAGCAGAGCTGAGCAGAGCTGAACCAGGCAGCTCATGGCAGAGCAGAACAGAACAAAGTCAGACAGTTCATGGCAGAGCAGAACAGAACAAAGTCAGACAGTTCATGGCAGAGCAGAACAGAGCAAAGTCAAACAGTTCATGGCAGAGCAGAGCAGAGCTGAGCCAGGCAGCTCATGGCAGAGCAGAGCAGAGCTGAGCCAGGCAGCTCATGGCAGAGCAGAACAGAGCAGAACCAGGCAGCTCATGGCAGAGCAGAGCCGGGCAGCTCTGGGAAGTCTGGCAGCTCTCACTGTATCAGTATCTTGGTTTCACACATAGAATCTCATAGGAAGTCTAGTGGGTTGGTCTATGTCATGGAGATGACCCAGTCTTGGTAGTAGAGAACACCAAAGGGCAGAGCAAGGGTGGCTCCTTGTCACCAGAACAGTGACTGCTGTGTCTCTGACAATATTTTCAGAGCCTGGCCTTGATATCAAGGCTATGCCTCCAATCAAGGTTTCAGGGTATTGACTGCCAGGCCTCAGGACCTGGATATAGAAGGCACTGTGGCCTTATGGGTAGATTTGTGTTGTCTCAGGGGATTTGGAGTCAGGAGATGAAGCTCAAGACCTAGCCCTGTACTTGAGACTTGTGCCATAGTACATATCTTTCCCTCAGTTTCCTCAACAGTCAAATCAAGAAAATAGTACTTTGAAGCATAGATTTCAGGCTAGAAGGCATTTTGGAAGTCATCTTGTCAAAATCCCTTATTGTACAGATTAAGAAACGAAGGATTATAAAAGTAAAATGAACTGTCCAAGGTCTTGCTGTTCAGTCATTTTTCAGTTATGTCTGACTCTTCATGCCCCATTGTGGCAGGCATGGGGACTGTCTTGGCAAAGACATGCAAGTGGTTTGCTATTTCCTTCTCCAATTCATTTTACAGGTATGGAAACTAAGGCAAACAGGGTTAAATGACTTGCCCAGGATCATATAGCTAATAAGTGTCTGAGATCAGATTTGAACTCAAGAAGATGAGTCTTCCTGACTCCAGGTCCAGTGCTCTGTGCACCATGGCTCCACCTAGCTGCCCCTAGTGAAGATCACAGAGATCTGAACCCAGGGTATGGAATCACAGATTGAAAACCAGAAGGAACCTTAGAAGTGATCTCACTCCAAGTCAAGTGGTCTCCACTGTACCGTGTTGCCTCCCTTGTCCTAGTCATCTGACATTTATTAAGCACCTATTGTATTCAGAGCCAAAGATCAGACACTGGAAAAAACACCAAGATTAGCTAAGAGCCAGGCCCTGCCTTCACAGAGTTCATGGTTCATTTTTTCTAGACACTCCCTCAACATACGTGACCCACCCCAGGGCCCACCTGCTCTGCCACTGCTGAAGGCCAGGTCCCTGGGTCTATGGATTCTAACAGTGAGCCCAGGACATAGAAGACAGGAAACCAGAATGAAAGCAGCTCAAGGTCAAACGTCGGTGCAAAGGGGAAATGAACTCATGTGATGTGGCAGCTTGTCCTGAGTGACAGGCAGTCCCTGATCCTGTGCAGCCTCAGCCCAGGCCCCCAGGCCCCAGGGGCTGCCAAGCAAACAGAGCTAGGCCTTCACATCACACACTCTGCAAACCAACGACAGAATCGGTGGCTAGCTTGTGTCTCATCCCCCCGCCTCCCCAAGGCTGAACTTTACAAGCGTTGGGCTCTAGGTAGAATGAACAATTTCCCACAAGAGATGGCATTGTGGGCTGAAAGGCAAATGAGCCCTGGCATTCAAAGCAAGGCTTCCAGGCTTGGAGGGGGGCAGGGATGGGATCTGTTCTTCTCTGGACCCTGGGATTCTTCCTGGGTAACCCAGAATCCAGGGAAACCTGGAGCCTGGGGGCTGACCATGCTTAGCTCCCATCCTTTGTGGGAAGTCCTGTGATGGGTCTGTCTCTTCCCATCTCTAGGCCTCTATTTCCTCATCTGTAAAATGGAGAGGTGGGCTGGGAGGGTTGGACAGTTCTAAAGTCTTTCTGAGATTCAGAAGCAGAGCTCTAGACTTCTTGCTAGCCATGTGACCTTGGAAGGAGGGAAATTTCTTCCCATCTCTGCTCATTTTTTCATCTTCAAAACGTGATTGATGATATCCAAATGCCTTTCTTCACAAGACAATCATAAAGTTAAATAATCCTTGTTAAATCTTAATCATGGGAGATCTTATTATCTATCAGTCAGTCAATGAGCATTTATTATACTTCCTACTCCCCTGTACTGGGTGCTGGGAATATAAAGAGAGAGCAATTGCCCTCAGGGAGTTTCTGTTCTACTGGGGACACAATGTACACACAAGCAATTACAATATATACAAATACATTATGAAATATATCCTGTGTATGTAAAGTTGATACAAAGTAATTTCTAGGGAGAGAGCATTATCAACTGGGGGTGTCCAAATTTGCTTTCTTTTTTTTAAGGTTTATTTTTATTTTTTATTTGATTTGCTTTTTGGAGGGGGGAGGGCAGGGAAATTGGGGTTAAGCGACTTGCCCACAGTCACACAGCCAAATGCGCTTTCTGTGGGAGGTGGCACACGAGCTAATCTGGAAGAAAGCTGGAGATTGTAGTGAGGAGAGCTGAGAAGGAAGAGCATTCCAGGCACAAAGGATAGCCTGGACACAGACACAGCCAGGAGATGACATGTAGTGTGGGGGGAGCTCTGTGCAAGTGCCTTGTGACCATGCACAACTCGGAGTGGAATGCCAGAAGCTTGGAAAGGTAGGGAGGGCCCAGGTTGTGAAGAGCTTTCAAAACCAAGTGGATGAGTTTGTCATTGCTCTAGAAGCAACAGGGAGCCAGTGGAGTTTCTTGAGCAGGGTGGGTGTGACTGGTCAGAGCAGTGATTTAGGAAGATTGCTTTAATGGCTTGGTGGAAGGGTGGAGGACAAACTGAAGAGGGAAAAGACTAGATGGTAGGGAGGCCGAGAGGTGATGATGGCTTGCACCAGGGTGGTGCCAGTGTGGATGGAGAGAAGGAGACTAAAGCAGTAAGTGTGGTGAAGAGATGAAGGATAAGACTTAGCAACTGGATGTAAAGAGTGAGGAGGGAGGAAGAGTAGGGAAGGGCAGGGGTACCCTTGAGAGAAACAAGGAGCGGGGAGGAAGAGGCCTTTGGTAGGAAGAGAAGAAGTTTGCTTGGGACAAGCTAGCCTAAAATATGGCCAACTGGGATTGTCCAGTGAGTAATTAGTGATGCCACACAACTGGAGCTCAGGGCAGCCAGACTGGTCCCGGGGCCACATTCCAGTCCTGGATCTCACTGCACAAAGTCTCAGGGATACTCAGGATATCACTCGGTATCAAGGGTTTTCCCAATGGCCTAGGGTTGTCCTCTTTGGCGCTTGTGAGTGAGTTCCTTCTTTCTGAGCCTCAGTTTCCCCATCTGTGAAATGAGGGGAACAGGCCACCTCTAAAGCCTGGCCCATCTCTGGCAGTCTATGCCTTGGGTTCCCATGATTCCAGGATGACTCTGAGACAACTAGCCAGGCAGGAGGGGAGACAGGGGAGATGCCAGTCTCCTCCCCCACTGACCTCTGGCAAGCCAACCCTGGAAAGGCATCTGGAGCTGGGGAGACATGTGTATGCAGAGCCTGGCTTAGCGGGCTGGGAGCCCTGGGGATGCAGGAAATAGAAGCACACTGTGCATTCCAGAGGATGTGAGACAGGCAGGAGCTCCCCACCCCCAAACAAACAGAGCCTGGCCAGCCTAGGCTGGGACCCCCAGGGGCTCCCCAAGGACGGCTTAGGTTTCACAGATCGCCAGCTCGGAAGGAGTGGCCCAGGCTCTGGGGTGGCCCATTTGACAGTTCAAAGATGATATTTGGAATTTGAGGTCAAAGGGCAGTGAAGAAGTCATTTCCCAGCCCTTTCAGCTGGGAGAAATTTGCTGAGGCCAATAGCTGCCCCCCTCTCAGCCCTCCCCAGGCTGGCAGGGCCTCCTCCTCCCCTTGGTCTGCCTAGCTCCTTCCCATCCTTTAGTCTAGCCTCCTCCATGAAGCCCTCCCTGAACACCCAGTGCCTTCCATGAGCTTCAGATTGTGAGCTGAGCCAGGCCTGCTTCTCTGGGCCCTAGCTCTACTCTGCTCAATCCAGCAGCCAAGGTTTTCCTTTTACTTCTCTCTTATTAAAGCAAATAGGCTCTTAGAACAACAAATTGGGAATGTAGGTAGTGAGAGAGAACTTTGAATGAAATGGAGTGGGTGGGATGGCCCTTAGAACAGGGAATGACAGAGGTAGGAGGGGTTTTAGAACAGGGAACATCAGAGCTGGGAGGGGCCTTAGAGCAGGGGATGTCAGAACTGGGAGGGGCTTTAGAGCAGGGGCTGTCAGGGTTGGAAGGGGCCTCAGAGACAGAATTCCAGTCCAGGCCACACCTAAACAAGAACCCAACAAATTCTCCTCCAGCCTTTGCTTGAGGACCTGCAGTGAGGGGAAGCCTGCCCCCTCCCCAGGCTGCTCCTTACACTTTCAGACTGATTGCTGGACTTTTTTTTCTCTGATGTGGGGCCTAAAACTGCATTTTCTCAATTTCCATGCATTGCTTCTCAGATGGTAAGGAGCCTGGGCCCTTCCCCACCCTGCTCGACCTCATCTGGACTCTCACCAGCTTTATCAACCTCCTTCCTAAACTGGGGGGCCCAGGATTGCACCCATTACTCCAGATTTGGTCTGTGCAATGTTGAGGACAGTAGAATGATCACTCCCTAATTTAAAAAAAACATGTCCCAGGTCACCGGGCAGTAAGTAGAGTCACCAACTCTACCACTATCACCACCACCACCACCACCACAACCCCCAGGACCTCTGGCTTGAGATTCAATTCTTCCACTTGTGACCCTGACCCCAAGAGGCAGTGCAGGCTAGTAGAAAGAACAGAGCTAACTGAAGTCAGAATGGGCTGCCTTGGCAGGTGGTGAGCTTCCTGTCAGCAGAAGTCTTCAAGAAGAGAGGCTGGATGACTAATTGTTGGGCATTGCAAGTATGTGAGAAAAGAAGGTAGAATGGGGAAGGGCTCTGTGGAGAGAGGTCGGACCAGTGTTCTCTGAGGTCCTTTAATACTATGACTTGGAATCAGGACACCAGGGTTCTAGTACTGAGGCACTGGCTAGTTAGCCACCAGACTGAAGACAAGTGCCCTTGCCCTTTTTAATCCTCAGTTTCTGCCTCCATTACATGAAGAGGAAGCGTTTGTAGAGCACCTACTGTATACCAGGCACTGTGCGTGCTAAGTATTTTATAAATATTATCTCAGCTGATCTTCACAACAATCCTGGAAGGTAGATGCTGTTATTATACCCATTTGAAGAAACTGAGCCAAAGAAAGGTTAAATGACTGGCTCAAGGTCACACAGAAAAATTTCTAAGGTTGGATTTGAACTCAGGTCTTCCTGATTCCAAGCCCAACATCCTATCCACTGTGCTATCTATGTGCCCTCTTTGAGGTGATCATAGGATCTAGGTTTTGATCCTAAAGGGACCCAAGAACTCATTTAGACCGGTTCCTTCATTTTACCATCATCATCACGGTCATCATCTTCATCTCCTCCTCCTCTTCCTCCTCCTCCTCCTCCTCCTTCTTCTCCTTCTACTTCTCTTCCTCCTCCTCCTCCTTCTCCTCCTCCTCCTCCTCCTCCTCCTCCTTCTTCTTCATCTTCTTCTTCTTCCTCCCTGTTATAGGGAATTCCCAATGCAAAAACTCCCTGCATCTGTGCCAAGCTAACCCTGTTGGACAAATTTATGGTCTTAGAGGGTTGTCTGGGCACTCAGAAAGGAAAGGTCTTGCCTATGGTCACACATCTAGCATGTGTCTGAGGCAGGATTTGAACCCAGATCTTCTCACCTCCGAAGCCAGCTCTCTATCCATGGTGCATGCCATGATACCTCTCTGCTATTATTAATCACAGTCATACTAATTATTATTCCTCCAGTGCTTTAATGTCTGCAAAGTGCTTTCCACAGGGCAACCCAGTGAGAGAGGGAGTGCAAGGATTATGAGCCCATTTTACAAATGAGGAAACTGAGGCTCATAGAGCACCAATGACTTAGATTCATGGAGTGTTTGCTAAAAAAGCATCTACAGCGCTGAGCCTGAAATCAGAAGAACCCGGGCTTGAAGTCCACCTTACTAGCTGTGTGACTAAGCAAATAACTTCTCTGAGCCTCCATTTCTCCATAAAATGGGGAGAATATAAGCACATACCTCACTGGGTTCTTATGAAAGAGGATCAAAGGTGATCACATAGATCAGTTGCTTTGGAAACCTTAAGGGTGTGAATACATGTGAGCTATTATTTTAGAGATGAGGGCTAACAGGACGGGAACACTTGCTCAAGGTCACATGGTGAATTGGTGACCCATGGTCAGAAAGGAGGGAAGATCAAGGTTCTCAGACTGAATGGCCTCCAAGGTCCTGTCCAGGTTTTGAGTTTTAAGGTGATTTGTATAAGCAGTGATTTTGTATAAGCAAAATAAAGATGGGGCAAGCCTCCCTGGAGAATGGGCATTTCAAACTATTGCTTCTGTGGGTGTGGATTCTGAAGAGAGAAAGTGTCTGGCCATGATAGGAAGAGAGCAGCCTAGGCTCAGGGATTGGGGGACTCGTGGGCAGGGTGGTCGGGAGGAGAAGGGTGGCTAGTCATACGACTACACTTGGACAGCCTGGGGTGGCTAATGACAGCTGGTTCTGCTTCTAAGCCCATCCTTCATGGCAATCTGCAGAGCTAGCATGGTAAAGAAGACTTGTTCTTATTGTCTCCAGAGAGAAGGGATGGGACCAGAAGTGGGGAAGGGGAAATGTTGCCTAGAGACAGATTTTGGCTGAATGTAAGGAAGATCTTCCTACTTTACTGAAGTGGAACAGGGTGTATCCTCTCAGTAGGGACCTCCCCATCCATCAGTGGAAATATTTCAGTAGAGACTGAATGGCTACTTTTCAGGGGCATGTTGTAAATGTACTCTTGCTTCCATACCCATTGGGATTACTGGCCTCTAGGGTCCCATCCAACTTGGACATTCTGTGATGCAGCCAGCACCATTCCTCACTACCTTGTACTGTCTCCAAGTTCTGGGTGATCCCTCCACCATTCCTTCTCAGAGTCTAAGGAGGTAATGAACTAGGGGGCTGGACCAATAGGAGGAGCCCAATGCTTGGCAAGAGTTTGAAACAGACTGGCCCCCTTCCCCTGTAGGTCACTCATTTACTTGGGAGGCCACAGGAAATTTTTTCCAGTTTGGACCAATGGATGGAGCAGGGCTCAGGAGCTCTCCTCCTGCCTAAGGTCACAGGTTAGCTTCTAGGAGGGCATCTTACAATTCCCACAGGATCACAAACTTCTCTCACTCTGAAGGCACAGAAGTCAGGCATCTTGGATTTTCCAAGATGGACCAGTCTTGCAGATCTTAGAGGTGATCTCATCATTAGGGGAAAGAGTAGTGAATTTGGAGTCATGGAACCTGGGGCCAATCCTTACGATGTCAATAAACTCCAGTGGCTCCAAGTCACCTCCATGACAAAATATAAAATTCTCTGCTTGTTATTCAAAGCCCTTCGTAACCTTCCCCACCCCACCCCCACTTTCACGAACTTTTCCAATCTTATTACATCCCTTTATGTTATGTACCTAGTAAAATCCAGTTACACTGGCCTTTTGGCTGTACTTCTAACCAGAAACTCCATTTCTCCACTCTGAACTTTTGCTGGCTGTCCTCCTCCCCTTCACCCCCCAAACACCACCCAGATGGGAATGCTCTCCCTCCTCATCTCTGTCACCTGGTTTCCCAGCTTCTTTCAAGTCTAAGTCCATCTTCCACTGGAAGCCTTTCTTCAGTGTCCTCCCTCTGCTAATTATCTCCAAATTATCCCATTTCTAATATGTTTGCTCATAGTTATTGGCTCATTTCTTCCCCCATTAGACTGTGAGCTCCTTAGGGTCAGGGACTATATTTTGCCTTTTTTTTTTTTCATGTCCCCAGCACTTAGCACACTGCCTGGCACATAGTGAGTGCTTTAAGTAATTGACAGACTGATTCCTCTGCTCTTCAGCGACCACCTGGCCTCCCTTTTAGCCTGGCTTTCATTAACACCGCCCCACCTGGCCCTCCTGAAGCCTGATTCCTCTGCCCTCCAAGACTGTCTTCAGTCTCTCTTGTTTCTCTGGATCCTTGATGGTCCATGACAGCCTAGATTAGAAGGATGTCCTGAGCCCTGATATCTCTCTTAATTCCCCTGTCCCTCCTGCTCCTGGGCTCTTCTGTCTTACTGTCCTCTGGGCCCCTACTTGGTCCCCTGGAACTGGAGCTCAATCCCACTGTCCTGAAGATGCAGCCCACTCCCCCACTGATCCCTGAGCCTTCTGTGATCAGCTACTTTCCTGCCCCCTCTGCCACTCTCTCACGGAGGACCAAGAACCTCTCTACATCCTCGGGGTTTCTGCCCTTCTGGGGTTCCCTACAAACACCCCGCTGCCTCACAGCTTCCTCCCTAGCTCCCCTTCTTTATGCCCTTGGGTCTCCTTCAGCTGCCCCCGAGCTCCTTGGACTCCCCAGTGGTGCCCCTGTCCCCCTCCTTCCCATTTCCTTCTCAGGCTGCTCCTCGGTACTCCTCCGTGTCCCCATCTCTCGGGCGCTCCTACCCCGAGCGCCCATCGGGTTCCCCAATGCAGCTTCCGTCAGTCCTCTTGTCTCCTTCTCTCTCTTCCAAGCCCCCTCATGCTCCCGGCTGGGGCCGCTTACCTTGGCCTCCAGCTGCCAGTTTAACCTAGGCGGCCCTGGCGGGGGCTGGGGGGGGGGGGGGGGCTGGGGCGCTGTCCAGCCCACGGTGCTGGAGGGGGGTGGTCACAGCGCATTTTATGCGGCCTCATGGTCCGCAAGGCCGGAGCACTTGAGCAAACGTAACCTTCACTGGGGGCCCGGCGGGGGCCGTGGGCCCGAGCCCTTCCACGGCCGCCGCATGCCTGATGAGTTGACCGAGCATCGATCTCTCGCTAATAGGGCTATCTATATGCGGGGCCGGGCCCCGGGTCAGCGCCGCCCCGCCCCCGGCCCGGCCCCGGCCCGGCCCGCCCGCCCCGCGGCCAAATGAGAGTTTAGAAAAGTCAATATTGTTGGAAGGGGCTACAGGGGGCTGGGAGGGGGGGGGGGGATGTACAGGGTAAGAGGAGGGATGGCAGAGGGGAGAGGAGAAAGGCGAGAAAGAGGGAGCCCGAGCAAGGCCTCAGTCCACCTTGTTCCCCCTGCAGCTTTTGCTAGGTCTGACCCAGGGCTGTGGCTCTCCAACTCTCTCAGAGGCCTCAGTTTCCCCCTCTGTAAAATGAAGAGATTCCATTTAATGATCTCTAAGCCACACCCTCTTTCTATGTGCATCCTTCTAGGGGTCTTTCCACCTCTGACATTCTCTGTTCCCTGTGTTAAGGGACCCTCTCAGCTCTGACAATCTGTTCTAAAGGCCCTCTCAAGTTGGAGCATTATGTGATTCCATGTACTCCCTCAAGGAAAGCATGGAGTAGAACCTTAAAACAAAGGTTCTCTACCTTTTTTGTGTGTCCTTTGATAGATAGTCAGTGAAGCCTCTGGACTCCATTCTCAGAATAATGTTTTTGAATGCATAAAATGAAGTACCTCAGATCACAGATTGTATTGAAATGTGGTTATCAATCATATATATATTTTTTAAAATTCAAATTCAAGGACCCCAGGCTTAAATCCTCTGCCTTAGAGGTACAAAGTGGTTCTGGGGGTTCTCCAGCTAGTAGTGTAACTGTAATCCTTCACCCATGGACACATTCATAGTCCCAGTTAAACTGTGCTGCGCTTGGGGGAGAGGGGCCCCCATTTTCTGGTACTTGGCTTTTTATAAGTATTGGTTTCTCTGTAATTCTGGGACAGTAGGCATATGGGTTACTATTTTTACTAATTTTACTATTATCTCAGGAAAGCTCAAAGAGAATAAAAAATTTGCCTACCTTTACACAGCACTTTGACCTTGAACCCCGATGCCAGGGCTCTCAGTCAGAGGCACCATCCCCAACACTGCCTATGAAGGATGGGCAAAGAGGAGGGGACAGAGAAGACTTCCCAATTAGGGACCACAGAAGAGGCAAAAAGGGCAAGAATGAGGTTGGTCCAGCCCAAGGTCCTGTACCACCATGAAGCTGGGGGTCTCTGTGGTTCCTCCTCAGCTCTAGATTCTAAGATTTCTTAGAGATTTCCAGCTTCAGAGTGAGCATAGTGTGTAGTGGCCATGGAAGGTAGAGGGACAATGCTCAATGAACATAAGGGCAGAACTGGAGAAATATTTTGCTTGGATAATCCTCAAATTATGCCCTAGTTTTTTTGGCCCACTGAATCTTTGGCTCTTTTTGGTGTTCCTGGGTCCACAGGCATAAAGTCTATTGAAAGAAAGATTTGGGTTCAGTTGCTGGGGTTTTGCATCAGGTAGAATCTCAGGATCACTTATTAAAATGCATCCAAACAAAGCTCCCTAGCCTCCTAGGAAATTCTCCTCCTAGTCAGTTCCACCTCATTCTCTGAGCATTCTGCAATGATATCTGAATGCAGAGAATCATGATGGTATAGGGAAATGAACCCTGGCTTTGGAGTGTGATTTCCTGAGTTCAGTTGGCCTCACTTTCGTCTGGAGCCCTCCAATGAGAAGGAACCCAGCATTAGCCCATTCCACTGTGGGCCAGCTCAAGTTTCCTCATCCCAAGCTAAGATCTTTCCTTTCTGCAGAGTTCACTCAAGGCAGGGCAGGATCTGCCTGATGAATCCTTTTCTATATGTAAGGATCAGGTGATGGCGCCTTAGAGTTCTTTTAATAGAACCTTTTCATTTTCCACCTGAGGCCTGAGAAGAGTCACTCACCCAAGGTCCCAGAGTAAGTAGCAGGACCAAAGCTAGAAACCAGGTTCTCTGACTCTCAGCCCAGAATCTTTCCACTGCCCTACAATGTCTGTCTTGACCTCTTGGAGACTAATGGCATGAAGGGTCCAAGGAGTGAGGTGAAGTCCCATTCGTAAAATACAGGTACTCCTCTCCCCAACTAGGTGCCTGCCAGAGTGAGCTTTTGGATGATTTAATGAAAATTATGGGCATTCTTCCCTCCCACACACATTTTTCCCATCCCAGGAAAGAGCTTTGAATTGCAGATGGGCATGGAAGACATCTGCAGTGGCTCAAGCAGTGAGGGAAAGGGATTGGGAGAGATGCAGGGCTCAGCACTAAAGACCAGCAAAGTGAGCTTGCCATCTGGTGGTCACTGTAGGGATGGCAGGCAGCTCCCCTGATTTCCAGAAGAAAGATAAGAAATAGAATTCTAGCATCAGAGAATCATAGGCAGGCATAGCTTATAAAGAACCAACCTCACAGTCAGGAAGATATGTAAATATGTGTGTGTGTGTGTGTGTGTGTGTGTGTGTGTGTGTGTGTGTGTGTGTGTGTATAATGGAATTTGGAGATCCCCTTATGTTGGCTTGGTTTATGGGTTGAGTGTTAAAACCCAGAGCTTGTGAATCCCACTTGTGGGATGGACTTGTTGTTTTTTTTTTCCCTTTTTGAGGCAGGAAGGTAGGGCAATTGGGGTTAAGTAACTTGCCCAAGGTCACATGGCTAGTATGTGTCAAGTGTCTGAGGCGAGATTTGAACTCAGGTCCTCCTGACCTCAGGGCTGGTGCTCTATTCACTGCATCACCTAGTTGCCCCAAAGAATACATATGGAATGGACTTGTTGACGTGAAGAGAGAGGGCTGAACTGGGAGGAGCCATGAATTGGGAGAGAGGCCCAAGCCTAGAGAAGGCCAGAAGGACTTTTGGTTGAACAGTATCCAGTATCCTGGAGCCTGAGTTGCTGAGAGAAAGACTGCTGAGGGCCAGTTGGAGCTGCACAGGACTTTTGAGAACTGCCACCCGGAGCTGCCAAGAACTGAGGAGGCATGGCTGTGATGCCGGTATTTTGTCTGTCTGTTTTGATGTTGTTTTGCCAGATTCACCTGCTAGTGAAGGACAGTGCTGCTGTTGTAGAGGTCCTGGGACCTGGCTCTTGGTTCAGAAGTCCTGAAGGAGGATTTTCCTGTTGTATGTTTACAGAAATGCTGGAAGAGGGCCTTGCTGATGTTTTCAGGGGTTCTGGGACTGTTCTGCAGGCAGAGAGTGACTTGATAAGGACATTGGCTATGGCTTTGTTGAGCCTTGTCTCCCCAGGAATTGAGACTGCTGAGGGCTTGCCTCCAGTAAAGATAAAAGAAGGGCCTTTCCTTGGGTTTTCAATGCAGAAATGATATCTTAATCTTGTTGTAACTTAAGAGTGCATGGCCTTTTGTGCTCTCCTGCCCCTTTTGAGAAAGTGCTTGGTGTTAATGGATGGTATTGTAACTCAGTAGTGTCCAGGTGTGGGAAACCTTTGGCCTTTTTGGTGCTCTGTGATTGACTATATGAATGCACTTAGTTTATGATTGGAAACTTCTCCTTTTGAGAAGAGACTAAATGAATGTACTGCCCAGGAGTGGGCTACTTTGACTACTGATCCAGGGTGCTTCTAATTGACTCTTCCCTTGTTATCTGGCATCTGGCCCCATTGCTCCCACGGAGCAGAGGCAGGTTCAGCTTCTGTCCATAGATACTAGCAGTCTTTCCATCATCATTCAATCCAATGGTTTTTCCTTGATCTTCATCCTTGAAATTTCTGTGCTTTCCTCAGCCTTCCCAAGCCCCTCCTCTAGTATATTCCCTTCTCTCTGGGTTTTCATGACACTGCTTTCTCCAGGTTCTCCCTTTACCTGCTACCTACCTTCTGGCTTGTTTTCAGGATTATCAGCTATATCCAACCCACTATGCCTTTGTGGTCCCCAGGGCTCTGTCCTGGACCCTCTTTTCTTCTTTCTTTTGTAGTATCCTAATCAACTCTCATAAATTCAATTACTATCATTCCCAGATTTACATATTCAGCCCTCATCTATCTCTCAATAGATCTCTGGTAAAGCATCACCAGATGGGAAAGAGAGAAATGAAAAAGTATTTATTCAGTCCCTACTGTTGTCAGGTACCATGCTAAGATTTGATCTCATTTGAACCTCACAACAACTCTGGGAGGTAGACTGAGGAAGACAGAAGTCAAATGACTTGCCTAGGGTCACACAGTTAGGAAGTATCTGAAACTGGATCAGAACGCAGCTCTTTCTGACTTCAGGCCCAGAGTCTTATCATCTGCACCACTTAGCTCTCTATTGGACATATCCACTTGGATGTCTCATAGACGTCTCAAACTCAATGTGTCCAAAACTTAACTCATTATATTTTCCCAAAAATGGAAACCTTCCTCCCATAGAATCCTCCTATTTGTTTCTTGGCTACTTGTGAAGTGTCATCAGACCTGGGGAGGTTGAACTAGAGAATCTGCATGGCCTCCTCTACCCCCAGAATTCTGAATTTGTGATGACAGTCATGAGAATCACAAGGATGAACTTGATTCTGATGATGAGGATGGAGACCATGAAGATGATGATGGTGATGATGATGATGGTGGTGATGATGATGATGATGGTGGTGATGATGATGGTGGTGGTGGTGATGATGATGATGGTAGTGGTGATGATGATGAAAGAGACAGGGATGGTGAAGATGATGGGGGAAAGGGACATAGGGAGGGGAGGGGATGGTGGCAGTTAAGATGGCTATGGTACCGAGGTTATGCTTATTATCATTAACAATGAAGGTTAATGATAGTGGTAAAGGGGATAGGGATAAGAGGATGAAGATGGGGATGATGATGGTGATCTTGGTGTTGGTGAGGCTCATCCTTGTATTGGAGATAACAGAGATCAAGAAGAGCATGGTAATGGTGGTGAAGATGATAATGACCATGATGGACTAGAGAATGGCAAGTGCCTTACATATAGTGATTGTGTCCCACCAGAACCTCCATTTGGAGAAAATGCCCAGGTCCACCATGCTCCTTCACTCTTCTCATGGCTCCAGTCTCAACTTTCTCGACTTCTCCTCCATGTCCTGCAGCCTTCTCTCATTGGAACATGCTTCTGTCCCTGTTAGTACTTTCTTCCCCAATGCCCACACTTTTCAGGTTTTTTTTTTATGTATTGTTTTCCTCTTTGAGTATGTAAGCTCCTTAAAGATGGGATCTCTCTCTCTCTCTCTCTCTCTCTCTCTCTCTCTCTCTCTCTCTCTCTTTCTCTCTCTCTCTCTCTCTCTTTCTCTCTCTCCTTTGTATTTTTATCTCTCACGTTTAGCACAGTGCCTGGAATATAGTAAGCACTTAAAAAATTCTTGTTGACTTGACTTCAAAGAAGAAGAGAAGGGAACCTGTAACAAAATGATTTCTTACTCTTCCCTCTATCATGGCTTTCTTGAGGTAGTATGGAAATACAGGGGAAACCTGGATTGACCTAAATACTCTATTAATCCACCTAACTTTGACTAGCAACTATGGAAAAAAGATCTGCAAGGCAAAAATCTCTATGATACCAGCTTCTCCAAGAAACTTAAACTTTTCTATTCATTAAAGCACAGCTCTCCCTCCTTTCTCCCTTTCCCAGCTCACACACAGATACCACACCTTCCTTGTGTCACTCACAAGATGATCCAGGACTCCAGCCTGGATTGTTTGTCTCTCATTTCTAAAATGTTGGCATTCATTGGCATCTTCCTGCCTGAGTTAGGAGTCAAACTCAGACCTAGCTGAGTCTAGGTCTAGTGCTCTGTCTGCTGCCCAGTTTTCTCTATAAAGTGTTAATGGTCTTTTTCTACTTTTGCATTGATACCTATTTACCTCCCAGTTACCCTGACTTGGTCCCTATTGCCAGGTATTCCTTTGGTCTTTTACTCCCATCTGGGGAATAGCATCTTTCCCTGCCTCCTTGGCTTACTGATGCCCAGTGAATATGGTTTGAATCTTCATTCCAAGGACTCTTCCTGTCAGCACCTGTATTCCTTGAGATAAAATGCCTGCAGAAATGAGGATAGGCATCCCTGAAGACAAAGATAAGGCCAGCAAGGTTAATTGCTAAATATTATAGAGATTTATTGTTGGACGTGGGCCAGCTGTGGTCCAAGCCTCCGTCTCCTGGCTCCGACTGCTTATAAGTTTTGCATTAACCTCTTGGATACCACAGCACAGGCCAGGCTGATTCTAACAAAATTCTAAAACGTGTTTAGAAAGAGATGTTTAGGCAAGTTGCTGATGATATAAAGTTAGACAGGACAACTAATACAACAATAATGACAGAATTGGCATCTAATGTATATCAAAAGACTAGTGAGTTGGGCAAAATCTGCTAAGATGGAATTTAACCGAGGTAAATGTAAAGTCTTTTAATTGGGTTCAAACACTCAATTTTACAAATACAAGACAGGGGAGGCATGGCTAGGCACCCTTGAATTTGAAAAAAGAAAATATCTAGGGGGTTCTAAGTGGACTACAAACTCAAGTCAGCAGTGGGATATAGTGTAAAACTAACTAATTCAAATTTAAGCTGCATTAAGAGAGTCCAGAGCAAAGGAGGTGATATTCCCACCATCTGCTGCCTCGGTCAGACTGAATCTGCAGCATTGGGTTCCACATTTTAGGAAGAACATTGGTAAGGTGAAGAATATCCAGAGGAAGGCAGTGAGGGTGGCAAAGGGCTTAAATAAAATGTTATTTGCGTCTGTACAGTGCCTGGCACATAGTAGGCTTTATTCAAATGCTTAGACCCTTCCCAGTTATTCCCCTTTGCATGCAGTTGCTAGGAGGATTAGTTGAAGGAACTGAAGGTGCTTAGTGTGGAGAAGACTTAGCGGGTGCATGAGAGCTGATTTCCAGTATCTGATGGACTGTCATTGTTCTGTTTGGCCCCAGAGGACAGAGTTGAGAACAATGATTGGAAATTGCAAAAAGGCCAGGTTAGGCAAACAGCAGGAAGAACTTTCTCACAGTGAGACCTGCCTCAGAGTGGGAGGGGCTGCTTGGGGGGGTGTTGGGTCCCCCTTTCCCCTCCTTGTTGAGGTCTTTGGGCATAGGCTGGATAATCACCGTCAGGTATATTGCAGAAGAGATAACTGTTCATGCATGGACTACATGACTGACCTCTGAGGGCCCTTCTAGCTCTTGTGCTTCCAGGATTCTTCAGATATTCGGAAGAAGGTGTAGAGATCCCAAAGAGCCAGCCCGGGTTCCAGAAAACATGCCGGGTGAATGTTATTTCCTTTCTTGACAAAGTTACAGGGTGAGCACATTAGAGGAATGCTGGAAATATATATTGTTCGCTCAGTCTTCAGCAAAACATTTGACAGTCTCTTATGGTATCCTTGAAACCAAATAGAGAATAACAGAATCAGACCTCTGGAAAGGACCTCATGGTCATCTAGGCCAACCCACGCACCAAAAGAATGCCCACTCTGACATACCAACAAATGGTTGTCCAAGGTCTGCTCGGAGACCTCCAGGGAATGGGAGCTCCCCATTCCCCAAGGCAAGCCATTCCACTTCCTGGACATCTGCTTACTATGCATCCCGCACTCCGACTGCCATCTTCATCTGCTCCTTATAACGCCCCACTGTCCAGCTCTCCTCTACCAACCCTTTTTCCTCAAAATGAAAACTCCCGTAGGACAGGAACTATCTTTCTTTTTGTTTATATGTGTATTCGTATTATTAGTAGGTACTTTATCCAACTATCTTATCTTTTCCTATCTGTCTGTCCACTGTCTATCTATTTCTTTATAACTTTAATTGTTAGGAAGTTTTTCTTGACATCGACTGAAATTGACTTCTTAGAAACTTCCTCCTGTATCTCAAAGTTCTACCCTGGGGCAAAAGGAAAAGTCAACAATCATTTGTTAAGTGCCTTCTGTGTGCCGGGTCCTATACCTTAGCGAAACAGAAAAGTAAAAACAATCCCAGCCCTCAAGTTCACAATCGGTTGCTGCTGCTAATAACCATGATGATGATGCATCATTTCAACTAAGTCCAGCTCTCCACAACCTCATTTGGGGTTTCTTGGCAAGGATTCTGGAGTAATTTTGCCATTCACTTCTCCAGTTTATTTTACAAATGAGGAAACCAAGGCAGACACAGGGTGAAGTGACTTGGCCAGGGTCACACAGTTAGGAAGTGTCTGAGGCCAGATTTGAATTAAGGTCCTCTTGACTCCAGGACTGATGCTCTGTACACTATGGTGTCACCTTGCTGCCTGAAACTCACAATCTAATGGGGAATAAAGTCTAATCACGTCTCCATATGATATTCCTTCAAATATTTGAAGATGTCTACCATGACTCTCTCCCCCCAAGTCTTCTCTAGGTTAAACATTCCTAGAACCTTCAGCCCATCCTTGTACAGCATGGACTCAAGACCCTCCCCCATCCAGGCTGTCTTCCTCTAACTTTCTGTCATCTTATTAATATCCTTCCTAAAATGTGATGCACAGAACTGAACACAATACACCAGTTGTGGTATGACCAGAGCAGGGAATAGAGGGATTATTATGTCTTATCTTATTCCTGAAAGATAGGTGTCTCTTGAGGCAGTCCTGGCTCATGTTAGGATTGTTTTTCTTTAAGAAAAAATTGGGGAGGGAGTTGCCATATTACACTCTGTATTCACATTGAACTGGGGGTCACTAACTCCTACCCCCAGATCTTTTTTTTTCAGACAAACTTACAAGTCATACCTCTCACATGAAGTACTATAATGTTTCATGCAATCAAGGGTCCCTCTCAAATTTATGTCATTTGCATATTTGATAAGGACTAATAATAACAACATCAACAATTAACATTTATGTTGTGCTTCAAGATTTGCAAATTACTTTTACAAATACCCCATTGGAATCTGACAACAATCCTGGGAGATAAATACTAACATTGTCCCCATTGTAGATGAAGACATTGAGATTTGACGCTGGTCCCAAAGTTAGTAAAGTGTCTGAAGTAGCATTGGAATTCAGGGCTTCCTGAGTTCAAGGACAGTTCTCTATTTACTGTTGATACCTGGTTGACTTTGTTTCATTCATATATAAAAACGTTAAGCAACATAAGGTCAAACATTGGCCCTTGGAACACTGTGTTTTAGACCTTCTGCCATACTGATGTTGCACCACGAAAGTCCAGCTCTGAATCTAGCTCTTCAATGAGCTCCAAATCCATCTAACTATATTATCTCCTAGTCCACTTCTCTCTATCTGCTGCACAAGAACAACATGAGAGAGACTTAATCAAACGCTTTGATCAAATCTGGGCAAACTACTTCTATAGGATTTCCCATATCTGCCAGTTTGGTAAGACTTTCAATAAAGAAAATGACATTCCTATGACATGACAAATTCTTGATGAAGTCATACTGGGTCTCTGTGATCATGGTTTTCTTTTCTAGGCTCCCTTTAATAAATGCAGTCTAGAGGTTTTTCAGAAGTCAAAGTCAAGGTCAATGGCCTCAAGTTTGTGAGCCCTATTTTTCTTCCTCTTTTTTAAAAAATTGAACTATGACATTTTGGCCTTCTCAGGTTCTATGGGATCTCTTCTGTCCTCACTCTTTCAAAGATAATTGACAAAAATAACAGTTTTTTTCTTCTCACCCATGACCTGAAGGTGTAGTTTATTTGGACAAGGAATCTTGACCTCACCACAGGCTTCTAGGTGCTCTCTTTAGTTATCTTAGGTATCAATCAATTAGTCAACAAGTGTAATACAACAAGTGTATTATACACTTCCTATTTCCTAGATACTGAGCTAAGTACTAGGGATATAAAGAAAGGAGAAAACAGTTCCTGCCCTCAAGAGGCTCACATTCTAATGGAGAAGACAACTGACCATAGAACACATTTTTATTCTGTCTTGTTCATTCCCCAAATCATTCTCTTTGTCAGAAAAAAGAGAAGCTAGAGTTGAGAAGTGCTAGCTTCTTCCTGTTTTCAACAGTCATTGTCCTACCTTCCCTGAGTGTGGTCCTATCCTGAATGTAGCAAAACAAAAAACAAAAACAAAAACAAACCAACAAACATCTTCTATTTGTTACTTTTAATTTTCTTCATTAGCCTCAGTTCATTATGAGTAATGGACTTTTAAAAACCAGGAACTGTGAGTTACCCTTTTGCCACATGCTCTCCAAGCTTGAGCTTACTAGACTGAGCTCCAGATTTTGTATGAATTTGTGGAAGAATGTGTCATGGATCTGGGAGTGAGGATGTTTCAGACTAGTTGTTCTTATTATACCACTTTAATAAATATCTCTTTCTAAAAGCTTAAGTCTGGCTGGATAATTAACAGATAATCATGGGAGGAGCATACCAGTGGGGGCTTGTAGACTGTAGCATTAGAAAACAGCTCTCCCCATCCCATCTCTCGTGACCTCTCAGAGATACTCCTAATCCCCAGGAGGAGATATAGCAGCCATCTTCCGGGGAACCAACCTGTCAGGGCCAGTGGGAGTTGGGAGAATAGCAGCATGTGCCATATAGGAAAGAACTGTCACACTTGAAGCTATCCAAAAGCTGAATCCACTGTCCTGGGATGGAATGAGCAGTCCCTCACTTGAAGTTTCCAAATGAAGATCAGATGGTCACTTGTTGGGCATGTGATGCAGGGATTTTTGTTTATGTATGTCCTGTATTATATGACCTCTAGGATTCTTTCTCACTTAATGTGTTAGTCTGTAATATAAAATACTAGAATGACAGCTATCTCATTGCAAATCAACTTTTTATTGGGATATCTATTGGTTAGCATTCACTACAAATAATAGTCACAGAGAGGAAGATACTTCCCGGCACCATTAGGATGGAACTAGGGCTTCCCATATACTATGGAACATGGAGCACTTTGGCCTTTGTCCTATATAGTACAAAAAAAGTGGAATCTGAGTTGTCTTAAGTATGGCATCATGGGACAGGAAAAAACCAACCAATGGGTTTGGAGTCCGAGGATTTGAGTTTGAATCTTAGTTCTGTTTTCATATATGCTATCTTGACAAATACCTGCTCATTCCTCCCTGACTCTCAGTTTCCTTGCTGGAAAAATAAGCAGGTTGGATTGGATGGTCTGGCTTTTCCCTTCCAGGTATAAAACCTACGTTTGTCTGTTCCTCGTGAGGATACTGGTGATGGTGGTCATGGTGTGGTCATGCTGCCACCATCTTTGGGTGACACCTGGTACTGGCTGCCCAGTTCACCAGCTGGGAGGGCTCTCTCTTCTAAGACTACCTCCCAAATTACCCTGCATGCATCTCCTGTTTGTCTATTTACAGGCACGTTTTCTTATGTATTAGAATGTAAGCTCCCTGAGGGTAGGTATTATTTTTTCCCCAGCACTTAAAGGCACAGTGCCCAGTACATAGTCATGGAGCTCCATCTTCAGAATGCAGTTAGTGTTCTTTGCCTATTGCCAGCCTGCATAAAGAGGCTGGGAAGCTCGCTTCCAGAAACATGTGATGATGTTTAATGGAAGGAGCCTGGTCCCTGACTCCTAATAGGTGCAAATATTCTGACCACATTCACGAATGAACTTAGTGGGGGCAAATACTTTATAGTGACTGCTTTAATTTTAAACCAGTTCCCTGCAGGGACTGAGATGGTGTTTGGGAGAGTTTGGGAGAGTCCCCCCAAGCGTTAGGGGAAAGTGTTTGTTCTTTTTTTCTCATTACCAATCTCTTCACTAAAAATCCCTTTATAAGAGATAATGAGTGGTATTTGGCCAAAAAAAGTGTGCCTGTTGTTATTCACTGGCTATTTTATTGGAGAAAGCCCTGGAAGGGGTGGGGGGCGGAGCTGATGGCATTAAAGATGGCCCGGACCTCTCAGAGCTAACCCTAGACCCTAAAGTGGATGGACATATCCTTGGGCTAGGGGAGCCATGCTCACGAAAGTGGGAACTGGGAATAATTGGTGTTCGGTCATTCCTGGTCATGTCTAACTCTTCATGACCCTGTGGACCACTGGATGCCAATTCTGTCAGTGGTGTTTTCTTGGCAAAGATTTGCCATTTCCTTCTCCGGGAATTGGGTATTATGTGTGTTGAATGATTGACTGGCTAGCTGACTGACAACATTAGCACCTGAAGACACCGTATCTTATTCTCCAATCATCTACATTATTTCACATAGTATTTTCTTTTTTTTTTTTCTTTTTGGAGGGGGAAGGGCAGGGCAATTGGGGTTAAGTGACTTGTGCAGGGTCACACAGTTAGTAAGTGTTAAATGTCTGAGACCGAATTTGAACTCAGGCCCTCCTGACTCCAGTACCAGTATTCACTGTGCCACATAGCCACCCCTCGCATAGTATTTTCTTATGGGATCTCAGATTCTTAGGCTGGATGACACCACAGGGGGCCAGGTAGTTCACCCCCAAACTGTGACATCCATGATGAGTGCTTAGCTATCCTCTGCCTAAGCATTTCAACTGGTGAGGAATTTACTACCTGGGAAAACAACAATGATTATTTTTCCTTATATCCTGCACAAGCCTGCCTCTTTCCAACATCTACCTACATCTCTTACATCTGCAGACCAGAATGACAAGTTTACCCTTGGTGTCTGATGTTGAACTAGAGTAGAATCTTGGTTCTTAACCCTTCCCCATGTGTGACTCTCATCTCCCCAAGACAGGTCCTGCATCTCTCGTTCCCTGGGCACATCCATGCACCCAGATTGAGTGTATCCCTTCTCATTTCCAGACTTAACTCCGGTTAGTTCTCAAAGCAGCAAAGATCTGCCAACCTTCTTCCTTTGACATTGGACATGGAGAGATAAGGGTCTGCTAGCATGTAGTGAGAGTGCAAATAACTTAAGCCCTAGGGCCTTGTAGAATAGAAAACTAACATATAGACTCAGGTCCGAAGCTGGATGGGACTTCATTCAAGTCCACAAGCGTTTATTATGGACATACTATGGGTCAGACTCTGTGCCACGTGTCCGGAATATGAATAAAGGCAAAAATCTCATCCCTGCTCTCAAGGCTAATGGGGGAGACAACATGCAGATAATCATGTAAGAAGAGGTTGTAGGCAGATAACTCGGGGATGAGCTCAGAGGGAATGCGCTGGCATTGAGGAGGACTGAGAAACACTTCATTGCAGAGGGTGGAAATTCAGTTTTAGGATACAAAAAAGAGAATGTTAGAGTGGAAGTACCTTGAGATCATTGAACATGGAATATCAGATCTCAGGAACAACTTAGAACATGGAATTTGAGATCTAGGAATGCTCTTAGAACATAGAACAGAGAAGTAAGACAGCATAAATACAGAACCTAAAAGAGAGTTTGGAATATGGAATCATTAACATCAGAGCTGGGAAGGGCTTAGAAACATGTACTAGAAAATGTCGGGGCTGGAAGGGATCTTAAAACACAGAAAAGAGGATATTGTAGTTTGGAGAAACTTTGGAATTCAAAACTGCGATGGGACTGACAGGATTCAGGGCAGCTTCAGTTTTGTCCCGTCTCAGAATTAGCCCCTAGATGGCGGTACGGACAATAGAGTTTGGAGCAGAGGTATTACAAAGCTTAAAACAGAAAATCACTGAAGGGTGGAGATTGAGGGAACAAGAGTCAGAGTCAGGGGTCACTCAGAGAGAGTAGGAGTAAGAAGGAGGAGGCAAGCAAGGAAGGAGTAGGGGTCAGGAGGCAGAGAAGCATCAGATCTAGTGGAAAGAGGACTGCATTTAAAGTATGAAAACTGGGTTCAAAATCTAGGTTGGTAACTTACCATCTGGGGAACCCTGGATAAATCTCTTTTCCTTGTCTGGATCTCAGTTTCCCCCTCTCTAAAATGAAGGTGTTGGGTCAGATGACATCTGAGGTCCCAGTTCTTAGTCTGATCCCAAGAAGTAGTTAAAAATAGCTACTATGGGCAAGATTTTATGCTTTGTGCTGGGAGTAGAGTCCTACCCTCAAGGGGCTTATAATCTACCCTCGGGGGGATTCAACATGTCAAATTGTCAGTTTACTCCCTTTGAAAGTTCCTGTTCTCTGTAGATACCATCCATGAAATTGATAGGAGAGAGAACATTTGATTTGGAAGGGACTTGGGGAACCATCTATCTATCCATATTTGTACAGTGTTCACTGATTAATTTGCAAAGCATTGATTATATCCATTGTCTCACTTGGCGTCTGTCATGATGTAGCATGTGCAAGTATTCCTGTTCTCATCAGAGATACAGAAAGTAGAGCCTGGGGGGGGGGGCGGGAAGAGACCTATCCAAGGTCACACAGCTAGTGAGTGTCTGACTGCAAATTCTCTGGTCTGTAATCTAAAGGGCCTCCCCAGTCTACATCTTATGATAGTACAAAGAGAGAGGGGTCACACAGAGAGAGGGACCATGAAGACTCCTCCTCCTGGAGAATCTTAAGCAAAGCCTGGATGGTCACTGGTCAGGGATATTGCAGAAGGGATTCTGTCTCAGTTCTTGGCCATCTCAATACACCCTTCTGAGGTCCTTTGAGATTCTAGACTTTAGTAATCATTAATAGGTCCATAGCAATCAATTAAGTATTTATTAAGAACCCTGCTGTGTATTAAGGCACTGTACCTAGTGCCAAGGATACAAAGGAAAAAGCAAAAATGTCCTCCCTGCCTTCAAGGAGTTTACAATCTAGCTGGAGAAATGACGTGGATACAGATAAATAACTATAAAATACAGGCAGCTCAAATGTGAAAGACTATTGGGAAGATGAGAAGCAATAAAACAATGATGTAAATATGTGGGTTTCTAAGTCAATCTCATAGCCTGCAGGAAAATATAGATCAGTGGCTCCATCTGAATTTGATACTGCCTTTCTAAGGTGAGGAGGGAGGGCATTCCAGGCACAGGGGACCACCAGAGCAAAGGTACAAGGGTAGGAGATGACAGCTCAAGTGTGTTATGTCCAGTTTTCTGGCCAGACTTCAGTTTGGAGTGCATGAAGATGAGTCTTGTGTCACAGGTTTGGGTAGATGGGTTGGGACCAAGTCAGAAAAGGCTTGAATGACAAACAGAAGAGTTTTGTTTTTAATTTGATCCTTAAGATGTCACGGGAAGCCACTGGAGTTTATTAAATAGCATGGTTGTTGGCAGTGTCAGATAGACTTTAGGAATGTCATTTTGGGGTCTGTATGGAGGAAGGATTGAGTTGAGAGCCAGAAAGATGAATGGGGAGCTTTTACAACAGTCTGGGTGAGAGGGAGATAAAGGCTCAAAACAGGATGGTGATTGTATGGATGGAAAAGAGCATCAACAGGACTTGGCAACTAACTGGGTATTTGGCATGAGGAAGATGACACTGGGAGAAGAGAAAGATGGTGGAACTTTGACAGGAAAAAGGAAGTCTGGAAGAGGGGAGAGTTGGTGGGGGATGGAATTGGAGTTCTTACATTGACCCTGAGATGCCTACAGGAAATCCCTTTGGTATGTCCAGTGGGTAATTGGTGATGTTGGACTGGAGATCAAGAGAAAGTCTAGGGTTGGATATACAGTTCTTCTTGCTGTTCGTCCTCCATTTTCAAAGAGGAACAATGGTTACCCTTAACCTGGGTTAGCCTGTCTGCTGAGATGGT
This sequence comes from Pseudochirops cupreus, assembly GCA_028627135.1. Classification (NCBI taxonomy): domain Eukaryota; kingdom Metazoa; phylum Chordata; class Mammalia; order Diprotodontia; family Pseudocheiridae; genus Pseudochirops; species Pseudochirops cupreus. The sequence continues at coordinate 26,085,822 of CM053584.1, read as the reverse complement.
TTATAGGGATGGGGCTCTTGCACATGCTACAGCTCCTTGGAGCAACAGGTGAGAGCTGAGTGAATTGGGTGGACACCAAAGATGGATGAGCAGCCCTGAAAAGGGCTTGTGGAGCCCTCACACTGGAGAGGCTAGTCATCCCTGAACACCCCATATACCCCAACGTAGATGGAGGAGTTGTCTGTATAGACATGATAATTAAACCCACAGGAGCTGTTGAAGTCAAGTGAAAGAAGATGTAGAGAGAAGAGAGAGACACCCCAGAGCAGAGCTTTGGGGGATACTCAACATTGAGGTTCACTGGGACCAGGTGACTTTAATTTAACAATGAAGCTCTGGGCTCTCTTCTATCCTCCCTTATCTAGGGAATCAGTCATTTTTGTTTTGTAATTTCCAGTGCAAATGTCTTTCTCCTTGCCAGAAAAACAACAACAAGCAGATGGAAAATGAACGTCCAGCAAGTCTGTTTTCTCTGTTATGGGCCATTACTCTTGCTCCCAATCCAAGCAAAAGGGTCCTGCCCCTTTTTTGATCCTCTTTTTTTCTCCCAATATAGGATTTTAAAAAAACAACTATTCATTTTGCTGTTCTTAGCTGCCCTCACCAACCTAAGATTAAAATGAGTTTTAGCATAGTGAACACTTTTCTTAAAAAAAAAAACATTTAAACAGGGCCAACCTATGTGTCCTCTGGTGCCTGGCCATGTTTCTATTTTCTGCGTAAATCTTTTGAAAATCTCAGCTGATTGGTCAGTTTCTTCTGCAACCACTTCAGACAAATCTCATTTTTCCTCATTAAAATTGTTCCGCTTTGTACCTTCAGAATTTTCTTTTTGAGCATTTCCCAATCCTGCTAGGCTGACTCTCCCTGAGGCATTTTACTCTATAGGAGCCTGCCTACTTTTCATCTGAATCCTTTGAAATCTGCTTTTCTTAAATTTCTAACACGTCAGCCTATACCTAGATTTCCAAACCTCCATCTCAGATTGTAAGATAGAGTGCCCACTTCCCACCCTATCAGTCCCCAGGGTTCCCGTCATTTCTACCCCAGCAGCTAGTTCTTCTCTGTTCAGGAAAAAGAGAGTCACAATAGAATTTCCATCTTGTTTCCTCTGCCTTTTGAAGGATGAAATTATCACCAAGGCAACTCAAGAAATCCTTAGCTGCTTTGCTATTTTTCTTTTGTGGGGGATGGGGAGCGGAGAGAGACTAAAAGAGACCAAGAGAGACAGAGATACAGAGAGACACAGAGAACAGGCAAAGATAGACAGAAAAGGTCTATCTATATTATCTGTGTTATAGAGTCAAATCATTCAAATCTCATTCTTTTCATCGGCTCCCTACAGCTTCTAAGATCAGTTGGCTAGTAGCTGTGAAGTCATTGCTTTTATGGGGGATCACAGATTTTCTCTGCATCCCAACAACTGCCTTCATACTGGGAGTCTTTGGTCTACCCATTGATGCTCCCTCCAGCATCTGTGCATATCCCCCATTTAGCCACAGACCCCACCTGGCTGGTCACACCCTCCGGATCTACCCCTCAGCCACAAGTGCCCACTTCTGTTACCTAGAACTCTGAAATGCCTGTCCCTGCCCATAACCTTCTAGCATGGAACCTCCCTCTCAGCATCCCCCCCTCCTAAATTATGCCTTTTTCTTGACCTTCAAATATGGATTAGCTATTTCATTAGAAATAACATTAAACATCAAAGTAATCATATGCGGTAGATGACTCTTTGCTTGCCTCATACTTTCTATACAAATTACAAAGCATGCAGCTTTTCAATTTCTGCCTCCAGGGTCCCAGCAGAGTTTTCTGTCCCTTTCTTTGTCATTCCTTTTTCCTCTTATAAGGTTGACATGAGCGCATACCACATCCTCCTGTTCTGATCTCCCTGCCCCCCCCCCCCCCCCCCGCCGCTTCCTTTGTGTTATTCCAAAAAGGTCTTTCCACATTCTCTTGTATTTCTCATAGTTTGGAACTTCATGGCTTTGCTTATTGTTGTCCTTCATTCTCAAAGAGGACCACGGCATCAGGGAATGATGACATGACTTGCAGCTGACTTGGATTTGAGTGAGGGAGGGCTGTGCAAGGTCACCAGCCTCACTTTCTCCTCTAGAGCCAGCTGGGGCCAGTGGCACAATATAGATCAGGGCACCTGGAGATGGCAGTATTCCATAGATGTACTTAATTAAACCAGTGCCTTATACTTGAACAACAAAGTTGCTTCCAGTTTTCACAATTATATAAAGGGAGGCAATGAAAATCTCAGAACACAGAATCCTTTTTTGGGGGGTGTGTGTGTGTGTGTGTGTGTGTGTGTGTGTGTGTGTGTGTGTGTGTGTGTGTGTGTGAGAGAGAGAGAGAGAGAGAGAGAGAGAGAGAGAGACAGAGAGAGAGACAGAGACAGAGAGAGAGACAGAGACAGAGACAAAGAGACAGAGACAGAGAGACAGAGACAGAGAGAGAGACAGAGACAGAGAGACAGAGAGACACAGAGAGAGACACACACACAGAGAGAGACACAGAGAGAGAAAGAGAGAGAGAGAGGAGAGGAGAGGAGAGAGACAGAGACAGAGACAGAGAGGAGGGAGGGAGAGAAAGAGAGAGAGAGGAAAGGAGATGAGAGGAGAGACAGAGAGAGAGACAGAGAGACAGAGAGAGAGAGACAGAGAGAGACACACAGAGACACAGAGAGAGAGACACACACACACAGAGACACAGAGAGAGAGAGAGAGGAGAGGAGAGGAGAGAGACAGAGACAGAGACAGAGAAGAGGGAGGGAGAGAGAGAGAGAGAGGAAAGGAGATGAGAAGAGAGACAGAGAGACAGAGAGAGACAGAGAGACAGAGAGAGAGAGACAGAGAGAGAGAGGAGAGACAGAGAGAGACAGAGAGACAGAGAGAGAGAGACAGAGAGTGAGAGGAGAGTAGATGAGAGGAGAGGAGAGACAGACAGACAGAGAGACTGGGGGGAAGAGAGACAGAGACAGAGACAGAGA
>CM053584.1:26057115-26082721 GCA_028627135.1 Pseudochirops cupreus | reverse complement strand
CTCTCCATCATCTAGACTCCCAACTCCTGCATCATCCTCACCTCCTCCATCTTACTCAATCCCACGTACCTGGTGGATTGCTAAGTCTTGTTATTTCTACCTTCATAACATTTCTTATGTTTCCCTTCTCTCTGCTACCTCAGGTCCTCATTATCTCCTGAAAGGGCAATTAGCAAAGCCTCCTAATTGGTTTCTCTGGCTCCACCCTCTCTCTTCTACAGTGCATTCTCCAAGCCACAATGGAAATAATTTTTCTGGAGCACAGGGCTGATTACTTCCTTACTGGCTATCTCAGGAATCATCAATGGCTTCCTATTTCCTCTAGGATAGAGTACAATCAGCTTCCCACTTACCTTCACACCTCTCTGTTCTAGCCATACTTTTCTCTTTCCAGTCTCTGGCCCTTTCACTGGCTGCTTTCCACACTCTCCTCCCAACTGTCTCCTTTGGTCCTCAGATTCTTTCAAGGTTCAACTCAGGGGTCACCTCCTACAGGAAGCCTTCCTGGCTCTCCTACTTCCTAGGACTCTCTTCCTCTTCAAGACACACTTCATTGATTTCTCTGTCTGACAGTTGTTCACGTACTCCCCTTACCCATCCCCCACACAAATCTCAGCAGAATGTAGGTCTCTTGAGGGCAGGAATTGTCTCACTTTTATCTGTTTAAGTGCTCTCTGCCTAGCACTGAGCCTAGTTTAGAGCATGCACTTAACAAATATTTGTAGAATTAATTGATTAATTGAGGCCTATGGTCTCCTTTACAAAGCTCCTTCCCATTCATTCTTCCATCTGATCCACACAACACCTCCTTGCGAAGGAAGCAGAGAATTTATTATCCCCATTAGACAGATGGAAAAACTGAGGTTGTTCTGCTGCTTTCCATCGCCATGATTTTCCCAGTAGGTCTGCCCCAGTGACAATGAGACCAAAGCTGATCTGATCTTCCAATTCACCCTGGGTGTGGTCCTGTTTTAGGAGTGAAGGGTTAGTGATCAGGAAGATGAAGGGCTGGGGGATTTGGCCATAAGGGGCCGGGTGGAAAGAACTGGGGACGTTTATTCTAGAGAAGGGAAGGCTCAGGGTATACTTGGGGAGCTGTATTCTGATGGGCTGAAAAAAAGATTCACCTGGTTCTGCTCAGCTTCAGAGGAAGACTAGGACCAGCAGGCACAGTGTTGTGGAGAAGAAGGTTTGAAGGGTTAGCGAGATGCTTCTTTCAGTTCATAGAGATCAGAACAGTACTAAGCACACACCATGGGGCTCAACTTGGCGTCAAGGAAACCTGGTTCAAATCCCACCTCTGACCATTGCTCCCGGTGTGACCTTGGACAAATAATCTCAATTTCCTCATCAATAAAATGGGAATGGTGGACCAATCAATCAACAAGCATTCAATGCTTGCCATGTGCCAAGTACTGTGCATGGCAATGGGAGGTGATGCAGGGGCAAAAAGGGAGCAGCCCTTGCCCTCAAAGACCTTACACTCTAGGAGGTTCCTCCCAGCTCCTGATCCATGAGGCTGTGATGATGTGAATGCTAGCCTGGACCAGATTTCAGGGTCTGAGAGCAGCTCCAGCAATGGATTTGGGAAAAAATAATGACAGGTCCCTGCTTCTATCAAGCCCTTCAAGCCGCACTTGGCTTCACAATGGCCTTTGAGGTATTGTGATCAAGAGGAGCTAAGCACAGCAGTGATCTGTCTGGGGCCACCCAGCTACCCTGTGACGGATTTGAACCCAAAGCACGCTTGATACACAGGGAAGCTGCCGCGTTTGGGACAAAGTTGGCTCCCTTGGGTGTTTGAGGGGCTAGAGCAGAGGGGGATAACTGAGACAGGAGTCAAGACTTGGGACCCTGAGGATCTGGAAGGCCAAGTGAAGGTCTTCTAGTCCCACCCCCCCCACCCTCATTTCTTCGCTCAGAGTGGTTTCTTCCTGCTCTCAAACAAGACAACCATCTGACCACTGCTTCAATATTTGCAGGGATGCGGAACTCACTGCCCAACGATTCCACAAAAATGTCTATTCAGTGCTAAAAAAGCACTTACTGTCAGTGCTGGAGAAAGAATGATGAAAGGTGACCAGACCAGCCTCTCTGGGAGCAGTCAGATGGCTGGCTGTGGGAAGAAGCATGGTAGAAGTAAGTCCACTGGGGGCCAGAATGTAGGAGAAGGCAGAGAGCCCTTTCAGAACAAGGTGGGCTTCCTGGTGGTGGTGGCCCCTGAGCTGGGCCTTCAAGGAGAAGAATTTCAATGGGGAGAGTGGTCAGGTATACACAGGTTTTGAGGACTGGCTCTAGTGCTAATCAGCTGTGTGTCCTTGGGCAGGTCACTGCCTCTCTATGAGTCTCAGTTTGCAAATGAGGGAGGGGATGGACCGAATGGCCTGTAAGGTCCCTTTCAGCTTTACCCTTCTCTAAATCCCTCCAAGGTCTAGCCCACCACTCACTGCTTCCCCGACTCCTGGGCACCGGGAGACACCAGTGGCTGTGATTCTGCCCAACGCCACATGAGGGAGGCATTGTCTATACGTTTGCCGAGCTCCCTCCCAGCTCCTAGAGAGGAGTGTTCAGGCTCCTTAGGTCCCTTGTGTGAGTGGGGAGGGGCTCTTTGGGCAGCTTCTCTTGCCCTGTACCTGAGCCCATGCTAGCCAGCTGACAGCTGCCCTTCCTTCCAGCCAAAGGCTGGTTGCTAGTTGGTTGACTGGGAATTGCCTTACCTGTATGAGCCTCTATTTTCCTGCCAGAAAAATGGGAATAATGATCCTAGTGTTTCCTGACTCACTGGACTATTATGATAAAGCTTAATGCACCTTAAAGTCCTTGCCTAGGGTTGATGAAGCAAGAAGAACATTAGGAGCAGCATCAAGAGAGACAAGAATGTGGATCCTGCCTCAGACACTTATTAGTTGTGTGATCTTAGGCAAAGCACTTAACTAGTTTGCAAAAAAAAGAAGAGTTCTTTCCCTCACAGTCATGCAGGCTCTTGGTGAGGAGAAGTTTTGAAAACCTTAAATAAAACTCAGTAGACTGAGCATTGTCACTGCACTTGTGTGACTTCTGATTTGTCTCAGTCTTGTATTTTTCTGAGCATACCTGTTGCCATGGCTGTAACTAAGGAGGGGGGACTGGGACTTTGCCTCAGGGTGCTGGAATTTAAAGGTTACCAATAGCGTTAGTTAAGTGAGCTTCTACCCGGCTTGGCTTTCCTAGACACCAGAATCTCTGCTCCTATGGGCCAGGATCTTGGGGTCTGTTCCAGCCCTTTCCCATATATATGTGCCCTTTTGTTCGAAAGCTGAACCATCTCTCCCTCCCTCTCTCACACTTTCCCCTCCCCAACTCCTACCTCCTCTACTGAATTTCTCTTCAGTTAGTTAGAGGGGGTGGGGGAAGGAGAAGGCCAGGGTTCACTGCTGGTTCCACCTCCCTGAATTTCCCCACTGGGAGAGCAGACAAGTCCCCTGTCTTCTCAGATTCCATTTCCTCATTTGGAAAATTTCTTGGTGAGGTCAGAACTGAATTCACATCTTAGCTCTATCATCGACTCACTGTGTGACCTTGGCCAAGCTTCTTCTCTTTGGGCTGAAGATATGAAATGACGGGAATAATCTATAAATGATTCCTAAGACATTCTCCCAGGGCCCTTCCAAGTCTCAGGCACTCTGTTCTCAGTTCTATCCCAACTCCAATATCCTCTGTTCTAAGCTCCTCTCTGCTCTGACATTCCCTGTTCTAGGTCCCTCTCGGTACTGACACTCCCCATTCTAAGCTCCCTCCCAGCTCTGACATTCTCTGTTCTATAGCCCCTCCCATACTTAACATTCTTTGTTCTAAGGAACCTTCTTGCACATACATTCTCTGTTCTATAATCTCAGATTTACTCCACCTCTGACATCCTCTGTTCTAAGGTCCCTTCCTCCTAGGTGTGACATTGTCTGTTCTATGATCTAAGGTTTATCCCAGCCCTGGCCAGGTTAATGTCCTAGTCTCTAGTCTCTCAGACACTCCAGGATTTCTGGTCTGCACAAGGAGGGGGTTGCCCTGGATATCTCTTCTGCTTCTCCTCCTCCTCCTCCCCTCAGTTACTTCCTCCCAGACCTGAGAGGTCTCCAACTTTTACCTGCCCCTTGAAATGGCTGTAAATCAGTCCAGCCCAGAGTCCCCCCTATGTAAATATTTTATGAACTATAAAATAATCACTGTATATATTTAGGCCTCTAATGTCGGAGAGTTTATGGCCAGCCCTGTAACCAATGTGTACATCTGTGGAGATAATGTCGGTGTTTTATAGACTGTGCAGTAAGTAATGTATATATTTTGGACAACAATATAAATATTTTATAGACTAAATGTACAAGCAACTGCTAAGTTGGGAATTAAAACCGGGTGTTTGGAGAAATGCAGAACATTAAGCCCTAAATTCTACTGTATGGGACGTGTCCAGCCCAATTCGGCTGCAGAGTATCTGAGGCTGATGCAGCTCATAAATCATGAGTGCTGGGACGAGCGGAGATGGGGCAGACGGGCCACTCCGGGAGCTGCCGCTTACAGTCAAACTTTGGGACCATTCAGGGAGGCCGAGGAAACAACAGCTCCACCCACCCCACCCCAGGTTCAGGCTGGCTCCCAGGGGTTGTCTCAGGGTCCCACTCCTCCCCAGGGGAAGTAGGATCTCATCCCACTTAATAGAAAAGGGAACTATGCCGCTTATGTGCTTCCTAGGACATCGGAGCTGAAGAGACACTAGAGATCACCTTGCCTAATACCTTCATTTTTCAGAAATTCAGGGAATTTCCCAGAGTTACAAGGTGTATTATCCTTGTGGAGAAGATGGAAAGATATGAATAATCGAGAAAGAAATCAGATTCAGAACTGCTTGGATGGCTAGACTCAGAGTAATCGTTACTAGTTCAATATCAGCATAGAAGGATGTCTTTAGTGAAGTATCCCAGGGATCTGTGCTGTTAATGTAGTCATCAATGTTGAATGTAGAGACGTAGATGAGTTCATCAATTTAACAAGTGACCCAAATCTGGCAGGAGAATTTAGCTCAGTGAGTCCAAAAGGACCTTCACCTTCACCAGCCCGAGAGCCTTGACCTGAATCCATTCAGATGAAATTCACCATGGATAAATGTAAAGTTTTGGACTTGGATACGAAAAACAACTTGACAAGTATAAGATGGGGGAAGCAGAGAAGAGACAGCAGTTGTCTTGAAATAGATCTGGAGGTTTTTATGGACTACAAGCTGTAGGGGAGTCAGCAGGGTAATATCCAACTAGAAGAACTCTTCAGATCTTGGGTTGCCTCAATAGGGGCAGAGTTTCTAGGAATAAGGAAGGAAACAGGAGTACTTATCTGGGTTTTCCCGTTTTATTTTTTTATATTTTAAATCTTGTCGAACTTTGACTTTCCTTCTCCCTCTCCCTCCTCTTCCCCATTCAATGGATTCCACCTCCACAGCAGCTCTGGGGGCTGATCCACCTCTATTTTCTGCCTGCCCCCACCCCAGGCCAGGCTCTTAGTTATCCTTCAAGCCCCTGACAAATTCTCTCCCTTCCTTTCTGTCAGAATGATTTTTAGGTAAGCTTCATCTCATCACTTCTCAGCTCACTTAAAGATGTGCCTTTGATTTCCTGAGAGATAAGGAACACAAGGATTATTCTTCTCTTCTTATAGATGAAGGAACTGACTTTTGACCTAGAGTCAGGAAGACTTGAGTCCAACTCTGACCTCAGATACTGACTATCTGTATGACCCTGAGCAAGACACTTCACCCTGTTTGCCTCAGTTTCCTCATCTGTAAAATGAGTTAGAGAAGGAAATGGCAAACCAGTGTCTTTGCCAAGAAAACCCCAAAATTGGGTCAGGAAGAGCTGCACACAATTGAAAACAATTCAACAATAACACAGATAATAAGTGTATGAAATGGAGTCTGAACCCCAGGGATCTCATCTCCAATTATAGCCTTTTTCCTACAATGTCTCAGAAGGTATGTGACCCAACCCAAACCTGATGAGCAGAAATCCCCCTCCCTCAGAACAGTCCTAGAGCCTCATCTTGAAGCCCTCTGGGGAAGGGGAGCACACCACTGCCCCAGGTCACTCATCCTGTTCTGGGACATCTCTCACTGTAGGATTGATTGACCTGATGTCCAGATTCAGTCTTCCCCTCCTACCACTGCTCCTGGCTCTGTCCTGGGGGGCCAAGCAGAGCCAGGCTCATCCCTCCTCTACAGAGCAGCCTTCAGATATGGTCCTCCTATCTCCCCTGAGTCTTCTTATCCTCCATTCTTTCTTTCTCCCTAATTTCTTTCCATTATTTTTTAGGAGGTCATGTGATGTAATGGAAAGAATCCTAGATTTAAAGTGAGAGAGTCTGGGTTCAGATCTAAGCTCTCCCACTTACTTCCTGTGTGACCTTGAGCAAGTCAGAGATGGGGTTTGGCAGACGGAGCACTGGATTTGGAATCAGGAAGATCCAAGTTCAAATCCCATCTCAGACATTTATCAGCTGTATGACCAGGACAAGTCCTTTTGCCATTTTCTGCCTCAGTTTTCCCATCCCTAAAAGAGTAATAATAATAGCAGCTACCTCCCAGGGTTGTTGTGAGGATCAAATGAATTGACATTTGTCAAGTACTCTGCAAATATGAAAATGCTATGTCAATGCTAACTCTTATTAAGTCCCTCCATTTCTTTTTGCCTTAGTTCCATCTTGCCAAAAGGAGTCAGATCAGAAGGTCTCCTGTCTCTATACTTACCATTCAGGGTCCGCTGTTCAGTGACACTGATCTCCTTGCTGTTCCTCACATAAGCAGATCCATCTCCAGCTTCCAGGAGTTTTCACTGACTGTTTCCTATGCCTGGAACACTGTCCCTCATCATCTGTCTCCTGACTTCCTTTAAGTCCCAGCTAAAATCCCACAGGAAGCCCTTCTCCACATCCTGATTAATTCGAATACCTTCTCTCTGTTTTTTTTTTTTTTACTTCAGTTTATCCTGTTTCTAGCTTGATAAGCCTGCCATCTGTGCCTTTAGCCAAGTCTATGATAAAAATGATGAAAAACAAAATCATCACTTTTGCACTTGAAATAGTGGTGCACTTAGAAAACCCTAGAGAGTCCACTAAAAAATAATTGGAAAAGTTAACTTCAGCAAAGTTGCAGGATATAAAATAAACTCACACGAATCATCTGCATTTTTTGTGTGTTACCAGCAAAAACCAACAAGAAGAAATAGAAAGAGAAATTCCATTTTAAAAATAACTATAGACAGCATAAAATACTTGGGAGTCTACCTGTTGAGAAACACACAGAAACTGTGCAAACACAATTTCAAAACTCTTTACACAAATAAAGGCAGATCTAAATAATTGAAGAAATACTAATTGCTCATGAATAAACAAAGGCAATATAATAAAAAATAACAAGACTACCTAAATCAATTTACTTATGCAGTGTCGTACCAATTAAGCTACCAAAGAATTACTTTATAGAGTTGGAAAAAATAATAGCAAAATTCATCTGGAGGCACAAAAGGTCAAGAACATAAGAGAAATCAATGGGGAAAAAGGGAAGAAAGGAGGTCTATCAGTACTTAATCTCAAATAATACCACAAAGCCATAATTGTTCAAATAATTTGGCACTAGGTAAGAAATAAATGGAAGAGATTAGGCACATAATATACAGAAATAAATGAGCACAGTAACCTAGGTTTCAATAAACTCAGAGATCCCAGATATTGGGACAACACACACTATTCAACAAAAACTGGGAGGATCTGGACCTGAGACAGTCCCTGGGAGCCAGCTAGAGCCCATGTGGCAGAGCTGCTGTTTCCCAGACTTCCTTTCCTAGGCCCAACGTTTCTACTGTAAGAGGTAGCTCCCAAAGGGGCCCATCTGCCCAGTCTCTTCTGGTCCCAGCACTGAATGATTTATGAGCTGTCTTGGTCTCAGATACTTTGCAGTTAAATTGGGCTGGACGCATCTCCATACAGTAGAATTTAGAACTTAATTTTCTTAATGTTGAAAAAACTGCCTGACAGAAACTGGGTACAGACCAAAACCTCACACCACACACCAAGATAAGCTCCAAATGGATACACAATTTAGACATAAAGGATGATATCATTGGCAATTTAGTAGAGCATGGAAGAAATTACCTGTTAGATCCATGGATAGGGAAAGAGTTAGACCAAACAAGAGATAAGACAGATTTATAATTGATAAAACAGACAATTTTGATTACGTATAATTTTAAAAAAATTTTTGCACAAGCAAAACAAATACTAAAATAAGAAGAGAAGTAGGAAATTTGGGGGGAAAATCTTTGCGATGAGTTTCTCTGATAAAAGTCTCATTTCTAAAACATATAAAAACCTGAATAAAATTTATAAAAAGAGTTATTCCCTAATTGATAAATGATCACAGGATGTAAATAGGCAGTTTTCAGAAGAAAAAAATCCAAGCTACCAAGTCATATTTAAAAAGGCTCTATATCACTAATAATTAGGGAAATGAAAATTAAGCAACTCTGAGTTACCACTTTATACCTATCAGAATGCATAAGTTGACAAAAAAGGAAAATGTCAAATACTGAAAAGACTATGAGAAAACAGGTACTTTAATGCATTGTTGGTAGAGTTGTGAATTGGTTCAACCATTCTGAAAAGTAATTTGGAACTATGCCCCCTCAAAATCATTAAACTGGGCATACTCTTTGATTTAGCAATACCGCTACGATACTAGGTTTATGCCCTAAAAAGATCAAAGAAAGAAGAAAAGGGCCCATATATACAAAAAAATATTAGAAGCAATTCTTTTTGTGGTAGTAAAATATTGGAAATTGAAGGGTTGCTCATCATTCAATAAGTGGATGAACAAATTACATGGTATACGGACATAGCTAATGGGGAAATTTGTATCATCATGGAAAACATGGAGGTGGATGGCATGCTTCATCATCAGTCCTCTGGAATTACGATTGTTCATTGTGTTGAACAAAGTTCCTAAATCTTATAACCCAGTTGCTATTATATACATTGTTCTCCTGGTTCTACTCACTTTACTTTGCATCATTTCATATGTCTTCCCAGGTTTCTCAGAAACTGTCCCTTCCATAATTTCTTTCATAATTTCTCTAAGGAGCGGAGTTACTGAGCACCAGTTGCTAGCAAGAAAGGGCTCTACCATTCTGTGAGGGAGACAAGAGAGTTATAGAATGTAGAAGGGAACTTGGGACATAAAATATATGACATGAAAACTGAGAGGGGCTTTAGAAGACAATGTCAGAACTGTGAGTGCCCTTAGAGGATGTCACAATGAGGAGGGCCCTTAGAACAGGGAAGGTCAGAGTTGTGAGGGGCCTTAGAACAGGGAATATCAGAGTAGGAGGCCCTTAGAACAGAGAAGATCAGAACTGGAAGGGTCCTTAGAACAGGGAATGTCAGAACTGGGAGGAACCTTAGAACACAGGATGTCAGAATTCTCTAGATCTTTCAGTTGAGGAAAGAAACATGTAACAAGAGGGTCTTACTAAAGGTCGAACAGATTGTTTATGGACTCCACTCGGGTTCTCAACCATCCTTGATTCTCTCTCTCTTAGTTTTAGAGCTATGTAAAAACAACTTCCTGGTTCCAGACCATGTACGCACTCTGTTCATTCAGCAGTTTGTCCAGAGAAATTGCCTTCTTCCTCAGCATCTCCAACAGGTGGCATTTTAACTGCAAACCATATTTTGGTAAAGAAAATATTTGAGAAATGTTTGACCGCCCCATCAGTGCAAGCATTCAGCACAAACCTTTCCATCCACAGTCTGAGCTCCCAGGGGAGGACCCAGGTGGAAACTTTGCCCCATTCCCCCCTCCCCCAGAACAGCTACAGAAGCTTGTTTGAGCAGGGCAGGGGAAGGAACGAAGGCTCCCATTGTGGAGGCATTTGCTGTGGGACCAACCATCTACTTGAGCTATTAAGATGTGTCCAAGTACAACATATGCTTAGTGTATTGGGTATAGAGAGAACCCTCACCCTTGTTGATGTAGCCGGGTTGCCAAGCAATAATGTTTTCATTCCAGCCCTCAAAGACAAGGTTGTGGTGTTTCTGAAGCCATGATCATTTGCTCCTCCAAGAATATTGACTTTGTCTCCTTGGCTGCTCATTTGTGACTGCTTGGCAAGACAATAGGATAGCTTCTCAAACAGAAAGAGATCTAGTTAGAGCAGTCCAAGACAGAGGAAGAAACAACTGGAGGAGGGAAGGGGATGGATGTCTTCAGATAGCCAAAGGACTGTCATGCTAAAGAAGTCAAATCCCTCTTGTTCTGCTTACCCACCCCCATCCCTCAAGCACAGAACAAAGATCAATGGATGCAAATTAGAGGGAGGGAGATTTCCAGTTAAAAAAAAGTCTCAGATGTCCCACAACAGAATAGGCTGTTTTTAAAGTTAGTGACCTAATTGGGAACAAGGTAGATGCCCATCTATTGAAGAATGGCTGAACAAATTGTGCTACAGGAATGTAGTGGAATATCACTGTGTTGTTTAAAAAAATGATTTATGTAAGGAATACAGAGAAGTATGGAAAGATTTACATGAACTGATGCAGAGTAAAGTAAGGAGAGGCAGGAAGACAATATACACTATGATTGCAACAATGTCAATAAAAAAAACTAACACCATGAAAGAATCAAAACAGAATGTTGTAAATTTATGGAGACCAAGCCTAGCCCCAAATAAGGTATATGAGAAGACCCCTTCCCCTGCTCTTTTGTATAAGCAAGGGTGTTGAACACTGCACACAATGTCAGTTCATAGATAGAGACAGACACATACACACACAGTTTTGCTGATTTTTTCCCCTCTTCCTCTTTAAATTTTTTTTTGTTATTAAGGAGGGGAGGGGAAGATAAAGAAAAAAGTCTAGGTGAGGTAGAAGCTAAAATTATCAATAAGTATGCATTTTAAAATGAAGGTATTAAGTCTCCTGTAACTATAGGTACTCAAACTGGGACTCTTTGGTCCCTGTCAGAAATGTAGAGGACATTCCTAAAGCAGATGGGGACTGGGAGTGGATATCCTCTGAAATTCCTCCCAGATCCAAGACTACTAATTTAGAATTCAGCTTAGAGGGCTGGAGAAGAGAGGTTTAAACAGAAGCCCAATTCATGATCCTCCACATCATTTTTCTCTGCTATGCCCATTAGCCAGAAATCAGTCTTTAGTCACAGCCCTTGTAGAAACCCATTCCCCCCACGGCATACACGAACACATACAACCACACTCATGCTCACCCACATGCACATGCAGACCCCCTCTCTTGAAGACCCACCTACCCACGCACCAAAGTTGGAATGCAAGACTCCCCTGGCATTCCATACTTTCCCGGCAGGAGCTTCTCTTTATAACAAGAAACTCGCCTGTTCTTCATTTGGGAGATTTCATTACACTGTCCATCTGTTTGCAGCCTGATTCTTGGTTGGCTTTGGAATTTATGAGCGAGTGGAGAACACATCTGCCCAGAACCTGGCCACGTGGCTGGCAGGAGCCTCTGGGCTCTGGGAGGAGTGAGTGGACTCACAGAACATGGAACTTCTGTGTATAAAGGGGGATCTTCTTGCCGACCTGTGTCTCCTTTGCTGGCTTGTCATCCCAGATCCCTCCCACTAACTGAGGGGGGTCCCCCTCGTTCTATCTTGGACCTTCCTATCTCTACACTTTCTTGGTGAGCTTGTCAACTCCCATGGGTTCAATGATCATCTCTATGTTGATGATTTCTAGACCTATATATCCAGCCCTGACCTCTCTCCTGAACTCCAGGACTGCATCACCAATTGCCTATTAACCATTCTGAACTGGATGTCCCAGACATCTTAAAGTCAACATTTTCAACTCAGAACTCATTATCTTTTCCTCTAAAGCCCTCCCCTCTTCCTAGCTTCCTTCCTACTGCCAAGGACACCATCACCCCCCCCCCCCCCCGACCCTGGCCTTTCAAGTTTACAACTTTGACAAAATTTTCGGCCCCTCTCCCCCACATATCCAATCCAATGCCAAGCATTGCTTTTCTCATCTTCAATAACATCTTTCTTGCATGTTCCTCCTTCTGTCTACTCACACAGCTACCACATTAGCTCAGGCCCTCATCAATTGTTACTTGCGTGATTGCAATAGCCAGTCTGTCCTCCACACAGCTGCCAGGGATCCTCCTGAAGTGTAGAAGTGACTAAGTCACTTTCCCATTTATTCAGCATACTCCAGAGGCATTTTGTAAGCCATGACACTCTTAGGAAAATTCTTCTCTTTAGCTTTTAAAGCTCATCACCTCTTCTTCAAGCCTTCTTGGGTATCATTTTCTATCCCAATCAGCCAAGCCAGCTTTCTGTCTGTTCCTTTGTGCCTTTGCAGTGGTCACCCCAACAGGTACAGAACATGCTTGCTCTTCACACTTGTCTCCTAGTATCTCTCTTCCTTCAAGGCTTAGCTCAAGGACCACTTTCTATGTGAAACCATTCTGGTTCCTCAATTGTTAATACTCCTTCTCAAACAAGATTTGTATATATGCCACATACATGTACAATCATACATTCACACGTACATTATATATTATATACATATACATATACAGATACAGATACAGATATATACACACATCATGGTATGTGACACTCAGGACAAAAGATAAATATATGTGTCTATGTGTATATGTACTTATCTGTATATATGTGTATATATGATGGTATCTGGCACCCAGGACAAAAGATGTGCATGTGTGTGTATATATGTATATGTATACACACATGTATGTGTGCATGTATCTGTATATAGATACACATCTATATACATGTGTGTGTATCTTTCGTTCTGGGTTCCTTTGGAAGAACATTGACAACCAAAAGAGTAAAAGAAGAAAGTGGCCACGATAGGACGAGCCTAGAGACCACAGATTCACCAGGTCTCGGAGCTGGAGGGAATCGTGCAGATCTGTCTGGTCCAACCCTCAATCAGAGTATCCTCTCTGACATACCTAATAAGTAGGTCAAACTATGGGTTGAAGACCTTCAATGAGAAGGAGCCCACCACGTATCAAGGCAGCCTGATTCCCATTCAGACAGTGCTCAAGAAGTTCTTCAACATGTGGACCCCAAATTATCCCCTTGGCTAATTCATCCCAGTTTTCCTGGTTCTGACCTTAGGTAAAACAGAAGAAATTCAATCTGTCTTCTATGTGATAGTGCTTCAAATATTTAAGGATATTTCTCCTACTTCCCCAATGCTTCTCTGGGCTGAAAGCTCACAGTTGCTTCAAATAAGCTTCACATGGAATAAATTCAAGCTCTTTTATCATCCTGTTCATTATAGCATTATATCTATATATCTATATCTATATCTATATATATATTATAGCATAATATAGCAACAATACAGTATTCACAATGCCTATGGTACCTATAAATATGCTGATATGGTTATTAATCACAAAGTGTAACAGGATCTCTACATGGGGGACATAGCTAGAACATTTATTCAAACTGAGTCCCAAAACCAGAAAGTCAAAGCCATCACAGTAGCTATGGAGTTGGCACACATAGTTAATGCAGTAAACACCCACATTCTCAAGCCTTCAAAACAGAACAGGCTACCTCAGGCAAAGATCCTCCTCTCCTCACTCACGGCAACTGCTCAGCATCCACACAGCTCACTCCCAGCAGCTTCAGCCCCCTGCAGTTCCTGTCCCTGGCAGTCCTCAGCAGGAGTCCTTAGCAGAAATTCAGGCTGGCTCAAAAAAAAAAAAGACATTTGCAGGAGTTCGAGCCACCTCCACTGTTTCCAGTCACCATGCTGGCTCCAGCTCAGCTCCGGCTTCCTCCTGTCCCACCCCTTCCTGCTACATCAGCAAGTTGAAGGGGCATGGAAGATCTTCGAATCCCATAACCATTACACATGCCAAGCCTAGTCATTTTAATTAAACAGCTTTGGGTATCTGCTGTTTGCACTGCTGCTTATCTCATTATGTATGCCGTTTTCCTAGTTTTGCCTACTTTGTTCTGAATCAGTTCATATGCTTCTACATGATTCTCTGAATTTTTCATATTTGTCATTTCTTATTTGCCCTATACTTAATTTTTATTACATTATTGTTTTTAATTTTTAAGCCTTTTTATTTCATTTGTAAATTATCTGAACCCTAATGCATGGTTTCATTTGTTAAAGATACAATGCGATGCTGAAAAATATGTATATGAAATATATATTAATGAAATCTATATGAATATGTATATATAATTTTTTTCATGTTCCCATCAACATCATAAGTCTTTCAAAAGTAACTTCTCTAGCAGTTTGTTCAGTTGTAGTTTTTCTTCTTGTTTATCTGTTAGATTTCTATAGCTCTGAGATGAGAGTATTTAAAAGTCCTATAATTATTGCATCACTTTATTTTTTGTGATTCAGTTAATTTTTCTTTATGAATTTGGATACTATGACATTTGGTTCATATACATTTAATACTGCTGTTGTTTCATTGTCTACGGTAATTTTAAACATAATGCAATTTTCATCCCTTGACATTTTAAATTTTTATTTTTGCTGCAGCTGACAGCATAATTGCAACTCCTATTTGTTCCTAAAATCAACATCTACTAAATTTTGTTATAGCTGCTTGTTTTCATTCTGCAAATGTCTTTATTTTTCGATTTGTTTCTAGTATGTAACAAAATGTCCAATTTAAAAAAAAATCTTTCCATCTTGACAGTTTTTGTTTTATTAGATGTTTAATAAATTCATATTCACGGTTACATTTGTTAGATTTACATTTTCCTCCATTTAGTTGTTTTGTATTGATTTTTTAAACAAGCCAATACTTTATCCTTATGATTAATTTCATCTGCAGTAATTTGATGGTTGTCTCTTCTCATTATCTTTTCCCCTGCCCCATGACTGCTTACTTTCCCTATCCCGAGTTCCTTGACTTTGTTTAAATTGCTCATTTGTTTCTTTCTTTCCCTTTCTTTTTTATTTATTTGCTTGTTTACACGATTCATTTAACCCTCTTTTTTGCCACCCAGTGGGTGTGTGATTCAAAATTTTTCTTCCCAGTTAAACCAAAAATCTTAGGTTGGGATTCCTCCTTAGCTAAGATTGTAAGTTTCTCAAGGACAGAGATTTCCTCAGCTCTTTTACTGTATTTCCAAATTCCAAGCATCTAGCACAGTGCTTGGTACACTGTAGGTACTTAATAAATATTTATTAATCAAGTGACTTTTTTTGCTGTGCCCATTTCGAAGAAGAAAGTTCATTTACTTTATCCTTTGCATTTCTCTTCCCTTTTAGTCTATTCCAAATTCTATTCTTCTTCTGTCCCCCATAAGGGTAACACTTTTGTAGTACCCACTTGGAACTCCCTTTTGTAGTTCATTCTGAAATCATTCTATCTGTAGATCTCGCCTCATACTACTTTTTGTTTACCTGCTGTCTCTCACTCTTAGAAATGTCAGTTCATGAAGGAAGAGGTTTTAAGGAGGGAAACAGTGTTGTTTGGTGAAATTAATTCTGTGTCCTGAGTTGTGAGGTCCAGTCTTACCGTGATCACTTACTGCCTCACTGGTTTTATGCTACTGCTCTCCCCCACCCCCATCCCCACACATGCTGCCCACCCCAGGTTCTGGCTGCCTTTGGGGACTCATACATCCCTTCTCCTGAGGTGGACTTCAGTGCTTGGAAGAACAACACTTTTCTTGGAGCAGACAGTCTCCTAATCTGTAAATTTCCCCGGGAAAAACACCAAATCAAACAAAACATTATAAGGCTCCCATTTCTTACCACAGGCATACACTTCTCCACATGGGAACATTCTTTAGTCCTACCATTTCATCCCCCTACAAAAAAGTAAGAATTCTGTTTCCCCCGCCTTATCCACCCGATGCATTGATTTTGTTGTATTCTGTCATAGTCCCTTCCTCTTGCTTCCAATCATGTTATGAGATTTCAGAAATTACTATGCTTTTCCTGCTCACATAGGGACTGAGCAAGTGGTTGTTTCCAACTCCAATTCCTTCTAGCTTTTGCCTCCTTTGTTCTCATTCTCACAACTTCCCTCTATGGTATTCCCTTCCCCCAAACACCCACCACGTTCAGCAGTAAGCCTCTCCAGATTCCCCAGACTGCTAGAACCTTTCTTTTTAAAGTCACGTAGTATCTATTTGGTCTGTATCTTATGTATACTTATACATGTACTTTTCTCTCCTATTAGAATGTAAGCCTTTTGAGGGCAGGGACTCCTCCCCCACTTTTTATGTATCTCCACTTCTTTCTATAGTGTTTTTATTAAATGCTTGTTGACCAATTGATTGATTTATAGAATATAGAGCTTTTCCATCTTCCCTTCACTTATTGTTAAAGGTCCCTTACATCTTTAACCAATTAAGTCTTTCTTCTCTCTTGATGATTCCCTTTGTTCTCTTATCTATCGGTTCACATTTTTTAACAATGGTTTTTAAACATGAAACAATTAATTTTATTACATTTATCTTTTTAAGATTTCTATTTGGAGTCTTTGAAGATGGATATTTTGCTCACTTTGGTTTTATTTTATTTTTGCAGGAAGGCTTCAAACATCTCTCTTTTGTTGAAGGTCCATCTTTCTCATCAATGATTATGTTAGTCTTTTCAGGATATATCATTTTGGTTTGCAGCTTAAGTCATTCCATTAAGTTCTATTCCATTCTTGTCTCTAACTTCCTGTGACTCTGGAATAATGCTAGGTTATTGGGATTGGTGCTCTGTTGTTAACAAACTACCTTTTACACTAGACCTCTTCTTTTTATCTTCTAGTCATCTCCTTGAAATCAAAGAATGTGACTCTTCCCTACTCCCCCCAAGAAGATACTGCACCCCCAGCCTTCTTCTCTATGACTGGATGCTCCTTTTCTTCTGTTCCCTAATGTAGTAGGCAAAGAGGAAGAGCAGGCCTATTCCTTGTTCCTTACTCCCACCCTCACCTTATGCCCATCAGTCAATAAATTCTCTTTTGAAGTTCACTTCATTCTGATTTATCACCATGTCCAGATCCTGGTAGCAATTGTTTACTAACTACTAGGTCATTGTCCCTCCTTTTTTCAATTAATAAATCATTGAATCAGTTAGTAACACCTAGTTCCCAGTCTTCTTCACCAACACAAGTCTACCCTTGGAGACTTCAGTACACATGCTGACATCCCCTTGTTGGCCTGCCAGTTCGTTGACCTTAATTTCCATGACCTGCACTTTACTACACCTCAGCCACACAAAAGCATGGCCTTACCCATAAGTTAATTCATGATCACCCATATGCATTTTGCCTTCACAATCTCAAACTCTGAAAATCTGACAAGAATTTCGGGTCCTTCCATATTTCCCTGTTCTTGACCCCTTCTAAACCTGCTCTTTACCTTCATCTCAAACTTTAGTCTCTTGGCCCTTCCTTGCTTTCCTAGTTCATAACTCCCTAATCTGGTCTCACTTTTCTCCTTTCAAAATCTTGCTGCCATAGTTAAACAGATCAATGTTCCCTCTTCTCTACCTTTAAGTCCCTTGCTCTTTTCTTCAGATTCCATCATTTTTTTCACTTTCATCCCATCCACTGTAATCTTATAATATCCCCACCATTCACTTTCTCCACTCCTACTCAAGAGTTGTTAAGCACTCCTAGAGGAAATCACACAACTGTGCTGACCGTAATCACTAAAGAATCCTGCTATTTCATCTCAGTGAGGTCCTTGTTGCAGAAAACCAACCTGTTTACTCTTTATCGAGTGAATTATATGGCACTTCTCACATTAGCCCATCATAGGTACTTAACCTGAGGTCTATGAACTTTTAAAAATAATATATTCTAGTGACTGTATTTCTTTTTTTAAAAAATGTATTTATCAATATTCTAATTTATGGAATAAAATAATCATTTCCATTACAGAGTATAATAAAAAAAAAGATGATTGCACATGAAACTACAAATCTATTATGTACAACTTGCTAGTGACTGTACTTCACTATAACTAGTTTCTTTTGTAATCCTATACATTTCATTTTGTGCATTTAAAAACATGATCCATTCATGGGCTTTCCCAGAGTCATTTCCCAAGGAGAGGTCAGTGACCCAGGAAAGGAGAAAACCCTTGGTCTAAGTAAGTAGCCTTCATTTCTCCATCTCAGCCACCAGATTAGCATGAGAGACTTCATCAAAAAGCTTTTCTAAAATCTAAATAAACTCTGTCTACCACATACCATCTGACCTACCATTTTATTAACCTTGTCAAATAGAGAAATACTGTAAGTCTGGCAAGACCTGCTCTTGAGGAAGCCAGGATGACTTGGTGATCACTGCTTCCTTTTCCAGATGTTTATCTCCCTTCTCCTTAACAACCCACTGTGGAATTTTTCTGGGAATCAAAATCAAGTTCACTGGTCTTTCCTTGATTCTCTTCTGTTTTGAAAGTTGGAACAACCTCTGCCTTCTCCAGTTCTTTCAAGCTTCTCCTGTTCTTTATTGTCTTTCATATATCCCTGAAAGTGGCTTGCAATTCCATCTGCCAGTTCTTTTAGGACTCAAGAATGGGAATCAACTGGTGCATTTGAGTTGAATTCATCAAGAGAAACGAGGTACTCACTATCTTCCTATTTCTCCTGGACACCAATCACCCATTAGTCATTCATTAGGTTCTTTCCAAGACAAAGGCCAGTTGACTTGGGTTAGTCTAAACCTCTCGTTTTCTAGATGGAGAAACTGAGATCCAGAGCAGGACAATGACCTTGTTCAGGTTCATATAGTAAGGAAGCAGCAGAACAGACAATCTAGTACTTAACTGCTGACTCCAAATCCATGGTTTTGTGGTTTTTCCCCAAAATATTTTCTGGAAAACAAGAGAAGAGGCAAAGGCAACCAGAGAGAACTTAAAATATCTTTTATTATTAATATATTATGCTACAAAAATATTTTGACAAAATAACATTAATAACATTTTTTCTCTTCATTACATTCTTTAGGAAATTCTTCACAAAACTTCAAAGGTGGTAGGGGTGAAAACCTACCCATTTGCTTTGGAAACATTTCAAACCCATCAGTCAGGAGCTATTGCCAAGAGATGCCCATAGACTGAGAGGGTCAGCAGAGGTCCGGGCACCCCATTGAAAGAGGACAAAGGGCAGGCACATTTCTGGGGAACCAGTGTGGAGCCTCTCGAAAGCCCCTGACTCAGCCTCTTCACAGATCCCTGGAGGCCCAGATGATCAGAGAGCCACACATGGCCTCTCCTTAGAATGGGCGACCACCCAGCCTGCCAATAGCAGGAGTAAGTGCCCACCCTGAATAGAATTCAGCCAGCGCTTTCCAGGAAGGAATGCTCCTGAGCTGAGGGATGGACTGATTTGGTGTTGGGGTCAAGGGAAGTACATTTTGAAACCTTTGCTATTTTGAAATCTGCTTTCTCTCACCCCTACCCCACACACCAACAATCTTCTACCAAAAGAAGAGTAGAGTACGTGCCTGGCTTTGGTTTAAAACACTGTCTGCATCTTTCTGCCTCATCAGTTCTGGTTTAGAAAGGGTGGTAAAAATGGGTTATTACCCTGCTTTGACAGGTGAAGAAACTGAGTCCCAGAGTGATGATGCGGATCCTCGGATATAGCACGAAAGGGGACTTTGGAGTCTGACTTCCTCCTTTACAAAGGATGGCATTAAGATCCAGTGAAAGGTCAGGTTTCGCCCAGTCAGATCAGTTAGGAATAGAACCCAGATCTCATGACTCAATGTTCACAGCATCTTCATTTACCCCATGTCAACGATGTTGACCCCAGGCTATCCAAAAAGCTACCCAAAAGCTACTTTTGACAACATTTGGAACCTCTCTTTCCCCATTTGGAAAATGAGGAAATTGAGATGAGGTCTTCTCCGAGGTCTCTTAGAACGTTTCATGTTCCATATTCTAAATCCCTTCCAGCTCTGACTTTCTCTGTTCATCTGATCTCTCTTAACTCTGATGCTCCCCAATCTCTGTTCTGACACTGCTGCCAACTCTAAATCCCATAACTCTGTGACCAGAAATTCCAAAGATGGAGGTCTAGAGGAGGTGCCTCTGACTGACATCTGTCCTGAAAAAGACCAGGTCCTGGCTTCAGCCATTCATCATGTCCAAGGTCCAGGGATAGAACGTCACTTTGATTAATTCTGGAATAATGGAGAAGGGGATGGGGTGGGTCAAGGGACCTGAGTCATGAGTCACATCCACACATGGAGCCTTCGCACGTATTTACATCACATTTCATGTGGACATGTGTTTGTGATTCCAAGAACTTGCCATGTATTCTCAAGCTCTTGTCTCAAAGCCAGCTCCTTCTAGCTCTTAGCCACAGATTGGCTGGAGAGCAGAAAGAACTTCATCAAAGGCATTCCCAAGGTGCTGATTGCAGCAGGCAGAGAATAGCTCTGCATGGCCCATAGCATCCCAAAGGGCTTCCCCCAGGCAATGGGGCTGCAGACAGATCCCTGCTCACTGATGTGCCAGACACTTCATTAGGAAAAGTTAGTCCTGTCCTCTGGTAGTCAGCGAGGGTGCAGAGTCCCTAGCTGGAACAGGACATAAGGGAGAGGGAATGTAGGGGATTCAGAGCAGTCATGCTGAGGACAGAAGCAGACAGCCCAGACAGTAAGAGGATTGGAGACCAGGTTGTACAAGCATCAATTCAAGGAAATGGGGATATTCAGGCAGAAGAAAATAAAACATCAGCTGGCAGCTTCAAATCCTAAAGGGTCTTGTGTAGAAGAGGGATCAGCCTTGCTCAGTTTGGCCCAAGAGGGTAAAACAAGGAAGAGTTGAGGGAAGTTGCAAAGAGACACATTTAGATTAACTCTAAGGAAAATCCTCCTTACCATTAGAGCCATTCATCGGGGAATGGGCCACCTTGACAAGTAGTGAGTTCCCCGTCTCTTCCAGTCTTCAAATAGAGGCTGCATGACCACTTGATAGAGATGTTGTAAAGAGAATTCAGGTGAAGATTGGACTAGATAACCCTTCCAACTCAGACTGTATGTAGACTTTGGAATGTAAACCCCCTGAGGGTTGGGATGTGTGTGTGCGTGTGTGTGTGTGTGTGTGTGTGTGTGTGTGTGTGTGTGTTTCGGTAGACACTTAATAATAATTATTGACTGGCTAACAAGAAGGTCTGAGAGGACCAGCACCTTGGGGTAGTCTAATTTGAATGAATGAATAAATGAATTAAGCATTAATTAAGCACTTACTGTGTACAAAGCACTGGGCTAAGACTAGAAATATAAGTAGAAAAGCCAGACAGCCCTGCTCTCAAAAAGCTCGCCTTCAAATTCACTTTCCCCATCTGAATGACAGGGTCCTTGAGGGCTGACATTGTCTTCAGTATCTCTATTCAAAACTAAAGAAGAGTAAAGCAGAAAAAGTGAGTCAGGACACGGCCTCACCCGGGCCTGGGCACACAAGATTTCTGGGGCCAACCTCTGTCAAAGGACTGTTTTCACCAACACTTTCTTTCCTGCAGAATTGGAGCCACACTCACCAGGCCAGCCTCCCCAGAGGCGGCAGTGGGCATGTCAGAGGGAAGTCTGGCCCGTGTGTTTCTAATTCCTTTACACTTATCTCACCAAAATCCTGTTTTGCAAGCTCTGTTTGATGTCCAACAAGCAGTTGGAGCCCCCTTCCTAAGCTTGCTAAGCCCCTTTCTCTCGGAAGTCGGAAGTGTCTTCTTTGCCAAGCAGAAGCCGGCCAGGGTAGAGATTTCCCATTCCACTCCTGGTGTGGGGATGGTGAGGGGTGAGTGGACTCTCAAGAGCATGGCTGGTCCATTTTCCCATTGCATCACCCTGGCACTGCCGAATGGAACGAAGCCTCTTGAAAAGAGATCTCGGGAGGTCCCTGCACGAAGATGGCTCACGCAAAGTGGCATCTGGTCCTGAGATCAGACACAGTTGGGCGATGAGTCTGAAGGGAGCCACAGTGGCTTGTCAGCACCATCCCTGGAGAAGTCAGGCCCCAGCTCGGTCACTTCTTGGCCAGATATTCTGCCTGGGGATAGCTTCACAGGACCCAGAGCTGGAAAGGGCCCAAGACACTCTCCAGGCCAGTCCTCTCATCTTAAAGAGAGGACAGAGGGGCCCAGAGCTAGAGCAAATCATTGGCTCAAGGTCATACAACTTTTAAGCATCAATGCCAGAACTTAAACCCAAGTCCTGGGAGTACGTGAATGTGGAAAGACTAGGGTTATTTGGAGTCAGAAAACCTAGCTCAAAGCTCAGCTCTGCCAAGTCACATTTGTGCAACCTTGAACAAATGTCTTGCCCTCTCTAGACCTTGCTCCCTTCCTCTAAAGTGTGAGGGGGAATAGGGGGATGGGTTGGAGTGCGTGTGTGTGTGTGTGTGTGTGTGTGTGTGTGTGTGTGTGTGTGTAGGGAATGAACTACATAATCTCCAAGGTAACCTAGAGTTCTAAATGTATGATCCTCTGGCTCTGAATTCAGTTGTTTCCAGTATTCTGCCTTGCCTCATTACAAAGGATTACTAAGGCTGGAGGAAACAGAGATTCTTAGAGCCTAACCATCCATGGTCCCAAAGAGAAATGGGTGCTTGGAGAGGTAGTGAGCTCCCCTTTTCTTCGAGGAGAGGCTGGAATATTATCCATCAAGGAAACTGTTGCCAGGATTGTTGTTCATGGGGTTACATTGCTGGGGTCCCTTCCAGCTCAATCTGAGATGCTGAGTTTCTCTGATTCCTGTCTATTGGCACCTTGCCTAACCCCAAAGGCAGCATCTTTGTGTTGCTCCAGAGATCTCTTCTTGAGACTTGGTCACTGAGGCTAAAGCCCAGGTGGCACTTGAGAAATAGCAGCCTTGACAAGGTCCAGAAATAGGCTTTGACTTCTATTCAGATGATGCTCTTCTTTTTCATAGGCTTGAGCCCTAAGCAGGCGCCTCCTCCTCCAGGAAGCCTAGCCCCAGTGCCCTAGATTTCTCTGAGCTGAGCTGAGCTTATGTAGGCCTTGAGCCTCATGGCACTTACTATATGCTGTACAATTTAATGTCTTTGAAGGTCTCCTGGAGGATTCACTATGATTTCTTTTATGGGATGACTCCTTGTGTGTGGATTTTCTCCATCACCAACCTATGAGGTCCCAGAAGGCAGGAGCTCAGTTCTCCTACAAGCACAGACATAGGCACTGTGGGGACTCAGGAAAGACCTCAGGTGATTGGTCAACTGGTTGACTCAGGAGCCAAGTATGTTCTTGATGGACCAGTCATGATAGGAAAGCTGGGTTTGCCACAGAATTCTCACTAGAGATCAAGACCCAACACTAGCCTCTCACTGACCCCTCACTCTGGCCCTAGACCAAGCCCCAACTCCAACCACAGAGCAAATTTTGACCCAAGTCCCAGGCTAAGCCCTGATCCTGGCCTTAGAATTAGGTCTTCCATAGGCCTGACTGTGGTCTCTGCCCTTACAAAATTCACATCCTAACACCTGCTTTGTGCCTATCTGGGCTCTCCATCATTTGAGTTCAGGAAGGGACTGGAGAAAGAGAAGGGCATACTTCATCCTTCTTCAAACCTCAGGGCCCCTCCCTGCTTCTGCCCCTGCCCCTGCCTCTGCCCCTGCCCTCTGCCACCGGCTGTGGATGAGCAGCATTTCATAGAGATCTGAATTCCCATTAGGACAGAGTAGAAACATTTCAGGGCCAGGAATCCCAGAGCCTGGGTTCCAGCTCTCCTTAGCCTCTTGCCTTCCTCATCCTCTCTGGCCTCAGTTGCTGGCCATCTCTAAGGTTTCTTTTGGTTCTAAGTTTCAGAAACCCCTGTGGTGAGACCAGCTTGTCCAATTGGCCCCAAACCTCAAGAGTTCTTCGCCCACTGTGAGACCTGAAATAAGGCCCTGCCCCTCCATGGGCCTCAGTTTCCCTCTCTGTGAAGTAAAGGAATTAGATGTGATGATTTCTAAGTTTCTTTTCATTTCCAAATCCTGTGAAAGTCTTTCCTTATGTGATTTTAGGAAAGTTACTTCATGCTGCTGGGCCTCAGTTTTCCTCATCTGTCAAATGGGGATAATATTACTCATCTTCCCTCCTTTCCAGGGTTTTCTTCTGAGATACATTTCTCCATTCTCACTTTGATTAAGCATTTCTTATATAACGCTAGACAAGTCCTTTCCTCTCTCTCAACCTCACTTCCCATCCCTGAAAAATGATGGGGTGGGGCATGATGATCTCAAGGCTTTCTTTGAACTCTGGGGCATCCCTCTTCCTTGGTGGCTGGACCAGCTTATTGCCTCATGGCCACTTGAAGGAACATCACTCATTCTACGCCTTGGTCTAATCACTTGCCTGGGAATCCCAGGTGAATTTAGTGACTGCTCCAGGCTTTCACAATAGCAGCATATGCATGAGCAAAAGTCTTCCCAGTGATGGGACAAGGCACCTTCGCCCATCCCACTGAGCTCAAGACCCTGATTGGGAGAAGCTATTTCCCAAGGTTAGGGGTTGAGGGTTCTAACATTCACCCTCCCAGACCTTTGGTTGAAACCATGGGTCACATGAGAATCTGTTATTCCAATTCCCATAGAGTGTGGGCAGTCACTTCAATCCCACAGTCCCTAGAGGAGGCAAGATACAGTGACTGCCCTCCCTCAATCTAAAGCTTGTTCTGGATGCTTAGGGAGGAAGACATTAAAGTCACAGATAGGAAATATTCGTTTAGCTAGGTGGTTGGCAATACAGTTTAATAAGTGTATTATTAACATATACATCATAAAAATAAGTTTATCATAGAATAAATATGCTTTTTTTAAAACATGGACAATATATTACAAAACAAGCCCCACAGTACTAGGGGAAATTAAGATCCTTCTACAAAAAAGAAGATGTAAGTCAGTATCATGAGAAAGCTTTTAGTGTTTCCCAGAAATGTGTCAAACCCTCCCCAGGAGGCCAGAATCCTCCTGGGATACTAGGAGACATCCCCAGGAGCTTCCCAGGGGCAGGGGAGGATGGCCACACCCTCAGAATCAATTCATAAATTACCACAGTCTACTCCAGCTATTGCACCTGGGATTGACAGAAGTCAGGATGGAACCACCATATGCAGGAGGATGGTGCCAGACATGATGAGAAGGAAGGAAGTCAGGGGAGAGGCAATCAAGGCTGAGTTCCTGGAGGGCCCTGGGGGTTCTGGTGGGGCTGGTGGCGGCCGATGCTCCAGCTGTTTGGCAAACCTAGTGGGAGGCTTGGCGGTGTCGTAGCCGTTGGTGGCCTTGGATGGGGAAGGCACTGTGGTTGTACTGGAAGGAAAAAGAAATACATGCCTTCAGTTCTATCAGGGACTGCCCATCTTTCTAGGAAAAGTTCTCTCCCATCCCTCCCTTTGCCACACCTTGGAAGGTTCCATAGCCACTGGCTGTCAATGTTGGTGGGATAGGGTTGGGGGATGGGGGAGATACTCTTCCTGTTGCAGATTGCAAAAGAGGCATAGGAAAGAATGCATTTATTCATTCTACCATCAACAAAAATGATAGTAGTAGCAAAAGTCATATGTGTGTGTATTTATATGTTTTATATAT
>CM053584.1:26041702-26056615 GCA_028627135.1 Pseudochirops cupreus | reverse complement strand
CCTTGGTTGTGTGGTTAATCACATGAATGATTGATGATTTTGATAGACTGGTAGAACATCTCCATTTTGAGTGAGAAAAATAGGCTTAGAGATATGATACAGTTTCCACATAGTTAAACAGCTAGAATTGAAACCCAAGTCTCCATGATCTTGGGTCTATCAGACTTTTCATTATATTCTGCTTCTAACACAACCAACCATGCTACTAAAGTAACAACAATCCAAATAATACCCCAACCATCTATCTAATGAATCATAGAACCAACCAGTCCTTATCAAGTCAACCATAAAACCCCACATGCAAATTTCTATCCATCAACCCATCCATCCATCCATGAATCCACTCATTCATCTAACCACCCACCCACCTGACACTAAGAAACTATACACCTAAACAACAACCAAAAAACTGTCCAATCATCAAGCCAACTAACCAAAAATGTAGCCCAGAAACCATTTATCTAACCATGTGACCAAGCAACCAACCAACCATTATACCAAACGAGAGACCACTGCCTAGTGAACCAACCAAACAATATATCATTCATCCAGTCAGTGATACTATCCATCCGACTAACAAATCAACCATCCAACGATATTGCAAAGAGTTCTGGATGTGGAGTCAGAAGACTTGGG
This sequence comes from Pseudochirops cupreus, assembly GCA_028627135.1. Taxonomy (NCBI): domain Eukaryota; kingdom Metazoa; phylum Chordata; class Mammalia; order Diprotodontia; family Pseudocheiridae; genus Pseudochirops; species Pseudochirops cupreus. Next base: position 26,055,979 of record CM053584.1, on the reverse strand, counting down.
TTCAAATCTTCATTCTTTCACTTACTAGTGATGTGACCTTGGGAAAGTTACGTAACCTCTATGTTTCCACTTCCATTTAATTTGTTAACCAGTAATAATAATACTTTCTTTTGTTCCCTGGTCACAGAATTGTTAAGGGGGTCATGTGAGCAAATGGTTGCAAAATACCTTGAAATCATAAGGGACTGCACATATAGGAACGATTACAATTCAGATGTTGCCAGATATGAAGATAGACAAAGTAGAGAAGTCCCTGCTCTCTGGAGGCTGAGGAGAGTCAGAAGCCCTGTGAGCCAACAGTACTTCAGGCAGTGATAAAATCACTCTGTGGGCAGATACAAAATGGCCATCCTCCAATAACACCTGAAGCACTGTCACGTTAACAGAAAAACAATTCAGTGGAAAGAGGTCACAGAATTCAGAACTGGAAGGGACTTCAGGTTTACCTATTCTAATCCCCCCAATAAATGCTTATTGAATAAAATGCCTGGAACGTGGTTGGTGCTTGATAAATCTTGTTGGATGATTAAGTTCCATATGAGGAAACACAAGCTCAAAAGAGAGATGCCTAAGACCACACAGAAAGTACAAGTGAGAATTTGGAGTCAAAGCCAGGTGACATTTATTATACACTTACTATGTGCCAAACACTGTCCTAATGACTGGGGATATCAAGAAAGTCATATTCTAATGGGTGTATGTTGGGGGGAACAACATACAAATGATTGGGTATGAACAAGCTATGTAGAGTACAATTTTGTGTCTCTGTGCAGAGTGCCTGGAGTGGTTTCCCTCCTAATCTCCAGCTTCTAGTTTCACTAGGAGTTCAAATCCCACTTTCTAGAGAAGCCTTTTCCTGGTCTCCCCCACTTCTCAAGCCATCCCCATTTAATAGCAGATTGGAGGATGGATTAGAGTGAGGGGACAGTTGAGGCAGGAAGATCGATTAGAAGGGTGTTGTAATGGTCCAGGCAAGAGGTGATCAGGACCTGAAATATGGCAGCTGTCTTATGAGTATAACAAAGAAGATACATATGAGAGATGGTGTCAAGTTAGAAACAAGATTTGGTAACCAAAGGGCCATGGGGGTGACTGAGAGTGAGGAAGTGAAGATAAAGAGGTGGGTGGGGGACTGAGAGGAAGATGGTGATGACCTTGATGGTGTTAGGAAAATTGGAAGAAAGGATGGTTTCTGGGAAAAGATAATGCATCTTATTTTAGACATTATGAGTTTGAAATGGTTAATGGACATCAAATCAGAGATAGCCAAAAGGCAGCTGGTGATGAGGGTCTGTAGCTTCAAAGAAAGACTATGGTTGAATCTATGGATCTGGGGGGGGGGGGGTTACCCTCCTATGATCGCTAGTTTCCTTCAAAGCATGATCCATTCACTGCTGATAGCTCTAGGATATTTTTATTTGAGGAAACATGGAAAAGTGAAAAATACATTGTCTTTGCAGTCATAAGATCTGGGTTTGAATACTATTTACATCACTTTTATGATTTTAGACAAATCCTTCTGTCCCCCCCACCCCCGGCCTCAGTTCTCTCTCTCCTCTGTAAAATGAGAGGTTGAGATAGATGATCTCTTTTCATTTATATGTATTTATTATTTTATTTTATTCTTCCCACTTAATAGCCTCTTATTTTTTCCAATTATTATAAAGATAGTTTTTTAACATTCATTTTTATGAGATTTTGAGTTCCAAATTTTTCTCCCTCCTTCCTCTTCTTCCCCCTCCCCAAGACAGCAAGCAAGCTGATATAGATTATACCTGTACAATCATATTAAACATATTTCCATATAAGTCATGTTGTGAAAGAAGAATCAAAACAAAAGGGGAAAACCATGAGAAAGAAAAAAAGAACAGCAAAAAAAGTGGAAATAGTCTGCTTCGATCAGCATTCAGACTCCATAGCTCTTTCTCTGGATGTGGAGAGCATTGTCCATGACTCTTTTGGACTTGTCTTGGATCATTGCATTGTCGAGAAGAGCTAAGTCAATCATAGTTGATCTTTATACAATATTGCTGTTACTGTGTACAATGCTTACTTCACTCAGTACCAGTTTATGGAATTCTTTCTAGGTTTTTCTGAAATCTACCTGCTCATCATTTTTTATAGCACAACGGTATTCCATTACATTCATATGCCACAACTTTTTAAGCCATTCCCCAATTGGTGGACATCTCCTAAATTTCCAGGGTCCCTTTCCTTTTTTTATGATCTTTTTTGGGATACAAACCTAGTAGTGGTATTGTTGGATCAAAGGGTATACACAGTTTTATAACCCTTTGGGCATAGTTCCAAATTGCTCTCCAGTATGGTTAGATCAGTTTACAACTCTACCAACAATGCATTAGTGTTCCAATTTTCCTAAATCTTCTCTAACATTTATCATTTTCCTTTTCTGTCATATTAGTCAATTAATAGGTGTGAGATGATACCTCAGTTGTTTTAATTTGCATTTCTCTAATCAGTAGTGATTTAGAGCATTTTTCATATGACTATAGATAGTTTATAGCTTTAATTTCTTCATCTGAAAACTGCCTGTTCATATCCTTTGACCATTTATCAATTGAGGAATGACTTGTATTATTATAAATTTGACTCAGTTCTCTATATATTTTAGAAATGAGACCTTTATCAGAAACACTGGCTATAAAATTGTTTCCTAGCTTCCTGCTGTGCTTCTAATCTTGGTTGCATTGACTTTGTAAAAAAAACTTTTCAATTTAATTTTTCCAGTTTTCCCAGCAGTTTTTGTCAAATAGTAAGTTTTTATCCCAGAAGCTAGAGTCTTTCGGTTTATCAAACGGTAGATTACTATAATCATTTACTACTATCTTTGTGTACCTAAACTATTTCACTGATCCACCACTCTATTTCTTAGCAAGTACCAAATAGTTTTGATGATTGTTGCTTTATAGTAGTTTTAGATGTGGTACAGGTAGGCCACCTCCCTTTGCATTTTTTTTCATTAATTCCCTTGATATCCTTGACTTTTTGTTCTTCTGGATGAATTGTATTTTTTTTCTACCTCTATAAAATAATTTTTGGTAGTTTGATTGAAATGGCACTGAATAAATAAATTAGGTAGAATTGTCATTTTTACTATATTAGCTCAGCCTACCCATGAACAATCGATATTTTTCCAATTGTTTAGATCTGACATTATTTTCATGAAAAGTGTTTTGCAACTGTGTTAATTTAGTTCTTAGGTTGTCTTGGCAGGTAGACTTCCAAATGTTTTATATTGTCTACAGTTATTTTAAATAGAATTTCTCTTTCTATCTCTTGCTGCTGGACTTTGTTGGTAATATATACAAATGCTAAAGATTTATGTGGTTTTTATTTTATATCTTGCAACTTTGCTGTAATTGTTAATTATTTCAAGTAGAATTTTAGTTGATTCTCTAGGATTCTCCAAGTATACCATTGCATTATCTGTAAAGAGTGATAGTTTTGTTTCTTCATTGCCTATTCTAATTTCTTCAATTTCTTTTTCTTCTCTTATTGCTAAAGCTAACATTTCTAGTAAAACATTGAATAATTACTGATGAAAATGGGCATTCTTGTTCCACCTCTGGTCTTTTGGGAAACCTTCTAGCTTATCCCCATGACATACAATGTTTGCTGATAGTTTTAGATAGATACTACTTATCATGTTAAGGAAAAACTCCACTTATTCCTGTGATCTCTAGTGTTTTTAATAGGATTGGGTGCTGTGTTTTGTCAAGAGTTTTTCTGCATTTATTGAGATATGATTTCTGATAGTTTTATTATTGATATAGTCAATTATGCCAATAGTTTTCCTAATATTGAACCAGTCCTATGTTCCTGGTATAAATTCCACCTGGTCATAGTATATTATCCTTGTGATAAATTGTTGTATTACCATTGCTAATATTTTATTTAAATTTTTGCATCAATATTCATTAGGGAGATTGGTCTATAATTTTCTTTCTCTGTTTTGGCTCTTCCTGGTTTAGGAATCAACACCATATTTGTATCATAGAAAGAATTTAGTAAGACTCCTTCACCTATTTTTCCAAACAGTTTATATAGTATTGGAATTAATCATTCTTTAATTCACTGGTAAATACATCTGGCCCCGGATATTTTTTCTTAGGGAGTTCACGGATGGCTTGTTCAATTTCTTTTTCTAAAATAGGGTTATTTAAGCATTTTATTTTCTCTTCTCTTAATCTGGGGGCAATTTATATTTTTGTAAATATTCACACATTTCACTTAGATTGTCAGATTTATTGGCATGAAGTTGGGCAAAATAGTTCCCAATTATTACTTTAATTTACTCTTCATTGATGGTGAATTTACCCTTTTCATTTTTGATACTAGTAATTTGGTCTTTCCACGTTTCTATGAAGTCTACCTGTTCATCGTCATTTTTCATTCTTTTGATTTTGTTTGACTGACTCCTGATGTCTCATAGAATTATCAGCTTCCACTTTCCCAATTCTAATTTTTAAGGAATTGTTTTCTTCAGTCAATTCTTATCCTTCCTTTTCGAAGCTCTTAACTCTTTCTTGCATACCTCTCATTTCTTTCCCCAATTTTTCTTCTACCTCTCTTATTTGTTTTTAGAATCCTTTTTGAGCTTTTCCAAGTAGGCTTTTTGGGCTTGAGACCAATTCATATTCTCCTTTGAGGTTTCACATGTAAGCATTTTGACATTGTTGTCTTTTTCTGAGTTTGTGTTTTGCTCTTCCCTGTTGCCATAGTAGATTTCTATGGTTAGGGCTCTTTTCTGGTTTTTGCTCACTTTTTTAGCCTATTTCATGGCTTTTAAAGTTGAACTTTGCTCCTGGGGCACAGGAGGCTCCATCCTAAGCTTTCTGTGCTGGGAGCCAGGGGCCTGGTCACTGACTTTCTGTGCCAGGGCCTCAGGTGCTGGTGGTTTGCTCACTGTGCTAGGGTGGACCAGCCTCATCATGCCTGTTGTGCTCTGGTTTCCAGGGCTGGCAGTTTGCCTGCTGTGCTGGGGCTGGAGGCCTCACAGATAGCCTGCTGTGCCACTGACCTCCTGAGCCAGAATTGTGAGGCCTTGGTTGCCAATCTGTGCTGTGGCTAAGAGCCTCCCACTAGCTTATCCAGACTCTGCCTACACTAGGCTGTACTCCCTTTTCCCCCAAGTGAGACAGACCTTTACTGAAGCCCTTCTAAGTTATCTTAAGCTAGAAAATTGTTTAATTCTAATTTTTGTAGGTTTTATCACTCCAGAATCTGTTTAAAGGCTTGATTTAATGTTGTTTTTGAGGGAAATTGGGGAGAGCTCAGGCAACTTCCTGTCTTCTCTCCACCATGTTGGCTCTACCTCCTAGATAATTTCTAGATGAACTCTTGTAGCTACAAATCCACCATCTTCATATTTTAATACTAATAACTAATGTCTACACAGCACCATAAGCTTGGCAAAGTACTTTACTTGAGCTAAGCCCAAGAGGTCTTTCTTGACCCATACTTACCTCCCCCTACCACAAAATTGTCTTTTGTTAGTACTTTGCACCTACATCTGTGTTTGCACATTGTCTTGTCTGTAGAATATAAACTCCTCAAGGGCAGGTAGTGTTTCAGTTCTGTCACTGCTATGTCCAGTGTGAAGTACAGCACCTGGCACACTGCTGGAGATCAGCAAAGACGTGTTGTTTGATATACTGATACAGTGTTCTTTTCTCACAACAGCCCCGTTAATACGAATAGTGTTATGATACCCATGTTTGGGAGAAACTGAGGCTCAGAGAAAGGAAGCATTTTGGATTCCCAGCCCCCCCAGCTCTGACATTCCCTGTTCTAAGCTCCCTCCCAGCTCTGACATTCCCTGTTCTAAGCTCCCTCCCAGCTGTGACATTCTCTGTTTTAAGCTCCCTCCTAGCTCTGACATTCCCTGTTCTAAGATCCCTCCCAGCTTTGACATTCCCTGTTCTGTGTTCTTAGGGCTCTCTTAGCTCAGACTCAGGATTCCTTGTTTTTTGACTCATCTGATCCTTGGGGTTGTACTGATCCACAGCCTCCAGGACACATTCCAGTCCCAGGACCTGGAGGTTTAAGGAAGCTTGTTAGGAGCGCCTGGATCTCTCCTGCTCTGATGAGGCCCCAGACCCCCACGGACAGTGGCCCAGTGATAGCGCCTCAGTGCCCCCAGGCCCTTTGAAGTGTCTCCTCCAAGTGTTCTCCCCCTCTCCCATCTAATGAGTTAAAGATGTGCTGCTCCTCTCCGATCTAGCCCCAGCCCTGCCTTGTGCCTGATTGGAATCAGCTTGGCAGGAAGAGAAACAGCGTGTCATCCTCTCCAGGAGGATGGGGTGTGTGTGTGTGTGTGTGTGTGTGTGTGTGTGTGTGTGTGTGTGTGTGTGTGTGTGTGTGTGTGTGTGTGTGTGTGTGCGCGCGCATGTGCGCGCGCATGGGCATGCCTTTGTGTGTGTGGGGGGAGATGCCTGTGCGAGTATGCCTTTGAGTGTGTACATGTGCATGTGTGTGCATGTGTATGCCTCTGAGTGTGTGTGTGCCTCTGTGTTTGAACTGGGGAGGGAGGTGCTGAGCACCAGGTTAGAGGGAGGGAGAGATTTCTCGCCAGGGAGTGGAGACAGGCCATCGCTGGAGAGAAGTGAGCAGTCTTCACTGGGTGGTGGGAGGCAGGCTGTGGGTGGTCTGAGCCTAGTCTGAAGTCATCCCCAAATGGAAATATGTCCTTGGCACAAGATTTCTTGGGAAGATCAGGCCTTGAATCCGAACTTGGGGCTTTGAAATCCGAATCAGCCATGCAGAATCTTTAGGTAGAAGGGGCCTCAGAGGGTGTCCAGGCCAACTTAGACCTGAGCAGGTTGTCCTTCCTACAATAGACCAGCCAAGGAGCCATCAAACTCTGTTCTAGAGCCTCTAGTGATTGAGAGCTCACTACCTGCCCTCTCCACTAGCTATCAAAAGCTCTACAATTATTTTCATTTGAGACAACACGGCAAGGTAAAAAATACATTGTCTTTGGAGTCAGAGAATCTGAGTTTATGTCACATATTTGTGTAATCTTAGGCAATCACTTCATTCCCCCCAGGCCTCAGTTTCCCCCTCCGGACATCAATGAACAGTTAGGTGGCACAATGGATACAGTGCCAGGTCTGCAATCAGGAAGACTTATCTTCCTGAGTTCAAATCTGACCCTAGACACTAGTTGTGTGACCCTGGGAAAGTCACTTAACCCTGTTTGTCTCAGTTTCCCCATCTGTAAAATGAAGTAGAGAAGGAAATGGCAAACCATTCTAGTATCTCTGCCAAAAACATTCTAAATGGGATCATGAAGAGTCAACGATAACTGAAAATGACTGAACAACAACGATCACTGGGAAGTTTTTCCTGAAATCAAGCATGAATTTACTTCTATCCAAGTTCTCCCCATTGTCCCTATTTCGGCTCCCTGGGGCCAAATGGACCAAGTATGGATCTTCTACAGGCCAGCCCTTCAAATACTCGAATACAGTTATCACGTTCACCTCTTCTCCATTCCCCATCCTCGCCAAAGTCTCTTCACTGGTGAAACACAGGGTTTCAGCAACAGATCTTCATATGTCCTGCACTCAAAGCCTTCTTCTGGACACTGCCCAGCTGATCAATATTCTTTCATGGTGTCTAGAACTGAATACAATCTTCCAGAAGAGGTCTGATGAGGGCAGAGCATAGTGGGATTCTCACTTCCTTCCTGGAAGCTCAGCCTACTCTTAATGCGGCCCAAACTTACATCAGCATTTCTGGCCACCAGTGTGGGTCACCCTGCTGACCCACAATGGGTCTGTGGTTCCACTAAAACCCCTGGACCTCTTTTAGAACAATTATTACCTAACCACTTCTCCTCTGCCTTAGTCACATGACATTGATTTTATTTTGTTACTCATGTGCAAGACTCAACATGTCTCCCCACTGAATTTCATCTTATTAAAATCAGCCCAATCCTCTAGGTAGTCAAGGCTAGTTGGATCCTAACTGTATTTTCCACTGTTTTTATAATCTCTCCCAAATTGGAGTCATCTGCAAATTTAAAGAACATGCTATTTATGCCTTTATCCAGGTCATTAATAAAAAGATTAAACAACTCAAGGTACAGATCCCTGTGGAACTCTACTGGAGACCTTCTGCCATGTTGACATGGCACCATTAACAACTACCTTTTGGATCTGGCACCTGGCCAGTTCTGAATCCATTAGATTATGTTGCTGTCTAAGCTATAACTCCCCATGAGAATAGAATGAAATATGATAGGAAAGGCTTCGTTGAAATCTAGGTAAATTCTATCCATGGTATTTCTTTTATCTATTAGTTTAATTTTTAATTTACCATAATAGGTTCTTGATGAAGCAGAGTTAGTTTTGGGGAGCCATTTCTTTGGATGCTCACCAATCATCCTTAAGGATCTCCTCTAGAATTTTCCCAAGAATCCAAGTCAAGCTCACTGGCCTAGAGTTGCACACTCTGATCTCTTTCTTTTCTTTTTTTAAAAATCAGGACAACATTTTCCCTTCTCTAATCTTGTGTTACTACTCCAAGTTTCCATGATCTCTCCAATGTCATTGACTGACTCAACAATTGCATCTGCCCATTCTTTCTGGACCCAGGGATGATGTAGCTCTTCTGGACCAGATGAACTGAATTCCCTTCGGGAAGCTAAGTGCTCCCTTCCGATCTCCCTACTTATCTTGGGTATCAGTTTCCTGTTAGTCATTTTTATGGTCATTTCCAATGCAAAAGTCCTTTTCCTTTGTAGAGAAAATAGAGAGGAAATATAAGAACTGACCATCTCTGCCTTATCTTTGTCGTCATCATCCAATGAACTCTAAGCAAATGTCCTATCCCTTCTTTGATCCTCTTTTTTTTAATCCCAAAATAACTGAAAAAGCCTTTTTCTTGTCTAGCTTCCCTTTCCATCTTCAGTTCATGCTAAGCTTGAGCATTGTTGACATTATTTTTACAGGATTATGCCGGGCCTTCTGTATTTATTCTCTATTATCTGCCCTTTCTGTCATCTTCTGTTCAGTTCTTTTTAAAATCTAAGCTGCTTGGTGAGTACCCTGTGCAACCACATTGGTCCCTTCAGGCAAGTCTCATTCTTCCTCCTCAATGGAATTATTTTCCTTTGTGTTTTCACAAAATCTAGGATGATGTATACATTTCCCTTAAATTTCCTGACATCCTCACCCCAGAAACAAATTCTTCCTTGTTAATGAGAATCAGATCCAGAATAGAGTTTGAGTTTCTCCTTGCTTGTTGGTTCCTGAACCTTCTGAAGGAACCCTTACCCTAAATCCTCATCAAGAAAATCAAGAAATCACTCAGTTTTGGGAGAGAGAAAGGGAGAGGAAGAGGGAGAGGGGGAAGAGAGAGAAAGAGAGGAGAAGAAGAAGGAGAAGAAGAAGAAAAAGAAGAAAAAGAAGAAGAAATAGAAGAAGAAGAAGAAGAAGAAGAAGAAGAAGAAGAAGAAGAAGAAGAAGAAGAAGAAGAAGAAGAAGAAGAAAGAGGAGGAGAAAAGGGACAAAGAGAAGGAGGAGGAGAAGGAGGAAGAGGAGGAGGGAGAGAGAATCTCCAATAGATAGCTGTCTGCATAAATAAAGTGTCCCATCGATGTTATATCGGACCTCAATTACAGACTTGTGATCTATTTCCTAGATGCCTTATCTATTTCTTCTTTTTGTTCACACAGTCTGTAGTATATACCAATGTTACAACCATCAGTTTTTCCATCCTTTGACCTTTACCAACATACTGCCATGCTCTGGCGCCTAGACTTATTCACATGAGCATACCTTCTCAATATACACTGCTATCACTCCACCCTCTCTCCTACTCCTGTCTTGTTTCTTTTGAATAAGGTATACCCAAGCAGAGCCATTGTCCAGCCGGAAGTCTCATCCCACCCAAGTCTCAGGGATCCCTCTGAGATAAAATTTGCCTCCTTGTGTGTTGCCCAAATTCTGGGCATTGGTTTGGGGCACTTGAGACTCTTAGTTTTATGAATAGCCCCTTTCTTGGATTTTATCTCCTACAAATTTGTGATCATCCCAGTTTTTCTCCTTCCTTCTTAGTGGCTACTTTCTATAGTATCTAACTTGAGAAGATATAGGCAGTCTTCTCCTTCCCACAACCTTTTTAGTTGGAAGCCTTCTTGATCAAATTTGCAAGATGCCCGATAAAAACATTCTGATCAGATTTTTTAGGAGTACTCCATCTCTGGCCAGGAATCTGTCAACCTTACATTGTAAGATAAGATACAGAAATCCAAATCCTCTTGTGAGACACCAGCCACTCACTTCCATCTACTCTATATGTAGGTTGTATGTACCTAATTATTTAGACGTTATCCTCATTAGAACGTAAGCTCTCTGAGGGCAGGTATTGTTTTTGCCTTTCTTTCTAGCCTCAGTATCCAGCACAATGCCAGACTGTAGTAGACACTTAATAAATGCTTGTTGTTAACTGATAAACAACTGTCTCAGTACCCTCAAGCAGGGAAGCACAAACTAGTACCACTTTTCAATTCTTTGTTCTTCTATGGGCCCCACTTGAGAGTTTCTTTAGTTCCATATTTGGGACACAGAAAAGAAATCACTGGATTCTGTCAGAAAAACCAACATCACACCCCTCCTGCAAAGACCTGCAAAATATCCCCTGTTCTTTATAACCACTGAAATTTTCAGCCTTGTTTCTTGAAACCGTAGGTTTTTACACCTCAGCCCTGTCCATGCTTTTTCAGGCACTCAATCTACAAGATCTAATCCCTTAACTCTATTCATCTCCTCCACTTCATATTCATAAGGGAGGCTATTTAGGTCATACCTATACATCTGATGGTTTTCCCCACTCTCTTCAATTTAAGTCTGAATTTTGCAATAAGAAGCTCATGATCTAAACCATAATCAATTCCAGGTCTTGTTTTAACAGACTGGATAGAGTTTCTCCATCTTTGTCTGCAAAGTAGATAATCAGTCTGGTTATTGCATTGACTATAACCACATCCACACACGGACATGGTGGTGTCCATGTGTAGAGTTGCCTTTTGGGTTGTTGAAAAAGAGTGTTATGACCAGCGAGTTATCTCGGCTAAACTCTATTAGTCTGTAAGGAAAGCTGAGTGCTGCAGAATTGATGCTTTTGAATTGTGATCCTGATGAAGACTTTTGAGAGACTCTTGGACAGCAAGGAGATCAAATTAGTCAGGGCTTAAAGAAAATAATTCAGACTATTCAATGGAAGGACAAATGGTAAAGCTGAAATGTAAACACTTTGGCCACATAGTGAGAAGACAGGACTCATTGGAAAAGATCCTGATGTTGGGAAAGACCGAAGGCAAAAGGAGAAGGGGCTGGCAGAGGATGAGATAGACAGACAGTGTCATGGAAGTAATGAATATGAGCTCGGACAGACATCAAGAGAGAGTGGAAGAAAGAAAGGCCTGGTGTGCTGTGGTCCATGGAGTCACCAAGAGTCCGACATGAATGAATGAATGAATGAATGAATAGCTACAAAAGCGTACCTCAACCCGATGCACCTGGTTAAAATTTTCCAATCATTAATTTTTAATAATTCATTGTTATTAATTATAATTTATTAATTATCAATAATTAATTTTTAAAAGTTAAGACTTTTTGTACCCAATTTGTTCCAACCCCAACCCACTCTGCCAATAAACATAATTCTCCATGTATTCCATTTGCCTTTTCTTCCATACTCTGCCTTGCCTTGCTAACTGCCTTCTCCTTCTTGAGTCTACGAATTGGGGTTCCACTCCATGTGCCTTTTTAATCCACTGAATCCTCCTTAATTATCCTTGACCTTATTTCTTTTATAACCCAGAAATAGGATCAAGAGCAGCTTTGAGTTCCTTCTTCTAGTTTTCCCCTATTTCTCCCTTCACCATTCAACCTCAGCTACTTGGCTGTGCCAAGCTCTTTAATGGCACCTACAGCATTTCCTCCTGATTATTGAACTCGTCTTTCTCTCATAGATAGATAGAGAAATAGATCAATGGAGCATTTCTCTCTTCCTCTGCTTCCACCAAAGCTGGAAGTAGAGTTTAGGTTCCTCTGAGCTCTGCCCTTGTCTCTTCTAAGGTCTTTTCCAGCCCTCATCTTTTCCAGCCCTGACATTCCCTGTTCTCTGTTCAGAGGCTTCATTCTCCTCTGACACCCTATAATTCTCAATTCTATACACATGTGAGCTATTATGAGCAGTAGAAGAGCAGCTCCAGCCCAAGGACCTCAGACTCCCTCAGTCTGAGAAGAGGCCACTTCCCTTTGAGCAGCTGCAGATGTCTCCTCCTTTAGGGAAAGGCGATTAAGTGGAGAAGGAGCCTGTGGAGGAACGTGTGGGCCCAGTCAGGCCGAGGCCTTGCTTTGAGAGCCTGCAGGGCCCAGGCCAGCGGGTGATGATGTCATCAGGGTGGCGATAACACCATCAGGGCATTGCTGGTGTCATTAGGGTGATGACATTACCAGGATGGGCAATGACATCATCAGGACCATGGGGACATCATCAGGGCAGTGATAGCATGGGCCTTCTCTGGAGACTTTAGAGTGAGGATGACCCTGGAAAGTGCCCTTCCATGAGCAAGTGACCCCGATTAGCTGATGGGGGCTGCATGGGGGGTAGGCCATGTCACTGGTTTTCTGTCCCCCTCCCCCAGAGTGCTGGGCTTAGCTTCTCCCGGCTTGGCTTCAGTCCCTTCCCTCCTGGGATCTTGCTTTGAGATCTTCCAGCTCCCAAGGTGCTTTGACTGGCTTCCGAGTTTCCTCGTTGCCACCTCTTCTTCCCCAGAAGGCCCACCCACTCAGGACATCTTAAGAGCAGGGCCTGCTTTCTCTCTCCCTCTACCCATCAGCTCAATGTGTGGGGACTCTGAGATCTTCCTCAGACTTGTGGGTTTTGGAGGGAGGGCTTCTCTCTCCCTTCCCCCTCTAGAATATATACTCCTTGAGGGTAAGAACCTTTCCCTTTTGTCTTTGTATCTGCAGGGCCTGGGACCCTGTAGAGGCTTAATCAATGCTTGATTATTGAGTGATTTGACTTTAGAAAAGTTCTCTCTGTGACTCAGTTTCCTTAGATGTTCAATAGAAAGGGGAATGACAAAAGGGCTCCTCTAAGGAAAGGGTTAAAAGCTGCCTGCTTCCTCCTCTAGGCTGTGACGGGGTCCAAGGCTGGTCTCAGCTGGAGGCCAGGAAACAGCTCTGAAATCCACATGGAGTTCATACCTCTACCTTTGGTCTCATTTTTTCTGGGTTCTAACTAACTACTCAGCGGCCCCAGATGAGGCAGAATCACACCTCCAGGCTTGGCAGGGAAGGGTGGTTCCCTCCCCTCTCCCCAGCCCCCTGACATTCCCTGCCAGGCTCCCCAGGATCCTGTGGTGACCCTCTGTTCCTCCGCAACCACTAGACTGCCCTTAAATACACAATTTCATTTTCTTTCACACTGGTTAATGAACAGAAAAGAAAAAAAAGCACCAGAGAAAAATTGACATATAAATTCCTTCCTGGCCCCTGGCCCAGCTCGTGGGGCCTGGGGGAGGCAGGACGGAGCTTAACTGTTTCCCAGCTGCTCAAGCTGCCAATGAGAGAAGCTGCTCCTTGCCTGGAGATCGACTGAAAGGGATCTGCAGGGACCACTGAGGCACAGGCTCAGCTGCCCAGGGCCTTCCCAAAGGGGCAGGTTCCAGCTTGGACTAGAAGCACCCTCTGAGGAGAGAAAGAGGCCCTACTTCTCCTCTCTCTGGCCTTTGGCCCCTCTTCTGCCCTGAGGACCTCTCCCTGAGATCCAAGTAATTTGTGGTTGTGCCTTGGCTCCCCACTTAGACGGTGAGGTCCCGAGGGCAGGGTTGGGGTGCTCTCTGCCCGTATCACCTGCTCAAGATGTGGTGCAGTGGATAGAGCCCTGGCCCAGAGTCAGGCTGAGTCAGAATCCTTCCTCAAACACTTACTGGCCCTGGGACTCTGGGCAAGTCACTTAGCCTCAGTTTCCCCATCTGTAAGATGAGGATAATGGTGCCTCCTTTCTGGGGCTGTTATAGGGATTAAATGAGATAATACACGTCAAATGATTTGCAAACCTGCGAGTACTAACGAGATACTGGCTGTTCATCACCGTTGTTGTTGTTACTCTTAATATTATGAAGCACCTGGAACATGCCCAGGATTACAGAGAATGGTACAAATGAAAGAGTCCTGCCCTCAAGGGACTTACATTCTATCTAGAAAGAAGTGTATCCCACGTGCACGTGTGAGA
>CM053584.1:25995413-26035159 GCA_028627135.1 Pseudochirops cupreus | reverse complement strand
GGCATGCATAATCACATAACAATCCAGGATTCCATTCATCTAGACACACGTTCTAAGACCCGAGTCTCAGAGCCGAGACGCCTGCTGCAGGCAGAGCTGCGCCCGCAGCGCTGAGCAATGGTCTCTGGCACTCACCTGTCCTCAATCCGGACCCAGAGGTCGTTGAACTGCCGCGGGCGGTGCTGCTTGTGATGCTTCCGCCTCCATTTCTTCTGGCGCCCAAACTCCTCCAGCTGGCTGAGGCTGTCGGAGAGCAGGAGGTGGGGGGACAGGAGGTCGCCGTCTTCCTCCTCCTCCTCCTCGTCCCCCGGCCCGGTAGGCGTGGAGGCCAGTGAGGAGGATGGACTCTGCTCCATGAGTGGCACTGTGGGGGCCGGGGTCACTACAGGATCTGGAGAAGGGGGCTGGGAAGTCCGGGGGCTGGAACTGAAAAGAGCCAACATTGGGTCAGTTCTACGTATAAAGGCAGAGGGGGACGGGAGAGGCTGCCAAGACCAGGAACCGTTCTAGAAGCCAGAGTGTTTAGCCCACGGAGAATAGATGAATGAGCTCTGGTGTCCCCTACTGGCCGAGCCCTGGGCCTGAGCTATCTGACCTTTGATCCTAGTTCTTGCATACCTGTGATCATCAGGCATCTCACTACCTACTGAGGGAGATGGGACAGGATGACGATAAAAATGCTATCATTAGGACACACTGAAGGTCCCAGAATCTTCTCAGGAAAAGTGCTACAAGAGGAAGATCTTTGAGCCAGGAGAAGAAAGGGAAGAATTCGAGGAGGAGAGGCATCTGAACTGGGCCTTGAATGACAAGTCCAATTTCAATCTTGGCAGCTATGGCCAAGAAGGGCAGAGGATATTCTAGGCAGAGAGAACAGTGTAAATAAAGCTTCTGAGCTGGGGGATGAGGATGTCATTGGCAGAGGCCAAGGAAGACACCAGCATAGCTGAATGAAAAGGTAGCTAGGGCTTAGACCGGAGAGCCTTGAGCACCAGGCTGATGATGGGCCTTTACTGGAGGGGCAGTGGCATCCAGGGAGGGCTGGCTGTTCATCTTCACTCTGCATGTGGGTTCTGTCTGGCAGGACAAAGAGCCAGCCCTTACAAGGCTGGGGAGTCAGACCAGACTGAGCTCAGCCCTGCACAGAGAGGCTTAGTAATCCTGTCCCGCTCAGGGCCATATGTCCCCTAGGTCTGGGTGCCTTCCTCTGATGGCTGACAGAGAATCCAGGCCTTCCACCTCTACCCCAAAAGGGCCCTGATACATTAGCAGAGCCTGGGGGAGAAAGGCTGATGTAGCCATCAGCGGCTCCTGCATCCTGTCATCCAATTAGCCCAGCCCACGGCTCAGAGTAGGTGGTAACAGATGGTTCCCTGATCTCCTCACTGAGGGCACAGCCAAGTCCATGACCTAGAAGGGGTGCAGTAGGGGGGGCTTGTGAGAGGGGCCATGGGCAGAGACCACAGGGTGGCTAGGACCATGCCTCCTCTGAGACCAAGGTCAGAACCCAGTCTTGGGCCAGAATCAGGGTTCACTTTGGGATTGGATTTGGATTCAGTCTGAAGCTTAGGTCTCAGTCTGGGCCCAGGTTCAGGGGGTAAATATGAGTCCAAGATCTGGACTGAATAATCATTTGACAATGGGTCCATAATGAAAGCTGAGTCTGAAGTCAGAGTCAGAGGTCAGTCTGTGACTAAGCCCAAGGTTCAACCTGCAACTGGTTTGAAGGCTCTTGTAGGCAAACTCAGGGCTTACTCTGAGATGGGGAGGGAAATTAAATCTATATACCTAAGTCATGGATTAAACCCATAATCTTAGACCTATTACTACCCTGTGTAAGGATGTTTTTTTTTTCTATCAAATGTTCCCTCAACCACAAGGGCTCATCTATTTTTAAATTATAGTAATTACAATTTTATTGCTCCCTTCACTTCCCCCCCTGACACCTCAGCCTGGCCAGGATGTGACCCTGGGTTCTGGGAGTCTGTGCACACAGCTTGCCAGCCCTGGCAAGCTTCCCAGGGAGGTAGGTACAGGCCACAGATTATGCACCAGTCTAGCTAAGGAGAGAGCCTCATCACAGGCTGCTGGAGCCTGAATTCTTTGTCCCTGGCAATCTGTGAAACAGTGAACAACATAAAATGTCCCTCCATCCTGCGTAGCCCCTTCCTGCTCCCCCTGGGACAATGGCAGATTGCTGGGGGAAGGGGGCAGAAGGTGGTCAGAATCACCCAGGTTTTACACAGTTTATACACATGAAATTAGCTGCTGTCTCGATGAATGAGTGGCCATCTCATGACCAAATGTGGACACACCACTTGAGGACCCAAATCCTGCCGACCTTGGCACTCTCACTAACAAATGAAAGCCGAAGGCAGAAGGAAGTTTCATCTGGGGAGGAAGGAGGCCTTTTGGGTTCTCACAAGAGAGGCCAATGGAGGCGTTGGCGGGGTTGGTTTTATTGTGCGTCCAAAGGCAACAAGAAACATCATTTCATGGGACATTTGGTCATCTCATATTGCAGAGCTTGGGACGAGCATAAGCAGGAAAGACCACCATGAAGGTAACTGTGGTTTCCACGCCAACATCTGCTGCGGAGGATGAGAAAGGAGACTCATTCGACAAAGAGCCCACCAGGATGCTCCAAGCCAAGTCAACACACTCCTTAAAACTGCAGATTGGGGCGGGGAGCGGGCAGGGCAAAAGGAAGGAAGGAAAAAATTTGGTTGCGGGTTAAAGAATGAAAGAACACTCAGGATCCTTGGTCCTGAGGATGATGAAAACTTTCTTTCCTGAATAACATCACAGAAAAGAAAATTGATTTTATTCTAACAGAAGAGAAACATTTAGCCACCGATGTGGGAGGCATGTTCCAGGCAGCTGTCTGCATGTGCAGTCAGACCGTTGGATTGGCAGGAGAAAGACTGAGTTAACATGGAATTGGATGAAGGAGAAAAGGTGTGCTGTGTAATTACAATAGGAAAGGGGGAAGAAATATACACATTTCTATGGTTCCTACTGTGTTCCAGGTGGAACTGCGCTGGGTGACTTTTTTTTTTTTTACAGATATCACATTTGAGCCTCACATTTGAGCTCTGTGAGCGAGGACCTATTATGAGCTCCATTTTACGGATGAGGAAACTGAAGCAAACAGGGTTAGGTGACTTGCCCAGGGTCACACAGCTAGTAAGTATCTGAGGGTAGGACTGGAACTCAAGCTTTCCTGACTCCATGTCCAGGGCTCTATTCACTGCACCACTAGCTGCCTCCCATAACTTCAAGCCCACCTATTCAGACAAGTTCAGTGGTCTTCATTTTCTCCAGGCTCTCCTAACTTTTCAGACTTTCTCTGTTGTTCAGTCCTTTCAGTCTTCATGACCCCAACTGGGTTTTTCTTGGCAGAAACATTGGTGAAGTTTGCCATTTCCTTCTCCAGCTCATTTTACACATGAGGAAACTGAGGCAAACAGGGTTACGTGACTTGCTCAGGGTCACACAGTTTCTGAGGCCAGATTTGAACCCAGGAAGCATCTTCATCCTGGAAGTTCACTCTTTCCCGGGATTTCTCCCACTAGAAGTATTCTCTGCCCCCATAGCCCCTTCCTCTAATTGGTTGGCTCCTCCCAGAACCTCCATTTTAAGGAGGCCTTCATTTCTCTCCAGGCTCCACTACTGCCTTCCCGACTTTTCTTCCCACTTTATGCCCTTTTGGCTCTCATCTATCTATGTATGGTTGTCCTCCATCAGAAGGTAAGCTTCTCCAGGGGAGTAACTGTCTTTCTTCTTTTGTGTGTATTCCCAGGGCTTAAAACAGTGCCTGGCAACCAGTGAGCGCTTAATTAAAGCTTGTTGACATGACATGCCAAAAAAACAAAAATCTGGAAATGGATAGAGGACAAGACACCAACTCTGACCATCCTCATCCCCTACAGAATTTCAGCTGCAGAGAGGGCACCCAAAGCATCTGGAAACCAAAAATCAAAACCAAGCGAAACAAGAGCAAAGAACATTCTTTGGTCAACAAATACGTGGTCTTCTTGCCCAGCATGAAGACACAGAAACTAAGAACAATGTAGGTTCAGAAAATAAAGTCCTTTGCAAAACCTTTCACAGCAGTAGAGAACGAGGGATGAGTAATGGAGGGAAAAGGAGTTTGCTGAATCTGGCACAAGACCCAAGGAAATCAGCTCATCCCAAGAGCAGATACTGATGAAACTGAAGGGGGAGGATAGAACAGATGTTGGCATTCCTAGATCCCTCTCATCCATCGATAAATCAGAGAGCATTTATTAGCTGTCCAAGTCCTGGGGATGCAAGGACAAAGATCAGACAGTCCTTGACCTTAAGGATTTTGCTTTCTCCAGGACAGATGCTTGTAAGCTGGTGTCCCTGAGCTACCACTTAAAAAAAATATTCTGCAAACTCTGTTTTGATATGATTGGTGTCCCCTTTAATCCCCTATAGTTTACTTTGTGTATTTAAGAACATGATTAAGAGAAGGGGTCCTTAGGGGCAGCCCAAGGAGGGGTCCACCACACAAAAGAAGTGAGGAATCTGCTTCTGGGGCCAGGAGATAACATCCACACATAGGGACGGAAGGGACCTCTGAGGCCATGTGGTCAAAACCCCTCATTCTCGAGATGAGAACACAGGGGCCCAGGGAGGTGAGGGGGACATGGTCTCAGCTCAGAGGCCTGCCATTCTACAGATGTGTCCCTTCTCCACCCCTCACTCGGCATCTGCTCAAGGTCAGGCTCTCATAATCCCTCACCCTGAATTGTCATAGCCTCCTAACTGAGGGGAATTCTCGCTGTCTCCAGTCTCTCCAGTCACTCCCCTGTAGACTCAGAGATGTGTGATTCCTAAAATGTGGTCTGACTGTGCATATGCTCCCCTGCTCAAGAAGCTTCACTGGCTCCCCCTTTCGCCTAGGGAAGCAGGCGGGCAGCATGGTGTCTCTTTTACAAAGGCCACAGCTGGGCCCATGGAGGGGGACTGATGAAGGAACATGGGAATGAAGTGTAGAGCCTTCTAGCCCATTACTCCTTCTCAAATATTTGGCTTCTTTAGGGAGCCTCTCTGTGGTCCCCGTCTTCCCCACCCCCCCCCTGCCAAGGTCTGGGGGTATAGTCAGCAAGGAAGGTGACAGGAGCATTTCTAAGCCACTACCCTAAGCAAGGCCTGCTGGCTCACCCTCAGGTCCACAGAGTCCATGACCTTGGAAACCTGGCCCCAGATATCCTTGGAATATGGTGCTTATTAGGAGGGGCAGCACTGCTCAAGCCAGCTCTCTGCCAGCTCTCTGTCCCCCTGGCAAGCCTCACTCCCTGATGTAGAACATGGGACAGATGCTTCTGGCCTTAGAATGCCAGAGAACACTGGAGCTGGGAGGACCCTGGGAACACAGAATGTCGGAGCTGAGAGGAGCCTCAGAACAGGTGCCTATGTGGCCATTGAGGCTCAGAACTTGAGAGCTGGCGGCTCAGAGGCCTTCTAATCAAACCCTCTCATTTTACAGGGGAGGAAACTGAGGCCCAAAGTGGGGTTTGTGGTTTTCAAGAATAAGGAGGCTGAAGTGTGGAATCAGATCTGGATGGCACATCTGAGGAGGTCTCTTCTAAGCTTCTGTCCAGGCTGGGAAATTCCTCTCTACAATGTATGTGTGTCTGTGTGTGCCTGTATGTGTCTGTGTGTATGTGTCTGTGTGTCTGTGTATGTGTGTCTGTGTGTGTCTGTCTATGTGTCTGTGTGTATCTATGTGTGCATCTGTGTATATGTCTGTGTGTGTCTGTGTCTGTGTGTGTCTGTATGTGTCTGTGTGTGTCTGTGTGTCTGTGTCTGTGTGTCTGTGTGTGTCTATGTGTGTGTATGTGTGTGTATGTGTGTGTCTCTGTGTGTGTCTGTGTGTCTCTGTGTGTGTGTATGTGTCTGTGTGTATGTGTGTCTGTGTGTGTGTCTGTGTCTGTGTGTGTTTCTGTGTGTCTGTGTATGTGTCTGTGTCTGTGTCTGTGTGTGTCTGTGTGTGTATGTGTCTGTGTCTGTGTGTGTCTGTGTCTGTGTGTCTGTGTGTGTCTGTGTCTGTGTGTGTGTCTGTGTATGTGTGTGTCTGTGTATGTGTGTGTGTGTGTGTGTCTGTGTGTGTCTGTGTGTGTCTGTGTCTGTGTGTGCGTGAGAGACTGAGAGGGACAGACACACTGAAAGATGGAGAAAGACGGAAGGGGAGGGATGGAGACAAAGAGAGCAGAACACACATATACATGAGACACAGACAGAGACATGAAGAGACACAGAGAGACCGAGGCAGGGGAGGCAGGAGGGCGGCTGAGACTCCATGGCCAGGGAGATGGAGGCAGGTTTTCTCTCCACCTCATCCCCTGGCTATTTTATGACCTATCCAGATTCTTTTCCTCTTTGTGCCCCAGTTTCCCCATCTGAGCTGTAAAAGTGAGGGAGTTGAACCCAATGATTGAGAAGGCCCGTCCCAGGTTATCTGGGGTAGCCCTGGATCTCCCGTTATGTTCCTTTGGCCCCAGTCCAGGATGCCCCCCTCAATGCTCAGTGGCCTAGGGTCCGCTAGACATGTTGGTCACCACTGCTGCAGGTTCACATTGGGCTCACCACCTGCATGACCTGGGAGAATGAATTTCCCTCTCTGTGCCTCAGTGTCTTCCTTTGCAAATAGAACATGCTAGGCAGGGTGGGTCCTCTCAGAGGCCTCTTCCATCTCTGAACCTTACCTGAGGACCTGAGTGGGCTGTGCCAGGCTCCTCCTCACAGGGGCTTGTGCTCCTGACCTCCCCCTGCCCTATTTGTTCTTTTCCTCTCTTTTTAAAAGAGAAAAGGAACGCAACATTCCTCCTGTCCATCTCCAGCCCCCCAGGCTTTGCCAGCCAAGGCCAGTGATGGCGGGCAGCTGTGAGGCCCTAATGCAGAGCCTCTGGACAAAAGGAGCAGCTCCAGTAACACCTGTGCCCATGATGGCCCCTCATTGTTCACAGGCCTCCCAGAATCCCACCCGGCCCCCCCGCTCCCCAGCAGAATGCAGCCTCTTATTACTGAACGTGCATTCCAGCCCTGGGTCTGAGGGCTGCGGGGGCCTGGGCCCTGACAGGCCCTTGGGGGGGCTGCTCTGAGGGGCGCCCTCGGACAGCAGCCTGGCTTTGGAGGGAGGGGTTCCGGGAATAGGGACAAAGAAAATGTCCAGGGGTGGGGAAAGGGCAGAGAGAACTCTGGAGCCAGTGACTTCTCCTGCCAGAGAAGCAGTGGCCCGTCCTGCCCTTCCCTGCAAATGCCCCTTTGAAAACCATTCTGAGCACATGGGGTGTCTGTGAACTGGGGAGCATGGAAAATGGGGGTGGGGGAACTGGAGCAATGAAAGAAATTTTAGAAACTGTTTAGTTCTACTCCATCATTTTACAGATGAAATGGAGGCCCCGAAAGGGAAGGTCGCATCTGATTGTCCTCCACTTCTTGGGCTGGCCAGAGCTCGCCGGAGGGCACTTAGCACCAGGACACATGGGAACGGGCAGGCAGGGGATTCAAAGGCATCTATCTCACCTGTGCACAGCCTTCCCTGGTGGGGTGTGCTCCACCTCGAACCCAGCCTGGCGCAGGACGTCAATCACAGTGTTGTTCCCCAGGAAATGACCTGAAACAGCAAGAGAGAAGAGAATCTACCGTCTCCTTCCCTTCCCAGCATCTGCGGCCCCTCCCCAAGTCCTCCATCCTTCAGATGCCACCTTGGGAAGCAGGAGATAGGAAATGCCCATTTATGAATCACCTGCTGTGTGCCAGGCACCACGATAGGACCATAGGTCAAGATCTGGCAGGTCCCTCGGAGACCCTCTCATTTTACCTAGGAGGAAACTGAGGCCCAAAGGAACAGACCCAAGGTCATGTGACCGATGCAGCTCACAGGCCTTTCCTATCTCAAGGAATCCATCCCTCATCTCCAGAAGCCTCTCCCTCCTCCCCTGTGTCCTACACGAGGCCTCTCCTGATCCCCCCTGCTGCTAGTGCCTCCCCCCTCAAACAACGGGGCTTTTTGTGGTGCTGACTTTGTACACATTGGTACACGTGCACATCATAATTGGAATGTACGCTCCTCAAGGACCTGTCTAGTCTAGTGCCTGCTCAGTGTCCAGCACACAGCAGTCATTTAATGAATATGTGACTGACCAAATGACTGACCAATCATCCTAGCTGACCATCCCCCCCCCTCCCAGGCTTCCCCAGCTTGTGAAGACCTCCTGGCACCTGAGATCCCTGGGTCAGCCCCACCATTCAAGGAGGTATCGAAGGATGACCTCAGTGAAGGCACAACCAGAGGGGTCATCCTTGAAATTGTGCTTCTGCAGAACAAAGTCCTTCACAAAATCAGAGGCCACCAGGTCCTCTCAGAGCTGAGCAAGAATTCTCCAGGAAACAGTTAAGCAGCCCCTTGAAGAGCTCCAGGGATGGGGAGCTCACCACCTCCCGCAGCAGTTCATTTTGGAAGGCTCTTTATGAGTCTGTTTCCCTAACAGCCAGCCTAGCTCTGCCCCTCTGCTCCTCCGCCCCATTCTCTTGGTTCTGTCCTAGTCCTTCCTCCCTCACACAGCGTTTTCATTAATGTAAGTTATATTCTTTGTGGGGGGGGCAATGTATCAACACTGGCAAGCCCTGTACCCCTGGGTTTCCTCATCTGCTGAATGAGGACAATGATTCCATGGCCTGCTTTGCTGTCTAGACTGTGCTTTGTAGGTGCTACAGAATTGGGACCTATCATTATTGTTGCTGCTAGAGACAGGGCTAGGGAGCAGAATGGTGATTTCACTGGCGTAGAGAACCCCAATTAGGGCGTTCCATCTCCCAAGGACGATCAGCACTGTTTTTAGATTACACTTTGTTATTAATATCCCTACCACCGTCATTATCACCGCTGAATTGTCACAGAAGCCTGGGCCCAGAGTGACGTCATAAAAGTGCACATGGCATCTGGCTACAACCACCATGTTTACATTAATTAAGGAACTGGATATTTTAAAAGCACCTGCTGGGCACCAGAAATTGTACTGGGCACAGGGTGAGAGGAAGGCAAAAGGGAGCTTATCCTCTGCCCCAGGAGCTCTCAGGAAGGTTTGCCAAGAAGAAAGATCAGCACTTTCCCTGCAACTCAGGTCACAACCCTGAGGTTGACTGCCTTGCTCAGGTTCAGACAGACAGTATGTGCCAGGGTTAGGACTAGAACCTGGTCTTCCTGGCTCTACATCCAGCCCTCCATGGACTCTACAGAGCTGTCTCCATCATCATTGGTACTCTCAGTCATCCTAAAGTATACCCCTAGGTCCAGTCACCCCATGGAGCACGAGGAAATATTTGGGGGATGCCTGGGGCTGGGATGAGACTGAGGGATGGAAGGAGATAACCAGGCCTGGACTGGACCAAATCTGTGCCCCTGGCCTTGCTCTGGGTAGGGCTAAATCAATGAGCCATCAATCAGCCAATTGGCTACAGACATAGGAATTTCCTTGAATAGACCATCTACAGAAACCACAGATGAACAGGCTTTGGAATCTGCCCCAGGCACCAAGGCAACTTGCCTCCTGCCTCCTTGGAGACCTGTTTAATTAAAGGCGCCCCCGGCTCCCTGTCTAAGCCACGTTCACTTTAAGGGCTTGCCAAGGAAAATACCAGCCCCCAGGCTGTATACAACGGGCAGCAAATATTTACGCATGCCTTGACTGCTCCTGCAGAGCAAGTATTCCTGGAGACAGCGTTAAATGGACTTCAGAGGGAGGACAGCCAGCAGAATGCCAGAAAGATTGTGCTAGGCTCTTGGTCTCTCATCCCAGGGCTAAGATCCCAGGGTCAGCCCCTCACCACCAGGAGGTGTTGGAGGAGAAGCTCAGTGGAGGTACATTTCCACGGCCAATCTTGAAACTGGGCTTCGACCTTCCAAAAGAAAACTTGGGAGCTCCTCAGGAGGCCCCCAGGTCACCTCCTCCTCAGATGCTCGGGTCCCTGGCTTCCTTCTCAACTGGTGCTTGGAGGGGGAGGGCTTGGGGGGTAGAAGCTTTCCATTTGGGATGCAGCTCCAAGACCTCCAATGGCTTCCTACTGTTTCATGAGATCCCAGGTCAGGTGGGACCCGGGGTGGATGAAGCTCCAGGCTCACTCTTTTCAGAGAGGCTCACCAACCACCCCTTTAGTGATGCATTCTAGAATCGTCAAGCCCACTGGCCCATCTTTGGCAAACTCCAATCTCTTCCTTTTATTGAAAATTGGGGGAACACTGGCCTTTCTCCAATCTGATGGTGCTTTTCTCCCCATATCTTTTATAGGTCCCTGGCAGTGGCTCAGAAACTAGCCAGGCCAGTTCCTGGAGCAGTCCAGGATGCAGGTCATGGGGCTGGCAGGAACTCTCTCCTCCTATCTCTGCTTTTATTTGCTCTTACATCTCCTGCCTGACTGGCCATTTTGTTCCCTGTCCCTTGAAGTTTAATTAGCTTGTTTTCCTTGGCCGGAGGAATTGCCGGCCAAATGACAGGAAGAGCAGCCCATGGGTCAGTTTACTAGGAATATGGAGTGTGTACATCAGAAAAGAGTGAAATAAGACTGGGCAAAGAAACGAGCCTGTTTATGAAGACTGTCGAATGCCAAGCTAAGGACTCTGTAACCTGGCCTTCATCACTTCTGAGAGAATAGAAGGAAAGGCTGTCAGATTTAAAGTTACAGGACAGACATTCCTGTAGCCTGAGGAAAGAGCCCTGGTTTTGTAGGCAGAAGACCTGTGTTCGAGTTCTAACTCCAGGACTTAGCTCTGTCCAATCGGCTCACCTTGGAAACTTGGTTTCCTCATCAGTAAAATTGGGATAATAAGGCCCTTTATCCCTCCCTCCCAAAGCTATTGGGAGGCAAGCACTCTGTAAAACTTAAAGTATTAATATTAATAGTAAATAATAGTGTTTATTTAAATAATAATCAATACTGGTCTTGAGTGGAACAAGGGGTCAGATCTAGTCCTCTTGGCTGTGGTTAGTTTTGAGGATGGTGTCTGACTATCTGTGTCATAGTCCTGAGATGGCTGAGGGTTCCCTACTTGGCAGATGGATGGCCAGAGGGGAGTGGGCCACCCCTTCACCATTTTCCTGGCTGCACCTCTTCACGTGGCATGATGGGATTACAGGGAAGGGCCGGGAGGGTTTCCGGTAGGGGCTTGATAATGTCCTATGTGTTTGTCCTGCAAGGCACAGTCCAGCTAAGTTTGCATAAACTCACGTAGAAATGAGCTAAAGGTAACTTATTTTTACCAACTAAAACAACTTTCAAAGGGGTTTTCCTAAATCAGAGAGTGGTCAAAATTTGAGGCCACAGAGAGAATACTCATGCAGACAACTCTGCAGATCCTTGAAGTATGAAGACATTTTTAACAGACCCATTCTGCTTGGTTCCTTTGGAAAATGTGAGAAGGGCTACAGAGAAGCAAATTTGGGGTGGGCAGTGAGAGCTCACAGTAAGAGCATCCCAGAGTCTAAAGTACTGCCACCGTGGGTAATGAGCTTTCCATCACTGGAGGGCTCCAAGTAAAGGCTGGATGGTCACTCTAGAGGGGATGCCTCTGAGGCCCCTGCCCACTGGGATTCTCTCTCAGAACCCTCGGCATCTCAGGGCCTCTCAGCTTGGGAGGAAGCCTGAGTGATTTTTATCATACCCTTGGCCCTGGGAGAGGGATTGGCCCATGGACGGAAATCTTTGGGACTCCCCCCAAGACCATAAGGGCAGCCTTCGTGACTGCAGTGGGAATGCTTTGCTTGTGTCTGGAGTCTGGCCCCAGGCCCAGAGTGGATTGGGGCCACCTCCTATAGAGACAGGCCATAGCCTTCCCATAGCTCCAGGGCTGGCAATACCCCCACATCTGGATCAGACTTTTCCCTACCCTCTTCCTCCCTCACACTGTAAGTGCT
Source organism: Pseudochirops cupreus (assembly GCA_028627135.1). Classification (NCBI taxonomy): domain Eukaryota; kingdom Metazoa; phylum Chordata; class Mammalia; order Diprotodontia; family Pseudocheiridae; genus Pseudochirops; species Pseudochirops cupreus. The sequence goes on along the minus strand of CM053584.1, from coordinate 26,023,214 downwards.
GAAGACCCTGACTTTCCTGTGGCCCATCTATTTTTTGTACATACCATAGTGACTCTCTCCCCACTTTGCAAGCTCCTTGAGGGAAGGGACTGTGCTATTGTGAATTCTTCATCCCCGCCCCCCCCCCCCCACCTCAACCTGGTGTCTTAGACACAACCTTCTGAGCCTCTGTTCTTTCAGTAGTAAAGGGTCTTTACCCCAAGGCAGCAGTAGTGCCATTGAGACAGAGAACCTGGGTTCAAATATCCCCTCTGCCAGAAAGGCAACTCAATGGAGTGTTGGGCAAGCAGCTTTCCCTGACCTGGCCTCAGTTTCTCCATCTGTAAAATGAAAGGGTTGGACTCAATGTTCTCTAGGACTCCCCCTTCTCAGGTTGCCTTCTCTTTCCAAGTGCTGGGTGGGGATAACCAGGGCCTTGGAAGAGGAGAGTGACAGCCCTGCTCACACAGACACACAGACACAGACACAGACACAGACACAGACACACAGACACACACACACACACACACAGACATACACACGCACACTGTAGTCTTCGTGAGTAGGTCCTCATCACCTCTGGCAGGGACTCTTACAAAGGCTTCCTAATGTGTCTCGCTCCTGACAGTGTCTCCTCACTCTGACTGATCCTCCGCCTGCTTCCCAGACCTGGTCATGCCATTGCCCTGCTCATGAACCTTACGTGGCTCACTATTGCCCTTAAGATAAAATACCACAAAAAAAACCCGTACATGGATCGGTAAGTAAATATAAAGTTGCTGCCAAAGAGGGAGGGCACTAGCAGCTGGTGGGGTCAGGAAAAATTGGAAGGGTCCCTAGAAGTTCACCTTACACAGGCCTCACATTTTACACATGGAGGGTACCCAGAGAGGTGGGGTCAGTCAGGGTCAAGGCAAATCGAGCCCACATGTATTAGCTGAGCATCCATTATGTTCCCAGAGCTTTTCTAAAGACAGGTCACCTAGAAAGTGAGCAGGTGAGCCGGAATTGGGACTTGGATTCTCTCCCGCTAGACCCTTGTCGCCCGATGGGGGCTCCTTCCTGCAACAGAAGCCAAGGAGAAGGACAGGCTGGCCATGGTCAGTCCTAGTGGCTCCGACTCAGATCCCCAGGGTCTCCCTGCTTTAAGCAGAAAAGATTGTTCTGGCCTCTTCTGCCTCTGACTGAGTTCGGTTCAGACGTGACCTCTGCCCAGGCATCTCCTCACTGTCCCAGATCCATCCTTGGCCCTTGTCTGCCTCTTGGCTGACCTCACTCCCAACAAGCCTCAGCAGCCTTCTCTTCCACCAGCCTGGTACTGACTTAGCAGCCTTCATCTCATTCTCCAGGAAGGCCCTAGTGCCGTACGAGGACCAGCCCATCTATGTCTTGGAAGCGTCTCATCAGGCTGACCACAAAATGAGGAATTTGCTTTTACTCACAGACAGTCTTGAAGATGAGTTACTAAGTCACAGAGGTGTGGTAATCAGCGCCAGTGGAGGGCATCCCTTCGCCAGTGAAATAGCACCTCTTGGAAGAACTGATGCAAGGAAAAGATTCCTAATCATGAGAACTGTTCCAAAGTGGAAGAGAAGGTAGTGATATCCCCCTACCCATGAGTCTCCCAGCAGAAGGTGGGAGCAGAAGTGGAGGGCAGCATTTCAGGGCAATGTGGTAGAAGAAGTGCTTCTTTGGGCAATAATAATGGTGAACTTCAGGTCTATGTTATCTCACAACAACTGGTATGTTTTTATTATACTCATTTTGACTTAAGTGACTGATTCAGGATTCAAACTCAGGTCTTCCCAATTCCAAGTGGAGCACTCTGCTCCACAGCTCCACTTAGTGGTCCACAGGTTGCCCTATGCTGTATTCCCCAGTTCCCAGAAGACACTTCAGCCTCTGCCCTGGAAGGATGCTTGGCCATCCCACGTCTGCAGGGCGGGACCTCCCTCATCAGAGCTTACATCTGGAAAGATACATTGAGAGAATGGGTGAATGGGGTTCCTAAACTGTAAAGCGCTTCTGCCAAGGGCAACATGCTGTGTCAATGCCATCAATAATTAGTTGAGCTAAGGTGTTGTTCACTTTTTTGTTGTTGGCCCTAGACGCCTGGAAGTTTGAATTTTGGAGCAAGAAATTGTAGGAAACAAGACACGTCCCTTCCAAGACTCCACAGATGGAGAGAGAAGATTGTGCAAGGGACAGGAACAATGGGGCAATTAACAGTCATCCCAGAGACAGCGCCAGGGGACGGGGGATGGGGGTGAGGAAGGGGCGCCCAGCCAGATGTTTCCAGGGCAGGGCAGGCCCTGAAAGCCTCCATTACTATCCTTAATCCCCCCCACATGTTTCCCCTCTGCTGGTGAGAAGAGCAGGCTCAGTCCTCCTCTTTGGGAAGAGAGGGCCTGAGCCCATATTTATGTTCCGTCTGAAATTAATGCAGGGGCTCCTTTCAAGTGCTAATTCTGCGGCCCCCCAGCTGCTGCTGCTGCTGCTGCTGCTGCTGTTACTATTACTGCTGCTGTGGCCAGCCTGAGCAGGGCCAGAGACACAGAGAAAGGGAGAGAGGGAGGGAGGAAAGAAGGAAGGAGGGAAGGGAGGGAGGGAGGGAGGAAGGAAGGAAGGAAGGAAGGAAGGAAGGAAGGAAGGAAGGAAGGAAGGACAGGCCCCTTTGTTTTCTTGGGGAAGCTAGAAGGAAGATGGAACTCAGGGATCCCAGGGCAGAGGGGGAGGAGGGCAAAGAGTTGAGGGAGAGGCATGGGGCCAGTCATAGGAGGTCAGAGATGAGAGGAAGCTGAGAACATAGAGCAGAGAATGTGAGAGCTGGGAGGGGCCTTAGAACAGGGGATGTCAGAGCTGGGAAGGCCTTGAGGACATCGGGGCCTGCATATTACTATTCCCTGGAAAGAGCCCCCCTCCAGAGCCTATGATGCTCCTCCTTTGTGAGGCAGACCTCATTCACGGTGCCCTTTTCTGCTTCTGGCTCCTTTCCCCCAGGCCCAGAGCTGTTCCTCAGTTCCCCTGCCCTGCCCCTTATCTTCTCTCCCCTCAGCCCAGGATTCCCAGCTGTCCTTGACCCTCCCTTTGCTCCGTTTTGGGTCCTCTCAACCTAACAAGAACAACAACATATCCATTTATGTAGCGTTTTAGCATTAAATACGGTAATGTTTGTAACATGCTTAGCAGGGTGCTGGGCACTTAGTGTGGGGAGGCGGCCTTTAGGTTTTCAAAGTGAGTTAGAAACATTTCATTTGATCTTCACAATAACCCAAAGGGTTATTACTACCCATCATTATGATTATCTATCTATTTATTACTTTTTATTCTCTATTACCCCCATTTTACAGATCAGGAAATTGAGTCTGAGGGGAATTAAGTGACTGGCTCAGAGTCTGAGACAGGATTGTAGCCTAGGCCTTTCTGCCGGGGCTCCCACCCCCATCTCAGCCAAGCGTCCTCTTGCTGATCCCCTGACTCTAAACAGATCAGAAGTCCTCTGCCCTGTGTCCACACAGACCACCCGCCTTCTCGTGGAAAGCCCCATAACTCAGCCCTGTCCTCTCCATCAAAGCCTTCTTGTCTGTCCTTGGCCTCCTCTCCTGTCCCAGCCCTCAGGGAGCTCCCTCAGCCAGGATGATGAGCTCACCCGTTCTGTGGACTGGAAACACAGCCCGTGAGCCAGGCTGCTGTGGGGCTCGGCATCCTCACTGTCCCCTCCATCATTCCGGATAAAGTGTTCTTCAGGAGGGAGAAAGAACTTTCAGGATTCTCACCCACTTCTGTCCCAGAGAGTTTGAAAGCAAAGTACCCACAAGACAGACCCCTCGGTCCCTGGGGTCAGAATCAGGAAGGACCATGGACTGGCTGGGGGCACCAGGGGCTTCTCTGCCAGAGCCAGGTCTATCCCTCCCCATCCATGGCAGAGGCCCTGGCAAAAGCTTCCTTTGGCTCGCTCTCTCTCCTTACTTACCTAAAGAATTCCTTCTATTTCTTTAAAGCCCAAATCAAATGCCCCCTCCTCCAGGAAGACTGCCCTGATTCCTCTTAGATGGTAAAGTCCTTCCCTCTCAGACCTCACAGAGCACTTAGCTTGCCCCTCCCTGATGAAGAGCATTATATCCACTGTGAGCTGAGCTCCTGCCTTATCTTGACTAAATGCTGTTATATTCTTGAGGACAGGGGTTATGTTTTTATCATTCATTCACATAATAAGCATTTAGTAAACTGGGTTCCAGGCACTGTAAGCCCTGGGGATACAGAAAGAGATAAAGACAGTCCCTACCCTCAAGGAGCTTACAGTCTAAAAGTTTATCTAAATCAATCCTAAAGCTTATCATTCACTCAAAAAACATTTAAGACTAGATAAAACACAGATAACTATAATATATGCTAGTACATGGAAAGAACATTGGGTTTGGAATCAGAAGCCCTGGGTTCAAATCCTCCCTCTGCCACTTCAGTACTTGTGGAATCTTAATCAAGTGATCTCACTTTTTTTGGAGTGGGGGAAGGCAAGGCAATTGGGGTTAAGTGACTTTCCCAAGGTCACACAGCTAATGTCAAGTGTCTAAGGTCAGTTCCAAACTCAGGCCCTCCTGCCTCCAGGGCTGGTCCTGATTTCATTTCTTGCACACTCAGTTTCCTCACATATGAAAGCAGGGGCTTGTCCTCTTTGGTCCTTCCCCAGTCTAGAACAATGATCCTAGGATTCTAGGATTTGACCCCAATGTTCAGAGAATAGTCAACATGACATCTTGGAGACATGGAGAGGGTATCTTTGGTGAAGCTATGGGGAGGGGATAACCAGGCTCTCCATGTGAATCTGATTCTTGGGCAGATCTCATCCTTCTGCTCATAAAACAGACTAAAAGATAGGGAGAAACCAAGACCCCATAGTGGTTGTTGACTTTCCAAAGGGCATTTGGTGGACTAGAGCAGAATTCTGCTTTCCAGGCCCACTCTAACAAGAAGCAGATACATATTCCAAAACCATGAAATACCTTCCTGAGCACGAAAGTTCTTCCTAAGTGGGACGGGCATCCTGGTGGGTTGGTATACTCCCCCTCCTTGGAGAAGTTCAAACAGAAGCCAGGCAGCCACCCATCAGGGCTGCTGAAGGGGATTCCTGTCCAGCCATGGGTTGGACTAAGTATCCCTGAGGTCCCTTCCCATTCTGAGATTCTGGGAGGGCTCCCATTCCAAAGTCTGACCCTTCTTCTCTGGAGGGCATGACTTCTTGGCCACGGAAGGGGGAAAAAAGTCCCCTAATGGTTTATTTTTTAAAATGTCCAAACATATGGTTAACCTCAGAGGGGATTAATGATGCTGGCCCATTAAGTCTGTGTCAGGGAGAATAATCCCACTGGAACAATTAATCACAGAACGAAGAAGGGGAGAAGCAGCCTTGGGACCTCGGACACATGGGAGCGTGAACGTAAACACTTGAAGGTTTCTGTAAACAAATGTTCTCTCGTGTAAGCAAATCTGCCATCGCCAACGTTCCCGTTTTCATGGAAGTGGGGCTAGGTTATATAAGGGGCTGCAACTGGGCCAGGAGGAGGAACACTTGACTGGAGCCAAGTGAAGGAAACCTCAGGAGACCTTGCCTTGCTTTGTGACCACTTGGGTCACTCACTTCCTCTCTCTGGGCTTCAGTATTCCCACTTATGAAATGAAGGGGTTAGACCAGATTATTTCCTCCATGATAAAAGGTCCTGTAGAGGGAATGGGCTGAGCCAGGAGTGCTCAGGCCCCTTCTAGCCACTAGCCTAGAAGTCCATAACCCACTGGTGTGCCTTCTACTCTCTTCCCAATGGTGATGTGGGCAGAGGGAGTTAGAGAAAGTGGAGGAGGGGCAGGAAGACCTGAGGTATAGTCTTGGACTGGAAACCTTCTGGGTGTCCCGGGTCACTGGGACCAAATCTCTTCCCCTCATTTTTCTTATCTGTAAAATGGGCCTGGGGCAGCCTAGGTAGTTTCCAAGGGCCCTTCTTGCTTCAATGGTTTCTGTCTTTCTCTATTCTATTTTGCTACCCCCCCCCCCCCACCCATAGTGTCTAGTCAGAGCTCAGCACCCAGAGGACTAGATGCCTCTCAGATCACTTCCAGCTTGGAAGTTTTGCGACTGAAATTGTCTAAGAGAGGTCAGCACTACCCCCAAGGCAAGGCTCCTCAGGAGGACTCCAGCTCCTTCCTCTTCTTCCCCATCAAGGTCCTAGCACTCAATTAATGTGCTATTTTTAGCATCCCTAGCCCCTCAGCTTTATAACCCACTTCCCATTGCATGTTTCTGTCCTAAGTCAGCCCTGATAAGAGGTAGAATTGGTGTGAGGCTGTCCTGTGATGGGAGCAGCGTGCACAGGGCTGCTGGGGCTGACAGTCACAATTATTGCATGTGTCTGTGTGCCACTCACACACAGGCAGACCTGCGATCTGAAGCCAAGTTTTCTTGACTTCCAAGTCCAGAGCATGATCTCTGATACCATCTAGCTGCCAAGGTTACATAAGTGAGAGATGGGGTGATGGCGGTCCCACAGAAGGAAAATTAATGGCAAAAAGAGGGCTGGTTTGGAAAAATGCTAAGAAGCTACCCTTCTCCCCTGTTTCTTCAGGGTCAGGCAGAGCTATAACTGGGATGTTTTGTGCCCAGGGCAAGCAGCACAAAGCATGTCCTACATTGAGTGAGGGGTGAGGACTAGGTCTAGGAGCCTGTGATCCTGTTTCCCATCCCCCAGCAATTCATTTCATAGGTGAGGAAACAGAAGGAGACTAACAGCTTAAAGTCACACAGTGAATCCATGGCAGGTTTCCCACCTTCTAGTACTTAATTTATGTCTAAAGATGAGAGCTGGGTCATTTTGTCTATGATGACTGAACTGAGAACTGTCCTGGAAGGAAGGAAGAAAGGAAGGAAGGAAGGAAGGAAGGAAGGAAGGAAGGAAGGAGTAAATGAAGGAAAGAAAGAAGGCAGGAAGAAAGGAGGAAAGGAAGGAAGGAAAGAAGGAAGGAAGGAGAAAGGAAGGAAGGGAGGGAGGACAGAAGGAAGGAAGGAGGAAGGAAGGAAGGGAGGGAGGAAAGGAGGGAGGGAGAAAGGGAGGGAGGCAGGGAAGAAGTGCTCAAATGAATCCTAGAGACCAACCACCTCTTTTTACAAATGGGGAAACTGAGGTCCAAAGAGATAAAAAGATTTGCTGAGCCAGGGTCAGAGACAGGTCTTGTTTCTAAATCCAGGATTTTTTCTTTACACACCATTGTTTGTCTTGACTGGAGATGGACTCTGCCAGCCCAGGGAGCCCAGGTCCCTGGCTCACCCAGCACCCAGAGGCCTTCAGAGGCCTCTGCTGGTATGTGGATCTACATGTGTGCATGATTGGAGCTGAAAGCCATCTTTGTTTCTGAGCTTGGGTCACCCCACAGAACTTGCTGAGTTTTCAGAAATCTTGGGAAGTGTTAAAAACGCCAGCTCTGGACTGGAGGATGGGTGGGGTGCTGGTGGTGGTAGTAGTGGAGAGGACTCAGGCGGGGGCTGGCAAGCCAGTCTGCTTTCCTGCAGAAAGCCCTGGTTTACAGCCCAGCTGGGGTTAGAGCGGCGGGGTTTCAGAGAAGGAGCTCTGCAAACACTGCAAATCTGGGTTTCACTGGCCCAAGGAGACCCTGGAAAGCACGGTTCAGCTCCCGATAATTCTGTCAGTCAGCCCAGCCAAAGCTCCCATTTCCCAGGCCTTCAGGTCCCCACTAACCCTTTGAGGTAGGTGCCAGCAGGATTAGCATCCCATTTTGTAGAGGAGGATACTGAGGCCCAGAGAGGGGCCTCCCTGCACACACCTGGCGCAGCCAGGACTGGAGAAGCCTTTGCCACTGTAGTGAAGGCTGCCATCCTGGGAATCCCCATCACACAATATGGGCGCTAGAGGACTCTGGAGAGATGGAGGCAGAATGATTAACAAAGGTGCCCTCCTACGAAGCTTCCCCTTAACGATCTTGCCATGCAGGCAGGGGGAGGGTTATTATTCCCCTTTGCAAAGAAGGAAAGAAACCAAGGCCTACTAGATAAGGCTCACAAAATTCTCAGAATGTCAGAGCTACATTAGGAAGCATCTAGTCTGACTCATGCGGAACATAGCAAACCCGGCTAAGGGTCCTCTCCCAGCCCCTCCACCTTATAGACAGCCAGCACCACTCTGGCACAGGGTCCATTGTTGGGGAAGTTTGTCCTGATGCTGAGCCTCAATTTTTCTTTAAAACTCCCCCCACCCGCCTCTGGCCCTGGCTCCTTCCTCTGTTACTCCTTCCATATGGCTACCCTTCAGTTAGTGTGTCTCCAAGCCTTCTCTTCTAACCACCCCTAGCTCTTTCAGTCAGTCCTTATAAAATACACACTCAAAGTCCTTCCCAGACTCTGGTCCGCTCCAGTGGAGGACCTGTCAATGTCCATAGAAACATCAGTAGTCACCCTCCTCTTCCTCCTCCTCTTCCTCCTCCTTATCCAAACACCATGCACTGGAGTTATAAGTACTTCAATCTGAGTTTTGTTTCCCCAGACTGTATATTGTAGGCACTCAAGAAATGCATGTGAAATGGAACTATGTGGAATTAAATTGAACTGAACTGGACAGAATATTCCCTCCACACTCACTCTGCCATTTTAAATAGAGTCCAAGATCCCAAAGTCCAAGGGTTTTTGGCTTTCCTCTCCCACTGCTGACTCACACTCAGCTTGCAGGCCACTGTTTACAGATGAGCTGCTGGCTAACCAAAACCCCCCATCTTGCACTTGTGAAGTTTTTTTTTTAATCCCAAATTCAAAGTTTTAAATGTCTTTCTTATTAGATTCCTCCCAAGTGTCCTAGCTTGACAGGATCCCTTAGGAGTCTCTCTCTCTCATCTAACCCTCCCTCCTGACTCTGAGTTATCTACAAGTGAATAAGCCTGCCCTCTGGCCTCTTTCCAAGTCATTGATAAAAATGTGAACCAGTCCTGGGCCAAGCACAAATCCCCAGAGTCTCTCTAACCATCAATGACTACTCTTTGGGTCCAGTCAATCAACCACTTCTGAACACACGTCACTAGACTAGCATCTAGCACAGTCTCCCCACTTTTTCCACAAAAAGAGCTGGAGAAACTGTATAAAGACCCTTGTGAAAAGCAGGGTAAACAAAAGCTGCAGGGTTTCCCCAATCTATCGGTCCAGAATCTGTCGAAATGGGAAATGAGGTTAGCTTGGCATGAGTGGTTCTTGGTGAAACAATGTTGGCTTCTCATCACGGCTGCTTCCTTTTCCAAATGCTCAGCTACACTTTGTCGACTCTTTCCCCCTTTTACTGAAAATTGATGGGGCAGGAGGGAATTGCCTTTCTCCAGCCCAATTCATTTCAATTCTCTGAGATCTTCCAAAGATCCTGGACAACGAGGCCCCTGCCAGTTCTTTCAGGACCCGAGGATGTTCTCCTCTTGGGCCAGGTGACCTGACCTCCTACAGGGAAGTCATGAACTCTCTTACTATCTCCTTACTTAGGCTCAGTACAAGCCACGATCATTTTTTTTGTGTCTGTCACTCAGTAACTAATTAACAGTTGTACAATGCCTTAACCTTTGCAAAGAGCTTTACCAATATGATCTCATTCCATCTTCACAGAAACTCTGAGAGGTGGGTGCTACCCCTCAAAGTAAGGGAGGCTAAGATCACATGGCGTCTGAGGCTAGATTTGAACTCAGCCCTTCTTAATTTCAGGTCCAGAGAACTATTACTGTGCCACCTCGTTGCCTTAGAGTTGGAACTTAAACAACTGAAGAACTGGAAGAGACATTATAGCACATCCCTTCATTTTCCAGATGGAGAAATTGAGATTTACAGAGGGGGAAGTGATTTAACAAATTCCTCCTAGCCTCTGATGGAAGACCTCCAAGGAGGGGGAACCCCTGTTTCCCCATTCCTGACATCCAACCTGAATCAGCCCCCCACCCCGGGTCAAACCAAACAAGTCTGGTCCCTCTGCCATGTGATTGCCCTTCCTGTGCTTGAAGATGGCTCTCATGGGCCCCCTGAGCCTTCTCTACTCCAGGCTAAGCATCCTCAGCCCCAGGATCTCCATACAGCCTGGTCTCTAGGACCCTTGCTTGGTCACTATCCTTTTAAGTGGCTTCTTCGATCCATTTTCATCTGAAGCGATCTCTAGGCTATTCACTCTCCTGGTCTTCCTCCTCTGGATGATTCAATTCAGGTGAGCAAGTATTTATAAAAGACCTACTAGGTGCAAAACTCTTATTAGGTGTGGTGGAGATGAAAGCAAGAATTAAACAATACCTACTCTCCAGGGTTTTACATTCTTCTAGGGGCTAAGAGATCAGATCAAGTCCTAGAGAAGAATTAGACTCTCATTTGGGGAATTGGGGGAGGAAACTTTAGGAAGGAGACGGCATCTCATCTTAGATTTAGTATCTGAGCTAAAAAAGCTTGGAAAGAAGGGAAGGGGAAGATGAGGAGGGCATGAATTCTAGGCATGGAGGACAGGCACATGTGCCAGGATGGGCAGAGGCCAGAGATGGAGTATCTTGCAGGAGAGCAATGATTCCAGTTTGCTGGGCTATGGAACATGTGCCAGAGAGGAACATGAAGTAAGGACAAAGATGTGGTCTGGAGTCAGGGCACATAGGGCCCCAACTTAGCCTGGGTTCCTTCTATCATACAGGACCTAGAACCCCAGCCAAGAGAAGGAATTCTGAGCAGGATTGATGAAGCCAGAATAAACCAGCCCTCTGAGTCAGAACTGGGACAGTTAACTTGGCTGTCACTTCAGGGCTGCCAATGTTGAGTCGGGCGGGGGTGCTGGTTCCCCACACTTGGGCTCATAAAACAGGCCCAGCTGCAGATCAGCCAATCAACCCAGGCTCTGGGCCAAGCCGCGATGTACAAGCAACTTTATTAGGCTGCTAGGGTCTCACTCCCTGCTGTCTTATGGTACTAAGGAATCCATGGATGGAATGAATATTTCAGCATGGGCCCAACCTCGAAGCACAGGGGAAGAGGAGATATGTTAGACTAGGGGTGTCCCATTAGCTGTGGGTCTTGGGATGAAAGAGCTAGGCTGGGGCCACCTGCTGGAGACGGGCATATACCTGCATTAGGAAAAGAACAGGTAACACCTTGGCCCTGCCTTCAGTCCTAGGGTTCCCTAGTCAGACTAGTCGATCCTTTGTAAGAATGAGAGGGACAAAAAGTGAATGGAAATTAAGCCTCCCAGAAACTCCTAGCTGCTGGATTCTGGTGGTCTGGGACTCGCACTCCCATCTGCCTCTATGTGGTTGCTGTTGTAAGAGGCTCCATAGGGGCAGGTGAAGCCAAATGGTGGGGGGGACATGATAGTGAGTCAGTCCAGGGCAGGGTCAGGGAGTTTGTAGGACTACATTTTTAAAAATTTTATCACTGGGGTGGCTAAGTGGTGCAGTGAATAGAGCACCAGCCCTAGAGTCAGGAGGACCTGAGTTCAAATTCAGCCTCAGACACTTGATACACTTACTCGCTGTGTGACTTTGGGTAAGTCACAACCCCAATTTCTCTCCAAAAAAAAAAAATTTTTTTTAATTAAAAAGCAAAATGTCCTTAACTTCTGGAAGAAAAAAAAATTCTATCACTTTGGGGAATCAGGTTGAGTTAGATAAAATGTCAACTTCCTGGCATTCCCTGCTCTCTGGCTTCCTGAGCTAGGTTCAGATTTATGACCCTGAATCCCTGCTTGGCTCAGCTCAGTCTCTGACATCTCAGCTCTGCACTGGCACAATCACAAGGGACCTCAGAGACATCTGGCCCAACCCACCTTTCCCTCACAAGTGCCCCCCTGTCCCGGGTTATGCTACTTCCCAAGGGCTCCCACGTGGATTTTGGACAGCTCAAATTATCAGAAAGTCCTAAATTCCAGCCTAAAGTGACCTCTTTCCAATTTCCCCTATTGCTCCAAGTTCTACCCTTTGGAACCACGTAGAATAAGTGTAATGACTCTTCCATGAGACAGCTCGAATGCTTGACAGCTCTCTTGTCCTTCTGAGTCTTGTCTTCTCCAGGATCAAAGTCCCTGGTAACTTCATCCTTCCATCCAATGTCATGAACTGTGGGCCTTTCACCATCCATTTCTGGATGCTCTCAGGTCTTACAAATGTCGTTCCTAAATTGTGATGCCCAGAACCATTACTCTGGCACATAGCAGGCACTTGGTTGTTCACTCCACTGGAGACCTACTTTGATGTAGACACTGGACCATTAATGGCTATTCTGTATGTCAGACCATTCAAGTGGATCTGAATCTACCTACCTGGACTACTGTCCAGCCCATATCTCTCCACCTTGTCCATAAAAAGAAGCAAATGCTCCTTTCAAACCTAGGTCACCTATGTCTATTGCAGGGACTTTTCACCCTTTTTGGTTACAGATGCTGCCATGGGCACGCTATCTGGCAAAGCCTGCAGATCTCTTTTCAGAATCATGTTTTTAAATGTATAACACAGAATCCATAAGATTACACAGGAAACCAGTTATATTGAAATAACAGTGTAAGGTTTTTCACTCCCTGTTTACGTCCACAGACCTCCAGAAATCTATCCATGATCCCCTTTGGAGGCTGAGGACCCTAGGCTAAGAATGTCTGGTCCATAGCATTGACCTGTCCATTAACCTTCTCATTTCACAGATGAGGAAAGTCAAGCCCAGGGAGAGGAAGGCATTTAGCTAAGGCCATGAAAGTCCAGCATCAGAAACGGAATCTGGCATCGTGAGGGGAAAGCCTTGGGCTGGAAGCCAGGAGGATGAGGTCACATCTCAGCTCTTGCCACTATCTACAGCCTTGGGCAAGTCATTGCTGGGTCTTAGTCACCCTATCTGTTAAATGGGATAATTGACATAATCAACTAACTCTGCTATTTCCTAGCTGTGCAACGTTGGACAAATCCTTTCCCTTTCCTGGGCTGTCTCCTCCTTTATGGGATGCAGGGGTTATAACAGATGGTCCTAAAAAGCCAATTCTTCTCTAGATGAGCAGATTCCTGGGCTATAAAGTTCTCCCAGGGTCCTGCTGGCTCTGATATTCCAGGTCCTGTAATTTCAGGTGCATTTCTCCGGGCTCAATTCGGTCTTTCCCCAAGTGCACAGGGCTTCCCCCAAGAGATGAGGAGATTGTGAAGCCAGGGCTCTGGAGGGCAGTGGCCTCAGCAAGCCTCCCATCCCCACTGTAGCGGCATTTCTTGAATACCGTCCTCCCCGAGGCCAGGTTCATTCCAGAGATACTAAGCTCGAGACACATCACATCACAGGCTTTCCATCTGAGCCCAGAAAACGTCATGTTGGCCTGCTCAGAATAACCTCACACTTTTCCCTTCCCTCACTTATCCTGTGTCTAGACAGCACCTTCCCCACTATGAGATAATCTTTTTTCTTTCCTTAATGAGAAGGTCAACCCACCCAGGTTCACAGCAACCTAAAGTGGGCACACTCCCATGCTTATAAAAAAAGATAGAGACAGAGAGGGCCTAATATAAACCTGGCCCACCCCAACCTGGACCCTGTGAAACCAGCTGGAGGTCTAACCCTTCCATCTACACTCAGGATCCTTTCTGAAATGCCTTCACACAAATCCCAGAGAGATGCCACTGGGGCAGAAGAAAACAAATCTGAGGGCCTGGATTTGAATGCTGTCTCTGCTGAATACCATGTGGCCCAGACAAGGCACATGCCCTCTCTCTCTGTCTCCTCATCTATAAAAATGAGGAGCTAGGTGAGATAACTGCTCCAGGGTCCCTGATCCTGCAAATCTTAGCTCCAACAAACCGTTGTGTGGTCTGGGGCAAATTCAGGCTTCTACTGGGTTTTAGTATTGCTGTTTTGCTAAAACCTTGCAAGGTATCTTAGGGCTTACAGGATAGATTTCTTTCTTAAACCCAGTTCACTCTAATTCTCATTGATTGGCCAACAATAGGTCCCAGCCCAAGCCTCACTTGGTCATTTCGGGGCCGGCTGGCTCAGAGTGAATGTAAATAGCGATCTTGTCTGTCTGGGCCAGAAATGCTGAGGGTCCTCCCCTCCCAGCCTGATTTTTTTTCTTTTTAATAAGTAAAAGAGGCCATTCTTTGCCTCATTTCTTACCTAGCCTTAATCACTAAATGGACATTGCCTTAGCTGAACTAAGACCCGGGAAAGACCTTAGCTTAAAAAAGCCAAGGCCTCCCACTGCATCCAGGGCCCTCTCCAGTCTCCTGATCTCCATCTCTCCACTGGACCGAGATGGAGAAAGTGCGACTGGTAACTGCAGAGTCCTGCCTCACTTATATCCAATTCACCTCCTAGCATCACCTCCCTGATGTCATGGTCCTTTTAGAGAACAAAGGACAAAGAAGAATTTTGTCATTAATAAAACAAGGGATTTAGACTAGGTCATTTCTCCAGTCCCTCTCCCTGTTTTTCTCTAGAATTATTTTAAATTTCTATTGCACACCAGGCCTGAAACTTAGTAAGCACTGAGTGATGCCTGTTGACTGACTGTTCGTTGATATTTTCTGCTCTTATAACACTTTTATTTCAGAATATACCAACCCTTTTCGATTAGTAAAAAAGAAAGAGAAAAAATTCTTCTGAACTAATACTATAAAGAAAGGAAGGAAGGTTACAAAAAAGAAAGGGAAAAAGATTTTTTTCCAAACTAATGCTATAAGGAAAAGAAGGAAGGAAGGGAGGAAGGGAGGAAGAGAGGAAGGGAGAGAGGAAGACAAGAAGGAAAGGAGAAAGGGAGGAAGTGAGGGAGGGAAGAGGGGAGGGAGGAATAGAGGAGAGGAGCAGGTAAGAGGGAAGGAGGAAAGGAAGGAAGAGAACAATCACTTAAACAGGCCCTCTTCTGTACCAGGCAAATGTCTCATTTGATCATCACAACACTCCTGGTAGGGAAGTGCTATTATTATCTCCACTTTGCATTTAAGGAAACTGAGGCAGACAGAGGTGAAGAAGTGACTTGCCCAAGGTCACAACATAGTAAATATATGAGGCAAGATTTGAATTCAGGTCTTCTATCCATTGCTCTATCCATCGTACTACTCAACTACATATACCCAAGTTACATGTGATGTTCCACCCCTAGTGACGCGCTTGAGCAAAAAGGGAGAGAAGTGCATTTTCCCCATCTCTTATTCAGGGTCAAGACTGGTGATTATAATTCAGAGGTCACTTTCATCCCTAAATTGTATGGCCTTGACTCTTGTGACGTGGTGGAAAAGGCACTGGACCATAGCTAGGTGAGACCTGGGTTGCAGCAGTACCTCTGGCACTTGGTAACTGTGCGTCCTGAGCAAGCCGCCATGTTTTCTGGGGGCCCTGGGCTCCCTGTTGTGTAAAGTGGGGATGGTACCTGGGGAGGCTCCCAGGCCTTTGGAGGCTGCAGTGAGGCCACGATTCCAGGGAGAGCAGGACTAGCTGGGGAGGTGACCCAGAGCTGCCCCCAAGCTAGCTCATTTCCTAATGTGGGATCCATCCCACACACCTCAGGCTGCTGACAAGCAGCCTCTGCTTCATGTCAAGGCGTGTGAGGAGAGATGGGGCACGGGGCATCTCTTGATAAGGAAGGCCTCTAGCTGTTGGCCAAGCCCAGGTTTCCCTTGCCAGGCTGGAGGAACCCTCCAGGGAAGTCTGAGGGCAGAGCAGGATCAGAAATGGAATGAGACCAGGTTAACCCAACAGAAATCTGGAGACTTCTCAGAGTAGGCTCAGGAGCCTGGGGTTAGAAAGGCACTAGGGGTGTTTGGTCTGGAAAAGAGAAGGCTGAGGGGGGGCAGGAGAGCTTCCTCCAAGTACCTGAAGGATTGCTGCTATGGGCTCAGCCTTGATCTGCTTGGTCTCAAAGGGCAGGCCCCGCAGGAGCATCAAAGACATGCTACAGAGAGGCTTGTTCTCTTCTTTCTAAGTCAAACAGCTAGTACATGCCGTTGCCAAGACTTGAACCCAGGCCTCGAGCCTTCTAATCAGCAGCTGTGGTGGTGGTTTTCTCCACATTGTACCATGCCCCTGTACTTGCAGAATGGGGATCAGTGTGAGGCTGAAGTCAGAGCATAGGACTGGGGTGGGGCGGTGCAGCAAGCCTGGGTTGGAGCCCCTTGCTCTGATTTCATCAACCTTGGACGTGGGACACCACAGCGGTCTCTGAGGGCCCTGGGAGAGCCGGAGACAAAGCCAGATGTCAGCCAGAGCCAGGTCTCATCCAATGCAGAGATGAGGGAAGTTTTCCTCAAATTAACTGCTCTCATAAATTTATCCATCTGTTATCATAAGTGTGGCTTGGAAATGACTTGGCCATAAAATCGAAATAAGCCAGGAGTGAACATTTCTTACCCTTGGCTTCGTGTGTATATTCTTCATGCCAACATATTAACTCTTTTTAACAGCTCAGGTCTGGGTTGGCCTGGGACAGGGCGTCCATAAAAGACTTGACAAATTCCCAGGGCCTTATAGAACATAGCAGCCTGCCTGAGGGCCTGCTGGGGCCAACCAGCATCCACTCCCTCCCATCAGGGTCAGAGTTGGAAGATAAAGCTTTCAAGATAAACCCCACAGGGTCCCGGAGGCCTGATCAGTCTGGGGGGGGGGGGCAAACAGCACCCCAGAGCCAGGCTGAGTCTGCATTAGGGCTGGGCTGAGAGAGGTCACACCCCAGAAGCAACTTGACCTGTTGTCTCGGGCTCAGGAAGTCTGGGTGGCCAACTACCAAGCATCTTTAAAGGTCCTTTGCTTTGCTTTAAAAGACTTTGCTTTCCCTAAGCTATCATCCAATTTTTTCTGGGATTAATATTGTGGGCTCCTTATCCTAACCCTGAGGGTTTTAGAAATCACATCTTTTTGTCTTACAGATGGGGAAAGTGAGCACACAGAAACTGATTTTCTTTCTATATGAGCAGTCTTCTACCATAGAATATGGGCTCCTTGGTGGTGAGGACCGGCACATTTTTCCATCTCTGTTTCCCATGCATAGCACAGTGCTTGGCTCATTATAGCAGCTTAATAAATGTTTTATTATTTATTCATTCCCTCATTCAAGTAGTAAAGGTAGGGTATGAATGAATGAAGGAATTAATGAATGGATGAAAAACGTTTATTAAGTGCTTATAATGCACCATGCTCTAGGGATACAAAAAGTAAAACACTTTGAGGAGGATGACCCATAGGTTAAGGGGCCTCGGTCACCGGTGACTGATCTGAGGAGCAGGATAAGGTCCTGGCTCCAAGAAAGCAGGGAGCCCCAGCTCTGACACTTAGCGCCTGAGTGACCTTGGGTCACCTCCCTTTTCTGGGTCTCGTTTGTGTACCCTACAAAATGAGGGGATCAGACCAGCTCTGCATCTCCCCAGGAAGCCCCAACTAATCCCTGGCAACCACCTATGCCTTGCCATCCCACTCCCTCCCACTCACTTTGCATCGAGACCCTCACTCCCAGTCACCGTTCAGCTTCTTTTCCCAACAGAATGTAAGCTCTTTGGAGGCAGGAACTAGTTTTTTCTTTTTTTTTTTTGTCTCTGTGTCCCATGCAGCATCCTGCACATAGCAGGCTCTTAAGGAATGTTTGTTGATTGCCTGATTGACATACATGATTAAGAAGGCCTGGGAGAAACAGCACAGAGGGACTGACATTAAAGAGAATCTCTGATGAAAATATAACGGCCATCTCAGAGTTCTCGGCCCCTCTCCCTTCTCGCACCACATTCCATGTGTTTGTTGACCAGTGTTTAGAGCTAGAAGGAATCTCAGAAGCCATCTAGTCCAAACCCCTGCTTTTATAGGTGTAGACACTGAGGCCCATGTGGTTTTGAACTCAGCCCCTACAGTTGGTGCTTCCTGAGATGTTTGTGTTCGTGGCCCACCTCAGCATCAAGCAAACAGTAGGTGACTAATCAAAGCTGCTTGAGCCAATGCATTTTGAAAGTACTTTAAAGTTTACAAAGCACATTATTTCCCTGGATACTCCAGAGCCCTGCAAGGAAGGGAGGAGAAGTATGATTCTGCCCATTCTGCAGAGGACGGAGCTGAGGCTTAGCGGGGGTGGCTTGTCCACTGCTGGTCTCAGTGCTAGTGTCAGAGGCAGGATTCAAAGCCTGCTCCGCCCACTCTCCCAGGCAGACCACCCCTACATCTGCATGTCCAGGGTGGGTCCCACCTCAGAGCTGCAGCCCTGGGCATCCAGCACATGGCAGACCCCTCTAGCCAGAGGGCCCAGTGACATCTCCAATCCCAATATGGCCCAAACCCTCTACGTGCTTCTCTAATCTAATCTAAACCTGCTACCAATTCATCTTCCTATATAGATCTGGCCATGCTGGAGTTCTGCCTGACACCTCCACGGCTCCCTCTTGTCAACCAAGTAAAGGTGACATTCCTTGGCTTGGCATTCAAGGCCCTTAATAATCTCCCTTCAACTCCACTTTCCAGTATTATCTCGCAGGGCTCCCCTCTAGACCCCAGGCAACCTGAGCAACCCTCAATCCCTCCTGAATGACCAGAATGATGTAGTTAGATAAAGCACTCAGCTCTTGGGTTCAAATCTCACTTTGGAGATGATGGCTCACTGCATGATGCTGGCCAAGTCACTCTCTGGGCCTCGGTGTCTCCACTTGTAAAATGAGGCAGTTGGACTCAGTGACGTCCAGTTCCAGAATCCCTTTTCAGCTCTACCCCCATGTTCCTATGATCCTTCTCCCTCTCCCACTCCACCCTCACACCCCTTCATGCCTGGTATTTCCCAGATTCCATGACTTCATTCAATGTTCCCTGAACCGACCTCCTTACCCTCTTCACCAAAGGAATTCCCATGCATTATTTAAAAACCAGCTCAAATCTCCCCTCAGACAGGAAGCCTTCCTTGACACACCCCCTTCCCCAAGGCAGGAATGTTCTTCCCCCTTCAGAGTTCTCTGGGCACTGCACTGACCCTGCTCTTGATACTGGACACCATCGTTATTGGTCATTGGATTTCCTCGTACTCCTGAGTGAGGAGATTTGAGAGGCCACGGTGTGGAGGGACTCTAAACTCTGGGCCTCCCCACTGCCCAGGACAGGGTTCTCTACACCACATGCATTTAATCTGTTCTTGTCTAATGGAAATGAATTAGTGAGAGCAGGAAGAATGCAATCTCACTTTGGTAAACCGTCGGGGAACAGGCCCAGGGTGAGTAGGAAATCCCTTGAGTCCAATTGGACCACAGAGACCCAGAGATACCCAGATAGAAGATGGAGTTGAGAGGAAGCGTGGGGCTGTAGAATCCTTAGCCCATGGCAGTGGATTGGAGGGAAAGGACAGCCAGAGAGGATTCTTCGGGATGGTCTGAGTGCTAGAAATGTGGTGAGGCCAACAAGAGAAATGAGGTGTCTGAGGATCCTGAAGTTCTCCAATGTGCCCTAAGAGGTGCCTGGCTCCATCTGTATCTGAATCAGGGCCCCTCTAGAATATGTCTTTCTGACTCCATTTGAAGCTGTCCAGTGACGGAGAGTTCACGCCTTATCAAAGCTACTTTTTCCCTCTCCAAATAGTTCTGATGTTAGAAAGTTCTTCCTCACATACCTCCTGTAGCTTCCTCCCAGGGCTCCTCCGGGTTCTACTTCTTGGGGCCAAGCAGAGCAAAGCTAATCTCTCCTCCCCTTCAAATATCTGAAGGCTGTGAGTGTATCTACCCTGAAGCATCTTGTCTCCAGCCTGAAGGTGGGAAGGAGGGTGGATCTCAGGGCAGGATCCCTCCTGTGGCCTCCTCCTCCCCACCCCATCCCTGTGTATCACCCTGTGGTCTGGCTCTTCAGGAAATGTTCAGTCCCAGGGGAAGCTGCTCCTGAGATGTGGTTAGAAAGTCAGCCTGGGCCCAGATGCTGGAATGCA
Organism: Pseudochirops cupreus; assembly: GCA_028627135.1. Taxonomy (NCBI): domain Eukaryota; kingdom Metazoa; phylum Chordata; class Mammalia; order Diprotodontia; family Pseudocheiridae; genus Pseudochirops; species Pseudochirops cupreus. The sequence goes on along the minus strand of CM053584.1, from coordinate 26,003,349 downwards.
CTTCCAGTAGGTGCCCGAGCCCCTCCCAAGCCACAGTTAGTTCCCAGTTCTCTACCCAAGGCCTGTTCACCTGGCAGCCCTTCCCATAGCCTGTGAGACCCAGTTCATGCGCCATCTCCTAGGTCCCTGAGGCTACCAAGAGATCTTGGGCTTCATTAGGAGAGATTCATGGCTTCCAGGAAGGAGCTGATGGACACCCCCTTCTGTGGGTGCCGCCTCCCACAGGAAGCCTTCACCAATCCTCCTCAATTCTAATGCCTCCCCTCTCTTATTTCCTGCACTGCTTATTTGTATGTATTTGATGCTGGTTGCCTTTCCCATTCAATTGTGAGCTCCTTGAGGGCGGAGGCTGAATTTTGCCTCTGTATCCCTGGCGCTTAGCTGAGTGCTGGGCACATAGTAGGTATTTCACACATGTGTATTGACTATCTGTGCCCTGTGCAGGCCACATTAGGAGCACTGTCTTTAGTCCTGGGTCCTGGACAGAGGGCATCCAGAAGGGATCAACCTAGAGAAATAGGATGATGCCAGCTTGGGAAGAGTTTTAAATGCCCAATAGAGAGATCTGGAGTCAAGAGAGCCAAAGAAGGGGCAGGGAAGTGACGTGGTCAGACCTAAGCTAAAGGCCTGACAGGGTGTGGAGAAAAGGCTGCAGAGGGAGAAGTAGGAAGCAGGAAGCCCAGTTAGGAGGCCATTGTAATAGCCCAGGGGACATGGACCTGGGCCAGAGTCATGGTGGCTGTGTGAAGGAAAAGGGGGTGGATGCCAGAGATGACCTTGAAGGCAGAATCAGTGTCTTGGCACAAAGTTCTTGCCTTCTCCAGGGGGAGAGAAGGACACACACATTTCCCAATCCAAGCACCGCATTTCTCACCAACGTTTGCTGACTGACCCACTGACCCACTGTCCTTTGGCCAACAGACAGTAATGATTGTGGGGATGTGTTTCTTAATGTCTCTTGTCACTGTTATCACAGCCCCCTCCTCACTGGGAAGGAGACAGACCAATGTTATTATAACTGTGTCTCATCCACTGAGGAGATGGAACAGATTCCACACATAATTCCTCCCGACTTGGCCCCACAATTCACGACCCTCTCTCTACCTGCTCCGAAGGCAAAGAAGAAACTCTTGTCCCCATTCTCGCGAAGTAGCGCCATGACCCGCCGGGCCATCCTCTCATTGCGCTTGTAGATGAGCTCCTGGCGGAAGTAGCTGTCGATCTCCTGGGCCGTGGCCTGCTCATGCGGAGGCAGCGTGGTATTGATGAAGTTGGGGAGCTGAATGAGAAAGGAAGGTGACTTTTTAGGAGCAGACTAACCAGAGGATGGATGGGAGCAGATATTCTCACTGAGTCATTCACTAGACTAGCTTCCTCCTTTGCCAAATGAGGACAGACATTGGTGCTACCAGCCTCTCAGGGTCATGGTATGAAGGGAGCTTTGGAAACCTGAAACGGGAGTGATGGAGAGCATGAGGATAATGAGGACATCAGTGGGATGTTACAGGAGAGAGGGGTACAGGCCCCTGGGGACCCCCAGCTTACTCCTTCTATCTGTAGTCTGCTGCTAAGGACCCTTCCCCTTCTAAGCCAAACCGAACCCTGCCCTGCCTCCCCAACAGGATGGTGGTGAAGGTCCAGTGGATGGACATGCCATGTATCCTCTCCAGACTCAGTTTTCTTATTTGTGATGCATTAGTTTCAACAAATGTCCTGGGTTTTGCTGCTGACTCAGGGCTACCTACTCTGCCCCACCCCCACACCTCTCTGAAAGCCTTCTCTTCCTCTTACCCAAAATGAAAGCTAAGTACAGATGGGCCAGGGAAGTGAACAGTGAGAGTCTGGCTGGCAAGGAGAGTCTGTGTAAGAGATTAGTGAGAATGGGAGCTTGGAGCTAAACTGTGAAGAGCCTTGAATGACAAGCCGAAGAGTTTGCATTTAGTTCTGTAGCAAATGGGAGCTATAGAGGATCATTGAACTATGGAGTAGTATGACCAAAACTATGCATTAGGAAAATTAACATGGGCAGTGGTGTAAATGATGAGTTATAAACAGACAGGATAACCTATGAGAAGACAATTGAAATAATCCAGATGAGAGGTGATGAAGTTCTGGCCTGGGTAGCTGACCATGTGAATGGAAAGATGTCTGCCATTTTGTAGGCTCACTCAATAGGCCCCAGTGGCCTATTAGATGTAGGGGGCGAGGGAAAAGGAAGAATGGAAAAGACTTTTTGAGCCTGGTGACCTAAAGGGAGGACAAGGAGATGCTGCTGCTGCTGCCCTCCATCACCCCAGCCCAGCAGTGGGACACAAAATGAGCAGCTCCCAGATTTACAGATCTAGAACCAGGAGGCATCTCTAAGACCTAGTGCAATCCTCACTATAACAGATGAAGAAACCAAGGCCCCAGAGAGGCTGACTGAGCCCAACGCAAATGGCCAAGCTTGGATTCAAACCCAGGTCTTGTGACTCCAAAAAGTCCTCTTTTCTATCTGTACCTCTCTGCTTCTATAGACAGAGGGGGGAAAGAGAAGTAGTTTTCTCATAAGAGGAGGTTTTAACTAATTCTGGAGTCTCCTCAAGTACACAGGTAAGTGCTTAATAAGCACTGAACTCAACAGTAGACTGATGCTGGGCAAGTCACTTGTCGTGTCCCTGGCCCCTCTGTCTAAAGCGTGGAGGTTGATCTGCATTGATGACAGTTGTTTCCTCACTGAGATTTCCAATAGGCCACTCCCCCCCCCCCAAAAAAAAATACTGAACTGAATTGGACCACAGGGAATGAGGCCATGTTTACTCCAGCCTTAGACTTCTGCCTCCACCAGAGGGTCACAAATCTCCCCCCCCCCCACCCAGGCCCCCAGAGCAAAGGGGATGCATCCTTGCTGGGATGACAGGAATATAGTCAGACCCTCAGGGGTGTGGCTGGGATGACCCCTCCAGGCCTCTTCCAGTCAAGCACCCTGGGCTTCAAATTCACCTGGGAATGCCATGAGCTTTCCAGAGCCTACAAAGGAACAGATCCCAGGCCAAACCCAGAGAGACACTGTACAGGAGCTTGCGACTCAACTTCTCCACTGGCCCCCAACAAAAAGAATGGGGAGACAGAGAGAGAGAGAGAGAGAGAGGGAGTGAAGATAGAGGCAGATACAGAAAGACAAAGACAATTATAGAGACACAGTCAGAGAGAGACAGAGACACAGAGACAAAGAGAGACAGAAAGACACAGAGACACAGAGACAGAAAGACACACACAGAGTGAGAGAGAAGAGAGAGAGAGGACAGAGAGAGAGAGAGACAGAGAGAGAGAGAGAGAGAGAGAGAGGAAGAGGAAGAGGGAGAGAGAGGAAGAAGAGGGAGAGAAGACAGAGAGTAAAGATAGAGGCAGATACAGAAAGACAAAGACACAATTATAGAGACACACAGACAGTCAGAGAGAGACAGAGACACAGAGACAAGAGAGACAGGAAGACAGAGAGAGACAGAGACAGAGACAGAAAGACAGACACAGAGAGAGAGAGACAGTGACAGAGACACACAGAGGGAGAAAGAGATAGAGATAGAGAGACACAGAGAGAGAGCACGTGTAGCCCAGTGTCCTGTTGATTGCTCTGAGATTGGCATAGGATGGCTCTCCTTGCATCTAGAACTATTTATACCAGTGGTTCTCAACCTTCCTAATGCCGCGACCCTTTAATACTCGTATGTGAGCAGAGCTGCCTGGAGACAGATAAAGGAGCGGTGTCTCAGTTCCTAAGACCATCGAAAATATGTGTTTCCCGACGATCTTAGGCGACCCCTGTGACCCCTGTGAAAGGGTCATTTGACAGCCAAAGGGGTCGCGACTCACAGGTTGAGAACCACTGATTTATATCAATTCTCCTCCAAGTAGAGTCTGGGAATTAACCCAAAGTCTCCCAACAACAACAAACCCGGGTCTCTAGACCAGGGCTGGGGAACCTGCAGCCTCAAGGCCACATGTAGCCCTCTAAGCCCTGGGGCACAGCCCTTTGACTGAATCCAGACTTCACTTAGTAAAATAATTTGTTTGGTAAAACTTGGACTCAGTTAATGGCTGCACCCAAGGACCAAGAAGGCCACATGTGGCCTCAAGACTGCAGGTTCCCCACCTGGGTATCTAGACATTCCTGTCTCTCAGAATTTCTTGCCCTAGCCAGGCTGTTTCTGGCACTTGTGGATCTTGTTATGCCTAAAGGTTGAGTAAGTAGAGAAACACCAACAGCCTGAAGAATTACGCTTCTGTTTACACTTCTCCTTGAAGAGCCGAACATCCATGTGCTTAAGGCCTTCCGCCTTAAGCAGCACAGGGAGAATGTGGAAGTGTTCACTGAGCCTCATGGCTTGCAGATGGTGCGTATGAAATGTGTACAGGAGGGCGGCTGTAAATCCAGTGTGTGAGGAGGGAGGGGTCCTTTGAAATATGTTTTTAAAAGCATTTCTGTTCATTTTATTCTTTACTCTTTACACTTACTCTGTGGAGTTGGCAGGGCAGCTTTCTTGTCCTCATCTTGCAGATGGAGAAACTAAGGCTAACAGAGGTTACATGACTTGCTCACAGTCACACAGCAAGTCAGCAGCAGAGCAGAGCTGTGAACCCAGTTTTCTAGGCCCAGCTCCAAATGGCCTCCACTAAACCACACTCTTTCTCTGGGCCCTTCTTTCCTTGTGATCTTGAGAGACAGAGATTCCCCGCTACTGCCCATAAGTAATTACCACTTTTAGAGAGAGCTGTACTGAAGAGAACCTAGAAATGGGAGAGACTCAGGAGGCTTGAATCTCGTCTGGGCTCTTTCTCTGCAGAATCCACTGTGTGACCTTGAGGAAGTAACCTGTCTTCTCCGGGCTTCCTTCTCCATCTGCTGAACAGATACGCTTTCCCTTTCCTACCTCAGTGGGTGGCTACTGCCCCCCCCAGAACCCCTGAGATGCAAGGGACGTGTCTGTACCATTTTGACACATTTCCCCCCTTCCTAGGAAGGCAGAAACTAACTATGCTTTTGTCTGTCTTTGTATCAATGGTGCTTAGCATGATGCCTGACGCGTAGGAAGTCTTTTTGATGAGTACCATGGCCTCGCTGGTGAGACCACTGAATGTGACAGGGGGCAGAAGGGCTTGACAAAGTTCAGGGTACATGAACACAGGAAGCAGTTTGATTGTAATATTCAAATATTCTGATGCCTCCAGGAGCTATCTGTCCATTCAATGCCTACCCATCCTTAAAGGTGCTACCTTCCAGCATGACCAATGTAGGAATTTGTTTTGCTGGACTATGCAATCGTATGATGAGGGTTTTATCTCCACTTTTTTGTCCAGTGGAGTTGGAGAAACAGTTGAAGGGACAAATTGTAAATGAATGTGAAAACAAATAAATCTGTTTTTAACACTGGATTTCCTGAATTTGCCTTCTCTTCATTCTTCCTGTCTGTCTGGCCCCTCTTTAGTCTGTTGGTGATTCATCCTTCGTACCTCTTCCCTGACTGGGCTATCCTCCAAAGCTCCTTTCTGGGCCCCTTTATCTTTTCCCTGTACACTATCTTGCTTGGTGATGTCTCACCAGCCCCCGGGGTTCAGTTATTATTCCTCTGGAGAGGACTCCCAGATAGGCACATCCAGCCCCAGTGTCTCTCCTGAGTTCCGGTCCCATCCACCACTTGCCTGCTGGACAGATCTCAATCTGCAGGCCCCACAGGCTGTTGAAACTTACCACGTCCCAAACAGAACCCTCCCTTCTTCCTAACATTCCCATTGCTGACCACGGCACCACGCTGCTCCTGTATCTGAGGTTGGTAACCCTCACCTCCTCCAATTCCTTTCCCTCACTCACCCAGTCACTTATAAAGGCCATCTCACCACCTCAGCAGGTTCTCTTGTGCCCATCTCCTTCTCTCTGTTCTCTGCTCACCTGAGCTGACAATGGCCTCCTCACCAGCCTCCCTGCCTCCAGCCTCTCCCCTCCCCAATCTGCTCTTCACACAGCCTCCAAACCCTTATGTCCGAAGTACTGACTGACTACAAGAACCCTCGGGCTGACATCGAAAGCCCCACCCCATCCCGCCACCTGCCTCTAGCTTGATGTTCTCATTGAATTTCACGGGACCCGGGACCCTCCCTCTAGCCTGACTCCCTGACCCAGCCCTCCATCTCCTGCCTCCTGCCTTGGCACAGGCTGCTCCTCTGCCACAACACTCCTCTCTTCCTCTCCCCTCAGTGAGTTCTTGTCTTCCTTCAAGGCTCCGGTGAAGAACTGTGCTCTCCAAAAGCCCTTTCCCCAAGCCAAGGTTCAGAGGCCATTCTCTCCTCAAATTACCTTCCCTATGTCTCTTTGTGTCCACCCCAAAGCCTCTCACCTAATGGTGAGGGGGTGGTTCCTTCCCCTCTGTGTGCCCAGCCCTAGCACAGAACCTAATCACAGTAGGAGCTTAGGGAACACTTCCCGAGTGCTTGATTGTTTAAGCCAGGAGGTGACAGATAGAGCTCAGGGTCTTGAGTTGGGAAGACCTGAATTCAGATCCAGCCTCACTGTATGACTCTGGGAAAGTCATTAACCTCTTCCCGCCTCAGTTTCCTCAGCTGTAAATGGGATAATAATAGTCTCTATTTCACAGGGTTGTTGTGAGGATCAAAGGAGAAGTTTGTATTGTAAAGCACTAAGCACATGTCTGGCCCATAGTGGAAGCTTAACAAATGCATCCTTCCCTTCTCTGTATCCCTAACCCCCAGGGCAGGGTCTGGAACACAGTAAGCACTTAACCCACACTCCCTAGGCCTTTCCCCACCCTGGACACTTACCAGCTTCCCAGTGACCTTCCTATGATGTGGCCCCAGGACTGGGGGGGGGGGCGATGGGTCCCTTCTCACTCCTCAGAGGGAGTCAAGGTGACCCCCCCCCCCCGAGAAGTCACAGGAGAAAACTTGGTTCAGGTCTGGCTTCTGCAGGCGGCCTTGGCGATCTTGGTGATCACTTCCAGTCCTGGGTCCCAGACCACAATACTCTGGAGGTGGCCTGACTGCCCAGCACACCTGGGCATGCTGCTGAGGCAGCATCTCTCACGACAGCTTTCCTGTTGACTAAGTGGCTGACCCAGGAGGGCCCTTCAAGCTATCATGTGCTGGTGGGTCTCTGGCCTGGGGGGACCGCCTCGAGCCTGCCTTCTTCTCTAGGGCTCAGCCTTCATCCTTCATAGATGTCCCCACCTGGGGAGGCCATTAGGAACTGTCTGAATGAATTCCTGAGCTCCAAAATCTAGAACCTGAAAGCTGGAAGGGCCTTCAGCTGGCCTCAGGCCTCACAGCATCGCAGACAAGTAGTGCCCCACTTTATACGGCAGGCCTCCCCAGAGAAGGAACCTACCACTCCTGGGGGTGACCCATCCCACACTAGGACAGCCTTATTGTGAGGCAGTTCCTCTACTGAGCTGAAAGACTGCAAGGAAGATGACCCCCAGAATGCAAAGTGAGGCTGAGGAGTGTTTCTACCTATTTTGCACCAAGGAGTCTAAAAGCTTCCAGGAGGTGTGGGACGCACCCTCCACTATGATAGCAGGCACATTCTTGGTCAGATATAGGTTAGACTAGATGCCTCTAGATCCTATCTAGCTCAGACATTCTGGCTTTGTGAAAGAGGAATTTCCCTCTGTGGGGGAGGCTGTCCTACAAACAGCCAGGTCCTCCTTCCCTCTTCTCGTCCCCCCTCATCTCCTCCTTTATCCCCTCCCCTCCCCTCCCCTCCCCTCTCTTCTCCTCCCCTCTCCCTTCCCCTCCTCCCCTCCCCTCTCTCCCCTCCTCTCTCCTCTCTTCTCCTCCCCTCCCCTCCCTTCTCCTTCTCCCCTCTCCTCTCCTCCTCTCTCCTCTCTCCCCTCTCTCCTCCTCTCTCCTCTCCTCCTCTCCCCTCCCCTCTCCCCTCCCATCCTCT
>CM053584.1:25923735-25994913 GCA_028627135.1 Pseudochirops cupreus | reverse complement strand
CCCTCCCATCCCCTCTCTTTCCTCTCTCCCGCCTTTCCCCCTCCTTCCTTCCTTCCCTTTCACCATGGGCAGCAGTGATAAGGCTGGCCCAGCAGCCGCTCTCTAATCAGAGTACCTTTGTGGAAAGCTCACTGGCTCACCAGCCGGGCTCCGCTCCCTCCCCCTCCGTTCAGCCCTCTCTGGAGGCTGCAGCGGCCAGTCCAGGGCTGCTGCCCCCGTCACCACTCCAGCAGAGCTGCAGGGCTGGGAAGCTGCGTTCATTCCTCAGATGCTCAGCGTTGACGGCGGCTGGCCAAGCTCCAGGCCCTTGGCTGGCGTTTGAGCTGGGGCCCGGACGAGGCAAATTAATGATGTAATTAGAATTGTCGGGAGCCTTAAATCTCCTCTGACAAGTTTAAGTGCAGGACGGTCCGATAACATTTTTAAGAGGAGACGTCAGCCCCCGGGGCCCCTGATTTATAGGCCACGGATGTGGTTTGGGGTGTGTGTATGTGTGTGGGGGTAACACACTTCACAGCCCCTCCCTGAGGGCTCCCATCTCCAGAGGGGGCTCCCAGGATGCTGCAGCTATGCCTTGGGCATCCTGATGGAGGGTGGATGTGGGCTCAGTGTAGAGATTACCCATGTTACCCAAATACTAGCACACACCAGTTTGGGACTTGGGACAGTGATGAGTTAAAAAGAGCATCCACGGGTGGCTAGGTGGCGCAGTGAATAGAGCACTGACCCTGCAGTCAGGAGGACCTGAGTTCAAATCCTGCCTCAGACACTTAACACTTACTGTGACCTTGGGCAAGTCACTTAATCCCAATTGCCATGCCCTCCCCCCTCCAAAAAGCAAAGAAAAGCCTCCAAGGAGAGGTGGGGGGCAGCTGGGATGGGAAGGGGGTGGTTTCCTTGCCATAGGAGACAGGGGTGCAAGAACTGGGAACATTTAGGCTAGAGAAGAGAAGACACACAGGGAGGAAGTATCTTGATGTCTCTGACTTTTTCTTACATATGAGGGTCTAGCTTTGTTCTTCTTGACCCCAGGTTGCAGCACAAAAGCTGTATCGTCCAGAGAAAAAGGTGTTGGATCAAAAGGCAAAGGCCCTGGGTTCAAATCCTGCCAATATTTTGGACCCAGCCATGGTCAGCCTCTACCTGAGTGACTCTGGCCAGGTTGCAAAGAGGCCGATCACAAGGGGTGAAATTGCCAACAATGAGACCTTTCCCAAAGGGCACTTGTCTGCCTGGGGAGGTAGTGAGCTCCATTGTGTTGGAGGTCTTTACACAGAGATTGTATGACCATTTGGAATCCAACATCAGGTTCCTTCTGGCTCTGAGATTCTGGGACTCTGTAGCTAGTGGGTGGCTGGAGATTCTGCCCTTGGCCTTGCCATACCCTCTGCTCTCACCCTATTCCCCACCCCTGCCCCCACATACCTTCTGCCTCCAGTCCCTCAAAAGGCTGGTGGGCACTAAAGCATGTGGCCCATTGGATGCAGGGGAGGGGGCAGTGGATGGATGGATGGATGGATGAGAGGGTCTGAAAAGTCCTGAGGTTGAGGCAAGGTGGGGTAATGCAAAGAACATTGACTTGCAGGCTCTGATATTCACTAGCTGTGGGACTTGACTGACATAGTCCAAGCCTTGGCTCAGTCCTAGCCCACCTCCACACTCTATATATACCTCATTCATTCTTCCTGCCGTGTGTCGGTATATGCCGTTACTCAGTTTCCTTGTCAGTAAAATGACCAGCTGGACTACGTGATCAGAAAAGAGAAGAAAAGGGAAGGCAGGGGAGACAGAAAAGTATATGAAAACCATCTTCAAGCACCTAAAGGGCTACCATGCAGAGGAAGGGTTAGTCTTATCCCGCTTGGTCCCAGAAGCCAGAACTAGTTTTGATTCAGGGAAGGAGCAAAGAGGCCCATTGAGGCAGGTGTGACATCAAAAAGAGCCTCCTATCAATGAGAACTACATCACACAAGGAATGGGCTGCCATAGGCAGTAGTGAGTTCACTGTCACTTGAAAGTCTATCCTGCAGAGGCTTGTCTGGTACATGGTAATGGGGACCATTGCTCAGCTAGACTTGATAGCTAACTGAGGTCCCTGCCAGCTCTGAGACCTGGGGGCTCCCCAGACTCAGCAGTGGAAAAGGGGCAGACACGGATGCTCACAGAAACAAGAAGTAAGACCAGCCGGGCACCTCACTGGGGACATTGGCTCCATTTAGGGTGTCTTACCAAGGAGCACATGACAACTCAGAACCCTCTGGGTCATTTACACAGTTCAGTCAGTTGCAGGCATAAATCAGATTCGACCAGTACACATTTTTTCCTTCAAAATTCCTTTCTCCCTAGGACATCCTTGTAAAAACGTGAAAGTTTCAAATGCCAAGCTGGAACTCAGGAGTCAAAATCCTTGAGAGTGGGGGCTTCCCCTGGCCCTGGTGCTCCACTTCCCATAGCTTTCTGGACCCACGGCTGACTGACTCTCACTGGTTCATATGTTGACTCTCTCCTCTTCCCCCTTCCCATACTGTCACATTAGTGGCGTGACTGTGATTAGCCAAGACGGGGCCAGAAGTCTACTCTCCTTTCTCTAGGCTTCTCCTTTTCTCTGACTCATAGAATCCCAGAATCTCGAGCTGGCAGAGACCCCAGAGGCAGCCAGTCCAACCCAGAAATGAACAGGAATCCCCCATGACACTGTATTAATGAGGAGACTCAGGCCCAGAAACGGGGGGTTGTAAAGGGCCTGAGCAAAGAAGACAAGGGGAAAATGAACATGTTGGTTGTGGGAGACAATGAAGACCCTGGACTAGAAAGGTCATAAAGACACTGCCCATCCATCTCCAGGGAAGGGAGGGTGCTACTTCTGGAAGCAACTCATCCATCTGACCTTTGGGACATCTCCATTTGTGAGGAGGGGGTGCCTGCCATTGAGTCCACCTCTGCTTCTTTGTGATGACTTCCCTCCCCTCCATTGGTCTTGGTTCTGTTTGACCCTTTCCTTCCATCTTTCTCCAAGGATAGGCACCTCACAAAATCATCAGCAAGTTGATCTAACCCACACACCAAAAGAATCATTGCTACAACTTTCCCAATGAGTCATTTCCCATCCTCTGTTTGAATACTTCCAGTGATGGGGAGCTCATCACCTTATATGGCAGCCCATTCCACTCTGGGACAGCTCTCATTGTTAGGAAGTTTGTTCTGACATCCAGTCTCAGTCTCTCTCTCTCTCTCTCTCTCTCTCTCTCTCCTTCCTTCTCACCTCTGGCAATTGAGGTTAGGTGACTTGTCCAAGGTCACACAGCTAGTAAGTGTCTGAGGCCATATTTGAACTCAGGTCCTCCTGACTCCAGGGCCAGTACTCTATCTACTATAGCGCCACCTAGCTGCCCCTGACATCCAGTCTCAATCAGCCTCTCCATAACTTCCCCCCTCCTCTCCCTGGTTCCGCCCTCTGGAGTCACACAAAACACATCTAATCTTCCTTCCACAGGATAGCCCTTCAAATAATTGAAGACAACTATAGTGTCTCCCTGTCCCCTCACCTCCATCTTCCCCAGGTCAAACAAACCCAGTCTTCCAACTATTCCAACATATAACATCATCCATACATAGGTACCACACTACACACACACACACACACACACACACACACACACACACACACAGACACACACCGACTCAGTGCCAGATTCTCTTCTCTTTTCTCTTACTATGATAATCTTCCAGGTGACCTCCTTGGCTCCCATGGGCTTAATGATGATGTCAACCCAGATGCCTCCTGGAACTGTGTATCCAACCTGAATCTCTCGACTTTTAGTCCCATAATCCAACTACCAACTGGACATCTGCTCTTGGATGTCTCATAATTACAATTCAGCAAACACTTACTACACCCCTACTATGTACCAGGTACTAGATATACAAGAGGCAGTGCCTGCCCTCAAGGAGCTTCTGTTCTTTTGGGGCCATGTCAAAAGTACATAGGCAAGTGAATACAAGACTTGTACAAAATAAATGCAGAACAATTTCAAGGGCTATGGGCACAAACAATAGAGAGAATCAGAAAAGGTCTGGTGGAGGAGTTGAGGTATGAATCCAAGAAGCAGATGTGAAGAGAGAGTGCATTCCAGACACAGGAACTGGCATGTGCAAAAGCTTGGAGGTGGGGACTGGAATGTAGCTTTCTTGGAACAGTAATTGGGCCAGTTTGTCTGGAACAAGGCATGGGGAGGGAAGATAATGGAAAATATAGTTAAAAAGAGAATACCAGAGGATGAGAGACTTAGATGTTTAACAAGACAGTTTCTCTTTGTTTCATCCTAAAGGCAATGAGAAGCCGCAGGAGCTATTTGAGCAGGCAGTGAACTGCTCCATTCTGATACTTTAGGACGATTGATGGCTTGGGGTAGGGAGAGACCAGGGCCCTGAAGACCAACCAGGAGGCTAGTCCAAGAGTCCCAAAAAGAGGTGATAGGGATCTGAACCAGAGCATTAACTGTGTTGGAGAAAAGGTGACAGGTGGCCAAGACATCATGGTAGTAGGAAAGACAAGACTTGGCAGCTGCTTGAATAGGTGGGGCAAGAGGAGGAAAGAAGGAAGGAAACAAGCATTTATTAAATTCCAACTGTATGCCGGGCCCTATGATAAGCACTTTACCACTATTATCTCATTTGATCCCCCTACCAGCCCCAGGAGGTAGGTGCTATTATCCTCATTTTACAGGTGAGGAAACTGAGGCAGACAGAGGTGAAGTGACTTGCCCAGGGTCACACAGCTAAAGTGTTTGAGGCTGGACTTTAACTCAGTTCTTCCCCCAGCTTCAGTGTGTTGCTGAGGTTGCAAACTGGGGCGACTCAAAGAAAGGTGGGGCCCTGGACAGAAATCGGGAAGTTTGGAGGAGGGGGGAATGTGGAGGGAAATATAATAGGTTCTGTTCCATCTGAATCTGAGATGCCCCTGGGGCATCCTGTCGCCTTATTATCCTTCACCTGCCACATCACACCCGTTGCCAAGGCTTGTTCCTGCCTCCACGACATCTCCCCAGACGCCCAGCTGCTCCTCTAGCCCCGGCCCTCATCACACGGCACCTGCACTATTGCACCAGTCCCCTAATTGGTCTCCGGCCTCAGCTTCCCCCTCCCCCCCACCCGCCCCAGCCGGCTCCACTCAGTGCTCTGATCAGCTGCCAAACTGATCTTCCTAAAGTTCAGGTCTCACCAAACCACCCTTTTGCACAATTGCTAATTGAATCTGAGGGAAAATGCAAACTTCCCATTTGGCATTTAAAACTCTTACTCCTGTTCCCCTTCCATCCCCTCCATCTTTCCAGGATTATTTTCCACGGACGTTACATTCCAGCCAAAATGTCCTAGTTGCTGTTCCAGGAAAATGACATCTAATCTCTGGCCTCCATACCTTTGCACAGGTTGGGCCCCCAGGCTGGAATGTATCTCCTCACCTCCCATCTCTGAAGAACTTTGGCTCTCTTCAAGCCTCTCCCCTGTCACCACCTCTGATTAGCCATCCTTCCTGCTGTGCTGCTCCTTGTTAGTGCATACCTGCCTCAGAATGGCTTCATATCTTCTCTGGATGCATGTTGTTGCCTCTCTCTTCAGTGTTAGGTCCAAAGTGAATTTTCACAAAGCGCACAATACTGATAAATATTTACTGCACTGAGTCAAATTGAACCAAAATGAGTCAAGTCCCTCATCTAGCTATCAGGTCCTCCCTGGATCTTCCTTTGGGGGAGGGGAGTGGAGAACCATTGATCTATTTTAAAAACTGAGTTCGAATCCTGCCTCAGACACCTACTATCTGGTCAAGTCTCTTAAGCCCTCTGTGCATCGGTTTCCTCAGCTATAAAACAAAGGGGTTGGACTCAGTGGCTTTTGAAGCCCCTTCCCACTCTAAGCCTCAGTCTTTTTCTTCCCCTCCTGTTCTCCCATCATCCCCTGCTTCTGCCCTCCTCCTGACCCCTCTGCTCCCTGTTGCCCCGTTTGATTTCTAGGTCTCCCATTGTTCCACGGTGGCTACAGTGGAAGCCCTCCATCCCCCCAAGAGGGCAAAATACTCTGTCACACACTTGACAGGCACAAAGAGGCACCCTTGCTTACATCAAAGACAGGGGTTGTTGACATTTAGTCCACAAGAATGAAAGGAACGGGCTGACTTCTAGAGTTCTTCTAAGTTGAACATTCCCTGCAGAGTCTGAAGTTATCTGGGAAGTATTTTCTGCTTGGCTGGAGCCTGGAAGGGACCCTGACTTTGGAGTCAAAAAGCATACGTCAATCTTGCATCAGCCATTTCTTTGCTGTGTGACTTGGGGCCAGCTTCTTTCCCTCTCTGAGCCTCAAGGTCTTGGATACAATGAGAGGGGTGGACAGAGCATTCTCTAAGGGCCCTTCTAGCTCTGAGTTCTCTGTTTGGTCTCATTCTTTGCCTGGCCAAGGAAAGATTTCCCTGCTTTGAGCAAAAAAAGGATTGGGGCTGAGAATTCTTAGGATGGAGGCAAAAGAAAGAGGTCATAAAATTTCCATTTCCCACTCAGTCTTAAAACCTCCCAAATTGTCCAAAGGAAACTCAGCGTATCTGTGGGCGTCGCCAGCACTCTGCTCACACAATTGTCCTGTGTCTGCTCTGAGGGGCCCTGGGAGCTGGCTGGGGGAGGAGCGAGGGGCTGCCCTGACTGGCCATCGCTGGGAAGGCTTAAAGATATTTGCTCAGAGCAGGCTGGCATCAGCCTGGGGATGGAGCTTGGGCAGGGGCTCCAGAGTCTGCCAGGCCCTCAGTCTCCATGGCTGGGACATGGTACCCCTCCTTCCCTGTCCTATCCTGCCCTTTCCCAAGCTAAGCCCACTTCACAAGGGGAAGAAGAGCTGGTGCATCATGGAAAGAGGCCTGGACTCACACTTGAGGAAACATGAAACTTGTCACCTGCTACACCTGTAGCCTTGGTCAAGTCCTACCTTTCTCACAGAGCCTCACTTTCCTCCTCCAGAGAATGAGAACAAGAACAATATCAGTAACACGGCTGCAGAGGGATTTCAGGATCACAAAGCTTTTTTCTCACAAGAGCCCAGGAGAAGAAGTAATGTGATATCAGTCCCATTTTACAGAGGAGAAACTGAGGCTGCTCAGAAAAGGAAGCTATGTGCCCAAGGTCTCCCAGGCTAGGGGTGGAAAGGGGTATGGGATTTAAATCTCAGAGTCTAAACTTATTAGCTGGGTGACCTTGGGTGATTCACTTGAACCTCAGTCCCTCTATTGGAAAAGTGGGGATGTTAAACCTTGGACAGCCTGCCTGCCTGTCTCCTGATGTAAGAGCCACAAGGTGCTTTGTCAAATGTAAGGTGCCCATGACTGATGGGGACCTGGCCAAGAGAGGAGAGGAGATAATGCCTTCTTTTGCTGCACCAGGGTTAAGTCTGGAGAAGCCAGTGAGCCCAAAGAGGACGTGAGAGCACCCATGTCCCTCTCTTGCCTTCTCTCCAGGTCTCTTCCGGGTCCTTCAGGGTGCATCATGAACCCTCCTCGTCTGAGAAGACTGCAAATTACTGTCTCTACTCTGTGCCCCTCAGGGAGAGCCTCTGTTAGGATCCATAGAGCCTGGACCTATGATTTCAACAATATAGGGAACTCCTGGATCAGCCAGTCCCCTCTACCAAAATAGGTCAGCACCTTCTAGGCAATTTAGACTCTCAGAGAGCTGCCCTGAGCACTGAGAGGTTAAGACATTTGCCTGGGGACACATGCAGTTTGTCAGAACCAATTTCCCCTGCCTCCCAAGACAGCCCCCTACCCCCTGCTCCAACGCTGCATGGAATCTCTCAATACTTATCAATCTATTGGTCAACAAACATTTCTTCAACATGTAGTGTGTGCCAGGCACTGAGTCAGAGGAGAGGCAGGGGTGCACTCGGCACATGGAGATATAGAAGACACAAGGAAGATGCTAAGTCACCTTAAGGTAGAAGGTACAGGAAGCCGGCAGGGGAGGGGGAGGGGAGAGCAGGAAGATGGGAAAAGACCTCTTGGCGCTTATAAAGGTGGAGACCTCATTCTCCCAGAATGGGAGTCTCAGTGGACCACTAGCTTAGGATCGTCTGAGACAGCGGTTCTCAGCCTGTGGGGTATGTTCAGTTTGTAACAATGAAAATGCATCCTGCACATCAGATAGTTACACTACGATTCACAACAGCAGCAAAATCACAGTTATGAAGGAGCAACGAAAACAATCTTATGGTTGGGGGTCACCACAGCATGAGGAGCTGTATTAAAGGGTCGCGGCGTTAGGAAGGTTGAGAACCACTGCTCTAAGGGAAAAGGCTCAACCTTACTTTTTATCCCACACAGTCTGTTGAGAATCAGAGACTCTCAGACTCTCAGACTCTCAGAGGTGGGGTGGGCCTTTGAGGACATGCCAAGGGTCCCCCTCCCTCCGCGATTCATTCTACTGCCTCCAGACTAGGGAGTCATTTAGCCTTTACTGGGACTCCTCCATTGTTCAGTGAGGAGCTTGCCATCTCCAGAGGCTGCTCCTTATTAGAAAGATCCTCATTTTTATGAAGCTGAAACTGACCTCCCTGGGACTCCTCCCTCCCCAGCTTCGCTCCTGGTTCCACCCTCTGGAGCCAATTAGAACAAGCTTAATCCCTCTTTTCTTCAGCTATTGGATGACTTTCCTTCCCTGGGCTTTCAAGACTTTTCTCCAAATAAAACATTCCCAGGTCCTCATCATCAAAGTCGCTAATGTACATGAAACATATCCCTTAACTAGCGATACGGACACTAGCCCATTGCATTGTATGGTCATTGTTGTTAGTGGGCTAGTCCTTAGACAGCAGATGTGAACTTGAGACCCGCCACCATCCTGACTGCCTTCATCCTGACCTCTTTAGCACCTTCTAGGGTCCTTCCTAACAAATGGCCCCTTGGACTGAACCCACCCCTCCCAATGTGGGCAGGGGACAGTGGGATGGTCACACCACACTCATCCTGGACATTACGCCTCTCACTGCAGACCAGCTGAGATGATACCACAAAGCACTTTACAAACCTTTGGTGGCTGTTACTGCTATGACTGCCTTCAAGAGTGTGAGGATTTTTTCAATGCCAAATCATATGGCCGACAGCATCTTGGAGTCCATGATGTGGCCTATGGGTGGCAATCCACATCCCTCCAGGTTTCTCTAGCTAGATGATACTGAAGGTCCCCCATAGCTCTAATGTATCCTAAGCTTCCCTTCCTCACTTTCCTCATCTATAAAATGGGGTGAGGATCCTCTAACATCATCCCTCACACTGGACAAAGAAGAAAAAGCTTTGTAGATGCTGAAGGGATCAGCATCTAGGATTATCCCCTCTGGGCTCTTCTTCTCCCTCCCCCCCCCCCAAGTAGTCCTTCCCCTCCCAGGCCACCGGGGTTTACCTGGGACGTGTCATGGTTGAAGATGACAGCATTGAGGTCTCCACAATTGTAGTGCTTGATGAGGTCTTCTGTGGTATAGGGGGCCTGCAGGCTACCCGCCCGGAGGCTCTCGTGCTGGAGCAGGGTCTGATTCAGCGCAAACAGTACCTGGGGACCCAAGGAGCCAACAGTCAGTTCCCTGAACAGCTGGGCCAGAGGGAGCCCTGCACACCCGTCGGTCCCTCCTGAGAGGCCTTCCCACCTCCTCTCTCTCCATTGCTCAATCACACACTATCAGAAAAATCCACCCAAAGGAAGCACTAAGCAGACTTTGGGGGCCCCAGGGCATGTAGCCGAAAAAGCCCCAGCCTGGGCTTTCTGACTCAGAGTTCTATCACAAGGACTGAGCTCGAAATCTGACCTCCCTGGGACTCAGTTTCCTACTCTATCAGTGAGGGGTGGTGCTCATCTGTAAGCCTTATATGGTGGTGGGTTTCCTGAACATCTCACAGGAGCATGGCTGCCAACACACTTGTGAGCTATGGCTGATCCTACCAGGGTGAGTGGGAGGGAGCCATTGTCTTTGACATACAAACGGTCTGTATACACAGAGCAGGTTGGGGATGATCTCAGACAGATTCAAGAAATGTTGGTGATGTGAGCAAGAAGGAGAAATGAAACAACAAATGAAGGCACAATCGAACCGATGGACAGACCAACAGGAGGCTGTGTGTGTGGGCAGAGAAGTGGCTGGAAATCAGAGCGAGGAAGGCAGGAGCCCTTCCTGACCTGCCCACCTCCTGCCTTGTATCTAATGTCATCTCACCCCATCAGAATGTGAACTCCCAGGGGGAAGGGACTGATTTGCTTTTCTCTGTATCCCCAGCACCAGAGCAGTGTTTGGCAAATAGTTAAAGCTTATTAAATACTTGTTGGTTAACTGTTCGATTGAATGGATGAATGGAGGACAGATGGATGCATGAATGAATGAATGAACTGAAAATGCAGAAATAGAGGGATGTGCATGGAAAATGAACAGATGAATGAATAAATGGATAGCCAGATCACGAGTGAGTGAGTGAATGAACAGAAAATGCAGAGATGGAGGGATGTAGATGGAAAGTGAACAGATGAATGAATAAATAGACGGACAGATCATAATTGAGTGAGTTAATGAATGAATGAACAGACATGTGGACATATGCATGGATGAGTGAAAGGCTGGATGGAGCATGTACAAATAAATGGATAGTCAGAAGCCTGGATGGATAGATGGATGAATGAGCAAATGTGTGAATGAACAAGCAGATGGATGGAGGGATAATTGTAATGTTGGAACTCCCCTTAATCATCTCAATCCACTCTCTCACAGCAGGGAGGGCCAGCCAAAGGAGAGGGATTCGGCTCCCTGGAGAGCCCTGCCCTGCCCTGCCATGTGGGCAAAGCCATCTCTGGCATGTTCCAGGCATTCCTGCTCTGACTGCTGGGGTGCTAAAATCTTAGCCACAGCCAGCTAGGCGCTGGTTGTTGACGGCAGCTTCACAGTCACAGATGGAAAACAGCAGGAGAAAAGAGGAAGGAGGGGTCCATCCGGCTGATGGAAATGTTGCCATGGCAACCGACTCTCACAAACATGGCTCATGCCGGGGGTGAAAGCATCCATTTAATAGACTAACTAGTATTGCTCAGCCCTCCCACCACTTGGGATCAGAAGATTTAGAGTGGAAAGAGGCTTAGTGATCAACTCATCCTACCCCTCATCTTACAGATGGGTAAATGAGGCCCCAAGAGGACTGATGATGGCCCAAGGGCATGCTGGAAGTCGCTGACAGAGCAAAGATTTGAACCTGGGTCCTTGGACTCCCAATCCCTGGCTTCTGCTACTGCGTGATTCATTTCAAGCCTTCACGCTCCTCTGGGGGCCATCTCATGAAACATCAATGGGTGCCACTTCACCCCACTCGGTGACCGAGGTAGCCCAAGGTTAGGTTACTAGTCCCAAGTTAATTCATTCAACAAACATCTATTAATCATTTGCTTCTTTGCTGACCAGTGGTAGTGATTGCCACATGCATAGTCCCTGCCCTCAAGAGGTTTATATTCCACATGGGGAAGCAGAAGGGGGATGTGAGATGGGCCTAGAGAAGGAAGAGTGTGACTGAGGGAAGGAGAGTCTCCGGAGGAATGCTGGAGAGAATTGGGGAAAGAAGAGCTCACAGGGGGTGGGATAGAAATCAAGGACACTTCATTGGGGAGGGAGAAACAAGAGGAGGACCTCCAGGCATTTTTAAAATCACTGTCTTTGCTTTTGATTCACCTCCATCTCTGACCATGGGGTCCTCCTTCCTCCCATCCCTGGCAATCCGTTCTTGAAAACAAAGAACATGTTTTTTAAAGGAGGTGAGGAAGGCTCACAAAGCCAGACAGTGCCTCACCTCAGTCTCACAGGGTCCCAGGCATTGAAATTCCCCACAGAACACTGGGTCTGCCTGCTACTGACAACACATCTATCACCCAACTCTTCTAAAGCCAATGCTCCAAACCTGCCACCATCCTCTGCCATCCTCTAGAGGCATGGACACAACAAGCTAAGAACAGAAAAAGGGAAGGCCTTAGAACCGAGAAGTCGGAACCTGGACAGACCTTGGTACCTAGAACATGGAATGTCAGAGCTGGGAGAAGCCTTACCCCTACTTCCCCTTGTTTTACTGATGTAGAAAGAGACCCAAGGGGGTAAGGGATATGCTCCAGGTGACAGAGGCAGAGGCAAAATTGGGCCCAGATGCCAGGCTTTCTTGCCTCCAAAACTGAGGCTTTGTCTCCTTCGCTACAGTCTCTTCCGTATTCAGTGGACTCAGAATTCATTCATTCATTCATTCATTCATTCGTATCTTGAGTCCTGGGGCTTGCAGAGACACTCAACATCCCTAAACTGGTAGGCCCCGCCTGTTTAGAATAACAAACCTTCTTGGGCTGTGGCCTCCACAGCTAACTCTAGGATAATGTTTATGTTAAGGATTTGACACGAACTAACAAATAAGGAAGAAAAAAACCCAGACCGCTCTGGTTTTCCCATTCTCATTTCCATGCTCAGTCCTGGATGAGTTGAACATGGGGCCAGCCTCCAAACCTTTGCTGCCAGAAAAGGGGCCGGACCTTCTAAAGTTAATCAGAGACTATGGGATGTGGGATTCTGAAGGGGGTGTGTGGGAGGAGTTTAACCTGAGGAGCAGAAGACTCGGGAGGGCGTAGGATGGGGGATGCTCAGGCTTCTGAAAGACTGTCATCGGCAGAATGGTGACTGACTTTGCAGAAAGGCACACTGAGGCTTGATGTCAAGGGAAAAAAGCTGTCACCAAGTGTAGAGAGTGAGTGGGCAGTCTGGGGAGGTGGTAAGTTCCCCCTTACAGGAGGTATTTAAGCAGGGCTGAGCAGTTACTTGGCAGGAAGGTTATCAGGGGATTCCTGTCCCAGAAATGGGTGTGACCAGTTGGCTCCGTAGGTCCCTAGGGCTATGACACTGTGCTCAAGGATGTTGCCATTCTCTATTCCCTTTGTAATCCTGGCTCCTTTCTTCTGAGCACTTTCAGGTTGATGAAGACCCCTAGGTGGTGCTGAAGTGCAGAGAGCCTGGGTCTGGAGTCAGAAAGATCTGAGTTCAAATTTGACACTTCATCCTCTCGGCCTCAGTTTCCTCATCTGTAAAATGCTCTAGAGAAGGAAACGGCAAACCACTCTAGTATCTTTGCAAAGAAAACCCCAAAAACGGTCACCAAAAGCCAGACATGACTGAAAACTGGCTGAATAACAGCAACCTCAGAGCAGCTCGGTGAAATGGGGAGAAGGGAGATGAATACTACCTTCCCCATTTCATAGATGATGAAACTGAAGACCACAATTATGGAAAAATGATGGTTCCCATTTCTTTGGTGTTGACAAAACGCTCTCCTCCAAGTGGTCTTTTGGGCCATCCAGTTCAATATAACCAGTCCCATTTAACAGATGAAGAGACTGAGGATCGTTCGGGGATGGCACTTGCCTAGGGCTCTGTGGTGAGTGTCTCAGAGCTGGGACTAGATCAAGGCCTCCTTGTTCTTCCAAGATCAGCTCTCTGTCCCCTTCATGAGAGGGGCTTCCATAGATGGGTGACTCTGTCAGCTCTTCACACACATCCACATCAGACCCAGGCTCCGCTGAGGCTGGGGAGAGCGGTGGAGGCAAGATCTTTTTCACTGGTCCTGACCAAGTAAGGAGGAGATTCCCAGAATGGACAATCATTGGTCATCCTGTGTGAATGCATGAGTCACTGAACCTCTCAGGCCTCAGTTTCCTCATCTGTAAGGATTCAAGGTCCATGGTGAGTGAGGGGCAGAGGCAGAAACCAAATCCAAGTCACGTGTGGCCCTCTCAGTCCTCAAGTGTGGCCCTTTGAGTGAATCCAAACTTTTGAGGATTTATTCTGTGAAGTTTGGATTCAGTCAAAGGGCCACACTTGAGGACTAAAAGGGTAGCATGTGGTCTGGAGGCCGAAGGTTCTCCACCCCTGGATTATCCCATCATCAAGGAAGACTGGAGTAGGAACTTGGATTGGGTATGAGCAGAGTCACAGTCACAGAAATGAATCTGTGGCAGCATCGATTACATTTGCCTGAGGCCAGCCCTGCCTGGTCTCTGGGCTGGGGATAGCCTTCAGGCAGGGTAAGAAAAAAAAAGAGATGAATTTAGAAACAAAGGTCCAGGGTTCAAATCTTGGCCCTGACAGTTATAACCATGGTAATTCGGATAACTGGATTAGATGTCCTCTCAGGACCCTCCTTCCAACTCTAAGTCTGTGCTAAGCCCTCTTGGCATCATGATCTGACTCAGTTACATCTGTGCCCTGGGCCTGCTCCCTAGTCTCCCCAAACCTCAATTTCTCCCATTATCAAATAAAAGTATTGAAATATGTGATAATATTTACAGTCATCTCTGGTCCTCACTTTCTATGTTCTCAAATCTCTTCTATATTTTTAACATCCTTTATTTTAAGGCCCCTCCCAGGACTGACATTCCATATTCTAAGGCTCCTTCCAACTCTGACATTTCCTGTTCTCAGCCTTTCCCAGTGCTGTCATTCTCTGTTCTATTGCCCATCCCCTCCTTGACATTCCCTGTTCTATTTTTAAGGTCCCTTCCAGGTCTGACACTGTCTGTTCCAATGTTACTCAAAGCTCGGATTTTCTCTGTTCTCAGGTCCCTCCTGTAAGAAATGAGAACTCTCCCTCTGGGAGCAGCTAGCTCAGGCCTCTCCTCGAATCTTCCCCTGCCACATATCCCCACATGAACAACTTAAACACCCTGGAAAAAAAGCTCTAAGACAAGCCCTGAATGTCGAGATGAAACCTAAGTCCCACATGCCAGCCCTGATGACAAAGGACGCAAACATGGGCTGTATATTATTGGAAGCTGGGCTTCCATGCATGGAGTATAAAAGATGACAAGGTTCTCAATGAGGCCTCTCATGTGAGCATAGGCTGGCTGGGCCGGGGGTTTCTAGGCCCCTCAGCTCTCAGAGAATGTGGAGCAATTGAGTTGTAGAATAAGCTCATTGAGTGAAAAAAGGAGCCCTTCTCTCCCTCCCACCAGCAGAGCCTGGGGCACCAGGAGAGACTCCTCTCCACCAAGGGCCACTCACTTCCAAACACTCTGAATTATCCAGAGGAGGAATGAGAAGTCTTCCTATCTCTTCCCAAACCTGGTGATTTTCAGCCACCCCCAGCCCCAGTTAAGATGAAAATTATCACCTCAGCCCTGCCCAGACTCATTTGAAAAGTACTTGGTGAGATTGTTGAGGGTCTTTGGGTGCTCATTTGACAGAAGAGAAGACTGAGGGCCAGAGTGTTAAAGTGATTTGTCCAGGGTCACACAAGTACTAAGCCAGATTTTAATCCAGACCATGCAGGTCCACTTGCTCCTACACCACACTTGCTCTTAGATCCTCATTCAGGTTCTGAAGTCCTTTTCACTCCTGACACGTTCTGAGCCCCAGCTTCCGAGGAGCTGTCACTCAGACTTATATAGATGTTGCCACCAGCTCGTCCTACTTTCCTGACTGCGACCCGAGGGCTTCACCTTCCCCACACAGACAGACGGTGACATGCTGAGACACACATCAGAGCTAGCCAGGCCCCAGCACAGTACTGCCCAGCAACTCGAAAGAACAATCAACATTTCAGAGATTTTCAAGTTTGTCTGACGGGTCCCTTTCCTCACCTCAGAGCATCCCAGGAGGCTGTGACAACAAGTAGCGTTACCTCATGTCTGGTTTCTCCCAAGTGCCGTGATGATCCCAGCCTTCCTCCCTGACCAGAGAAGCGGGGCAGGAAGCAGAGGTTTTCAGAGAGCCATTAGACAGTTGACTTTGGATCCCCCAGGGAACAGTAGCTGACTGGAGAGAGCATTAAGATGACAGCTTGGAGACCTCCCTGCCAGAATCTGGGGAAAGGGACAGTGGCTCCATCCATCATAATTCACCATGAAGACAGTGGCCAGATGGCCCTTCCGGAGAGTGTCCAGGGCTAAGGGAGATAAAAATAACACGGGTGGGGATTCGTCCCAGCTGCCCCAGTAGGTTGTCCGTTCTGTGTGGGAAGAGTGAAGAAGGGCACTGTGAGAAATGGTTTGGACTTCTGGGCCGAGTTGTTGTTCCAGGACTTCAGGTTGTAGAAGCAGCTGGGTTCTCCAGCAGAAACTCTGCTGTCAGAGCTAAAAAGGGACCTCTGAGATTGAGTCTAATGTCTTGATTTTACAGATGAGGAAACCGAGACCCAGGGAATGACATTCCCCTAAGGAGGATGACTTGCCCAAAGTCACAGAGTTCCTTAGTGGCAGACACAGTAATGGAATTCATGGCTCCTTTCTCCTAATTCAAGGCTGTTGCTGGTTCTGAAGCCCTCTTCAGCTCCCTTCCCTCCAGCCATTGGCCTGGGTTCAAATACTGCCTCTGATACTTCCTGACCTAGGGAAAGTCAGGGGCTCCTCCCTGGGTCAACTAAATGGCCAGAAACCCTGAGGGTCTTCCCTTCTCAGATCTATTTTTCTTTTTCTTAAAAAAGGTCATTCTTTGCCTCATTTCTTATTAAGCTTTAATCCCTGAATGGGTGCTGCCTCAGTCAAACTGATATCCGTTAGAGGCCTTAGCTTGAAAAGTCAAAAGTCCCCCACTGCCTCCTGGGCCCTCTCTACTCATGCTGATCTATATCTGGTCACTGGACCCATATGCCTCCAGAGGTGAAAGTGAAGCTGGTGACTTTGCACAGTCCTCCCTCACTTAAATCCAATTCATTGTTTGTCATGGCATCACCTCCCTGATGACGTGGTTCTCTTCAAGACAAGCAGCAAATGGCCTCCAATGTCTCTTGTGGCTCTCAATATGACCAGATGACTTTTGGCTTTTGGTTGACCAGAGAGGCCAGGTGTCCAGGAGGAAGCCAGCCAGAAGGACCCATGCTAGACAGGGAGAGGCCTTTCCCCTGACCATGCTGGATACAGGCACCAGTGGCCCATGAATGACCCTCTTTCCCTTAGTAAGCTGTGCCAGCTGAAGCCCCAGGCCCGGAATTCCGCAGAGCCGCCATGCATGGCTCAGGAAGTCCCCTTTGGCCTCTAGGCAGCAGACAGAGGGATGGCGTTTATGGGGGTTTCTACAGAGTAAACAACCTTTTTAAAGGGCTCTGGGATTTTGCCAGATGCCTCAAGTCCTCTGGAGCGTTTCAGCAGCAGTAGATCAGGGCAGAGAGCGCTTACTCTGTACATAAAGGAGCTGGGTGCAAATTCGAACCCTGCCAGTGACTAGTTAGGTGGGCTGCAGAAGGAAAGGGTGAGGCAAGGCAGTTATCTAGGATCCTTTTCACCTCTGATTCACTGAGAAGCTGACCAGAGGCTCCAAGCTGGCCCTGGACAAATGGAGAGACAGTGGTGAGGCTCTGTGTCTATGGTCAATCACCCCCCAGTAAGGGGGGGCATCCATGTCACCCTGGTCCAAAGATGCTTCCTGGCATCAGGAGCCTTCCCAGACCCTTAGCTCCACAGTGAGGAAGATCCAGCATTACTATAATAATAGTTATTGGCAAATAACTGCCAATTGGCAATTGTGGCAGAGTGGGCAGCTAGAGCAGGGGCCTCAGAGCTAGAAAGTCCTGCCTCTGAAACCTGCAGCCTGCAGACCACGGGCCAACTGCTTCACCTCTCAGTGACCGCCTCTCTGAGACCAGCCAGTGCTGATATACCCTGGCTAAGGGACTTTGAAATTGCCAGCCTGGGTCATATATATGACCCAGGAAATTTTTATTAGGTTTGAGCTAATAAAGGACTTTAAGGTTTGCAGTGAGGCAGCTAGGGGGCACCATAGCACACAGGATGCCCCAATTAGACTCAGAAGGACCTGAGTTCAAGTCTAACCTCAGACACTTACTGGCTGTGTGACCCTGGGGTAGTCACTTTACCCAGTTTGCCTCAGTTTCCTTACCTTCAAAATGGGCTGGAGAAGGAAATGGTAAAACCACTCCAGTATCTGTGTCAAGCAAATCCCATGGAGGTCCCTGGGGTGGACACAACTGTCCAACAACCATAAAGGTTTGCCAAGAGCTTTACGAGCATCATCCTCACTATGGCCCAGGAAGGTAGGTGCTTTTATTAATACCATTTTACAGATGAAGAGACTGAGGCTGAAGGAGGTTGTGTAGCTGGTAAGTGTCTGAGGTAGGACCAGAACTGGGATCTTGAAAGGGCTGGGAAGGCCAAAGGGGTCTGCGAGGCTATCGTGGCCAGCTCTCCCCACCCTCTTCCCATCATTAATAAAAAGGCCTTGAGAGGAGAGATTTGTCTAAAGACAGAGGTTCTCAACCTGTGGGTTGTGTTCAATTTGTAACAATGAAAACACATCCTGCATATCAGATATTTACATTACGATTCATAACAGTAGCAAAATTACAGTTATGAAGTAGCAACGAAAATAATTTTATGGTTGGGGGTCACCACAACATGAGGAACTGTGTCATAGGGTCCCGGCGTTAGGAAGGCTGAGAACCACCGGTCTAAAGTTACCCAGGGTGATTGACACCTTTCTCCAAGTGCCAGAAGGGCAGTCATGGAGGAAGGGATTATTAAGCCTTGTTTGGCTGACCCCAGAGCGCAGAACAAAGAGCAGCCAGCAGAAGGGGGTGGGGTGGCAGAGAACAATGCTCCGCAGGAAGTTCCCTCAAGCACTGAGGTGGGAGGTGGGTGGTGGGTGGTGGTGGTGGTGGTGGAGGTCTTTCATTTTAGAAGAGGGCCAATGACATGGCAGGACGATGCCTTGCTTCCTGCATAAATCAGATTTCAGGGGGGCAGAGCTGCCCCACTCATCAGCCAAGAGCGAGGAGAACATGGTGCGCGGTTACAGACGCTTCTGTGATGGCTGACTGACAGGCTGGGCTCCTCTCAGCAATGCAACGCTGTGAGGCCGCTCCCCGGGACTCACGATGGAGAGCACACCCACACCCAGAGGAAGAGCCAGTCTGAACGCGGATCGAAGCAGACTGCTCGCTCCCTTTCCTTGCTGTTTCCCTTCGCTTCGCTTCGTTTCGTTTCTTCTCTCTTGTTCGTTCCGTTGGTCGGCTATAATTCCTTACTTGACTAATGTTTAGTGTGAAGGTATTTGTAGAACCTATATTTGATTGCATGCGGCCATGGGGGGAGAGGGGAGGAGAAGAGGGAGGAGGAGAAAATTTGAAACTCAAGGGCTTGTGGAACTGAATGTTGTAAACTAAAAGTAAACTTAAAAATCATCAGCCAAACTCTTCCTGAGTCATGGAAGTCCAGTGGCAGGACAAAAGTCAGGAGGGCTGGAGATGGCCTGGGATGCACTGGATGACCTGGGCATCTTCGATGTCTGGCCAAGCTCTAAGTGCTCCACAGCTCCCCCTCCATCCACCTTCATGGCCCTTTGGAATCCACCCATTCCAGCAGGTAAAGTCTTCACATACTTGGGATAGGAACCCCCTCCCCACAACTCACCAATGGGATTGAGGCTTGTTGGTTACTCTTAACCTGGTTTAGTCTTTCTTCTAAGATGGTTATGCCAGAGTGTGGACTCTGCACAGGTTACAGATTCTTAGAGCCACAGATGAGAGTTGGGTGAAGGTGAATGAGTAGTCCTGAAAAGGGCTCACCAACCCCCACATCAGAGGTGCTAGTATCCCATACACTGAGGATATGAAGAAGAACTCCTAGCCTCAGGGAACTTCCATGTTGGGTTATTGCCAGGATTCAAACCCAGATCTCTTCACTACAAATCTTGACCTCTCCGAAGCCTTTGACACTGTCAATCATCCTTCTTCTTGGTCCTTCCATCCTGTTCTCTCCTGGTTTTCCTACCTATTTGATGGTTCCTTGAATGGATCTTCATCAATGTCATGATCAGTGATTCTGTGTGTCCCACTCACAGGGCACTCCTGGCCCCACTTCTCTTCTCTCCACCTACTGACCTCATCAGCTCCCATACATTCAATGACCATCCCTATATAGACGACTTTCTGATCTATGTGTCCCGCCTTAACCTCTCTGCTATCTTCCAGTCCCACTGTTGTTTTTACCAGCTACCATTTGGACATCTTAAGCTGGGTAACTCATTGGTATCTCAAACTCAACATGGCCCAAAGAGAACTCATTATCTTTCCTCCCAAACTCCCCCCTCTTCCCATCTTCCCTCTTACCGTTGAAGGCATCACCATCTCCCCAGTAATCCAGGTTGGAAACCTCAGTATGCCTCTCAGCCTCCCCCCTCCACATTTCCAATTCATCATCAAATCCTACTATTCCTACCTTCACAACATCCCTGATCCATGGCCCCTCATCTCCACTCAACAGCCCTCAGATAGCAATAATTATAGTGCAGGCCCTCATCAATTCTTGCCTGGACAATTGCCATGGCCACCTAACTGGTCTCCCAGGCCCATTCTATCCATCTTCCCTTAAGATTCTTGTTGACTGATGTCTGAAAAAGATCCTAACTAGATTCCATCCTGTCCAGCCCATCCTTGAACAAGAGCCCCTTCCACAACATGTCCCACAAGGGCCTCTGCTTGAAGATTTCTAAAGACAGGGAGCTCACTCCCTCCAAGGCAGTCCATAACAGTTTTACAATTCTCACCGTCAGGAAGCTTTCCAGGATATCAGGCCCAAATCAGTTTCTTTTCACCTTCCCCTTATTGTTCTTGGGTCTTCCCTTTGGAGCCAAAAGGAATAAGCCAACTCTCACGTAATCAAATGTATGTTGTTGTTTAGTCATTTCATCCCTGACCAACATTTTATGATCCCATTTAGGGTTTTCTTAGCAAAGATACTTGATTGGTTTGTCATTTCCTTCTCCGGCTCATTTTATAGACGAGGAACTG
Source organism: Pseudochirops cupreus (assembly GCA_028627135.1). NCBI lineage: Eukaryota > Metazoa > Chordata > Mammalia > Diprotodontia > Pseudocheiridae > Pseudochirops > Pseudochirops cupreus. The sequence continues at coordinate 25,974,089 of CM053584.1, read as the reverse complement.
ACACAAACAGGGTTAAGTGACTTACCCAGGATCACACAGCTAATAAGTGTCTGAGGCCAGACTTGAACTCAGGTCTTCCTCCAGACCCGGTTCTCTATCCACTGCACCATCTACCTACCCAATTAAATATGTAAGCACCTGCTATAAGCCCTTGCTGGGGACACGCTAAGAGAAGACAATACTCCCTGCTCTCAAGGAGCATTTACATTTGATGCAAACATAGATATATGTTAGAAACCACATGCATGCACACATATATGCATATTAATATTTCTACACATACATGTGCATGCATGCATACATGCATGCATGTATATATGTATGTATGTATGTATGTGTGCACATACCTACCCACAGCAATTTCTAGGGAGAGGGCCCAAGTCTAATATGACATTGCCCTGCCCATTGTCTGCTCTAGGCCAACAAGTCTTCCCAGTCTCTTTATGGGGTGTTTCCATGATCTGGTCTCCAGTTTCTTTTGCCTCCCCTGGAGAAGCTTCAAGTGGTCACTGGCAACGTTGGCTTCCAAAACTACACCACATTGTCTGTGAAATGGGGACAAATTATGGCGGCCCTGATGGATTTTCAAGATTCTTGGGAAGCAAAGAAAGAAGCTAAGAAATGAGAATTGGCCATGAACACCAACATTGACAAGAGTGTGAATCCTCAATAATGGCTTTATTTTTTGCTGGGCTGCAGAAGGGAGGCTGCCCACTTGGCTGAGCCACCGGAACCCAAGAGAGAGCTCTTTTGATCTGGCCTCCAGAGGGAGTTAGGCCCATGTGCCTGGGCCTGGGGGGCTGGTCTTCTGAGTTGTTTCCACTTGCAATGCCAACACCAGTGCTGGCTGGGGAAGCATCCTAGGACACCAAAGCATTCTCTCTCTGGTACTTCACGCAGAGGAAAATCTGAAGAGTAAAAAATGGGCCACAAAACCAGCATTTTCCAAGATCCCATAAAGAAAAGCTTTATACTGGGCAGGATGAATCCAAAATCAGATGAAAGGGAAAGGGAAGAAAATAGCCATATATTTAACGCCTACTATCAGCCAGGCATTATGCCAAGTGCTTTACAAATATTATCTCATTGGGTGCTGTTACTATCCCCACTTTACAGCTGAGGAAACTGAGGTATTTCCAAGGTAAAGGAAACCCACAGAATTTAAGGATTTTAGAGGACTTCACAGGCTACTAAGCCCAACCTCCTCCCCTACTCCCAGTGCAGGAATCTCGTCTACTTCACCATTGGTAGGAGGTTGTCCAGGTTCTACCTAAGCACCTTCAGTGACGGGGAACTCACTACCCCTGAGACAGCACACTCTATCATTGTACAGATCCAAGTAATTTAGAAGAACCAATATCCCCCACTCAATGTAACCCTCAAATGAAGGTAAAATCTGCTTTCCTAGAGCAAACAGAACAAGTATGCCATATGGCCTTCAGATACATCCAGATAGTCATTACACTATTCCTAATCTGCACATGTTTAAAGTTTAAAGGACAACTTAAAGTCATCTCACCACGATGGTCATATTCTCTGGATACAATGCTTATCCTAAAATGTGGTACCTGGTAAATTGATCACAGTATTGTAGATGTGGTATGAGCAGTGCTGAGCACAATGGGACCATCATCTCCCAATTCTGGACTTCTTGTCTCTCTTCCCAAGACAGAACTGACCATCTCTATGGCCTGTCCAAGATGAACTGAAGGACTGAGTCAACTTCTCCATTCATTTGCTGGTCATCCTCTACACCAAGAGCATTCTCCATCCACTTGGCTTTCCCTGAGTAGGAGGTTAGTCTATTCCCTTTTGAGGTCTTTAAATGGGCAGTAGCATCTCAGCCACAAGGACCCATAGGCACTTGAGTCATCACTGAAGACATGTATGGCTAGAAAAGGGCCTACTGAGTGCTGCAGTCATATCCATGGATTGCCAAAGACCCAGGGAAAGAAGTCCTCTCCTCCCCCATCCATGGGGATACCATGAGGAGCCTAGCTATGGAAGGAAAGTATAGAACATAAAAATATGTGGACAGTTTCCAATCTATCACTTAGTCAGGCAACTTATATTTATTATTAGGGGCCTATTACATGCCAGCCACTGTGCTAAGTGTTGTGACAACCAAGGGAGAATCTACACAGATAAGATTAAGAGTCCCCTGAATGGGTAGGCCTGTCTTGGCTTTGGTGGAATCTTTTTTCCTTTTTTTCTTGGAGAGTAGGCAGAGTGCTAGACTTGGAAGCAGGAAGGCCCAAGCTCAAGTCTTGCCTTGGACACCTAACAGTTTTCTGACCCTCAGTCAGTCCCTTAACTTCTCTGCCTCTCTTTCCTCATCTGTTCAATGGGGATTATGATGATTCCTCCTGGGGTTGTTGTAATGATCATTTGAGATAATACACGGAAAGTGCTTTGAAAAACCTTAAATAAATATGATTATTGTTGTAGTTATCACAAGGTCAAAGGATTTAAGGGATTTCTGAGCCCTGGAAGAGGTGGGGGCTAGGACTTGGGGCTGCCCTACCCCCACCCAAGGAGGTGGGGTGGGGCCCCTCCTTATCCCCCAACAACTCTTTTCTTTTTTTTCTTTTTGGAGGGGGGAAGGCAGGGCAATTGGGGTTAAGTGACTTGCCCAAGCTCACATGGCTAGTAAGTGTTAAATGTCTTAGGTCAGATTTGAACTCAGGTCCCCCTGACTCCAGGGCCAGTGGTCTGTTCACTGCACCACCTAGCCACCCTTAGAGCAACTCTTTTCAAATCCTAAGTCACCTTAGGCTGCTCCCCTTAAAACCTGGCCAGTAGAAGGAACTCTGGAGAAGAGTCCAAAGTTTCTTCCAGCTTTGGAATCCCTTATTTCATGTATTCCCAGAGATGCCCAGAGAACTCCTTATCCTAAAGGAGTGATTTGTGAGAAAGGTGGCATTGGAGCCCCTGGGGAAGCCACAGGGGAGGGCTTCAGTGGCCCTGAAATCATGTTTCATGGCGACCCAATTCTTTGGGTTGGAAAGCTGAGTCCTCCTGGGGCCCCGATTTCCCTGCCTATAAAATGGAGGGGCTGGTCAAGATGATCTCCGTCTTGTCTTCATATATGTTGTCTATACACAGTTACTCACATGTTGTCTCCTCAGTGTGAGTGTGAGTTCAGTGAGAGCAGAGGCCATGTGCTTTTGCCTTTGCTGGTAATCAAGTGCTTCACACAGTACCTGGAGCCTCATAGAGGCTTATAAAGGTTTGTGACTTGATTTGCAGGTTCTCAGTTCTGAGCAACTTAATTGAAGAAGAAGAGTTTAGAAGAGAGGCAGCAAAGGGAAGGGTCTTCCCAGCACTGACATTTTACGCTGTCTGTTCTAAGGTTCCTGTCTACAGCAGACCCTATGAGCATCTGTCCTGGCCCTTTAAAGGCAGAGAGAATGGCAGGGGTCCTTCTCTTCGGGTCCTGGGCCACCCTCTCTCAATTCTGGAGATACTTCTGAGGGAAGGCAGGTGGGAGGGAGCATGGGAGCCCAGCAGACCCCCATCCTGGTCAATATCCCTTGGCCTTTGAAGGGGATCAGGTTCTCCCACAAACATAATTGAACTCAAATAGAAGAGAGAAAAGGCTTTTGTTCTCTCCTTTACAGCATCAAAAATATGTAACAAATTAGCCGTTTATGAAGTAAGAGAAGCTGAAGGGGGGCTGGGGGAGAGAGCCTGAGCACCCCCTCTACCAGCCACAATTGGGCCTCTGACAGCCGTGTTTGTAGCTCATATCAGGTTTTCAAGAGAGCCTCAAGGGACAACTGGGAGCAGCCTGGAGCCGGCCCTGCCTAAAAACCAGGGCAGAGTGAACAGAATGAAGTGGGAATTCACACATGTTTTCTTCCCTGCTCAGGCCTCCAGCAAAACCACCAGCCCAAGGTCAGGATTGGGGAGTGTCTGCGAAAAGGATCTGAGGGTCTTAGTGGCAGCCGCCAGCTCAAGTGAGATCTGGTAGCAAAAACAAAGAACAAATCAAAACAAACAAAAAAGTCCGTGGTGCAGTGGACAAAGCGCTGGACTTTGAACTTAAGAAGATCTAAGTTTATACCCTGTCGCTGGCCCTTGCCAGTTGCGTGGCCCTTTCTGCCTCCATTTCCTCACCTGAAAAATGGGAATCATAAGCAATGATACCTTCCAGGATTATTATGAGGATCAAATGAGATAAGGCAGGAAAAGTGGTTTTCACACTTGAAAGAGGCTGTATAAATGCTAGTGATGCTGAAGATGCTGCTGCTGCTGCTGCAGGAAGAAATGACCTTGAATGAAATCCACGTGACTCAATGTCTTCCAGTCTGGGATGGACGAATTCTGGTTGGGGATGGCTGAGAGGGAGCTAAGCAGCAATGGCATCACCTTCCTACCTCCTCCCACTGGTGCCAACCCTTTTCACAGAAAAAAACTGCTTTTGATTGGGGAGAGAGGTTCCAGTTGCCCATAAACCAAAGAGGGGGAAATGCCCTTTTCCTATTACTGCTGTATTGGAATAGCTGCTATTACGATTTCAGCTAGCATTTTCTCATCGTTATCGCAAATGAAATAACATATGGAAAGCGTTTAGCAAACCTGAAAGCACCCCATAAATGCTAGCTGTTATAGATTATTATTATTAATTACTAATTATCATTAATATCACTATTTGGGAGTTTCCAATCAGAGAAGAAAGAACCTTTTCTTACTGTCATTATACTAGGATTCTTGTTTTTACTATTTCATCCTTCTCATCGTTGTTATTATCATCAGGATCACATGAGATAACCTAGGGAAAGTACTTCACAAACCTTGAACTCACACCACCCTGGTCATGATTGTCACTCATTTCATTGTTGTCAGAGTTCAGATTAAAATGGCCCTAGAACAAGTCACTTTCTTATTATCTTTTGTTTTTAATGTTCTCTGGACTATTGCACAGGTGGAAAAGAATAACTTTTGTAGAGTTGATGCAGGCTCGTCTTCTGTAGGGTTAGAGAGAGCATTTGGACAGCTAGGGGGCGCCATAGTGAATAGAGCACTGGGAATAGAGTCAGAAAGACTCACGTTCATGAGTTCAAAGCCAGCCTCAGACACTTACTAGCTGTGTGACCCTAGGCAAATCACTTCACCTTGTTTGCCTCAGTTTCCTAATCTGTAAAATGAGCTGGAAAAGGAAACGGCAAACCCCTCTAGTATCTCTGCCAGGAAAACCATAAATGGGATCACATGACTGAAAAATAACTGAACGAGAGAGCATCTCAGGACAACTTTGTCAACCAACGGGATGATGGGCATGATGCCTTGTGCTCCCGTATAATTTCAATTTCTTTGTTTTTTCCCCACTAAATTTTTCTATTTTGAGAGTCTTTGGTGCCATGGAGAATGGAGCTTGGAGCTTAGAATGGCGACATTGCTTAGGAACATTATTTTAAAATTTTTATGGATCATTATTATATTTGAGTGATTCTGACAACAGTTTAGTCTGTGAGGATGCTTATGTCCCAGTACAGTGTGCTGGTTGAATTTTCAAGGATATTTTGAGATCTGTATTTGTAATCTGGGAATCTGTCTTCTGTCAGTTCATAAAAGATAATGACATTCTGCTATATAATTCCAGCTACCAGGTCCTGTCTTACTGGACTATGTTCTATAGGTGCTAACTTTTTAAAGTGTAGTGATATATAACACAGTTTCTACCATTTCTCCGCATAATCTGCGCTGATCAGTAAGTCTAGTTTCCTTAAGGAGAATTCTCTGTAATTTCTGGTAATGACCTGAATTGCCGTCATAAACCCTTCCATTCTCTTTCAACAGATCTGCCCAATTCAGCCCTTTGTTCGATGCTTCTGTGTTGATATATTGGTTGAGTTCACGTAGATGTCACCCACGGAGGGTTTTTTGATTCCACTCTTGGATCTTAGCCATTTCACAGGCTCCATCTGGATGTAAAGCACTTTCAGTTACATCCTGCAAATCCAAAGGAGTGCACCTATGATCAACGTTTTACTGTTGCTCAGTGAAATGATGTCTGTTTGTTCCAAAAATCTTTCTGCAAGTTTTTAACCTGTTTATCACATGGTTGGGACTTGGAATAAGAGGACCTGGTTTTGCTCTAGGTTATGGAGAAAAATATGGCAGATTCTACACACAAGGAAATTACATTCAAGTAAGGGGAATATATATATATATATATGTAAGGTAAGTGGGAGAGAGATCAGGGTGGCCCAGCAGAAAGAATGCTGACTTTGGAGTCAGAGGCCCTGAGTTCAATTGCTGTCTTTGATGCCTACTACCTGTATAAAGCTGGGTAAAGCATTTCACCTCTCTGGGCCCCAGTTTCCTCATCTGGTTTGAACCAGATGGATTCTGAAACCCTGCCTGGTTTTGTGATCCTAAAGTCTAGAAGGGGCTCACCTGGCCTCCAGGGAGGGAGTAGGGACTTGGATGAGGGGCATTAAGCAGTTGAAAAGTAGAGAGGCAGGAAGGGAAGTGTCCAGAATTGGAAGCTGGGGGAGAAGAAGGGCCAAGCTCAGAAACTCCTTCGGGGAAACAGGCTAGAAACATCTCAGGACCAGCTCTCCAGGTTCTCATTTTACCAACTAATCTGTAGTTGGTCTATTTTACCAACTAATCCTGTAGAAGAGCCCAACCTGTGTCTTTGACTCAATTTGTGAGCTCTGGATTCCAACTCATACCATCTACAAGGGGAAATGGCAGCCTCATGGGACAGGAGGTCCTTCCTTCCACGTAGGTCTCCCTCCCCATCCCCCATCAATGCCATGCCTTTCCAGTCCTGCCTGCATCCTCCCCCTCACATCTCTTGTGGCCACCATCCTGGCTCAGATCCTCCTCCCTTCTCTCTTGGAAATAGTCTACCCATAATTCTTTTCTCCTCTTCTTGCTATAGATATTGAATGATAGTGGTTAACGGCCATCTTTGTTTCACACCTGATCTTACTGGGAAGGCCTCTAACTTATCCCCATTACAGATGATGCTCCAATTATTCTTTACGGCTCCTGGCCCTCCCCTTTCCAAGCTGTTCTCCACTGGGCTGCCAAAGGAACGTTCCTAAGCACAGGTATGAGCCTCACACGAAACTTCAGCTTCTCCCTGATGCCTTTAGACACTAAATGTAAACTTCTCAATTTGGCCTTTCAGGCCCTCCATAGTCCAACCTGCTCTCCAGACCAGTTTCACATTAGTCCCCTTAACATACCCCATGTACCAGACAACCTGACTGGTTAGCTGTCCCTATACACAACAGTCCATTTCCCACCATCATACCTTTGCATAGGCTGTTCCTGCTACCTGGCACTGTGCTTTGGCATCAGGCCAGAGAAGGCACTCAATAAATTCTTGCTGAATTTAATTGAAAGGAGCCCTTCATTCTCCCTGATAACCTGGAATGTAGAAAGGCCCTCCTGGAGTGCCCCCACCTTCTCTCTGAGGACAGCGGTCAGCCCATGCTCTGAGCACAGGCACAATTTGGCCGCTTCTCAACGCTGGAGCCTGAGGTGTCCTGAAGCAGCTACGGCAGCAGACACATAGAGGGTTCAGGGGGGCCCCTTGGCTGGGACCCCAGGGATGATGGCTGCCGGCAAGCTGGTGGGGCCACGCTGAGCTGGGGTAATAGATCCCATAGGGGGCTGGCTGCTCCGATCAGGCATGAATATGTCAAGTGTTTCCTCCATGGTGACAAACCCATCACTGGCCTGGACCAACATTTATTTATTTAGATTGGGGTTTAACAGGCCTTCTCAAGCCTGAAACCAAAGCCCACGGGGTGCCCCCAGAGACTTGCTAAAGCTTGGAGGCACCCAGCTCAGCCTGAAAGGAAGGTAGCAGCCGCAGCTGGGACAATCTGCCTCATTCTTTCCAGATCTCTGGATCTGGCGGGGCACAGAATGCCGAGGCCCAGCCAGGGATGGGGTGCTTCCCCCTCATAGTCTTTGAAGCCCAGGGGGTTCAGACTGCACAGGTTCTCACAGTGGGTAGGGATCTTTCAGAGTTCCTGGAGTCTGGATCATAGAATACTAGGCTCATGGGGCTTAAAGATGGACAGGACCTTGGAGGTTACCCCTCATTTTACAGATAATGAAGCTGGGACCAGAAGAGCAGTGTCTTACTCCAGGTTAAAATAGTGAGTTGGCACCTCACAGGTGGGTACTTAGGTGGCCTCCCAAAATCCTGGACACGTGGTCAGCCAGACACCCCCAAAGACCTGGAGGCAAGGGCAGTTCACAAGCTTCTTCTGCTGTGGGACATCTCTTGTGAGGAAGCAGTTCCCAGAATCTACCCTGAATCGGCCTCATTGTACAGATGGTGAACCTGAGTCCCAGAGAGGGCAAGCAGTGACAGAGTAGAGGAGTGATGAACTAGGCTTTGACCCCGGGCTCCCCCTGCCCTCAGGAGGCTCTCAGGCTGTCGGGCTGGGGAAATGCAGCAAACACACCAATGCCAGGCATGGCAGAGGAATGAAGAGAGGAGGTTCAGACAAGGCACAGGGAAGGGTGGGAAGTGGTGGGGTCCCTTTGACTGGGGCTCTGGTCAGGCTGCCTGGAGGAGGTGGGGGAGGAGCACACTTTGGGCAAAGCCCTTTGTGCACTCCCAGGCAAGGGGGGAAATGCATGAGGACACCTGGGTGTGCTGAAAGACGTGTCCAAGGTCACTGGGATAGTAAGAGCTGGAGGTGGAAGAAAGCCCAAGATTTGACTGTAGAGGTAGAGAAAGAGACCAGTTTGAACCACCCAGTGTAACCTGCTTACAGGGGGAAACTGAGGCCCAGAGGAGGGAAACAGCATGGCCTGAGATCACAGAGCCAGCCTAGGCCTCAGAGCCCAGACCAGGCATTCTCTATGAGCCCTTTACTGTTCTCTGCTCCCTCCCAACTCTAGCATCTGCTCCTAGATGGTTTTCCAGAAATTATATCCCCTGCTCTCAGGCCCCTCCCAGCCCTGACATCCCCTGTTCTCAGGCCCCTCCCAGCTCTGACATTCCCTGTTCTAAGGGCCCTCCCAGCACTGATGTTCCCTGTTCTCAGTCCCCTCCCAGCTCTGACATTCCCTGTTCTCAGGTCCCTCCCAGCCCTGACATGTCCTGTTCTCAGGCCCCTCCCAGCTCTGACATTTCCTGTTCTAAGGGCCCTCTCAGCACTGATGTTCCCTGTTCTCAGGCCCCTCCCAGATCTACGTTCCATGTTCTAAGCTCTCCCTCAACCCTGGCATACCCTGTTCTAAACTCTCTCCCAGCTCTGACATTCCCTGTTCTAAGGGCCCTCCCAGCCCTGACATCCCCTGTTCTCAGGCCCCTCCCAGCTCTGACATTCCCTGTTCTCAGGCCCCTCCCAGCTTTACATTCCATGTTCTAAGCTCTCCCTCAACCCTGGCATACCCTATTCTAAACTCTCTCCCAGCTCTGACATTCCCTGTGCTAAGGCTCCTTCCAGTTCTGACATTCTGTATTTTAAGTCCCTCCCTAGGCTCAACACTCCATGTTCTCTGCTCTATATTCTCTTCTGATTTGGTGACAGAACATATCACAGGTACTTAATGAGTTTCTGATGAATGAATGACTGGACAAATGATTGAATTATGATTTGTGTGAGATCAGAAACACCGCCACTACGGTTTTAACCCATGAGGCTGGGTATGTAACAAGGAGGATGAAATTCAGCCAAGTTCCTGCAGAGTCAGCACATTCTTGGGTGAAATGTGCACATTTTAAAAAATCACAAAGGCCTTTGGCGTTCCAGCTTCTTTTCCCCAACCGAGAAAGGCTTTGAATGGCCAACAAAGATGGGAATCAAGATGGGGCTGGAGCAGACACCCATGGTGATCCCCAAGGGGTCCCTGCCCTCCTGGGTCTACAGCTGGACTCTATAAGAAAGCTGCAACAAGCCTGAACAGGTTTGGTCCATCCTGACCCTGGTCTGGGGAGGCCTCAACCACATCTTTCTGTAAACCCTCCACTTAACCATCTGGAGGTCTCCGCCTGGCTCTGTTAATGAGCAAACACCATGCCTCTATTTTTTGCATATCTATATGTACATGGTGCCTCCCCTGGCTAGACTGTAAACTCCTTGAGGGCAGGGGTCATCTTGCTCTTGACATTGTATCCCTAGCAGCATCTAGGACATAGAAAGTGCTTAATAAATCCTTATTGATGAGCTGATTGATTGATCCCAATGGAGCAGTTAATCTGTTAGCTCCCACTCTGACTGCACAAATTGCCACCTCCCTTTCTGGTCCCATATCTTTGAGGATGGGTCTTACTCCTTTGCTCCTGCACCTTCACAGCCAGTGATACATAGGTGTCAACTCATCCCCCCTTCCCCCTCTCCATGGCTCTTTAACAGCCTCACCTCTATCCCTTCTCACAGACTGGAGGCCAAACAGAATCCTGGGAAGGACTTTGATATTCAAGAGATGGCCCTTTGTTTCAGGTTAAGTTTGGAGTCAGAGAAAGGACTTAGCAATTTCCCAAAGGTATCATATATCCCTTCCTCCTCCTGCGCTTTGGAGTAGTTCTCATTTCCAGTTCATAATAGTCATACAGATGGGATGTAGTTGGAAGATCTTATGGGATAGAGTCAAATCAAGCAATTATAGAGCACCTTCTGTTTACTGAGCATTGTGGGAGAAACTGTTGGGGTTGGGGAAAGTAGGGATGGAGGAAAGGGAGAGGATCCAGCCATCCCTGGAAGAACTCAGTCTAGTTGGGGAGTCAGAACTTGTGGGCTCCGAGGCTGAGATGCCTCCAGGTTCCTACAGCTCCAGAATCCTGGGGCTCCATGGATTCCCTGTCTGGTAATGAATGGCCTCCTTCATGAGCCTCCCATGGAACTTTATCTACACCCTCTGATGCAATGGTCACTTTTGCTGTCCACCATAGTCACCACCTGGGTTCCCAAACTCTGAATTGTCGCCAGCCCCTTCCTCGACATTCAAATAAGTTGTGATATCTTGTCCCTTCTATCGCTACTGCCCATCTCTCATCCTTCTCCTTCTCTCCCCTCACATAGCCACCCCCTTATCCAGGCCCTCACCACTTCTTCCTTGGACTATCCCAATGGCCCCCTCCTTGGCCTCCATGACTCGAGTTTCCACCTCTAGTCTCCTTCTACATACACACACTCCATCCATCCTGCCAAAGGGATCTTCCTGCAGCCCAGCTCTGACCATGCTCCACTGCTCCCCTCCTACTCAATAAATGCCAACAGCTCCCTATTGACTCGAGTATAAAATATAATTTTTATATTTTATATATTTATATATATAAAATAAAATTCCATGTCTGTTTGGAATGAAAATCCCTCCACAGCTTGCTTCCAGCCCATCTGTCCAGGCTGATTACATAATATTCATCCCTTCACACTTGGCAGTCCAGTCAAAATGGCTTAATTGCTGCCTCCCATACCTGAAACTCTTCCCCCCTCACCTTCTCATCTTGAAAACCTTCCATCAAAAATCCCCATCAAGACTCAGCTTATGGGCTTTCTCCTCCAAGAGGACTTGTCTCACTCCCCCAGGCCTTATAGGTTTTAATCTCTTTCTCTCCCCTGGGAAAGCTCTGTATCTTCATTTTTCACATAATTAGGGGCTGACCAAGAGATGCCCCACCCCTGATTTCATGTATAAAGCCCATAATTTTTTATCTGATTCTCTTTTTTATTTGTAGCCCCAGTGTGCTCAGCATGGCACACAGTAGGTGCTTCATAAATGTTTGGTGACTGATTAACAGCTCATCAAAGACCTGGATTTGACTTCAGCTTCAGAGAAATAATGGCTGTGTGAGTCTAGACAAGTCCCATGACTTCTCAGAGACCCGGGCAGCTCTTTGAGGCTGTAAGTTGCAGCGAAGGGGTTAACCTGTATTTGTGGAGGGAGTTTGTATGCTAGAATCTCCCTACCCTGATGAAATCACAGGTCTGGAAGAAATAATGACAAAAAAAGGTCCCAAAGCTTTAAAACTTGATGTTCTAATGATATGATTTGTGTGATCTTAGGGGAAGCCCCTTCTTCTCTCCGGGTCTCAGTTTCCTCCTCTATAGAATGGGCAGCTTGTACTAGCTGCACTCTGAAGTTTCATCCAACTTCAAACCTTCTGACTCTCTGATCATGCCTGTGAGGGGGAGAAACTAGGCTGCTGCCTCAGTCCTCAGAGCTCCTGACTTTGACTTATCAAACATGCCTCAAGCTCCCAAGGGTACTCAGAGTCTTGACTGGGAGGATAAGTGGGGTCAGCCCCTTGATGAAGGAGTGTGGAACCTGAGTCAGCAGGACCTGAGGCTGTAGAATTATCACACTGCCATTGTGTGAGAATCTGGACACATTCCAGCAAATGCTTCTCAGACCAATACATGGTTATTTCTCATTTGTGAATGATGGAAGTTTCATAAGAACTATGGAATGGGGGCAGAGATGAGGGAGTGGAGTCTTCCTCAATATGGGAGACCATTCTAAGAAAGGGAGCCATCCAGTAATGGAATGAGGCAGTAAGTTCCCCATCCCTAGGGATCCGAAAGCAGAGTTGTAGCTGAGATCTAAGGAATGTCCTTGTGATTCAACTGATACAAGGAGTTCCCAGATGAAAAAATGTCCTCTGCTACTGCAGATGGGCACTTACATGGTAACTTATCATTTTAGAGCTGCCTAGAACACTGAGAAGCTAAATAACCCAGTCTTCTTGGCTTTAAACCCCTGCTTCTATCCACAATGCCATGCTGACTTTCTGTAGCAGAGTTATAATGATAGAATGGAAAGTCTTGGAGTTGGGATAGAGAGATCCCAAGCATCAAGGCATTCCAAGGGAGAGACAGGAGGCAAGGTAAATGTTCACCAATGTCTTGACTGCCATCTTCCCTCAGACTGTGATAGAGAGAGCCCAGGACCCCGAACCCAAGAGCCTTGGGAATAGCCAAGCTTCCATCTCAGAGCCCTCTGCTATCCTCCTAGGAAGCAGCCCCTGGGGAGATGCAGCCTGGGGACTGACTGCTCCTGTAACAGATGCAGTAAAGCTACTGAAGGTCCAGAAACAAAAGTTCTCATCATCAAAGTCCTTGGCTCTGTCAAATGGTTTGACATCAGGAAGTGATGAGATTTTATAAGTAGAAATGACATAAAAGAAGTCTTAACCATCTGCTTAGTGATTGTACCCTAAGGAACATGGGACCTTTCAATCTGACTTGCAGCTGAAACTTTCCATATGGATTGTCTGTCCCATTAGGAGAGTGCAGTGGATAAAATATTGGTACTGGAGTCAAGAAGACCTGAGTTCAAATCCATTTAGTTCAACCTATAAATGAACAAAAATCCCCTCAACTTCACCTCTAACATTGGCCATCCATGTGACTTCCAATGAGGTCAAGCTCACTACCTCCCAAAGCAATGCAAACCATTCTTGGACAGCTTTCATTATTAGGAAGTTTGCCTCGACATCAAGCCTAAATTTGTCTCTGTCAAGCCACCCGTTTCCCCCAGTTCTGCTCTCTCTGGGACCAAGCAGAACAATTTTTCCACTTTTCAAACCCTTGTAGATCTTATGTCCTGTCCTTCCCCCTCCCTCTATGTCTTCTCTTTTTGAGACAAAACATTCTTAATATCTCTAACCTAACCTCTTAAGGCATGAACTTGATTGGATTGTCTCCTGTTTATCAGTCTTTCCTAAAACATGGCACCCAGAACTGGACACGAGGTTTCAGATTTAGTCCGACCAGGTGAAAGGACAAGGAGACTTTCTCTTCCTAGTTCCAGAATCCGTGCCTCTCTTATCTTCCATCTCACACCTCCAGAGATTTCTTGGTTTCTATATTATGCTGCTGGTTCACATTGACCTTACAATCCTCTAAAATCTCCAGCTCTTTTTCAGATTAACTGATTTCTATGTGGATAATGTTGTAGGTTTTGTAACTCTATGTCTCCATGTACCAGACTGTCTTAGAATGTAGCACACCACTGGGGACACAGTCTATAAAATGGTGGGTGGGATGACAAAACTGAGAAACACTAAATGTTGAGAGGATTTGGTGAAAAAGAGTATAGTTTGAGGATGGACAAGGGAGGGCAATATTGGAAGTCCTGGGTGTTTTATGGGATGCCTCTAGATTTGTCTTAACGGTAGAAGCAGACTGAACTGTCTGCTGAAATGACTAACAATGATTATTTACAGGCCTCACCTGTCTACACAGTGGAATTCATGCCATTTGTTCCTTGACTTGGTGAAGGAGAAATAACTCTGGGTTTGGAGTTAGGAGACCTGGGTTTGAATCCTTCTAGCTTTAAAGAACTCCAGCAAGGTGGGAATGTTATCTTTTTGAGCCTCAGTCTTCTCATCTGGAAATTGGGAAGAATAGAATCTGTACTACCTTCCTGTGGTAATGGATGCAGAAGGCTCCAAATGTGGCAGGTGATGCTATTAAAAATGAGGAGGGTTGCTGAGGCAGGCTCAAAATAATCCTAGGCTGCATTGAAGCCTGTAACACCTGCCAGCATAACCCAAATCAGATTGAAACATAATTGGAAAATATTTAACAAAATAAACACAAATACAACAGAACATAGATAATGTTGGAAAGTGGTTTTCTAAGTCTACATGCTGTTCCCAGGAATCCTTTCATGCAGGTTGGTGGCTCCAGTTTCTACTTGGATTTGATACCTTTGCTCCAAGGGGCCATCTCTGCTTTGGAGGAAGGGAGGAGAAAGGAGAGGAAGAAGGGTCTGGCATGTCTCCCAGAAAAGACTGGAGGTATAGAAATGAGCATCTGCATCAGGCTGGACTGTTAACACCTTCAGAAGGTGCCCACATGAAAGGTTTCTTTTTGGGGTTCCCTGAGAGATTACAACATCAAGAGAAGGATATTTGGCTTGGAATGTGGGATCCAGGCTCTGAGTTCTAGTTCAGCCTCTTACCAGCTTGGGAGGTAGGGGTCCCTTTTCCACCACTGGTCTCTGTTTCCTTCTCCACAAAACAAAGATAAATGGTCTGTAAGACCCCTCTTATCCCTAAGTCTGTGTTCTGAGATCCCTCCCAGCTCTGACATTCCCTATTCAATATTCTAATAACCCCCCCAGCTTTGGCATTCCCGGTTCTATGTTCTAAGAGCCCTCCTAGCTCTGATGTTCCCTATTGAATGTTCTAAGATCCCCCCAAACTCTGATGATCCTTGTTATATGTTTTAAGATCCCTCCCAGCTCTGACATTTGGGAGTTCTGGGATTCTGTTCTTGAAGACAAAGGTTCAACTATGAACCAGTTGGCCCGTCTGCCTCAGGACTTCACTTCAAGTCAATCAGTCAACAAACTTTTATCATGTACTAAGTGTTGGGAAAATAACCAAATAGTCCCTGCCCTCAAGGAACTTACATTCTATAGGTGGGGAAGCATGTCCCCATATAAGTTTAAGCACAATACATGAAAAATGAATCCAAGGACAATTGCAGGGCGGGGCAGAGGAACAGGCATCAGAGAAGGTTTCACGTAAGAGGTGGTACTTGAGTCAAGTTTGAGAGAGGTGGGAGTCCTCGGCAGAGGGGAAGAAGGGCTGCATTCCAGGCATGAGGGACAGCTGGAGCAAAGCCATGGAAATGAGAAATGGAGTGTTCTGGATGAGGACCAGCAAGGAGGCCAGTTCATTCAGACAACAGCATGTAAATAAGAATAATATATAATAAACGTGGAAGGGTAGCCTGGAACCAAAATGTGAAGGATCTTAAAGGACAAACAGGAATGTCTGTTTGCTCCATAGATAATAGGGAGCCACTGGAGTTTATCAAGCAGCGAAATGAAGCACGATCAATTCTGTGCTTTGGGAAGATGACTTTGGAAGGATGGACTGCTCCGTGCAGGCCCTGTAAGTCTGGGCAGGGAAGGGGAGGATGAGCGCACAAATCCCTCCGATCTCGGAGCCAGTGAGATGAGGGCCAACAAGGAGCCCAGACAAAAGGCCACGAATGATGTAGAGAGGAAGTGAGTGGGTCAGGGAAGGGGAGGAGTGGAAGGGGAAGCAGGGCATCTCCAGGCAACCAGCAAGTCACCTGAAGATGCATCCCTCCCTCATTTCCCCCAGTCCTTCTGTTTTCTTGCTGGGAAGAAAGAAAGAAAAAGAGAAGGGATCCCTGAAAACACAGAGAACTCCTTCCCGCCAAATCGTCCCAGGGAGATACGAAACTGAACTCCTCCATCCAAGAGGGGTCACCATGGAAACAGGCCGCAGCTCAGCATGGCCTCCACCCAGCCATTCAAGGGTATCAGTGGGGATCTGCTTAATCTGTCATTTAGCCCCTTACTTCTCTGACTCAGAGACCAGAGACTGGAGCGGAAGTGCCACAATCCCCCCCGCCCCCAACCCCCAGATTCTTCTCCCCTCCACGGGCTCCTTTGAGATGCAAGCCCTGAAGTGGTGCCTACCATTCTTGAGGCCAGAGGGAGATGGGGCAGCCACACTCTCCGCATCAATTTCCAGAGTCAATGGGCCTCCCACTGATTTGAAAAGGGAAGAAAAGATGAGAAGGGGAAACAAAGAAGAGAGGGAGGAAGGAAGAAAAGGCAAAGGAAGAAGACAAAGAGAAGGGAAAGACAGAGCTCTTGGTACAGAGGAGGAAGCCCTCCATCAGGGGTCAGAGAATGGAATCGGAATTCTGGCTCTGCCCTTTACTGCCCAGGGGGCTTCAGGCAACTCAGTTCACCTCCTGGGCCTCAGTTTCCTCATCTGTAAAATGAAGGCATTAGACAAGATGACCTCTAAGTTCCTTCAAAGCTCTAGACTTATGACCATGTAGGGAGGGAGGGAGGGAAGAAAGGAAGGAGGGTGTGGTTGACATTCTCTTCCAGAGGGTACCAATTACTGCATCACACTTTGAGAGTTGAAGGGACACTGGTCTACCTGTTATTCTTGGTTCTCCTCTTTGGGTCCAGACAACACAAACCTAATCCCTCCTCCATCCTTCAGATATGTGAAGACAGTTGTCATTCTCCACCTCCCCCCCGCCTCAGTCTTCTTCTTTCCAGGAGGAACATTACCAGTTTCTCCAAATGAGCCTCGTGTTATGGATCCAAAGCACTTCCTCACCCTGTCTGCCATCCTCTGGACATTCTGCAGCTAATTGATGTCCTTCCAAAACCCTGGAGCTCAGCCTGACCACAATCCTCCAGATGAAGGCTGAGTACAGTGGGGCTTTCTCTTCCTCCTCCTTCCTGGAAGCTGTGACCCATTTAACACAGCCCCCATTGCTAATCCCATGAGATTCCATTGTGGACTCACACTGAGCTTGTGAGAGAACCATTACAAGCTTCATCCGAACAACTGCCAGCTAACCAGGCTTCCTCCATCTTGAACTTGGGATAATTTTTTTGTACCCTCGTGCAAGACTTGATATTGCTCCCTTGGAGGCTGTCAAATCTGGATGTTCTTGCCTCCACCCTCCAGGGTGTTAGCTCTTCGCACCATCTCGGTGTCATCTACAGAGGTGATGAGCCCACCATCTACACCTTTATCCAAGCCAACCATCCTTTTTCTCTGTTCCCATCCTCATACAGAAGGACGGTTCAGTTTGCTGAAGCATACCTGACTGTCACTTTTGTGTTCGGCCCCATGCCAGTATGGGGAAAGAATGAGGCAAGGAAGAAGGAGACCCAGATTTTGTCCTTGAGAAGCTCCTGGGTTACAAGAGGAAGGGATAGGAACATGAGGATTATGGTCACCATTCAGGAGTCAAGAGAAGCCAGGACAGGATCAGAGGCACTATGGGGGAGTAGAGTTTTGGAGGCAAGAGGCCTGGCTGTAATCCCAACTCTGCCCTCAGATAGTCGCTATCCCTCTCTGATGGTCAGAGCTTTCACCTGCAAAGCGAGAGCAGCCCCACGTTCTATCCCTGCCTCTCTGGGAGGAAAATGCTTTGCAGATCATCAAACACTGTAGAAAGGGGAACAGTGGTTATTATTGTAAACACTTACAATAATATTAGGCTACCAGGTGGCACAATGGATAGAATGTTGGAACTGGAGTCGGGAAAACCTGAGTTCAAATCTTTCTTCAGACACTTAGCTGTATGACCCTAGACAGACCACTTAACCTTCTCAGCCTCAGTCAATCAATCTGTAAAATGAGGGTCATAATAGCACCTACCTAATAGGGTCCTCACGAGGCTCAAATGAGGTGACTGTGTGCTTTGCAAACCTTAAATCTCTCTGTGTTAGCTCTTTACTATTACTATTAATATCATGAGCCATCATCAGGCCTGTCTCCTCTGGGGCTGCGCTTTCTCATCATTGTCTCCACTGAATCACAAAAATTAGGGTAGAAGTTCTTTTAGGTCATTTGTTTCAGACTGGCCTGGTACATGTCAAATGATTCCAAACAGTCTAATTGTAAATGTTCCCACGGAATATCACGTGGCAATGTCTTGCTTTTCAGGTCTGGAGATCTGGACACCAAGCCCCTTTAAGGTATCGGGGCGGGGGGGCACTGCATAACTTGGATAAGGTTCTAGAGCCAAGCTGGCCTGGGTTGGGACATTCTCTGAGACGTAAAGTGACTGCAATGAGCAGAGGGAGAGGGGGGTCCTACAGAGGGCCTTGGGCTGGGAGTCTGGTTGCCTGGATTTGTGGCCTATCTCTGTCTCTCACTCACTGTGTGATGCTGGGTAAATGACTGGCCCTCTCTGTGCCTCCAACCTTTCACTAAAGAATCTGGGATTTAGAGGTAAGAGGGACCAGACACTCTCTCCCTGCCACATTACAGATGAGGAAACTGAGTCACAGAAAATGGAATCACAGAATTTCTGAGTTGAAAGGGACAGTAGAGACTGTTTATCTGACCCATCTGAAAAAAATAATCCTTGATGGGTGATCATAAAAACATCTGCTTGAAGGTTCTAGTGTAGGGGAACTCACCACCTTCTGAGGCCACCCAGTTTGGGGGGGGTCACTCACTGTCCAATCCTGGCTCACAACAGGTCCCACTTCTTTTCTGTTCAGCCCCCTCCACCACAAATCTGCAGGTTTTCCCCACACTTATCAAATGAAAGGGCCCTGGATTTGGGACCCAGGACTGCGGTTTCACAGGTTTTATTGACAGATGACTCAGCAGACGGAACACCAGCCTTAGAGTTAGGAAAATCTGGGTTCCAATATGGCTTCTGACACTTGGCTTAAAGGCAGCTTTCATCTCCCTCCAAATACCCCATTCTCCTCTACCAAGTTTTCTCTTCTCCTGGTTAAATATTCCTAGTTTCTTCCAGTAGTCTTCATGAGATTGTCTCCCCAAGAGAATGTAAGCAGAAATCAGGTTTCTTGTATCCCCAGCGTCTAACACAGAGTCTGGCTCACAGTAGGCTCTCGACAAATACTTTCTGATTCATGGAACAATGGACTTAAAACTCTTCATCCTCCTGGCTGACATCCTCTAGGAATATTCCGGTTTATTAATGACTTTCCTAAAATCGATGGTGCACAGGATTGAGCGCAGCCGTCCAGAGAAGGACTGACCAGGCAGAAGACAGAGGGAACATTGCCTCCATGTTCCTGAGAGCTCTGCAGTGGCTATTTGGGCTGGCCCATCACACTGCTGACTCAGGTTGAGGCCACAGTCTAGAGAAACTCTCAAACCTTTTTTCATGCTGTCTTCCCATGATTCTCTCAATTTTGTCCTCTGATTTGCCAAGGTCACAGAGCAAGTTGCTAGGAAACCCAGAGCTAGAACCTGGCTCCCTTGGAGCCCAACCTAAGACTTCTGGCCCCCTATGATGCAGGAGGAGGTCTAGAAATCAAAGGTCTAGAAAGTTCAAAGAGACCACCCAGAGTTCCTCCTACCCAGAAGGTTGGGGGCAAGTAGGTTGTACCTTGCCCATCTCAGAGAGACTGGCCATTCTCTTAGCTCACAGCTTTGTGGACAGCCCAGCAAGCTGAGCATAAGCCCCTGAGAAGAAGACCAACTCCTTCTTTCCAGGAGCAAACTAATCTTTGTGGAACTAATATACATCCGAGGACCTAGGAGCTATAGAAGAAACAGGAGCAGTGTCATATGGCGGCAGGGGAGGTAGCTTGAGGTGTAGACCCAGATTCAAATTCTGGCTCCACCAATTATAAGTTCTGTGACCTTGAGATGCTGAAACTGTCTGGCACTCAATCACCTCTCTGTACAACGAGAGGGTTGGACATCTAAGGGCCACACTTTTAAATGTTGTAACTAGGGAAAAGACCATGCCAAATACCACACCACCACATGCTAGCATGTATGGGACATATAATGGAATTGGTTGGCTATAGGTATTCCAAGGGTCGGGAGATTAGGTAAGTCCTGGAAATCTGGGCACCAGGAGAAGGGACTAAGTAAGTCCAGGATGAGGTCCTGAGTGGTGTGGACTGACCGGGAGGATGGTGTGGTTACTGCCAATACAATTTAGGAAGCTAGACAGGAAAGCTGTTTTCAGAGAGCAGATGATAGCTACTATGGCCATGTGGAGTTTGCAGGTTTGCAGGGTCTCCACTGGAGCTCAGAGGGAGAGGTCAGAGCTGGAGATGGAAATGCCGGGCTTATCCTGGAGGGATCCCAAATCAGACAAGTCTGAAATGGAATCCATGCCTCCCCTCCCCCAGCCACCCGTCATGCAAATGGCCCCATTCCTCCATTCTGGTGCCTGAGCTTCCCAAGCCCAGGGACATCCTCTGCTTTTTCTTCTCCCTCACACCCTCTGCCCCCATCCAATAAGTGGCCAAATCTAGTGGATTCTGTTCCCGCCATGCTCCTCTCTCCTCACACAGATGCCACGTTAGTGCCTTTTCTCACTTCATTCTCTCTGGTTTCCTGAACGTTCAGACAGGGTCACACTTCATCAGCAGTGAATGAATGTCCCGGTGACTCTGACATCTCCCATTGTCTGACAGTTTTCTCAATGGCCTGATTTGCACGACCCTTGTTATTACTGCTTTGACAGCCTTTAAAAGAATTGCTAATAATTTACCATTTGACCTCTTTTTTTTTTTTTGTCCTGGATGCATTAATTTTGTGTTTCTGCATTTTGTGATCAAAATGACCTATTTCTCTAACTCTTCAGTCAACTTTCTCCTTATCAAGAGTGTGAAACTTTTCTTCCTTCGTTCTCATTTGCCTGACCCTCTCCCTAGCTCTCCTCACAATCTCCCTGCACCATGCTTACATGTGTGCAAGGCTTACCTTTCAACTAGAGTGGAAGCTTCTGGAGGACAGCTGCCTCTGTCCTTTTTCATCTTTGTGACCAAGCCCTGATGACTGCAGGAGGGGATCTGTGGGTGTTTTGGGACTGAATTGAATTGATAGGATTGGAAATCTAACTGATTGATGTAATTCACTAGGGACCAGGAAATCTGGAATCAGCCCCAATTCTGCACTGATCAGCTACATGGCCTTCGCCAAGGTGCTTTGCCTTCCTCAGTGAGCCCTAGTCTCCTCATTGGCAGAGCCACACTGTCCAACCCAAA
Source organism: Pseudochirops cupreus (assembly GCA_028627135.1). Classification (NCBI taxonomy): domain Eukaryota; kingdom Metazoa; phylum Chordata; class Mammalia; order Diprotodontia; family Pseudocheiridae; genus Pseudochirops; species Pseudochirops cupreus. The sequence continues at coordinate 25,952,648 of CM053584.1, read as the reverse complement.
CCCAGAACCTCGGGAGCTGTTGGAAAGGGCATCAGGGACCACTGAGCCCAAAGCCACACTTGAAAAAGCATCCCTGCTCCATTGCAAGTGGCCAAAGGTCACCCAGCCCCGACCCAAAGACATCCAGTGCAGGGGAGCCCAACATCTCCAGAGGCAGTCTGGAGAGTCTGACTGACACCAAACCCACTGTTCCTTATCCTGCCCTCTAGGGCCCTGCCAACCAAGTCCGATGGCTCAGGTATCAGCCCTTCCAAGACCAGAACATGCCCATCCTGACCCACCCAAGGCCCAGCTCTCTTTCAGGCCAAGCAGTCCCTGTTTCCTTCAACTGATTTTCATCTCACGTGAACTGAAGACCCTTCAGGGTTCATCCTGGATGCAACCCCGTCTCGGCACCATCCCTCCTCCCAAAGGATGTGAAATAACAGAAGGAGAGGGGAGAGCTTTCTCAGAGACATTCAGCTCCTCTATTTTCTTGCTTTATTTTAAAGGTCTAAGCTTAGGCTGCCTGCATTCCTGGTGGCCCTTTGGGCTCCAGTCTGAATGTGGCCTCCAGGAGGGAGAGAGAAAAAAAGGAATCTTTAAAAGGCTCTCTCGGGGAGACACGGATATTTTTAATAGTGGAGGGTTATGAAACCAATCTCTGTTTGCGGCATATTATATATCTCAGCTGGAATCCAGAGGGTGTTTCTAGCACCTTTAATGAAAGTAAAGTACTTATGGCAGCAGAGAGGGAGAAAGGGAAGGGGGCAGGGAGGGAGAGAGGAGGAAGGAGGGGGGAAGAGATACACAGAATTATGGGAGAGAAAGATGGGAGAGGGACAGAAAGCCTGAGAGACAGAGACTAACAGAGGGGCAGAAATGAAGCTGGGGAGTGAGTCATGGGAGAGAGCAACAGAGACAGAAGGACAGTCAGAAAGGTACAGAAATAGGAGGAGGGAAGCAGGCAGGAGAGTGGGAAGCCAAGGCAGAGGGACAAGGAGACAGAGGAAAAATGGAGACAGACAGACAGATACTGAGAGAATGAAGCAGAAATGGGGAGAGAGAGACAGAGAAACAGACACAGAAAGAGAAAGGGATAAGGGGGAATGGAAGCCAAGTGAGGAAGACCAAGAATGAAGGAATGAAATGGTATTTATTAAGGGCTCTCTGTGTACCAAAGAGACAGAGACAGAGCAGCATAGAGACAGGAATTGAGAGCAGAGACATAAAGAGATGGAAAATCAGAGAGGACAGGAACAGAGACAGACAGACAGACAGAAAGAGAGACAGAGAGAGAGAGAGATACAGAGAGAGAGGGGGGAGGGAGTGAGAGAGACAGAGAGAGACAGAGATGGAGAGAGAGAGAGACAGATGGAGAGAGAGAAAGAGAGAGAGCACATTCCTCTAAGATGACTGTGGACAGAAGCAGACTCAGGGAGAGAAGTAGAGGCAGGCATCAAGATGGTCAAAAGAGAGAGGAAGAAGTTAGAGCCACAAGGAGGGGCAGACAGAGGGAGGAGGGAACTTTCACACACCCAGGGGCCCGGCTGGATTACACAGCACATACAGCTCTGGGTCACATCTTTCCCCAAATGGCCATGGCCTGTACCAGGGGCTCACTTGCCTAGAGCTCGCTGTCCACTCTGGTCTGGCTTCTGCTCTGAGAAGGCTAGAGAAAGGGCCTGGGGCTGCTAGGAGGAGCCGGCTGGTTTTTTCCTCAAGCCGGCCATCTGGGAGCTTGGCTCTTCTGGTCTTCAAGCTAGTGAGCTTGGAGACCAGCGGGCCCCAGCTCGGGGCTTCCTGGGAATGCAGGCTTATTAACAGTCCCTCCTCAGGGCCTCTGCAAGTCAACAGGCTGTGGCAGAGTTGAAAAGGTCAATGTAGAGAGCAAAACATAATTTCTGGGGAATTTGTATGTACAGTACTTTTAAAGCATAGAAGGAATCTGTGGGGTGATGGAGGGAGCCCTGGCTCTCCGGTCAGCAAACCTGGGTTTGAATCCCAACTCTACCATATAGTAGCTGTGTGACCTTGGGCCAGTCTTTCCATTCTGTGTCTGCTTTGTCCTCTTTAAAATAATGCAGTTGGACTAGATTTTCTCTGAGGTCCCTCTGTGACTCACTGATAAATCAGGGTGAATCATTTGATCAGCCAGATGAAACATATAGGACATTCTTTGGTGGTGGGGACAGGTCCCAGTCTCATGACTTGTATGAGTCTCTCTCCTCCTTCTGCCTCTCCTTTCTCTTTCTCTTTCTCCAAAAAGCCTTCTCTCATTTTCTCTTCTCTTCTCTTCGCTTCTCTTCTCTTCTCTTCTCTTCTCTTCTCTTCTCTTCTCTTCTCTTCTCTTCTCTTCTCTTCTCTTCTCTTTTCTCCTATCCTCTTCTCTCTTTCTCTCTCTCTCTCTCCTTCTCTCCTTCCCTCCCTTTCTTTCTCTCTCTCTTTCTCTCTCTCTCTCTGTCTCTGTCTATCCTTCCTTTCATCCCTCCCTCCCTCTCCCCCTCTCTCTTTCTTCTATTTCTGTTGCTCTCTTGTCTACAATATTGAAATAGGCTCTTTCTGTCTAAATAGACATACTTTGAGAAGCATAAGGGAATGCTTCCCCCATACTTAAATACCTCACTACTATTCCTTAAAAATGTGGGAATTTTGCACTAAATCTCAGTCTAGACTCAAGCAATGAGGACCATTTGGTCTCTAAGGGGCACGACACCATATATGCCCAGACAAAACAGGTTATAGAAAGAAAACCCCCAATTTTGAGACCACATGTAATTAGTGGATGTATCTGTGGTAGAGGACAGTAGCGGAAGGAAGAAAACTCACCAAATGTTCATAGAAATTAGGGTAAAATTTTGGCAGGAGCATTAGCTACATTCCAAAGCAATTCACAGAATGATGGTACATCAGGGCTGGGAGAACCCCAGAACATAGATTACAGCATGTCAGAGCCCTCCATGTTTCAAGTAATTCTCATCTTGAATCGATCCTCTTTGTAGCCTAACTCATTCTCTGGCCAAAAGCACAGCTTCTCAATCTTCCTCCTAATACTGTGGTGCCTAGAACTTAACCCAGTGCTCGAGGAGGGTTCTGACCAGAGCAGGTGACAAGAGCAGGACCGTCCCCTCCCTAGGCCTGGGCACTGCCTTCTTAATGTATTTTTCTGGGTTGCCTCATTTTCAGACTCACTTTGGATCTGCAGCCCACTCCAAATCCCAGTTATTCCCAAGTGAAAGCCTCCCTTGTCTTCCACAGGCAAAGTGGATTTTTTTTTAGATCAATTGTAAGACTTAACACGGAACCTTGATGAGTTTTACTTCCACAGATGAGGCTCAACCTTCCCCCAATTAAGTTTCAAGCTGTCTTTGCTGTCTGTCTCTCCAAGTATTCCTGGCTCCAAGACTGGGCCCCCTCCAAAAGGAAGCGCCCCCTCCAAAAGGAAGCGCCCCCTCCAAGCTTGTGCCCACAATACCTGATGGTTGTCCAGTGTCTACAGGCAGTTAAAGACTTTGCTTGGAATTGGCCCCAGGACAGGGCCTGGAGCTGAGTGAGGACTTTCAGACTCCCAGCTGGCAAGACTGCTTCTGCCTGAACCAGCAGCCCTGGGGAAGGAGAGTTTAATGATCTGGATGACATTTCTAAGAGTCTTTGGCAAGAACTGAGGACTAGGAGCTGCTCTTTCATGGGATCCCAGGGTAAAAGGTTTAGTCAGATGGGGCCCAAGACACCATTACTATTGAGGAAACAGAAACCCAGCTGAAACCAGAGGGGGGATCTGGCCCAGGCCCTAGATCACCAACCAAAAGATAAATGAAGACCACGTCACAAAGTCAATGATGTACATGCATGTCAGAGGGCGCAAGCAAGCAGCACTCCAGGTGTCTCGGGTGGAAGGCTATTGTCAACAGGGGAAATCAGGGCAGACTTCTCAGAGGTGGTGATATTGGAGCTGAAGTAGCAACTGCACAGACAAGAGAGAGGAAGCGTATTCTATTCATAGGTTACACCGGGAGCCAAAGAGATGGGAATGTGCAGAAGAAGGTTGGCAGGGCACAACATCACCCAATTTGGATGGAAAGAGAATAATATAGACTGGAAAGATAGGGTGGTAGCCGGATGAGGAAAGCCTTGAACCCCATACTGTGGAGTCTGAACTTTACTGGCAGGCCACAGGGACTCACTGAAAGCACTGGGTAATCTAGAAACCAGAAACTAGATTCCCCCTGAACCAGACCAGAGGGAGGGAAGTGGGTGGGCTGGACTTGGGGTCAGGAAGATTTGAGTGTAAATCTTGCTTAAGACACTTTACAGCCGTGGGATTCTGAGCAACTCGCTTAGCCACAAATCTCTTAGACTTAGTGTTCTCATCTGTCAAGTGGGGATAATAATTGCAGCAGGGTTCTTGTGAAGGTCAATTGAGATTGTGTGTGTGTGTGTGTGTGTGTGTGTGTGTGTGTGTGTGATTCTATAAATGTGAGTTTGTTGTTATTTTTGTTGAAATCACAACCAGCCCTGGTGAACAGGATCACGAGTACTGGGGGCATTTGGAGGCAGCAGGAATATAGAATTTGGAGTCAGGAAGAGGGTGCTTGAATTCTGACTCTCATACTTGGGAGCTACACCAGCAAGAGCAAATTTCACCTTCTCCAGCCTCAGTGTCTTCCTCTATAAAATGGATATAGTCAATTGATCAATCAACAAGCATTTACTAAGCACCAATTATATGCTAAGCAGTGGGTATACAAAGACACCATTGAGATGGGGCTTGCCTGCATGCCATCCCTCCCCTCCATGAGAATCCTGGACTGGCCTGGGATCCAGAAAAGCTGGATTCTGTGCCTGGCTTCAGCCCTCACTGCATCACAATTGATTTCAGGAGAGTCCCTTCTATTCCCTGAGCACTGAGCTGCTCATTTGTACAGTGGAGATGGAAAGCTGGACCCTGCCTCCTCACCAGGGCCACCACAGGGACAGTGCTTAGTAAGTCAGAAACTGCTCCATAATTAGGGAAGATAAGTGTCGTCTCCTAGATCACGCTGATGGGGCTTACAGGGGTTGCCCCACATGATGTCAACAGACTTCAAATCAAGTATAGATTCCTCTGGATGAAAACCTAGGGGAGAACACAGTTACCGGGGCTGAGATGATGCTGAGAATTGGGATGGGACACAAGGGTTCCCAATCTCTGACCCTGGATCAAGGTTCAGGCTATGGTTGTTATCACTTCCCTTTTGGGATTAGAGAAATACAAGATCACACACACACACACACACACACACACACACACACACACACACACACACAGACACACACAGACACACACATACTCCCTAAGTCACTCCATCCTTCCCTATTCTCCTAGGACATCATCCTGTCCTCCCCTCTTTGAAATCCATTTCCACCATTTCAACTCTGCACAGTCCTCTGTCCTCAATTCCTTTCCCCTTGTCCTATCCACACTCATTCTTTTCCAGACTCCAATGCTGGATTACCTCCAACATCACCTTCTCTACTCCTTCTCCACATGTTCTACCGAATGCCTTGGGAGAAAGCCACACAATCCTACTGACTGGCCCATTGCAAATGTTATATATTCTCAATTGAACCCTTACTACTGCTTGGCAAACTTTTCACTCTTTGCTATCACACTCATAGAATTTCACAGAATTGGAGATTTGGAAAGATCCCAGAGACCATCTGGTCCAACCCATATGCTAAAAGAATCCTCACTATAACATTCCAGACAATGGGTGGTTCAGCTTCTGCTTGGAGGAGGGGCTCTCCCCACAATGTCTATTCCATACTTCCTTTTCTCTCCCCAAACCACTTATGCCAATGTGCCCCTCCCTCCAGCAGAGAACCTTATCTCACATTTGACGGAGAGAATCGAGACTATCCATTGGAAGCGCCTTCGTCTCCCTAAATCTACACCTTGGATCCCCATAACATCACTCTTCATTCTCTCTGATTTTGCCCTAGTCTTCAAAGAAGAGGTGGCGCTTCCCCCCAAGACTAAATGCTCTACTTGTACCCTCAATCTCGTTCCCTCCTATCTCCTCTGGGATCCTGCCCTTTTGATCACCATCTCTTTCTTTATAATTTTCAATCTTTTCTTTATCTACCGGCTCCTTCCTTTCTGTCTACAAATAAGCCCAGATCTCTCCCCTCCCTTGAAAAAAAAAATCACTTAATCCTATCACCCCCTTAAGCTAAAATCCTATATATCACCTTTTCACAGTGAAATTCCTAGGGGGGAAAACTGTGTCTGTTCTTTGCCTCTCCATCATTTCCTCCCCCTCCCTTCTCAACCTTTCCAATCTCATTGCTCAACTGAAACTGCCCTCTCCAAAGCTACCAGTGAGCCCTTAATGGCCAAATCCAGCGGCCTTTGCTCAGTGCTCATCCTTCTTGACTTCTCTGCAGCCTTTGACACTGGCCATCACTCCCTTCTTTTGAATCCTCTCTGTTCTCTGGGTTTTCCTGACACCACTCTCTCTCTCTCTCTCTCTCTCTCTCTCTCTCTCTCTCTCTCTCCCTCCTGGTTCTCCTCCTATCGCTTTGATCCCTCCTTCTTGGTGCCCTTTGCTGGAGTAGGATCCATCCCTAACACCATATAACCACGGCTCTGTCTTGGGGCCTTTTCAGCTTCTCTTTTACCCCTCTAGTAGTGATTTCATCAGCTCCCAGGGGCTCCACTGTCATTTCTATGCAGGAGATTCCTAAATCTTCCTGAGCTCCAGTCCTCAATTTTCAACTGCCACCAGACAGTTCCACTGGATATCCCATGGACACTTCAACCTCAACATGTCTAAAATCAAACTCGTGATAATTCCCCCTAAACCTGGCCCCTCTCCTCATTTCCCTGTCTCTGTTGAGGAATGGCATCACCAATATATCCTCCCAGCCACACAGGGAACCCCAGAGTCACCCTTGTCTCCACCCTGTCACTCACTTCCAACATACACATTAAAGCAGTTGGCACATTCCACCAATTCCATCCCATCCATGCCCTTCTCTCCACTCACACACTTGCCTCATTCAAGCTCTCTTGACTAGACTATTACAATAGCCTCCTAATTGGTCATCCCACCACCAGAGTCTCCCCCCTCCAATTGCATTCTACCCAGCTGCCAATATGGAGCCTATGTCTGATTCTGTCACTCCCCAAGTTTCAGGGGTCCCTATTGCCTCTGGGTAAAAATAAGAGCTTCTCTGTTCTTCACTGTCTGGCTCTACTGAGCTGTCTTTCAAGGCTGATAATATGTTACTCTCCCAGTTAAACCAAACCGACCTTTCTGCTATCAGCCTTTGCAGAGGCTGCATCTCATGCCTGGAACGCCCTCCCTCTTCCCCTCTGCCTCTCGGGATGTCTAGTGATGATGCCTCCTACAGAAGGCCTTGTGGACCTCCTCCCCTCCAGCCGTCAGCCTGCAAAGCCCATTCCTGAAACCGCTTCGCCTTTACTTATTTGTGTCTAAATTCCCAGGATTATTATTCCTAGCAGTGGGGATGCTCTTTGAGGGCAAAGTCTGTTTCCTTTTTGTATTTGCACCTGAGAACCTAAAACCATTCCTAGTGTGTAGTAAACAAGTGCTAATTGAAATTAATTGAATTGAGAGCAGTGTAGAAATTTCTCCCAGGGAAGAGAGGTGTGTGTCCTTATGGCACAGGCAGATCCGACATGGAAGGACATCCCAGGAACAGAGAATTCCCAGAAGTAGGGAGTGGGAAGCCCTTAGAATTGGAGAATCATGGGCTGAATGAATGCCCCTCCACCACAATCCTAGCCCATCTTTATGCCTGTCCTGGACTACAATCCCTTCATGTCTACTGACAGTCTTCCTTGCTCTGTGAATCTTCCAGAAGGCATCCCTCCCTCCTCAGCTAGAGATCACCCCTTCTTCCTGGCATCTCTCATCCCCTGCCTCCTTTATCCCGCTGTGACTTGGATTTATTATTCTGTGTATGTTCCATCCCTACTGATAGATTGCAAACTCCCTGAGATCAGGGACAGTTATTTTTTCATATTTTTCTGCATTCATATTCATATTTTTCATATTTCAAATGATGGCTAGTAAGCCATTGTTTCTAGGAGGGGCCTTAAGGATCATCTCTGGATTTGGAAACAGAGATTTCAGGCTCAATCACCAGGTCTGCCACTGTGTGATTGGGAGGAGCTGCTTCCCCTTTGTGAGCCTCAGTTTCCTTCATCGTAATAAATGAGAAATGGGCTAGATGGTCTACGAGATTCTTTATAGGTTGGCATCCCAAAGAGCAGCTCAAGCTTGAATTCAAACCCAGGTGCCATCTCTGACACTGAGTTGCTGGGGAGCTGCTGACATTCCTGCCCTCTCTCTGGCCTTCCATTTCCTCCACTGCCAAGCGGACAGGCTTGGATTCTATGCTCTCTCCATTTCACTCTGGCTCTTGGTCCTGTGACCATGAGCCCCACACCTAGCACAGCACTCCTGCTGCCCCCCAGGCCCCAGCTCCAGCACTCCCTCCACCCCCTTCAGGCACACAGTGAGGCCCCCTAAGCTGAATGGTGAATAGCTGAATAAGATCGCTGTTGAACCGACAAAGCCCTTGGCCTAGCCCAGGATGGCTCGGACCCCTGCAAAGGAAGCCCAGTGGGAGTCGGCCGCTCATTCCAGCTGAGGCCCTGTGTTTGCCTTTGACTCAGGGAGCTGCTCCCTACTAATTACAAGAGTAAATCATGTCATCGTCCCACCCTGCCAGGGCCGGGTGCAATAACAGATCCTGACCGCACTTGGAGAGGGTTCTCGACTTCTGAGTGGCAGCGAAGAGGTTTTATGGGCCATGCTTGAATGGGACCCTTCTCCTTGCTTGTGGTCCACAGGAGTGGTGAGTGTGTGTGTGGGGGGGGGGGTGTGGGTGTGGGTGTGGGTGTATGTGTGAGAGAGAGACAGAGACAGAGACACAGACACAGAGACACAGACACAGAGAGAGACAGACAAAGAAAGAGAGACAGAGAGAGATGCACAAGGTTAGGCGGCTGTAAGATGGACTGGGGATAGTTGGGTCTGTCCAGAATCCTGAAGTTCAAAGGCAGCAGACAGAAGAGAGGATGGACGAGGCCAAGATTGTCTGAGCCGCCCAGTCCTCACCCCTACCCCCCCACCACCCCACCCCGGGCTCTGTTCCTCCAAACTCCCATTCCCTGGGGACTTCACCAGCAGCTCTGGGTCAGAGGCGAAAGTGAGCTCGTAAACCGAGGTGTTAATGGCCGATAACAGCTTAATGAGCTGCCCCTCCCAAGGGTCCTAGGTGGAAGAGAGGCTGGGGGTCCTATCTTGGTTCCAAGAGCTCTGCAACCTCAGGGGTGACATTTCCCTTGTCTGGGCCTCAGTTTCCCCATCTGTAAAGTGAAAGGGTCAGACTTGGCAGCCTCTCTGAAATCTCTTTCAGCTTGAGATCTCTGAGCCTATGACAGCATCGATCCTCTCTGCCCCTCAGGCTTGTTTATTTTTTTTCTTCTCTAAAATGAGGCTAACAGACAAGATGAGATGTGAGACAGCTCTTTATAGATTGTAAAGGGAATCATGAATTGTAGATTCTGTAAATGCCCAATGTCTAGAAGGAGAAGGAATGAGGGATTAAACATGACACCAATTCTTCCTTTTTCACAAAAAAGGCAAGGGATTTGTGTCCATTTTAGTAAAATGAATATTGACTTTGCTTTGGGATTGATTCTCCCTTAAGAATTTCATGACTCCATCTAATAAAATGAAATGTGCTCTAGAGATAATTCTTAACCAAGCAGGAAATGTCATAGGTTCATTGATCTGGAACTGGAAGGCACCTTGGAGATCACTGGGTACACCTCCCTCATTTTACAGATGAGAAACCTGAGTCTGGGGGAAAGAAAAGTCACTTTCCCAGGGTCACACAGCTAATAAGTGTCTGAGGCTGGACTGGAACCCTGGTCATCTTGGCTGAGGCCACCTCTCTATCCTTTGTTTTCTTGCGGTACCTTGCAAAGTTTAACACAGTTCAGGAGGACCTGAGTTCAAATTTGGCCTCAGACACTAGCTATGTGACCCTGGGCAAGTCACTAAACCCTAATTGCCTCCCCAAAATATACTCCCCCAAATTGTCTGAACCATCACCACGACTGCCACCATGCACTCCATCTTATTGATGCCCTCCCTAACCTGGGCTGGAGGTGAGGAATAGACTCCAGGATAGATGCCCTCAGAGGTTCCTCAAAGACCCAAGTCTCTCTAAAGTTCCAAGACTTTGAGGTTCTATTAACCACCCCTCCACCTCCCAGCAGTGCCCTGATAGTGAAATTTCAATCAATTTGTACCCAGGCAAATGGGAGCTTCCTTTGTGCCCCTTGGATGATACCACTGGTCCTGCCCCCTCATTCTGTCAGGCAGAAGCACTCCCAGCTGATGTGGGCTGAGGGCCAAGCCTTGGGCTGGGGCAGGAGGCAGGGTTTGAGCCCGGGTTTTGTAGCTAAGTTACCAAGGGACAAAAGGCCGTGGCCTCCTCTCTTTGGACCTCAGCTCCTCCTCCTCCTCCAAAATGAAGAGGAGAAATCTCCAAGGCTGACATTTCATTTTTCAATTTGACTTGTCTGCCCTGGTTCAGTAGAAAACATTCTGGACTTTAGATGCAGAAGACTGAGGGTCATGTGCTGGCTTGGACAACAACTGGATGCCCAGCCTTGGACAAGCGACCTGGCTCTTTCGGGGGTGCAGGAGTGGAACTCAATGATCTCTATGCTTGCTGTCAGTTCCAATGTTCCTGGAGCTTATACTCAGGTGAACATAGGTTTGGGGTTCAGACGCAACTGATTTGGAGAACAAGCTAGGATAACATTGGCTCTGACATCCCCTGTTCTCAGGTCCCTCCTTGCTCTGACATCGCTTGTTCTCAGGCCCCTCCCAGCCCTGACGTTCCCTGTTCTAAGCTCCTTGTTCTGCTCCTTCCACGGGGTTATTGTGCAGCGCAAAGGAAACAGCGGACGTGAGATCTCTGTGCCAAGGTACAGAGACAGGCTCATGACTCACTGTGTGCCTCAGAGATGCCAACACATCTGGTCCATGCAGGGAAAAGAAATTGAATCGGCTGTTTGGGGTCCCACAGACTAAACAACGGGTGGAACCGTTGAGTTTTTTCCTTTTCCAAACATCAGGGAAGTGGCCGAGCCAGAAATACCTGCTGAGGGCGTTCCCGGCCGTCAACTCTCTCCAGTGTAACAGAGCACAGAGCAGGGTTAAGACTGAGGCGCCCCATGCCCTCTGACCCTGTGGTCAGCGGTGACTTCAGGCTCTGGGTGGTCAGTGATGCTGGAGAGATAGCAATGGGCCCAGATCAAAGGCAGGAGGGCTCCAGATTTATGGACAGGCCTGGGCTCAGACCAGGTGTCTCTGCCCCTTGCCCACCCCTACCCCCCACTGTTTGCCAGGCTGAAGAAGAACCTCTGGTCTTCCCAGGAAGAGAAAACAGAAATGAGGCCTCCTTCCCTCCTCTCCTGCAATGTGGATCCCTGGGAGGAAGGCTGGGGATGCCGTGCTGATGACGCATCAGGTAAGAAACCCCAGTGCCGCTTATAGAAGAGAATCATTGGTGTTTGTAGGAAGCTTCCTGTACATTATCTCATTCAAGCCTTCCCAGAAGTCCTGTGAAGTTGGGGCTATGATTTTTCCCATCTTACAGATGTGGAAAGAGAGGCTGAGAAGGCCCAAGGGAAGACGGACGTCCCCTACCTGCATGCTCTGGCTACAAGGCACTTTCCAACACATGGAGTCATTTCAGCCTCCCAAAACATGCCAAAAGGCGGCAGCACACAGGAGCATTCTCCCCACTGTACAAATGGGGTGACTGAGGTTCAAGTGAGGAGGGCGACAGGTCCAAGGTCGGAGGGCTCAGAGGGAAGCAGAACTCAGTAAATTCTCTCTCCCAGTCCCAGGCTTTCGACCTAAGCCAACGCTCCCAAGTGAATCCTCACACACTCCTTCTCTTCACCTGCCTTCTGGAGATGGAGGCCAGGCAAGCCAGTACAGGCGGCGGAAAAAGGTCCCCATTATGGAAATCATACGAAAGAAATTATGGATGGAAAAAACATTACTTTATAAATCAGCAGCACTGCTCAGAACTTGTAGGAAACAGGGCATATAAAATTCACAAGGCATGTTGTCTTTGATACAGGCTCATTACTGTAGCCTGGGGGCGAGGGGAGGCCAGGCTGCCAGAGAACAGACTGCCGTGCCCTCGGTGGTGACCCAACAGGTAGGGAGTGTGCCACACCTGGACGCTGGCTGGACCCAGGATGGTCCTGAGACCCCGGGGGCAACCACAGACTCCTGGAGCTCAGGCCCACATTCAGGAGTCAGTTTGAGAAGGAGGCTGAGCTGGGCCCAATTAGAAGCCAACAGGAAGAGGGGAGAAATAGGCCAGAGCCAAGGCAGGGGGTAGGGAGTGAGGGCTGAGGGAGGAGGCCAGAATTCCAGAAGCCCTAACCATTCTTTGAGCTCTGTCTCCTCAGAAATGAAGCCTTTTCCGGCCTCCGTTTCCTCAGTTGTGTGACTGGAGCACTGGGCCTGTCATCAGGAAGACCTGAATTCAAATCCAGCCTCAGATACTTACTAGCTATGAAACCCTGGGCAAGTCACTGAACATTTTCCTGCCTCAGTTTCCTCAGCTGTAAAGTAGAGATCATAACAGCACTGACCCCCTGGGTTTCATGCAGGTTAAATGAGATGATATTTGTGAAGCACTCAGCACAGTGCTGGGCATACCATGGGCATTACAGAAATGCTTATTTTCCTTCCCTTTCCCTTCCTCATGTAAATTCAGAGGTTTAGACTAGTGAGCAGGTGGTGTCTCATAACAGACCAAACCGCTCAAAGATTTGAGGAGGAGACAGATAGAATAACTCTGGAATCAGGGGGCCTGAGAGCAAATACACCTACTGTATGACCTTGGGGGAGTCACTTAACCTGCCTGAGCCTTGTTATCCCCATTTGTAAAATGAGGGGCTGGACTTGACGGTCTCTGGGAACCTCTCCAGCTCTAGGCTGAGGAGCCTGTGGATACAGGAGAGGAACCAGGCTCACTTGGCCTGGTCTCAAAGGGGCAGAACCAGAGGCAGGGGGCAATGGGGGGAAGACCCTCCCAAGAAACAGAGACTGATTGGGTAGTGAGAGAAAAATTCTCCCAGTGGAAATGACTCACAGCTAGGAGAGAATCATGGGTAAGACTGGCTAGGCCCAGCCTAGATCATGCAAGTGTGTGCCACTCCCTCAGTGATAGAGCCTACCCCAGGCACACTGCAACACTAGTTTCTACCTTCAATGCTGTGTTCTAAGGCCCTTACAGTTCTGCCATCCCATGTTCCAAGGTCACTCCCCACTCTGTCATTCCCTGTTCCAAGACCATTTCTAGCTCTGACATTCCTTGTTCTAAGACCCTTCCTAGCTCTGACATTCCCTGTTCTAAGGTCCCTCCCAGCTCTGACATCCCCTGTTCTAAGGCCCCTCCCAGCTCTGACATCCCCTGTTCTAAGGCCCCTCCCAGCTCTGACGTCCCTTGTTCTCAGGTCCCTCCCAGCTCTAACATTCTATGAGATTGCTCCTGACCCTGAAATCTTCTGTTCTAACTGCCCTCCTTGATCTGAAAGTCTCTGTTCTACAGTTATTCTAAGCCCTCTCCCTCCCAGCTCTGGTATTCTTGGCTCTAAGTTCTGCTCTCGAGTTCTCTGGTCTAAGGCTGGATGGTCACTAGGCCCAGGAGCCAGAGATCTCCAGGACCATGGCTCCCATGTCCCAGGTCCAGCCTTGTGGGGGGCTGGGAGGGCGCGTGTAAGGGGAGCTAAGAAGGATGCTGGAGCCTCTTGAAAGGGCTTGGCCCAGAAAATAACTTCATTATGAAGCCTCCCCTGGCCTCCGGATCTTGGGCAGGCCTGGGGGAGGCAAGAATCCTCTCCCTCCTGGGAGAAAAGCCTTTTCTAATGAATGTTGGACAAACAGAGCACTCATCTGTAAACACGTTTAATTAGAAATCAGGAGGGTGATTAAGCCTGGGATGTCAAGCTCTGGCTGATCAGCAAATAGGGGCCCCTGGGAGGCAGCATTCCTCAGGCCCGGCCTCTGCTCGCCTGGCAAATCTTGCTATTCTCTGTCCTGGCTGGCTTCTCCCACCCGGCTGCTGCCTCACACGATCAATATTTGCCTTCCCTGAGCTGCCCGGAGCCCCTCGGCCCGGCAGCATCTGTGTTTGAACAGCCCCCCTCCCCCAAGGGCTCCCCAAGGTGTCTCTCTCTAGGCAGGCCCCAACAGAGTGGGGGTCACCTTGTAGCAGTGGAGGGAGGAGGGAGCAAGAGAGGGGCTTCTCCCATGCCCCCTTTCTACGCCTGCACTGGTGTCAGGAGACCAGGGCCCAAGACTCAGCTGAGAGACCTTGGGCAAGTAAGCGCCTTTACCTCTCTGGGACTCAGTTGCCCTAAACTGTAAAGAGAAGGATTTTGATGGGGCCTTGAGACCAAGTCTCCTGGTTATGTGTCCCCAGGCTCTTCCCAACACTCAGAGGATGATCCAGCCATTTGGACAACTGCCTGGATCACATCATCCATCCTCCCCTTTGCTGATTTAATCCTGTCCCTCCTTCAAAACCCCCCTCCAGGAGGCTTTGCCGATCCTTCAGGATTCCCTGAAACTTCATGCTCAAAGCTCCTAAAAACTATTTCACCCTGTAATTCATTCTTTCCCACCCCCAAACCATTGGCCAGGCTGTACCCCATGCCTAAAACACCCTCTTCCATCTCAGTGAATCTTTGGCTTCTTCTAGGTACAATTCGGCACACTATCCTCTAACACCGGTCAGAGAGGGCTGATTAGAGGGAGGAGTGGTAGACTTTCAGACCTGGCCCTGTTCCAGGGGGCAGGAGCCCATGATAAGAACCAGCCCTCAACAGATCAGGTCAGCCAGGCAGATCAATGGGACAGTGACTCCCAGGTTGTCTCCATCTATCATGGAACCTGAGAACCAAGGGATACCTCAACCCCAATTCCACCCCATGTTAAAACAGAAATTCATTTGGCAATGCCCCCCAAAGCAGTCACCCAGCCTCCCTTTGGGCCCTGAGGTGAGGGGAATCCTAAAGATGCCGACCACCCCAAATCAGCTGAAGCTGCATGAGGGAGACCCTGGAGATGAGACCAGTGACTGTCTGAGTCTGATCCTTCCTAGGATCCTGGCAGGGTATGCTGGAACCTTCCCCGTGGTCCCCCTCAGTCCCCCATTCCCCAGGGCAGGTATCCCTAGCACACATCCCTAGGCTTTGCCCATATTAATGCAGGACCCCAGGCCTGGTAGATAGAGTGGCCTTCAAAGCAAGGAAGCCAGAGGTTCATGGGTCAGTCTCTGACATACTTACCCTGAGTAAGTCACCTACTTCCCAATGCTCCAGGTACCTCCCTAGGTCCAGGAAATGTAGAAAGGGGCTGATCTTCACTCTCAGAGGAAGCCCCCACTGGAGGCTCCTGGTGCCAATGATAACACTAATGATGAGAAGAGCAAATGCTTATATGGCACCTACTGTGGACCAGGCACAATTCATATGATCCTCACAACAATCCTGAGAGGCAGGTATCATTATTATTCCCACTTAACACATGAGGAAACTGAGGCAAGCAGGTAAAATGACTTGTCCAGGGTCACACAGCTAGTAACCGTCTGAGACTGGATTTGAACTCAGATCTTCCTGACTCCAGGCCTGGGGCTCTATCCATGCAGTCACCTAGCTGCCTACAGAAATGCCTACAGGGCAACAACAACAGCAACAAAATATCACACACACATACACAGTATTCCTACTTATCTTGAAATCAGACCCTCAGCCCTGCAGAAGGGAACCCGAATGCAATGGTTAGCCTCAGCTCCCAAAAAAGGTTTGGAGCAGCAGAGTTGGCCCCACGCATTTTTTCACTCTAGTAGAGAAATAAAACCCTTCTCGGGGCCTTAACTCAAACAGTTGTATTTCAACGAAGGCAGCCCATTAGTCCATGAGCCAAGAAGTATTGATTAAGACACCATGCTAAGTATTATAGAGAGCAATTAAAGATATTTCCTGCCCTCGAGGAGCTCACGATCCAGTGGGACACGGGGCATGTTTGTAATCTCTGCAGACAGCTCGGGACTGTACATGGCAGGCGACCCAGGAGGACACTCTAGCAGACAGAAGGCTGGGCAAGGCTTCCTGTGGGAGCCAACAATGAGGCTGAGGGTGGTGACTGGGAAGACAGCAGTGCCCCTGACAGTGGGAAGGAAGTTGGGAAGAGGGGAGAAAGGAAATCATGGGTTCAGCTGGGGACATGTTTGGTTTGAGATGGACAATAGGACCTCCAGTCTGAGATGTCTAAAAAGCAGTAGTGACGTGGGAGTGGAGGTTAGGAGAGAGGTCAGGGGAGGAATGAAGGCCACAAGAGGTTTGAGGAGAGTCTGGAAAAGCTGCTACCATGATGGGGATAGAGCAATCCAGTGAGGGAGGTGTAATAGGATTGCCTTGCTGCAGGGAGGGCCCAGATCATAGGATGTAAACATGTGGTGGTCCCAGTCAGCACAACATCACGTGAAAAGGAGTGAAAGCAAGTGGCTGGATTAAGTCAAGGTCCAGTTTGGCAAAGAGCCATCAGGGATGAGGGACAAGAGAGCAGAGGGCAGTGCCAAGCTGAGCTGGCTCCCTGCACTGAGGGCATCAGTGCAGAGAGGGTCCAGATGACCTGGGAAGAACTTCTGAGTGTAGGGATCCCATGTCAAAGCAAGGAAAAAGAGTGAGGGGTTGTAAAGCAGGGGGAGAGGTGGCATGATAAAGGATCCCCATCAGATAAAGGAATCTTCAAGGACACGAACGTGGACGTGGAACCTTTGCCACACGTAGGACCACAGGGACCTAAAGGGAAACACATCCAACCTTCTCATTTTATGGAACAGGAGACTGAGACCCAAAGATGTTGTGACTTGTCCAAGGTCATACAGGCTCCAATGACCAGGGGGAGGATTTGAACCCAAGGCCTTTGACCCCCACCACAGTACTCTTTCTGTGTCAATGTGTGACTTCATTTCCCAGTTACACTTGAGAGGGTAATAAGGAAAGTACCCATTGGAGCCAGGAAAGAGAAGAGAGAGCCAGGTCTTGAAACTATGCAGGTCCCCAAAACAAGTACAGATAATCACACATGTGGGCCCACACATTCACACAAAGAGAGAGCAATCTCTCCTTCTCTGTATCTGTCTCTGTCTCACTCTCTCTTCCTTTCTGTCTCTGTGTTGGTTTTTGTTTCTCTCGCTGTATTTGTCTCCGTCTCTGATTGTCTCTCTGTCTCTGTCTCTGTCTGTCTGTCTGTCTCTCTCTCTCTCACATACACACACCCTAAAGCCACCCCCCTGTACTCACTCCTGAATAGCCACCTGACCAGCAGAACGCACAGTGCCCAAAGTGAGAAGATGGCCAGGTTCATTGGTTCACCAAAGAGCACAATAGGATGCCCTCTACGACATCTCAGGGATTTCAGTTTTCCTGACCTGGAGCCCAAATCAGCCTCTTTCAGCCCTTCCTCTCCCCCTCCCCACACCCTTCCCTCAACCGCTGCTCCCAGTTCTACCAAGAACAAGACTGATCCCTCCTCCCTAAGATGACCTTTCAGAAACACCCAGTCAAGTATCATGGCCCCATTAAGTGTTCTCTTCTCCCTTCAACTGATTCTCTCAGAGTCTGGCCTCCAAAACCATCCCCATCCTGTCCACCTTCCTCTGGACACTCTCCAGCTTCTTGAAGCCCTTCCTGCAAAGGGTAGCCCAGAACTCCCCCTGCCTCCTCCATCCCTCCCTCTCCTGCCGCCACATCAGAGCCCATCTCTGACAGAGACTCCACTGCCAGGGCCAACTTCTGAAGCCCATCCTTTTGGTGTTGAGGCTGGCTGCCACCCCACCCCCTCTGGCTGGCAGTGAGCCCCATCTGGACCCGCAAGGCCTCCCATTTTTCAGAATCTCTGCTCAAGATGAATTCTTTGCTCAGCACCTCTGGTAAAGAAGATTTATGGCTGCCCCCAGACTCTTTTCATCCTCCTTCCCAGACACTCTGATGGATTCGATCCTGATAAATCATGAGCGATGGTCCCAGCAACAAAGGTTGGCAGGAGATGTTAATGGGGGGAGCAAAAGGAAAAGGAGCTGAGACTTCTAAATGGTTCCCTGTGAGAGAAACTTCCAGAGAGGGAAGGAGGGAAGGAGGAAAGAAGGGAGGGGGGGCAGGGAGGAAAAGACAGAGAAAGAGGGAGAGAGACAGAGAAAGAAAGAGGAGAGAGAGAAGGGGGGAGAGAGAGACAGAGAGAGGGAGGGAAGGAGGGGAAAAAACAGACAGAGAGAGATGGACAGAGAGACAGAGAGACAGAGACAGAGACAGAGAGAGATTGAGAGCAGAAGCTGAGGTGAAGCCATCTTCCATCAGGTTCTGAGGATTTGTCTACTGAAGAAGGAACAGCCTTCCTGATGTTCCAGGCTCTGGTCCTTCTTGGAGGCTTAAGGAAGCCCAAATACACTGAGAGTCTCATGGACTGCAGGGCACAGTGGAAAGAGGGTCATATGTGGAGTCCTAGGACCTGTGTTCAAATCCCACCTTTGCTCCTTACCACCTGTGCGACCATGAAAAACTCACCGACCTCTCTGGCCTCAGTTTCACCATCTGTAAATGAAGAGGCCTGAATTAGATAGCTTCTGAGGAATGCTCCAGCTGTCAGTCTAGGATTCTCCAATCCTCCCCTCAATGATACAAATCACTCCCATCTCTAAAGAGCTTTAAAATCCCCACAACCCTTTCCTGGAAATAACACTCAAGGAAGTTATTATAGTATCATTCACGTTTCACAAATGAGGAAACTGAGGCTGAGATAGGTCATCCCGGCCTCAAGCTGTGCCCCATGGTGAGAATCCCTAACGTTCTCCCTCTTTCCTCTGTCCTCAAATCAGCAGAGGTGCCGCCTTCTCCAGGAAGTCTCCCCTGACTGCTCCTCCACCGCCCACCCCAAGGTGGTTTGTTGGTCTTTACATGTTCCTACTTCACTCTGAGACTCCCCTCTGCCTTCAGGACTCCTTCCCTTGTCTCATCTGTGAGAAACAGGAGACAAGAACTGTCCATGAGGGATTGAGGGTGCACTGTGGACAGAGCACTGCCCTCAGGGTCAGGAAGACCTGCCACAGACCCTGGACAAGTCTTAGCTTCTCTCAGACTCACTTCTCCCATCTGTGAAATGGGAGTACAAATGGCATCTAGCTCACAGAGTGTTTGAGAGCACCAGAGGAAATATCGCTTGCCAAACCTCATCAGCATCAGCATCCTCCCCTTCACCATCGCCATTGTCCTCATCCTCATGTCTGAGTCACTGGCACAGAGCTGAGGGCCAGCCCTTCATTCACGAGGCTCCTCGGCTCACCCTCTGCTCCAGCCAGACAGGATGACTCCTGCTCTGTGCTTTGCCATCTCCAGGATTTTACTCCTTCCCCAATTCACTTCTGCCTTTCCAAATTCTGCCTGTCCTTGAAGGCCCGAACCTGCTGTCTTCAGGAAGCCTTCTCCAATGAAGGCCATGGAGCATGGGAACGGCCTCTCAGAATGACTGTGGCAAGGTGAGGAGAGGCCATGGGCATTTGGCCAGTCCTGTGCTTTAGTCTTTGTTTTGCGTCTTCTAGGAGGCAGCTGTGTAGCTTAGTGGGTAGGGTACCTGGACTGGAGTCAGTAGGACTTGAGCTCAAATCCAGCTTCAGACACTAACTAGCTGTGTGACTCTGGTCCCTGTCTGCCTCAGTTTCCCCATCTGTAAAATGAGCTGGAGAAGGAAATGGCAAATCACTTAGTATCTCTGCCAAGAAAACCCAATGGACAATATGGATCATGAAAAGTCAGACGTGGCTGAACAACAACAGAATCTGTGTCTTCAGGAATAACCTCTCCCATCTCTCTAGGTCTACAAGGCCCTTTTCCTTCCTATCCATCAACAGGAACACATATGACTACAATTTTACAGAGGGAGAAACTGAGGCTCAGAGGTAAAAGACTTTTCCAAGGTCACACAGCTGGCAAGTACCAGAGACAGGCCTAGAACTCAGCTCTTCTGGCATCAGATCCTAGACCATTTCTGCTGCCTCATGACTGAATGACTGACCAGGACAGACAGATCCTGTTCTTCACTCCTCAGAGGTTCAGTCCTACTCTAGGCAATCTCATTAGCTAAATCCTTTTGCCCATACCCATCCCTGTCAAACCAACTGCCTAGGAGCCCCCTCCATCCTTGCCCCCATTCCAATCTTTTCCTTCTCGCTCTGGCAGGGTCAGCCCAGTGGTTAGAGTAGGAGCCGCTTGGCCACGGCCCTGTGCTCAAATCACTCCCAGCCTTTTCCTGAGGCCTCCCTGGGGCTTGGAATAGCAGCTTCCCAACATGGGGAGAAGGGAGCTGGTGGGGCCTCTCCATAAAGCCTGGTGGTTTTTATGGGGCTCTGTTCTCACACAATGGGCTGCAGGATGGAGGGCAGCAACAGCCTCTCCCCCTCCACCAGGCACAGAGCATTATATCCACCCAGAATCTTCAGGCCCAACAGGCTCAGAGCTGGAAGCCTGGCCTGAGCTCCAATGATCACAAAAGACTGAGCTAGGATCTGAACTTGTAGTCTAAACTGAGAAGAAAACTGAGTCCCAGGGCAGGGCAGGGACTCCTTCAAGGTCACACAAGGACTAGAGCTATATAACTCAAAGCCCACCACTAAATTTGGAGCCAGACAAAGCCATAACTGCACACTCCTCGCCTCCCTCTCCTCTGCTGGTGGCAGAGGCCTAGAGATGAACTGTCCAAGTTTCTGGGCCCAGGGCAGTTGTGGCAAGCTGGGCCGGGTGCAGTTGGAGGTCCATGCCTGAGGGCTGAGCTGCGGCCTGTTGTGAGTGTTGGCCTGGGCAGGGAGGCCACGTCTCTGCCCCCAGCTCCCTGGAAATGGTGTTTGCAGCCAAGCCGTCTGGTTAGTGGTGGCCCAGATTCTGCCAGAGCCGGAGGCTCCCGCTGGGATCACACAGCATCTTCCAGAATCACAGCTCCCCCTCAAAGCTGCCTGCCACAGCTTTGCAGGGAATCCCTTCAGGGATGGAGGAATCACAGACGGCCAAGACGGGAAGGAGTTGAAGGACGCTGGACTAATTCTGCTTGTTCCAGAATTCAGTGAGGGACATTTCCAAAGAGGCACATTTCCATTCTGGAAAGGGGACATCTTCCTAACAACAGGAGTTATCTCAGAGTGGAACAGCCTTCCAGGGAAGGTAGTGAGCTCTCCATCACTAGAGATCTATCCCAGAAGGCTGGAAGACCGCTTGTCAGGGATGCTTAGAGGCCTTGCTCAGGTTGGGCTCTACAGCCTCTAAAATCCTTTCCAATCCTGAGATTTGGAGACTGTGAACACAGAATACTGACCAGCATGACTCTGGAGGACATATAATCCAAACTGCTTCATTTCACAGATAAAGAGACTGAGGCCCCCGGAGAGGAAGAAACTTCCAATAGGTCCCAACTTGGGCTGACTCTAAAGGGAAATATTTATTATCTTTCTCCCATCTCCTACTGGCTTCCTGTCTACCCACAGTCCCCCACAAGAATCTTTATAATTATTTTAGAAAATGCTTGGAGACCAGGCCATGCAGTGATGATTGGTTAAAGGAAGGAGGAGAGTTGGCCAGAGAGAAGACTCTGGTGCCGTTAGATTTGGGGCTTGGCCCCAGAGAGTAGAGCTAGGATCCTAGATCCAGAGCCTGAAGGAGCCTGGGAGGCCATCTGGAGTGAAACCCTCATCTTACAGAAGATGAAACTGAGATTCAGAGGGATGGAGAGCAGACAGAGATAAAGGGAAAATTCAAACTTGCATTCTCAGACCCCAAAGTCAGCCCTCTCTCTCTGTGCCACACTCTCAAAGCAGCAAAGGTGGAAGCCACTCAGAGTCAAGCTTAATATCGGGGTCAGGAAGAGCATTTTTAATCTATCACAGGTATTCCAAAGGAGAAGGGGCTGCCAGGGGAGGGAGTGAGCTCCCCATCACTGGAGGGTGACAAGAAAGATGGAACCCTGCCCACATATGGAATGGACAAGTCCACTACAGAGGGTCTGTTGAGCTCTCAGACTTGATTTGGGTCTTGCTGGTTACCCAGATCCCCCACTGACTCCTCTCCCCACATTCCCTGAAATGGCCCCTTACAGGCTGACCATATCTGGGGGGCAGGGCTCAGAGCTGAGCACCACAATGAAGAAGAGATGTAAAAGGTAAGGGGTGGGGAGAGGGGTGGCGAATCATCTCTTCAAATTTCTCTGACAAAGATCTCATATCCAAGATACGTGATGAATTGATATAAATATCTAAGAAGAGAAGCCATTCCTTAATAGAAAAACAGTCAAAAGACAGGAAAAATCCCATGAAATAAGAATATTTTGAAATAAAGCAGTTAATGTAAGCCATCCACAATCATAAGAAAACTCACTCATAATTAGGGAACTATAAATTAAGCCACCCTAAGGTTCCACCTTATATCCATAAGATTGGAAAGGATGGTCCCTCCACCCAAAAAAATGACAGATTCTGGAGGGGCTGTGGGAAAGCAGGAACTCTAACACCCTGTCGTGGAGCCACTCTGGAAGCCTGGGGGGCCTTGTATGAGCTGATGCCTCAGGAGATGAGCAGAGTCAGGAAGACAACGCAGAGAATGACTACAATGATGTAAAAGGAAACGGTGGTGAAAGACTGAAGAACTCTTGGCCAATGCTACGACCTATTACGCCTCCAGCATGATGGTGACCCCACCTCCTGCTAGAGAGGTGAAGCACTGGACGAGTAGAAAGCCTCCAGGCTCTGGATCCAGGATCCCAGCTCTACTCTCTGGGGCCAAGCCCCAAATCTAAAGGCATAGCCAATGGGTGGATCTCTTTTGCTGGGCTATATTTATTATTATAAGGGAGGACTTTTATTTTGGTGGGGGATGGAGGGTTTTCTTCCATGGGGGGGAGGGAAATGAGGACAGGACTGTAAGCCACAAAGTTGTGTAGAAATGTGATACTAGTCATTATCCCCATTGCAGATGCCTTCCTTCTCTGCACGCCTGCCATATCTCCCAAGTTAGACTCGAAGTGCCTTGAGGCCAGGACCTATGTTATCTCTCAATTGTGCACACTGGTCCCTGAGCACAGGGCCTTGCACAGAATAGGCAGGTAGTGAATGAATGAAAAAGCGTCTACGAGGCTGACTGTGTGCCAAGCCTTGTGTTAGGGGTTGAGGGCACAAATATAAAGATGAGACCACCCCTGCATGCCAAGAGCCTGGATTCTAATAAGAGGAGACAATATTAATGAACTTCAATAGAAGTTTATAGAATTGAATTCACCGAGAGGCAAAACTCAGGTCAACATCAGGATCAACCCTCCCTGAGCCAGAAATAGGAGGGATCGAGTGTGAGGACATCGGAGACACCCTCAAGGGGGGTTATAGAACCGAGGACATGGAGTCAGGAAGAGTCTGGTTCAGATCTTGAGTCAGGCTTACCAGCTAATATGACTCTGAGCAAGACACTTCAATTCCCTCAGGCTCAGTCTATTCATCCGGGAAATGGGGATAGTAATATCTGTAACACCTACCTCCCCAGGGTTGTTGTGAGGCTCCCATGAGATAATGTGAAGGGCCATATTCATGTCAGCTCTAATGATTCTCTAAACAGCCCTCTAATTTTACAGATGAGACACAAAGAAGGGAAGGCATTTGTCCAAGATCACCCAGGTTGTAAAGAGGCAGGATTCAGACCCAGGCACCAGACCTGGGGTGCTGCCCATTATCTCCTATTATCTAAAAGTAGAGCAGTCTGATTCATGGGGTTATGAGCTGCCCATCACTGGAGGTATCCCAGCAGCTATTAACCACTCATGTTAAAAGCAGTTTAAAAGACTTCATGGGGCAGGCTTTGGAGTGGGTTCCTGCCCTGGGTGGCATCTGAACATTCCTGGTGGTTCTCAAGGGCCTGGGATTCTGACTCCAGGGTGGCAAGAGCAGAAAGGACCCCCAAAGCCTGGGCCCAGATGTTTCTCCTTATTTCCAAAGCAGGAGTAGGGTCTGGGCAGCCCTGGGGGCCTGCCTTGGCTCCTCTCCCCTCTCCCAGTGACAGGCTTGAGAAATCTTGTCAGGATCCCCAGTCCTGCCCTCTTGTATTACTCTCTGGAGTTGGGGATCTCCAGAGGTCCTGGAGGCTCAGCCAGGAAGGCACAAGGTTTGGCAGGTCTTGCCAAGTTGGAGAGACCCGTGGAGTCAGCAGGGCTTCTGTCTGGGGAGCAGCCAAACCCGAGGCGGAGGCTCCTCCGCAGAGCCTGGACTCTGGAGGATACATGTGGAAGGGCCACAAAACTCCAAAGTTCATCTCCTGAGGCTGGCAATGGCTGCCATCTCCCTAGTGGAGGGACAGCCCACAATGAGGACCTCTCAGCCCACAGCCTGAGAAGAAAGAAGCAGAGAAGGCTGAAAATCTAAATGTAAGACTTATCTAATCCCCCATTTTACAGAGGGGAAAGCTGAGGCCCAGAGAAAGATGTGTGATTTGCTCAAAATAATTCAGCTAATGAGGGTCAGAACCAACATTTGAACACTGGTCATACAGTGGCAGCTGGAACTAGAACCATGTCCAGACCAGATGATTTCCAAGGTACTTTATAATTCTAAGAAACAAAGTGTCCTGAATGAAGGTCACAGAAGATTAGGGGAATTCAAGGTCGTTTCTAGGCCTGAGCTGACCCTTGAAAGAAGAGAAGAAGAGAAGGGAGGCCTGGAGAATGGCCCCCAATATCCTCTGTCTCTGTGCAAGCTGGGTCTGAATTTAGAGGATGTTGCCTGGACAGGGGCCGGGCCCCACATGCTTCTTCCCCAGGTCCTGGCCTAAAGTTTCTGACTATTTTTCTTTTTCACATTTCAGGTTCCTCCTGATTCCACCACGAGGCCCAGGCCACAAGTGTTCATGCAGTGTCCAAGGACCCAGCACCCGACACTCCTTGACACCAGAGCCTCCTTTTTTCTGACCACTGGCCCATGTAGGCCTCCACCAGGGCAGTCACTGCCCAGATTCTATAGGACACCAGCTCTACCTCGGGCCTCTGGGGAGGCTCTGGGCTGCCTGTGATCAAAGGAGAGATGGCTCCTTGCTGGACTGGTTATGTTCCATGCTGATGGCAGAGCCAGCCCCAGGGCTCAGTCCTGAGGGCATGGGTGCCAAGGCCAGCTCTGCAACCTCCTAACTCAAGACTGTGGGCCAGTCACTTCATCAGTTCAATAGGAATTAAAAAGCCCTCCATCCCTACTTCTTATAGAAGGGAGAATCTTATAACCCTTCATATATAGCTCTAGAAATCAAAGGGATTACCCTGGCATCTAGGACCCCATTGCCCAGGCTGCCAGACGCTCTTCTGCATTGTAACTTGCCCAGAGATCAATCCATAATAGTTTCTTCTCTTCTTCCTCCTCCTCCTCCTCCTCCTTCTTGTTCTTCTCCTTCTTTTCCTCCTCCTCCTCTTCTTCCTCGTTCTACTACTACTGCTACTACTACTACTACTATTACTACTACTGCTGCTGCTACTACTACTACTACTACTACTACTACTGCTACTGCTGCTGCTGCTGCTACTACTACAAATAACAAGCATGTTGAAAGTACTTTACATGTTTCTTTTTTCTCATTTCATCCTTATAACAACCCAGCCACATAAGTTCTATTATTATCCTCATTTTAAATCTGAGGACACTGAGGCAAAGATGTCAAGTGACTTGCCCAGGGTCACACAGCTGTAAGTGATAGCCCTAACACTCTAACTCAGAATGTTTGACTCCAAAACCAATTTTTTTAAAGTTTCAGCGGGCTGAATGAATAATTGAATGAATGAATGAATCTGACCAACAGCCCCTGCTATCTTTTGCTTAATTTTTTCTCCCAAACATCATCCCCAAACCAAGTGCCCGGTACTTGCTCACCTTTCCCCCATAGCAATCTTTTTCCTCTCACTCTAGCAGGGTCATTTCAGTGGTTAGAGTCAGAAGCTGCTGGGTCAGAACCTGGCCCCCCTCCCTCAGACTGCTTCCAGGCCTTTGGGATCTTGTCTCCCTGGGGCTGCGAAGAGGAGCCTCCCAAAATGGCAAGAAGGGAGCTGGCAGGGCCTCTCCTCAAAGCCTGGTGTTCTCACCAAATGAGACCCTGGCTGGAGAGCAGCAACAGCCTCTCTCCCTCCAACAGGCAGAGAGGATTATGCCCACCCAGAATCAGGCATCTCAGTTACAAATTTAGTGACCAAAACCATGAGAAAAACAACTTGGAGCTTTCAACGATTTTGAAAAAGAAGATGGGCATACTTCAATGGAACCTCAAAGAGCCCTCATTTCAAGTTTGGCCATGATGATCATGGTGATTATAGCATTGGTATAATGCTTCAGGCTTTTGAAAGTGCTCATTTCATCCTGACAATAACCCTGTAAGGTAGACTCTATATTATGATGCTCATTTTCCAG
The DNA here is from genome assembly GCA_028627135.1 of Pseudochirops cupreus. Lineage (NCBI taxonomy): Eukaryota > Metazoa > Chordata > Mammalia > Diprotodontia > Pseudocheiridae > Pseudochirops > Pseudochirops cupreus. The sequence continues at coordinate 25,926,086 of CM053584.1, read as the reverse complement.
ATAAGAAAACTGAGTCTGACAGAGATGAAACAAATCCCCCAGGGTCACACAGCTAAATGTCTGAGGCAAGATTGGAACTCACATCTTCCTAGTCCAATACTCTCTCCTTTGTTCTACTTAGAGATCCAGCTAGGCAGATAACTGGCATTGGTTACAACCATTCACTCACAATATTTGAGAGAAAGTATGGAGACGCTCTGGAACCTGTCCCCACTATGTGATGCCCACAGTAGACACGGATGTGGTGCCTTCCCGCATTAGAGTATAAACTCCTTGAAGGCAGGACTGCCTTTCTTTTTCCTATTTGTATCCCCAGTGCCAGCACAGTGCTTGGCACACAAAACGCACCTACTAAGTCCTTATTGAATTGAATTGGTGAGAAGCACCAAGTGAGCAAAGATGGAGCTTCCAAGGAATGCCACTTAAAAGAGATATCACACGCCATCATGACTGAAGAGAGTTGAAAACCATTTCAGAGCTATAAAAGCAAGGGGGAGATTACATCCATTTCTATTCAGTATATACAGCAGAAACCTGAACATCCTATTATAATATAATAATTAATACCCAATTAAAGGCAACATGATACTACATAATATTAACATCACTAATATAATATAATATGAATGTCCAAAAAGGGGGGGCAAAGAATTATGCCTAACAGAATCTGGAAAACAAAGGTATCTCGAAAATTCTTTTAGTCAGAAATGGAAAGAAAAAGTCAAAAGATTCAGGCCATCCCAAGAGTCAAAGCAGTGAATAGAAGAAAACAAACAATCCAATACTCAAAAAAAATCTTTACAACAGAGACCTGAGAAGAAAAGAAATGAGAGGGAGAGAGAGAGAGGAGAATGCCAGAGAAGGAGAATGTGGGAACTTTCTGGTCATCTAAATGGGGACAAGAAATCCAACATCATGAAAATGCAAGTTGTATCAAACAAGAAACAGGTCGTGTACTGTTAATATAATGAGAGACAGAACAGTGAGGTCAAGTGAGGGGACTGGAACTCGAGATTCTCTGCAAATTTAGAAAGCAGTGGGGCCAGATAAGATCCATTATTATTGGCTCAAACACTTCACGGTGGTGCATGGATTCCTAGCAAATCACTCTCCAGCGTCTTCTTAAAAGCAAGCCTCATTCCATCTTTCTTAATAGAAGGCAACACGTATCTGTTACCCACAGCTGTGAACCCCAGCAGCCTCTCCAAAAATAGATCAATTATGTTTATGTACTTTATGCAAAACAGTAGCAACATATATCACTTTTTAAAAATTCTACAAAAAATGAAAAGAAAACAACATATTGGTTGAGGAGCAAAAAAACAAAAAGAGTGACAAAATGTCCCAGAGATTTAAAGAACAACTTATTATCAGTTTGGTAATTATTGGACAAGCCACCAGAAAACAGCATAACATCTACACCGCCATTACGGATTATTGTAGTTTTTATTCATGAGGTTCCTCTCTCACGGTTTTTCTATGAACTGCAAATAAATAAAACAGACCCAAGTACAGCAAGAACTCAGGGATACCTGATGTTCACATGGAAAACTGTTCTCTACTTACTTATCATCATAGATCAAGATTTGGAAGTGACCTTAGGTAATAATCTAGTAATAATTCTTGATTTTACAGAGAAGGAAATGAGACTGAGAGTGACTTGCCCAGGGTCACACAGCTGGTCTAAGAAAGGATATGAACCCAGGTCTGCCTGACTCCAAACTTAGCATTCTGTCCACTGCACCATGGTATGGCTAGAACTTAGCACCAAAATAATGCTGAGAATGACTGACAAGAAACAACACAGTTTAAGCTCGTTGTGGTTCCATTTAGCCCTAAAGAAATAGCTCCTTTCTTGTACCTCTTTTTATATTCCCAGCACTTGACGTAGAGACTGGAACATAGCAGGTGCTTCAGAAATATTGACTGACTGATCATTATTTCTCCTAAACAGAACTGAGTATGGTTTCCAAATCAAAGAGGGTATCAAACCAAAACATCTTAAAAGCCACAAGTTACCATGCATGATAACAAGCCCTATCGATCCACAAAGACACATTAAACAGCTCCTTCATCTTAGGAAAAATTTTCCACTTGCTGAAATATCAAGTCATTTGGACTTGATATGCGTAAAATTCTTAACATAAACCAAGAAAAGCTAGAGATTAAAGACTTTGAACTTGAACCCGGAGGTCAGATTGAATGAGCAGTAATGTGAGTGATAATACTTTTCAATATCAACATCAACAATACTTGGTCTCCTCTAGGCACAATCCATCATCTTCTGAACTATGAAGGAGAATGATGTGGCTGAATACACGGAGAAATTCCTGTGTCTGGAAATCAAAACT
>CM053584.1:25902942-25923635 GCA_028627135.1 Pseudochirops cupreus | reverse complement strand
TCCTTCCTTCCTTCCTTCCTTCCTTCTTTCCTTCCTTCCTTCCTCCCTCCCTTCCTTCCTTCCTTCCTTGGAATTACTGATACCAGGTGCACACCATTGAAATCATCAAATGGAATAGAAAAGGAGTTACCTATGACTAGAGCCCACAAAATAGCTAAGATACAGTAGTGGAATCAAATGGCCCTTCATGGGCAACATCCACAGAAACAGCAACAACCATCTGTTGAGAAAGAAGCATCCAAATGATGGCTTTTTTATGAAAACAGAGAGACTTAAAGATGTCCGTGAAAGGCCCAGTAATTGCCACTAATAACAACAGGAAGATTTTCTTTAAGGTGCCTGATTATGTAAGGGAATAGAAGAGACTATGCAGTCATTGCTACAGACTGCACATATTTAGCACTTACAGAAAACCTGGTAAGATACTCGTTGGAGGCTAGAATGACATCCGCCAGGTGTTCCTGACTCCCAGCGCTCTGTCCACTGAGCCATTCAGCTGCCTCTTCTGTTCTAATACTTTTATTTGATCACAAAAATTATCTCATTTCCCCATGCAATTATTCACCACACATTTAATATAAGAAGATAACAAAATAGGACCATTTCTATCTCTCCCCCTTCAGAAATGGGAACTGAGATGCTGCTAAAACATTTATAAGGTTTGTAAAGCACTTTGCTCACATGACTTTGTTTCATCCTCACAACAACCCTGTGAGATACCCCTGCCTGATAGGTATTATTTTCATTTTACAGGTGAGGAAACTGAAGCTGAAAAAAGTTAATTAATTTGCCTAAGATCACAGTTAATACAAATCAGAGTCAGGATTTGAACCCAAGCCTTCTGACTAAGTCAAGCATTCTATCCATGATGCCATCCTGCCAAAGGACCACAAGGGATAAAAAACTGTTGTGGGACACAGACATATTATTGCTCCTCAAAGGCCCCCAGCATTTCTATTTGCTAACTGAGGTCACAAAATCATCAAATGTTAAAGATGGATGGGGCTTCAGAGCCTATTCCATCCCACCCTCTCCCCTGACCGAAGTTAGGGAGGAAGTTAAGTAACTGACTTGCCCAGGGTCACATAGCTGGCAAATTGCAGGAGTGGGTTTTGAACCCAGGACCTTTGACTCCCCATTTCCTGTTCTTCACACTACACTGGCTGCAGGATATAGGGGGCTGTGAGTATAGGTGAGGTTGTAGTTATGAGGGACACCAGAGCTGGAGATTTCTTTCTGGGAGTAATGGGGGAGGCCTACCTTCCCCTCTGATGCTGGAGACTGAATATCCCAGAGACTGTTCTCACCTTCCAAACTCCGGCCTCTTTACCCCAGCAGGCATCTTCACCCTCATGCAAACAGGCAGCCAGCTGAGGGCAGGTGGCCAGGCAGGGCCTGTTCCACCAGGTGTTTTGGGCAGGAGGCCATCCTCTGATTCCAGAGGCAGCCCCCTCCCAGCCCCAGCCTGTCTGCCTGCCTTCAGACGCCTCAGACTTCGAGTCACAATCAATTTGCTGCTGCCTGTCTGGCGAGAGGCCACATCTCCACAGACAACAGAGTTCAGCTCCCTCAGGCCCCTGTCTTCAGAGCCGTCTCGGGATGGAAACGGAAACGAGTCATGACTAATGCTCTTCGAGATTTGGTTGGGCGTCTGGCACTGAGGATCTTCGACTCGTTTCTGGCACGTCCCGGCCCTCCTCCCACATGGCAAGTCTTCTCACGCTTAAGGAAATGTGGTGTTTTTGGTTCTGGTGCATTAGTGGTGTCACTCACAACGAGCCTGAAGTATCATGCACCTCAGGCCTTGCTAACAACCATCCCAGCTTCCTCAAATGAGGGCAGTGAGAGGACTTAGGCTGATCTATCTCCCACCTCCGGACTTTTGCCCCATCTGTTCCCTGTGCCTAGAATGTTTTCTTTCCTCACCTCCACTGCATAGAATCTGAATTATCCTCCAAAACATAACTCAGGTGTGGGAGAAAGGGAAGGAAAGGGAGAAGGGAGAAGGGAGAAGGCTAGAAAAGGCGAGGCAAGGCAAGACAAGAGAGAACAGTTTAAGAAAGAAGGAATAGGGGAGGCTGAAGGAGAACCAAGGAAGAAGAGGAGGTAAATGGAAGTGGAGGGGGAATGGGAGAAGGCCCAGCCCAGTGGCAGATGCATTGGATCCAGTGCCCGAAGGCCTGGGTTCAAGTCTTGCTGTGCTGTATGAGCCTGGACAAGTCTCTTTGCCTCTGTTCCTCAGTTTCCTCCCCTATAAAATACAGGTGCTAACACGGACCAGCAGCCCTGCCCTTACAAGGAGGCTGTGGATGGGGAGACCACATGTGACCGTGCACATAGGAAGCACTTGGTCAGTATGGGAGCCACTGAAGGGAGAAGGACAGAACAGGAGAGGAAGAAGAGGAAGACCAGGCCCTGAAGCCTTAGTGATGCCTTGCAGGAACCAGCAGAGAAGGCCAGAATGTCAGGAGTACAAGAGGTGGGTTTTGAAAGCTCTGAAGTAATTATCCCGTGACATTTAGGGCATAATCGATTCCAGAAACCCCTTAGTTTCTCAGCAGCCAGAGCGGTCTCCTAGCACTCATCCTGCTCCAGAGAGAGAAAAACAGAGAGAGAAAGAGAGAGAGAGAGAGACAAAGAGAGAGACAGAGAAAGAGAGAAAGAGAGAGAGACAGAGAAAGAGAGAAAGAGAGAGGGAGAGAGGGAGAGAGGGAGGGAGGGAGGGAGGGAGGGGGAGGAAAATAGCAGGAAAGAGACAGAGGGAGATAGAGACAGACAGAGAAAGCAAGGAGGGATTGAGAAAAAGAGACAGAGAGAAATAGAAACAGAGACAGAGACAAGAAAAGAGAAGGATAGAGACAGAGAGAAAAAAAGAGATAGAGACAGAAAGATAAAAAGAGATAGAGACAGAGATAGCTACAGAACAGTACCTGCACACTTTTCATGCCCTTAAGTGGGGTTCATTGATGGGATACTTCTCCCTTTTTTGACCCTCCCTGACACTTGTGTAAACAGAAGTCAGCAGGGGGCCAGACTCCATTCTGGCCAAAGTCAACAGCCCATTAGCTCCAGGTAGATAACCCAGACTCCAGGTTATCACCGTCTCCTTGGGTGCTACTGCCCTAGCCTTTCCCAAGACCTTGATAAAAGAGAAGTACATTTAAACCACAGCCACTCTGCACATGCCCCAAGTCCCAAGGGACAGCATGCCACCACCTTGCTGAGGCTGTGCAGGCTCTGCTTGGAGCCTGGTCTGTCATGCAGCCCAGCATGGGACAGGCACAGAGCACACACCCTAGGCTTGAATCCCTGTTCTGTATGTGAACAGTCTCTATGTGCCTCAGTGCTCAGCTACAAAAAACAATGAAAATCTTTGCCGTGAATCAGATTCATTTCCATTAGACAAGCACTACATGCCTGAAGTCGGGTACACACACAAAAAAACCAAAAAAAACAGTCACTCTTATTATTATATTAGTTATTATTATTATTATTACATTAGTTGAATGTGTGAATGGTGGGACATCAAAGGCATGGGACAGGTTGGAGAGACCAGTGCTGGCTTCTGAGCCTTTGATGACCAACTCAGAGATCAGTAGTGACTGAGGCACCAGCAGCAGCAGGAGGGGGGGATGTAGGAAGAGCCACACAGGGTTCTGAGACCTGAGCCAGACCTGAATCCATGATCTCTAGGCCCTGGTTACCTGGTGGTGGAAGGACACGTCATAGGATCCAGAGATGGAAGGGACCTCACTTGTCTTCTAGTTGAACCCTCATGCTCATTTTATAAATGAGGAACCCAAGGCTCCAAGAGGCACCCAAAGTCACCCAGCTAGTAAATGGTTCTGGAGTCAGGATTTTAAACCACGGTCTCTGGTTCCATGTCTAAGCCGCTTTCTATTAAGCCGCACTGCTACCTTGAAATTCCCCAGCCTGGTATTTGAAACTCCAGAATCTGTCTTCAGATGACTCTACTCTCTCTTAATGAATGATTGAATGAATGAATCTAGCTCCAGTATCTTTTATTATAGCTCCATAAGTCACCCTCTTCAACATCACTGCTTCCCTCCTCACACTGCTCCTCCCCCATCACTTTCCCACTTTGGCAAATACTACCAGTCACCCAAAGCCAGGCTCATATCCAGGAAATCCTGGAGCACCCAGGCCCCTCTAAGCTCTCTGGCAGCTTGTGTGCTGACTCTGATGGCTCTCCAATCGTCCCTCTCCTTCCTCCCCATCAAATTAGAGGCCCCACAGGGAGCCCTTCCTCACCTTGGATGTCCTTCCCTCATCTCCCCCATGGCACACCAAGGCCATCAGCAGAGCACCCAATACATGTTTCAGGAATGTATGATAACTGACTGAGCAGCCATGCTATAATAGGAGAGTAATTTCATTATTGCCTTCCCTCCTGTGCCCAAGAAGACTCTTCCACCCCATGCACTCCAGTGTCTTCTCCCCTGTTTCCAAGGCATGTAAGAACTAGACCTCTGATGGCTAGTCTGGGTTGGGGTTCAATCTGTGATGGGGCTCTATCTCCAGGAAATCTGATATCTGCCCACAAATGCTGACGCATCTCACTCTGTTTTCCATTCTTTGCTTCTGGTCTGCCCTCTGTGACCAAGCAGGACCGACTCAATCCATATTCTAGGTGAGAGCTTTGCTACTAATCAGCCCCATCCACTGAGGGTGTATATGACCTCCAGGTCCTTACACATGTTGGTTACCCAGCTCTGAGTGTGGAGAAAGGAGGAGGAAGAGGAGAAAGAGGAGGAGGAGGAGGAAGAGGAAGAGGAGGAAGAAGAGGAGGAAGAAAAGGAGGAGGAGCAGCAGCAGCAACAATGAACATCTAATCCAACTGCACTCTCCTTTCACACATGAGAAAACTGTAGTCTCTCTCATTAGAATGTGAGCTCCCTGAGGACAGGGGTATATTTTTGCCTTTCTTTGTCTCCTCAGTACTTACCACAGAGCCTAGTAAACAGCAGGTACTTAACAAATCCTTGTCAACTGTTTAAGTCTAGAGATCTTTATTGATTGCTAACAGTTTCTGGACTTTGTTCTGGTCTATGGCCCCTTTGTTGGAACAGAAGCATACAGTCCAGGGAAGGGAAGGCCAAACATGGCAAGTCAAAACCATGGCCAGAGACAGTCTCAGGAAAGGCAGTCATGAGGGCCGTGGAGTTGATTGATTCTTGGCAAAGGAGGCCTTCTTCTCTATATCAGGAGGGAGGAGGGGGTTTTGAGAGGCGATCACACCACTCTCCCAAATCAAATTTCTGATGAGTCCGGTAGAAACAGATCAGAAACACATGCGTTAAATTTGCCCGCAATTACACACGGGTTGGAGAATTCAGGCAAAAAACAAACAAAACCCCTAGTTTGAGACATGCAGAGGGTGTTTGTAGCCCAACCTGGATTGGGACAGAGAGATGAGGAGGCTGGGCTAGGGCAGCTGCTTTCAGAGGTTAGCACCTGGGACCAGCCCAGCTTACCACATTGTGTGTTCAAATATATCAATGATGGGAAGAAATATACCAAGGTGGCGGAGAAAAGGCAGTGTCTCATCTGAGATCTCCCCCAAACCTCTCTAAATACCTTTAAATAATGACACTAAAAATTCTAGAGTAGTGGAATCCACAAAAAGATGGAGTGAAACAATTTTCCAGCCAAAGACAATTTGGAAGTTGGGGCAAGAAATGTCTGCCACATCTGGGTGAGAGTGAAGCACAGTCCAGTGCAAGTCACACCAGAATGATCAGGCCCCAGCAAATCAGGAGCAAGCCTTGGGAGCCAGTGCATCAGCAGCCACTTCCGGAGCTCTCAGCCCACAGATGGTAAAGGGGTCAAACAATTGGTCAGAAGAATATTATAGGGGTCTCTTTTCTGGCACTAGGGGCATGACTCTATGGCTTTGTCCATACTCAGATCCAGGTCACAGTCCTCGGTGGCAATCCCAGGGTGAGGAGGAGCACTAGTACACCAGAGATTTTAGCTTCAGTGAAAAAGGAACTTTCCCCATTTTAGTTCCAGGGCAGAAAAGAGTGCTTCTGGTAGCTCACAAACCAGAGCACAGGCCAGGAGAATAGTAAATACAGTTCTCCTTAGATTATAGGGACTTACAGGTCCTTAGAAGTATCTCTGAAAACAGCTGCACAAAACCCCTGAAGCTTGAGACAGTACACTCTGAACTCTGGAAGCAGAACCCCACTTTAACAGAGTTGAAAGTCAAGAAATAGGCACAGAAAATGAGCAAACAACAGGAAAAAAATTCTGACCATAGAAAGTTACTATGGTGACAAGAAAGATCAAAACATACACTCAGATGACAACAAAGTCAAAGCTTCTACATCCAAAGCCTGCCAGAAAAATAAGAATTTGTCTCAAGTCATAGAAGAGCTCAAAAAGGATTTTGAAAATCAAGTAAGATAGGTAGAGGAAAAATTGGGAAGAAAAATTAGAGTGATGCAAGAAAACTATTAACAACAAGTCACTAGATTGGTCAAGGAGATACAAAAAAACACTGAAGAAAACAGCCCTTTAAAAACAGACTAGATCAAATTATTAAAGAGGTACAAAAAGCCAGTGAAGAAAAGAATGCCTTAAAAAGCAGAATTGGACAAATGGAAAAGTAGGTACAAAAGCTCACTGAATAAGATAATTTCTTAAAAATTAGATTTGAGCAAATGAAAGCTAATGACTTTATGAGAAATCAAGAAACCGTAAAATAAAACCAAAAGAATGTAAAAATAGAAGACAATGTGAAATATCTCACTGACAAAACAACTGACCTGGAAAGTAGAATCAGGAGAGATAATTTTAAAATTATTAGCCATGATCCAAAAAAAAGAGCCTAGACGTCATCTTTCAAGAAATTATCGAGGAAAACTATCTTGATATTCTAGAATCAGAGCATAAAATAAAAATGGAAAGAATCCACTGACCACCTCCTAAAAGAGATCCCAAAATGAAAATTCTCAGGAGTATTATAGCCAAATTAAAGAGCTCCCAGGTCAAGGAGAAAATATTGCAAGAAACCAAAAAGAAACAATTCAAGTATCATGGAGTCATAGTCAGACTTAGCAACTTCTACATTAAAGGATTGCAGGGCTTAGAATATGATATTCTGGAGGGCAAAAGGAGCTAGGATTACAACCCAGAATCACCTACCCAGCAAAACTGAGTATAATCCTTCAAGGGGGGAAATGGGATATTCAATGCAATAGAGGATTTCAAGCATTCTTTATGAAAAGACAAGATCTGAATAAAAAATTTGACTTTCCAATACAAGACTCAAGAGAAGCATAAAAAGGTAAACGGGAAAGAGAAATCATAAGAGGCTTAATAAGGCGAAACTGTTGACATCCCTACATGGGAAGATGATACTTTGTAACTCATAAGAACTTTCTCATTATTGGGGCAGTTAGAAGGAGGGGAAACAGGTGTGAGTTGAATATGAATGGATAATATCTACAAAATACAACTTAGGGGTGAGAGAGAAATGTACTGGGAAAAAGGGAAAGGGAGAGGTAGAATAGGGTAAATAGTCTCACACAAAAGAGGTAAGAAAAAACTTTTACAGTGGAGAGGAAGAGAGGATAGCTAAGGGAGACTAGGTGAACCTTACTCTTACCAGAATCAGCTCAGATGGAATAACATACATAACTGGGTATAGAAATCTATCTTACTCTACAGGAAAGTAGAAGGGGAACAGGATAAGAGAACGGGGGTGATAGGGAGAGCAGATTTGGGGAGGGGAAGGTCAGAAGCAAAACACTTTTGAGGAGGGACAGAGTGAAAGGAAAGAGAGAACAGAAAAAGCTGGGAGGGGGGAAGGATGTAGTGAAATGCCGTTAGCAATAGTAACTATGAAAAAAAATTTGAAGCAAGTTTCTCTGATAAAGACCTCATTTCTCAAACATACAGAGAACTGAGTCAAATTTACAGAAGTGAAAGTCATTCCCCAATTGATAAATGACCAAAAGATAGGAACAGTTTTCAGATGAAGCAATCAAAGCCATCTATAGCCATATGAAAAAATGCTCCAACTCATGAATGATTGGAGAAATGCAAATCAAAACAATCCTGAGGTGCTACCTCATGCCTATTAGACTGGCTAATAGGACAGAAAAGGAAACCGACAAACGCTGGAGGGGATGTGGGGACAATGAGACATTAGTGCACAGTTGGTGGAGTTGTGAAATGATTCAACTATTCTGTAGAGCAATGTGGAACTATGCCCAAAGGCCTATAAAACTATGTATACCCTTCGACCTAGGTCTGTAACCCAAAAGAGATAAAAAACAAAAAGGAAAAGGGCCTATACGGACAAAAATATTTATAGCAGATCTTTTCTGGGGGTACAGAATTAGAAATTAAGGGACTGACCATCAATTGGGGAATGACTGAACAAATTGTGGCAAGTGATTATGATGGAAGACTGAGAATGGATGAGAGCAGGATGTTCTCAGAAAAACCTGGAAAGACTTGCATGGACTGATGCAAAGTGAAATGTACCGTGTACAAAGTAACAGCAACATGGTGAGATGATCAGCTGTGAATGACTTAGCTCTTCTCGGCAATACGATGATCCAAGACAGTTCTGAAGGCCTTGTGATAAAAAATGCTATCCATGCCCAGAGAGAGAACTGATGGTGTCTGAATACAGATGGAAGCATTCTTTTAAAACTTTGTTTTTCTTGAGTTTTTTTAAATCTATGTTTTCTTTCACAACATGACCAATATGGAAGTGTTTTGCATGACTACACATGTATAAACCTATATCAAATTGCTTGCCTTCTCAATGAGGGGGGTGGGGAGAGAGCAAGGGAGAGAATTAGGAACTCACAGATTTTTAAAATGAATGTTAAAAATTGTTTTTACATGTAAGTGGAGAAAAATAAAATAATTTTAAAAAAATATATCTACCAAATATTTATTTATCCACCAAACCCTTTTCCCTTCCCCCCTAAAAATGCCCCAAGAACTATACCAGGCCATCATCAGTCAGGGCAAAAAAACATAGAAACAAAATCTACAATTCAGAAGGACTTTGGTAGCAGCAAGTCCAGCCTGTACCTGAACAAGAATGCTCTCTACAACATTTCTGAGAAGTGGGCATCCAGCCTCAGTTAATGGGGAGCTCACTACCTGCTATGTGGTAGGGAAGAGTCCACAAAAAGGTTTGAAATCCTAGGAGATATACACTCCATGAGGAAACTGAGTCAGGAAGACTGGATTTGAACTCAGGACAATGAATCTTCTTGACTCTATCTACTGTACCACCTATATCTGCCCCTGATCCCTTCTGGGATTTTCTTCTATTGAAGTAGCCATTTCTTTCTCCAGCTCATTTTACAGATGAGGAAACTGAGGTAAACAAGGCTAAGTGACTTGCCCAGAGTCACACAGCTATTAACTGTCTGAGGCTGGACTTGAATTCAGGTCTTCCTGACTCCAGGACTAGCATTCTATTCACTGTATCCCTAGCTGCCCAATGCCCACACAGAGGGTGCTTAATTAGGGCTTGCTGAATGAATAAGCCAAGGCCTCCTAACTCGGCCATCTAGCATTCCTACCACTCTGCTCTGGGGTTCCAATGGCCTCTAACTGCCCTGGTCACAGCCCACATGGCTTCCTAGACCTATCAATGGGCCCTCGCATGACTGGTGATTTCTCCTGCTTCCAAGCAGCTGAGATCTCATCTCCAAGGGCCATATCCTGGCCTTGCACCCTCTATGACCAAAGGCCATCAACAATGGTGGATCTCCTAGGTGCTGGCCTACAACACTCAGCCTGGCCCTAGCCGGCCCTGCCCTGCTCACACGCATTAGGACCAAAATCCCTGGGTTCCTGATCTCTGGTTGGAGGCATGAAGGGGGGGAGGAGAGGAGAAGGGGAGAACAGGCAGCAAGGGGATTAATCAGTCTCCCTTCCCAAATTTAGGCCTGTGAGCCCAAATAGAGAATTAGGAGCAATCTGGAAAGGTGGGAATAATAGAGCCCAGCTGTCCCCTGCCCAGCGGCCCCAACAGCAAGGATGAGAAGTGTTCGTCTTCAGGCAGGACCTTAAAACTGAGAAAATCAGAAGCAGGAGACCACAGATCAGAAAAAAGAGAAAGAACATCAGAGATGAGGGGCATCTTCCAATGTGGAATGACAGACTTTGGAGGGATTAGAACAGAGAATATCAGGTTGGATGGGGCCTTAGAACAGGGAATGTCAGGCTGGGAGGAGCTTTAGAACAGCAAATAAATGGATAAACACCTTGGGATCAGGGACTGTCTCTTGCCCTTTTTTGCAGGCCCAGTACTTAGCACAGTGCCTGACCCAGTGATTAGTAAATTTATAGACTGACTGATGAGGAGGGATGAACTAGGACCAGGTCCTGCAGCAGGGACCAGACCTGAACACTGATTACTACCCACAGAGAGAGGCAGGTACCTCTTTTAAGAGCTTCCTAGGGAGGAGTCCAATTGGCTGATTGACATTGTGGCTGTGCCTGAGGAAAGGACAGACCAGTGACCCAGGACCCACACCAGCCATTGACACAGGGATGGCGGGGAGCAGGAAGGGGAGCAGATACCCAAGAGTGGTGTCTCCTTTCCCGCTTTAGCCAATAACCCCACTGGCAGCTTGCCCCGAGTGATCCAAGAGCTTTGGAGAAACAGCAAGCATCCCTCACCCTCAGAAACGTCAGGGGTCTCTGGCCTATCATGCTGTGTGACCTGGGATGACTGATTTACCTTCTCTGGGGCTCAAAATCTTAACTAAAAATACCAACAAGAGTAAAATCAATCTAGGCCCAGGCATTCACAGTTTTCCATCAGTGCCCCCTGATCATCCCAGCAGATCTTAGAAAAGGCTTCCAGTAAGGAGGGGTACATTGGGGGGATGACCACAAAGAAGAGTGGAGGGGCCAAAGGCACAGGCAGAGCCACACGCAGCACCTGGGCGGGCTGAGTTGAAAAGGAGATTGATGAAATTCACCCAGCCTTCCTCGGTGTGTGCATTGCCTTTCTACAGGTGATTAATGCATTTCTTCAGTCAAGGTGGTCAGGCAGCTAGGAGGTACAGTGGGCCTGGAATCAGGAAGACCTGAGTTCAAATCCTACCCCAGATACTGCTAGCTATGTAGTGTCATAGTCACTTAACCCCATTTGCCTTAGTTTCCTCATCTGTAAAATGAGCTGGAGAAGAAAATAGCAAAACACTCCAGTATCTTTGCCAAGAAAACCCCAAATGGGGTCACGGAGAGTCAGACATGACTGAAAACAATGGAACACCAGACAGTTCTGGCTCCTGCTTACGGCAGCCTCGCTAATGCTGCCATGTTAGATCAGAACAGCCAAGATCACTGTGCTTGAAGAACATCCAGGACGAGGCTGAGATCCTACAAAGTGCAGAGATCCAGCTCCCAGTAGTTTTTTGAGACCTGACTCACCCTTCCCTAGTCAAGTGAAGAAGCACCTTCTGTTCTCTTGCTCATGTCCCCATGGGCTCCCTTTGCTTTCTACCAGAAACCAGCGTCTTTCATTATGGAGAAGCCTAGGATATTTGGAACTAAGCCTCATTCTTCATGTCAATTCAATTAAGTGTAAATTTGAGACCCTTCTAGTTGGCTTCTGATACATTGACTGGTTTTGTTGAGACTGGGACAGACGACTCTGAGGCCACATAGCCCAGTCTCTACCTGAAAAAGATTCCCCTCCACCACATTCCCAGTGTGGGATCAGCGGGCATCTGCAGTCCCCAGGGGTGTCCACTTGCACCTCATTCTTCCCTCCCTCTGCCCCACTCTCTGGTGAGGTCCAGCCTGGACCACAACCTTTAACCCTATCTATCCCTACTCTCTGCTCTTGCACTCCATGCTGTAAGGTCCTGGACAAGTCACTTAACCTCCATTTGCTTCACTTCTCTCATCTTTAAAAGAGGATAAAAACCACCCCCTAACTCCCAGGATTGTCATGGGGATCACACGAGCTCTGTGAACTTCAGTGCGCTATTTAAATGCTAGTTGCTATTAAGATTGAAAATAAAGGCATTAATGCCTTTAATGCCTTTTCTTTTTTTTATTTTGGAGGGGAGAAGGCAAGGCAATTGGGGTTAAATGACATGCCCACGGTCACATAGCTGGTAAGTGTCTCAAGTGTCTGAGGCTGGATTTGAACTCAGGTCCTCCTGACTCTGGGGCCCATGCTCTATTTGCTTCTCCCTCACCCCCTTTAACTTCTTTTCCCTTTGTCTGATGAGCCTAGTTTTGATCTGTGATGTTCACGAGAAGCTTGTGGTAGCAGATAATTTCTAGAACTTTCTCTGAGGATTTCCTCAGGCTCAGATAAGACCCAGATGTCTGGGGTCCCCTGCAGGCCACTTGATTGATGGAGAGGACTGCCTTTATCACACAACTGTCCTCCAAACAACCATGTTACCTAACTAATATAAGTAGTGTTTCAGAGGGAACTGACTCACTAAAGCAGAGACTCAGGTCATTTGCTTTGACCACACCCTCCATACCAACACTATAGTGAATTTTATCCCTCAACTTCCACTGCTTTTGTTTGTCCCATTTACAATGTTGCAATCATTGTATCTGCTTTTCTGGTTCTCCTTCTTTCCCCCCTGCCTTGGTTCATATAAGTCATCCCATGTTTCTCTGGATTTTCTGTAAGGGGCAGTCTAGCCACATTCATGTGCCCAAAAAAGAAAAATCTGTTTCTGCAATATAACCTTCAAATGGCCTTTGTTTGAAGACTACCTCATGCCTCCTGAGACAACCCATTCCTTTTTGGGTTAGCTCTCACAGCTAGGAAGTTCTTCCTTACATCAAGTTACTTCCAACCATTATGACCTCAGCTGTGCCCCCAGCAGAACAAATAGAATCCTTCCCTCTTCCATGTGATAGCCTGGATAGGACTTGAAGACTATGTCTTCCCACAGATTTTTCTATTTCAATCTAACCATCCCCAGTACTTCCAATATATTTCTGATATGGCATAATCACAAGGAACTTCCTTGTCCTTGTTTTTGTCTTAGATACTGCCCTTGGCCATGGTGTAGGGTACAGAAGAGAGTTCTAAATTCAGTATCAGAGGGCCTTGGTTCAAATCCTGACTCGGCTATTTTGCCATCCCTATGACTGAAGTGGGCAAGTCACTTAAACTCTGCTGGGTCCATTTTCTCACCAGTCCCAGTAAAGGTTGGATGGAACAGCCTCTAAGGGCCCTTCTAGCTCCAAAACTCTATGACAATCCTAGAGAGAAAATGCGTACATTATTATCCTCATTTTCCTAGTGAGAAAACTGAGGTTCAAAGAAGGAATGGGATAGTTGGGTAGTACAGTGGATAGAACGTGAGGCCTGGAGTCGAGAAACCCTGAGTTTTCTCAGCCTCAGTTTCTTCTTTTGTAAAATGAGGGGGCTGGCCTCCACATCCTCAGGTGCCTCCCAGCTCTGAGTTTGTGATGCTGTGGCTTCCTCCAGAGCACACATCAAGCATGATGAAGGAGCCAAGTTAGCATTCTAACTCAGATCCTCTGACTTCCAAATTTTGGAAATTTTCTTCCAAATCCAAGGTTGTTTCCAACAAATCCCACTTTGGTGACTGGTGAAAGGCTGATCTGGAAGTTGGGGGGAGGAGGATCAATCTTGCCCTCCAAACAAGGAAAATGAAGAGGCTTGCTTGTCAGGCTCTTCCCAGGTCCCGAAAGTGAAAAGTGTGAAGGCCAGGAGGCCACTGATTGTGCATGAGCACAGGCGCGCGCACGCGCGCACGCTCACCAATCAGGATTACTAGAGACAGCTGGGGACCATGGGGGAAATTAGGCTGAGTCCCAGCCAGGGCCCCAGCCAGGCAGCCAGGGAGGGCTAATTCAAGAGGGATGGGGAGCTCACTCCCTGGCCTCTCTACTGTCATACTCACAGATGGCTCCTGGGGTGCTGGGACTGGGACCCCCCCCCGCCCTGTGAGCAGGATCCCTTTGACATGCCCCAGGATTTACAATGTGAAATGTTGCTATTTTTCCTCCATTCTGTCTCTGCTTCAAAGAGGTCTTGCCTGGGCTCCCAAGGCCGGGATAAAGGTGATTTCTGTGGGGAGACAGATGAATCAAGAGCCTGACACCCAGCCCCATTCTTTTTCCTCTCCTGATCCATCTGTTTATTATTGAATGGGCCTTTCATCTGTCCTCTGGAGGAGCTGTCTTCTTCCCTGAAACAGTGTCCTGCTCCGCTCCGGCTCCTTGGGGCCCCAAGAGGCTGCTCGGCCCATCTGCTTCTGATCTAGGTAGGTGCAGCTGAAATCAGGGGTGCAGCTCTGGAGGCCTGGCTGGTTTGGGGGCAGTGTCCATGAAGCAGAGGGGAAAGGCGTTCTGTTCTTTCCTGGAAGGAATAGTCCTGTGCCAACTCCAACATAGGTCACGTAGAAACAAGGATGAGCTGGGAGGAAATCCTTGAGAGATCACCTTGGGCTCTGGGAGGAATGAGCAGAGATGAACAAGGTCCTAGAGCCAAGGGTGGGGGGATAGGGCAGGAGCCACATATATTAATTATTCCATCCACTAATTACTCAGCCAGAACTGTGTAGGACAAGGGAGGGGCTGTAAAACCTTGAAGAGAGGCTAGCAGAGTTTGTGGCTGCACTGAGAACATTAGAGCTGGGAAGGGTCTTAGAACAATGGACCCAAAATACCAATGCTCTAAGGGGCCTGAGAACCTGGAAGGTCAAAGCTGGGAGGAAACTTAGAATTATAAGATGAAAACGATGTTAATTCCATTCAGCACAATTTCACATTTTTAGAGTACTTTAAGGTTTATCAAAGTTCATCACTCTCTGATGTAGGGATACTAACACCCCCTGTTCATGGCTGAGAAAAGTTCTCTGAGGAAAAGAAGATCCCCAAAGAGAAAAGGACTCACCCAAGGTCACACGGGTAGTAGAGGGAGGATCTGAGCCCCAACTGCAAAACTTGTTCAGGTGGGGGAGGGGATTCTCCGGAGCACCCCATCCCCACCCAGGGTCTCTACTGCCAGGAACCATATGAGAAAAATACTGAAGTTTCAGTGAGAAGACCTGGATTCAAGTCTTGGCTAGAAATTTTAAACTGTGACTTCACCATAGCTCCAAAAATCAAACCCAGATCTCCCCACTCCAATTTCAGTATTTTTCTCATTATGTGACACCTGGCCGTGGAGGAGGGGGCAGGTGCTTGGGATACTGCCCCTCCCAACAGGAGCGGGAAGGGTAAGCCATCTGGGTGCCCCATCCCTAGAGCCCATCAGAATATCCTGGCTATGACCTTGCCCAAGGCCCCTTGGACAGAATCTGCTAAAGCAAGCCTCCTCTCTCTGCTCTTCCCCCATCTTCTGGGCCTGAGCCCAGGCCCTGTCCTTGTTCCCAAGTGCTCCAGAATGAATATGGGTCCCTCCCTTCTTCCCTGCTGTTAGAACAGGGACGAGGAGGGCAGCCAAAGAGACTCCTCTTGGTGGGTAGGCATGCCACCCCTCGGCCGCCTGTAATTAGCGTGGTCTCTCAGCGGCCCCGGTTCTGATTTTGTTTTCCATTCTTGCGTTAGAAACTTCCCCACTGAAATCTTGGAGAGGAAAGAGCCCCAAATACCAACCGTGTTGGGTGGGGGAAGCCAGAGGAGGAGAAGGGGCCAGGGAGGCATCTCTCCAGATCTTAATGCCGAGACCATCCCTGTGCAATGGAAATAACCAGTCTTGGGAGTCAGGAGACCTGCGTTTGAGTTCTGAACTTGGACAGCTTAGCAAAGGAGCATGGCTAGTTATTTTCTGAACAACCTCAGACAAATCTCTTTGCCAGTCTGGGACTCAGTTTTTCCCTCTGTAAAATGGGGGGTCATGGAATGGATGACCTTGAGGATCCCTGCCCCTGCTCTGGTGTTCTCTACCCTAAGGGCCCTCACGAGCATGATCCTGGGACATCTCATACGTGTTCACTCCTACTGTGCCTCTGCTGGAAACATCTGAGTGGTTCTGTACTGCCCATCACATTCAAAGTTCTTAGCCCATCATTCAAGGCTTCCAAGGTCTGGTACCACCTTACTTTCCCAGGCTTATCTCACAGTACTCTCTTCCCCCCTCTACATACCATCCAAACGGGACGATTCTCTGACCTCTGAACAAGATCAGAGATCTCCTACTGCCACATTTTTAACCATGCTGTTGCCTATGCCTGGCATGCTCTTCCTTCCCTATCAGATTCCTCTTCATCTTTCAAAGTCCAGATCAAATGCCCTCTCTTCCAGGAAGCCTAGCTGGTGTCCCTGGGGCCACAATGACCTCTGCCCTCAGACCTTGGTGGTTGAAACCACTCAGATGCATAATCAGCAATGAAATTCTGGATGTCTAGCTTCCAGGCCTGTCCCTGTCACTCCCCTATCTCTGGGCCTCAGTTTCCCCATCTTTAGTCCCAGCCACTCTTCTGTGAGCTAGCTGTGTGGCCTCAGAGGAGTACACTGCCTCTCTGGTCCTCATTCTCATTCCATGCCTGCCGTGGAGACCACCCTGAGAGATCATAGCAAGTAGGCCATCAGCATTGGAAGGGCCCTTAGTGGGAGTCTAAGAGGAGTGGATTGAGTCACAGAATGGCAGAGCAGAGAGGGTCCTCAGAAATGGTGCAGCCCACACCCCACCCTCCCTTTACCCAAGGAGACAGTGAGGCCCAGAGAGAAGGCAGTAACTTAACCCCAAGGACCACTGAGTCAGGTGCAGAATTGGGGCTAGATAGTTTGGGCAGGAGCTTTCTCCCTATGCTCCTCTGCTAATGAGGGGCTTGGATGGGAGGCTCTCCCCTCAGGTCCCCTCCAGCTCTGACGGTCCAGGGTCTGTCATCTCCAGGGTGGTCTCTGAGAAAGACACACACCCAGCCTTGGGAGGGAGGCAAGAGAGGGAGCCAGGAGCAAGCTGCGCATGCCCTCTCCCATCAGGCCTAGGCCAGCATGAGTCCGGCTCCACTCCCGCCTTCAGGAGCTGCTGCCGACTGTGGTGTGGGCAGCTCAGCCTCAAGCTGGGAAAAGCCTCTCCAGGAACAACAGGAGCTGTGGCCAGAGCCATGCCGTCTGGAGGGGGAGGTGGACTGGAAAAGGGGAGCGGCTCATGCCTGGAACTTATCAGCCATCAGTCATGTGGCATGGGCACTAACTGTATATTCAGCACTGTGATGGGGGTGAGATGGAGGGGGTGCTAGCAAGTGTAAGGAGGGAGACCTTCTGAAAGCATCTCCAAGCTGGCTAGGGACCAGCTGGGCCTAGAATTAACCCAGAGGTGGCCTTGAGGGTTTGCAAAATATCCTCACTCATAAGCATCAGAGGTGGGTTAGTTAACATGTAATAAAATAAAAACATTATTTAAAAAATAAAAAAGAAGCAAGTTAGAACTGATAATCCAACACCTTTTAATTTAAAATACTTTAAAATTAAGTATTTAACCATTCACAAAGCTTTTACTTAACATTAAGACCTTTACAGTTTATAAAGCTTACTTAGACATCTAGCATTAAATATTGGACAAGTCACAAAGAATTTTCACTTGACATTAAGCCTTGTAGAGTTCATATAGAGCCTCTTCAGCTAACAATAACTGTTCAACCATTCATTAGGTCATTTTACTAGCCCGCTGTTTAGCATTCAGTGGATTTGATTTTTTCATTGTGATTTGTTTGGTAACTTTAAAACTACATTAAAACATGTAATTTTAAAGAATGTTTGGACTTGTCTGTAAAAAACAACAACATTCAGCGGACAACCTTACACAAAATCTTTTCAAGTAACCTTAGGTACTTTACAGTTTATAACTTAAAGTTTTCACTTAAACCTATGTTTGACAATTTATGAAAGTCCTTTCACTTAATATTATGCACTTTATAAAGTCTATTCCCCTAACATTGTCTGTTCCATTTACAAAGGTCTTTTACCTAGTAATATGTATATGGTTTGACAAAGCCCTTTCATTTTAAGGTAAGCACTTTACAGTTTACAAAGGACATCCTAGGATCATCAATATAGGGCTGGAAGGGACTGTGAGCATAACCCCCTCATTTTACAGATGAGGAAACTGAGGCCCAGAGGGATGAAATGATGGGCCCAGGGATACACAGTAAGTGTTGGAGGAAAGATCTGAGCTCAGGTCTTCCTGATTCTAAGTGCAGAGCTCTTGGCTCAGCACCAGTCAGAGGCAGCTCTTCCTGACCCTGAAGTGGCTCTCCACCTACTATTGCTCATGTTAAATACAAAGCAACTAGGGTGACGAAAGGGGGATCAGGAATGATCTCTTGTAGCTGTGGTCTAAAGGAAGATGAGGGTTAGAAATACGGAGTCTTGGCATGGTCTTAGGGGCAGAATCCTCAGTCACCTTGCCAGGAAGGTACACTGAGGAAGAGGAGGAAGACCACACACTAGCAGGAGAAGCCTTTGGAGCCAGTCCCAAGGGGACACGAGGAACAGGAATGCTGTACAGATCCAGGCTCTGGGGATGGAGCCGCAATCACCCAGCACAGCAGGACCTCCCCTTGAGGCTTCTAGTGCCCTTTTTCAACCACAACCACCAGACCAAAGGAGCTTGTATATCAGCCTGTGGCTGCTGGTGTGGTCAGTGGAGGCCTGGAGATAATGAGGCTGAGGTTAGGGTTTTGATTTTAGCCCAAGTAGGTTAGCCTGGCTCTGTTCCCTGGTCACATCCTGAGGCTTGACACTGGTCCCATACTGGGCCCTGACTCTAGTCCCAGACTGAGCTCCAACCATGGGTATAGTCAGCGTCCTGATCTTAGCCCCAGCCTGAGCTGGCTGGCCCCCAGACTAAGCCCTGACCTTGGATACAGAATGAATGTTGAACTTAGACACAGACAGAGGTCTGACCCTGGGCCCAAAGTAAGCCCTGACCTCACCTTGGACACAGATAGAAACCTGACCCTACCTCCAGACTGAGCCACGACCTCCATCCCAAATAGAGCCCTAGCCTTAGGTACAGACAGAGCCCTCGTCTTGGAAAAAGACAGAGCCCTGACTCCAGTCCCAGACAGAACCCTGACCTTGTTCCCAGACAGAACCTTGACCATGGACAAAGACAGAGCCCTGACTGGTTATCTACACAGACTTACATCCTAGGCTGAATTCTAATGAGGGTCAGAGATCAGCCATTAGTTACAGGAATGACCATATAAGGGAGGGTGGCTGCCCCTGACCACTGCAAAAAACACAGGATAGCCCCAGCCCCCACATCCTCTTAACTATACTTTAGGAGCATGGGTTCCATATGGGAAACCTAATGTAGTGTTTCTTCTTTGCTTTCAGAGCTAAGAATTTCAATAAGCTCTGTATTGCACGGCCAGTGGCAGGTGGGACATCTCCCTCCCAGTCCCAAAGTTGCAGAGTACCAAAGGGCCCCCCCAACACAACAATAAAGCCAAGTGACATTCACTCAGACACGGACAAAAGCCTAAGCTTGGCCCCAAACTGAAATCTGACTCAGTGCCAGACAGACAGTGACAGAGTTAATGGTTATGTTGATTTATTTCTTTTTTATTCTGAAAATGAACACCAAATAAAACAGGTGTTTCTAAATACATAGTGTTTTGGAAGAAGAGGCTGCCTCTCCTGGCTCAACCTCTGATTTCCTGGCCTTGGCTATCCTGCCTCAGCAGCCTTCTTATCCTCAGATGCCTCCCCCGCCTGCGGCCTCCTCCTCCCACTGGTGACTTTCTCCATTTTGAAGAAGAACCTAAGGTAGCCATCCTTCACTCCTGTCCTGGATTTGCTTCTGACCCCCTCCACTGCCAAACCTCTGCCTTCTCCCACCCTAGCATCTCCTCCCCCCACTTCTTTCAGGCTCCCTTATATGCATGGCTTCCCCCCAATGAACCGTAAGCCCCTTGAGGCCAGAGACTGTCATTCTTTAGCCTTGTGTGCTTATCTCCATCACTTAGAACAGTACCTGGCACACAGTAGGTGCTTAATAAATGTTTGTAATCTTGCCTTGACTTAAAGAGAACTATTGCACTCTAAATTGTAGACCTCATTGTATACTGCTTGCTTTTTTCTTGTGTGTATGATAAATTACACATGTAACTTTCAAAGCTGTCGCACTCCTCAGGGCTTCCTTCTGGTCTTCCTCTTTGTCTTTTCTATCCTTTTTTTTTGAACTGTTTCAATAAACTTCTTTTCTTCCTTCCTTTATTAATTAATTAATTTGCTTGTTGTGACTTCCCTTTTCCTATCCTCTCCTCCCTACTAAAGACAAAAAAAGCAAAACAACAGCCTCCTAACAATATAGACAGTCAAACATAAATTTCTGCACTGTCTGGATCTTAAAAAGCAGCCTCATCCTGCATCCTGAGTGCAAGAGTGCCAAGAGGCAGGCCCCACCCACTTCATTATTGTTCTTCTGAACTGGCACCACTGGTCACTACATCGAGCAGTTCTTCCGCAAATCAAAGCTGGTTTTGGTCACTGTGTAACAGGTGTTGCTTATTTCCCTCTGCCTCAGTCTCTATTCCTTTTCCCTGGTCACTCTGAAACGGTCCCTTTCAACTTTCCTGATGGCCCAAGGACTCCCACTGCATGCATAGGTTGTACCACTGATGGGGACCCTCTTAGTCTCCAATTCTTTGCCTTAACAAAAAGGAAATGCTCTAATTATTTTTGTATCTCTGGGTCCTTTTCCTTGTTCTTTTTTTTTT
>CM053584.1:25884797-25902442 GCA_028627135.1 Pseudochirops cupreus | reverse complement strand
CTTTAGTGGGAAGTATCTTTGTGTGTGTTTTGGAGTTCTAGGATTGGTTTAGAGTCCTATTTTATGGGTACTTTGGGGTGGCTATGTGAGAGCTGCGATATGTTGCTGCTGCTACGCCGCCATCTTGGCTCCGCCCCCCTTTTCCTTGTTCTTTGATCTCACTGAAGAATGGTTTTTAAAGTACTCTGTAGGCATTAATTCATGTAGACCTCAAAACAGCCCCATGAGGAAGGTAGTATGAAATGAGTCACAAGATCCAAGATAGAGATCAAAGGGACATCTGGCTCAAGCACCCTCATTGAAGGGTTAAGGAAACTGAGGCAAAGGGAATGGTTTGTCCATGCCTGTACCATTGGTAGCACCAGAAATGGGACTTGAACCCACATCCAGTGCCCATTCCCTTGCACCTTCATTAAATGAGGAAACTGAGGTTTAGGGAAGGGACGAGATTTGTCCAAGGTCACACAGCCTGCAGACTGAGGAGCCAGATGTCTCATCTCCCCAGTCAGGGCTCTCTGCTTTGGCTGGGCCCCACTGCCCTCCTCCAGCTCACTCCTCCTTTCTCAGGCCTGAGAATGGCTGCTGTGTTGGGCCCAGCCTGATGGACAAGGCCGGACTTGCTTTCCCTCTCCCTCAGGGGCCATAAGCCAGCTCTGTCTCCCGGCCTTCCACAACCCTATCCATCAGCCTGAGCTGACTTGGGGCGCCCAGGGGATGAAGTGCTGGGAAGCTCCCACCACCACATTTAGGTCCAGTTTCCATCCCAACCCACGCTCTAGGCAGGGAGATGTGGACCCCAGCACATCCCCATTCCTTCGGATGGGATGTCCCCAGCTCCACCGCAGAAGGCATCCCAGGGAGAGCTCCCCAAAGCCGCGAGGCCAACATCCTAGCCACACACAAGGCCCTTTTGGTCTTGCTGCCTGAAAACTGGGCTGTCTCTCCATCTGTCAAACACGATTCCTTCCCAGGCTCCTTTGGAACAAGCTATCTTTATGAAGCCCAGGGACTGCCCTTCAACTATTAAAATAACACCTCCTTAGGACAGAGCCACCAACCACAGGCCAGCACAAAGGGACATTCACACGCTGCCTAGGATGAAAGAGGCTGAGCTTGGGCTCGAGGCCTGGAGCCAAGGGAAGTTGGGGGTTCATGCAGCGAGGGTGCTTCACCTGGGACTGGGGTGAGGAGACAAGCCAAGATAGAAACTAGCTTAAAAAATAACCCCTATTTCTCCAGTGCTTGAAGGTTTTAAAAGGACATTCTTCACAACCCCACCACCACTATCACCATACCACCATTACTACCACCACCACCATCACCATCACTATCATAACCATCACCACTATCACCATACCACCATTACTACTACCACCACCATCACCACAATCACCATCATCATCACCATCACCATCACCACTATCACCATCACTACCACCACCATCACCATCACCATTACTACCACCAACACCATTACCATCACCACAATCACTACCACCCTCACCAAAGAGAGAACAAAGATGATTTTCCCCACAATTGAGTGGACTGAGGCCCAGCCAAGGGAAGGGACTTGTCCAGGGTCATACAAATAGGGAGCAGCAAACCTCAGATTTAAACCCAAGCTGCCTGATGCTAAGTTTGGAGGTCATTCCACCAGGCCACAAAACCTTCCTTCTTCATCCCTATATGAAAACAAAGAAACCTTGAGCCCAACTACAGAGTCCCTTACACAAACAGCCTGCCCTGAGTGGCCACGCTGGGCCAAAGCTGCTGGGCACAGCGGTCTCTGGGCATGACTGACTCCCCGTCTGGGCTCTCTGACCTCTGACCAGAGCAAAGACAGTTGAGTCTGTTTCCAGACCTAGAGAGAGCCAGGGCTCCCATGGTGGGGGAGGGAGGATGCCAGGGGGCCAGGATGTGGGGCTCTGACCCTACATAATACTCCCATTGTAGTGAGATCAGGAGGCAGTGGGGAGCCCTGGGAGGGCTGCCAAGAAGAACCCCTTCCAGGAGTGAGTGAAGCATATAAAGAGGAAGGATGGGCTGGCATGGTGACCTTGGAGGGGTTGAGGCCCCAGGGAGGAGGTCACCGGAAAATGGACCTGAAATAAATGGATCTGGGCCTGAATTCAGTATCTGCTACTGCCTATCAATCAATCAATTGGCCCTGGCCAAGTCATTTCACCCTGTTTGCCGGGTGGGAAGGGAAGGCAAGGGAAGGGAAGGGAAATAGGGGTGCTGGATCAGATGGTCTCTAAAGGATGTCACAACTCTAACATTCCCTGTTCTAAGCCTCCTCCCAGCTCTGACATTCCATGTTCTAAGCCTCCTCCCAGCTCTGATATCCACTGTTCTAAGCTTCCTGGAGTTCTATCCTCTGTTCTAAGTCTCCTTTCACCTCTCACATTCTGTTCTAAGGTCTCTCTCAACTCTGAAAGCCTCTGGACCTTCCTGATCCCTAGGCCCAGAAATGCCCCCCCATTTCATTGTCCATGACATTTTCTGGTACCTGGTGCCTGCTTCCACAATTTATAACCTTCTCTCTCATCTCCCCCAAATCCAAGGACATAGTTTCCTTGTTTTTAATCAGCGGGCAGAAAACTTTATGATACATACATTAAAAAAATCTTCCTTGAAGGTAACAGGTAAGGATCGAGTATTTTGGTCCATGTCTGGATACTTTCACAATTATCTGGAAAGGGTATATGCATTTTCCCCCAAGAAGTGGAGGGTATGACGGGGTCAGGAGAGAGAGGCCTCCCTTTAAGATTGTCATTGTTTGTGTTTGTCCTTCATTCTTCAAGAGGCACAACAAAATCCCAAGGGTGATATCTTTCCTTGCTCATGAAATGGATTTAAGTGAAGTAGAACTGGGCAAAGTTGTCAGCCTCCCTCTGTCCTCCAGGGTCACTGATACCAGTGGCAAGACAAAAGTTGGGAAGACTGGTGATGGCCCGGGACACAAAGGACAACCTTGGTGTTTCTAAATTGAGGTCTTTCCCAGGCCTCAGTTTATTTGAACACCACTCATAAAAGGTAAAGAGCCCATTGTTTTTAATTCACACAAATGTCTTTCTCTTCTCCTTCAGAACCCAGGATCAGTCTACATCCTGAGTATCCTTTATCGTGTGAGCTATAAAAAGCCATGATTTAAGGGAAATACTTTGCTGGAGACTTTTCTGGGAAACAAAGGCGTGGGTATGAGAAGTTCCCCATTAAGAGTTCCTCATTCCTGTCAGGTGCTGGTAGTTCCCTATTCCCCAAATATGCACCACAGGTTTGAGACCTAGGGCTTGGGGGAGGAATATGCAGGCCTAGTGGAATGTTCTCAAGGAAATGTTTTCTAAAGGAAAAGGACTAGAATGGTGGGTGGATCTGGTGCCCACAGAATGTTGAGTTACTCAAAGGAAGGAGAGTCTCCAACAGTGACCAATGTACCCTGGACAGTGCTTCAATAAGAATTCGACCAGATGAGGTGAGAAGACTTTTATCCACTCTCAGGAAGGGAATACCAATGGCAATAAAACCATGCCACCATCCCAGAATCCCAGCATGGCAGTGGGGTCCTCAGCAGCATCTAGGTCAACTAGAACCAATTAGCAATCCCCTCTACAAAATCTCTGACAAGTGTCCATCTAACCCTGGATTGCAGTGAAAGGAAGGCCACCATCACCCAAGGAATCCTTTTCCACTCTGGGACAGCAACAGAGTCTATGGTCTAGTGGTAGTGGTGATGGTGGTAATAGTAGTGATGGTGATGGTGAGGGTGGTAGTGATTGTGGCGATGGTAATGGTGTTGGTGGTAGTAATGGTGATGGTGATGGTGGTGGTAGTGATGGTGATAGTGGTGATGGTGATGGTGATGATTGTGGTGATGGTGGTGGTAGTAGTAATGGTGGTATGGTGATAGTGGTGGTGGTTATGGTAGTGATGGTAATGGTGGTAGTGATGGTGATAGTGGTGGTGGTGATGGTGATGGTGGTGGTGGTAGTAATGGTGGTATGGTGATAGTGGTGGTGGTCATGGTGGTGATGGTCATGGTGGTGGTGATAGTAATGGTGATGGTGATGGTGGTGGTAGTGATAGTGATAGTGGTGATGGTGATGGTGATGGTGGTGGTGGTGGTGGTGGTGGTTGTGATGGTCATGGTGGTTCTTCCCTTAGGGCAACCCCAATTTTATTCACCTTTGCAGCTTTCTCCTTCTGAACTTGTTCCTGCCCTTCAGAGCCAAGGACAGATCCAATTACTTTTCCCTAATTAAAACCCATACAGGCATCACAGACAGCTGTCATGCCTCTCAAAGTCCTCTCTTTCCCACATATTCCCAGTGCCTTCAGCTAGCACTCATGTGTCCTGGTGTCTGTCCTCTGCTCCCTCCTCTGGACCTTCTCTAGCTTGTCTATGTCACCCACTGCTGGACGTATATACCATCCTCCAGATTTGGCCTGACCAAGGTAAGATCCTGCAGGACTCTTCTCCCCAAGTCTTGGGCATAATGCCACACAAACATTTACAGGCTTTCATAAGGCACTGACAGGTGGCAATGACTTGAGGACAGCCAATACCTCTGATACATCTTACCTAGATGACCCTGGGTAAGTCACTAAACATTTCAATGCCCAAGGAACCCTTTGAAACCATGATTTCAGGTTGCAGAGAAAGTGCCAACATACACTGGACCATGTGTCTCGTCCTCGTTTATACAGGCGCTGCCTGTTGCCTGGCATCCCCTCCCTTCCCCCACCATTCCTCCTGGCCTAATCCTAATAGTCCCTGTCATCACTGAACAGTTTACAAAGAGCTCTCTTCTCCCTTTTCCAACCCCAGCTTGCTGTCCAGATGCAGCCTCCTTCAGGGAGTCTTCTCTGATGGCCCCCAGTCCATAGCAATACCTTCCTTGGAATTCTTCTAACACTCTCTCTAATAGTCTCACCTATCCTTCCTTGGAAGCTATTTAGAAGCAGATTCTCACCCCATCCCTTCCCAATCCCCCACATTCCCAGCCCCCAGTCCTGCCTGTAAGGACTTCAGCTCACTCTAATAGTCACTGACCCAAAACCCCATCCATCATTTCACTGGATTCTCACAACAACCACACAGGCAAGACAGGGGAGAGAGGGGTGACAGAGTAGAAAACTTGCCCCAGGAGGGCAGGTGACTTGTCTAAGGTCACACAGTGACATGCCAATGCAAGATCCCACATGTCCATACATCAAACCCCATTCTCTCCTCTATACCCCATTGAAGCAACCTCCGATGGAGCCAGAGTGGCTGCAAGGGGGCCCCAACATAAGCCAAGGAATTCAAGAGGAAGGAGGGAGGGATTCACGTTGAATTCATGAGCCTCAGTGGGGATGAGAGAGAGGGGCGAGGGCCCCTCTTGGAATGGGAGGAGATGCCAAGGAAAATGTTAGTTTTGCTCGTTCTCAGCCTCTAAGACCAGCCCAGATGGGGCCAGGCCTGACCACTCTGTCACTGTTTATTCAACTGAAGCTTCAGGCACTCAGAGGAGAGCCCACAGTGGGGGACACCTGTGCTGAACCATTACCCAACCTGGCCAGGAGATCCACGGAGGGACAGGGAGAGGGAGATGCTCAAAACCACCTCCTGGGAAGCAAAGGGTGCCTACACAAGAAGAGAGGGGAGCCCTGAGTTCCAACCCTGGCTCTGTCATTAGCTCATCCTGTGATTCAGGACAGCACTTTTCCTTTCCTCTGGGACAGGCAGAAATGACAAGATTTGGTAACAACTTGGAGGTGTGGGGGAGAAATGGTGAGGAGTCAGTCAAGGGATGAAGTTGAGAGTTCAGTGATCTGGGAAAGGATGTAAGTGGCCACAGGAGTAACAGAGAAGTTGGGCGTGGAGGGGGAAAGGTTGCTGGGCTCTGGTTTGGACAGACAGAGTTGAAGATGCCTGCAGTACAGAGAGTCTGAAGTATCCAATAGGGAGTGCATGAAGTGAGATTTGAGCTCAGGAGAGAGACTAGGGCTGGATGTATAGATCTGGGAATCATTTACATAGAGGTGAGCAGATAGGAACAGATGTGATCACCAAAGGGGAGAGGGCGGAGGGAGGCAGAGGGCCCAGGAAGGCATCTCAGCAAGCCCACACATGGAGAGGCTGGGATAATACATGAAGAACCTTCCGAGGAGACCAGGGCGGACATTGGACAGACAGGGAAGGAGGAGAAGGAGAGCCACGAAGAAATAGTGCCATGGGAAAACAAAACCCAAGAGAGGAGAGAGTAGCCAGAAGAGGGCGGCCCCTCCCGCTGCCAGCAGCCGAGCAAAACATAACCGACACAAGCCCCTTGTTCTTCATTAACCCCTTCAGAACTGTCCTGTCCTCTGCTCACCACAATAGCCCTGTCAGGGAGGCAGTACAAGAAGCACCATGCTCATTGGACAGAGGGAGAAACTGAGGTCCAGAGCTATTTAAATGGTTTGTACAAGTTTGCACAACTCACAAGGGGCAGAGGTGGTGGTATGATGATAAATGTTTAACAAGAGACTCGCTGAAAAAAAAATTAACGTGTGGCACATTTTTAAGTTTAATTTGTCTTATCGACATTTTTGGTCATTTTAAGCCTAGACAATAAATAAAGCCCTGATTTGTAGCATTTGCTAATTTCCAGGGTGTAAATTAGAAAATTTACACACAGAAAATTTAACAAAGGCTTGGTAGGAGCCGGTTCCCAGCACACCCTTGGACTGAAGTCAGGCTAAGGTTAGGCTTTTTTCTGCTCTTCAATTTAATCCACCAAGCTCCATGAAGGACCTCCCAGCTGTAAGCAAGGTCACAGAATCTCAGAGCTTGCAGGGCCTGGAGAGGCCCTGGTTCTCGGCTCCAACCCCGATTTCAAACAGAATCTGGATGAGGATGTGCCCGGGTAACCACCCAGCCTTAGGCCGAGCCCATCAAGTGCTTCCCTTCAGGGACAGCCCATTCCATGTGGGCAACACAGTTCATCAGAAAGTGTTTCCTTCTGCCTACTTAAATGTCTGGGCAATGAGCCCAGTTCTGTCAGGCCCAAGGCTTCCCAGTGGGCGATAGGCCAAGCCAGGCCAACCTCCCAGACCTCAGTACTTCTCTCATGGACTTGGTATATCCTAACCTAACCTTTTCATCCTTGGATGAGACATGTCTGCCCTCTGAAATGGAGAACACCAGAGACAATCTGTATCTCTGCTTCTGAACCCCACACCCCTCCTCCTTCCAATAAAGTCCTATTCAGGCAGTGAACACAGAAGATTCTGGGCAGCCAGAGCTGATGGCATTGAAACAAGGTCTCTTTGGAGAACTGAACTCAGTCAGCAAGGCCTGGGTTTGAATCTCGCCTCAGATTTCTCAGCATGTGACCCTGAGCTAGTCACTTACCTTCTCTAGGAACTGAAAAAAGGGGGGGATAATAATAGCACTGACCCACCCACTCATTTCAGAGTTTCTTCAAAGATCAAATGAGAGAATGACTGTACACAACTTTGTAAACCTTAATAGGTTAAAGCAATGTGAGCTAGTATTATAAAGGTAGAGATTTGTGAGACAGTCAAGAGCCTGCGATCAGTCTGAGAGCCTAATCTGCGATCAGCTTTAGGATTCAGTCTGTGAAGAGGGCCAGGGTCCAGGCCCAGTCTATCTTAGGGCACTAAGCTAGATTTCTCTCTCTCTCTCTCTCTCTCTCTCTCTCTCTCTCTCTCTCTCTCTCTCTCTCTCTCTCTCTCTCTTTCCCTCTGTCACTCACTCACGCATCTCTCTCAGTCTCTCCCTCTCTCTCAGTCTGGGGACCATTTTTCCATCAATAGACCACTTTAGGGCCTGTCCCCTGACATTTACCGACAATCATAAAAGGCCAGCCTAATGAAGGCCATTACATCTGAAGAACAGGCTTAATGAATATTTAACAGCTGTGGACATCAAAGTCTGGGCAGGAGAAGAAACCTAATCTCTCTCCTCAAAGTGGTGTCTGGGGCGGCCCGGGCCAGCCAAGCAGTTGCCCTTTCGTGGGGCTGTCAGGAACAATTCTGAGGCACCCACGAGGCACACTTTGAGCAAGACCTTCTGGCCCCGCGTTTGTAACGTCTAATAAGTAGGTCTGCCATTATCTCCTCCCGGGCTGTTAATCAGGCCTGGCTCCAGGAGGAAACGCTGGTCTAGTAAACATGGGTTCTCTGGGTCCCTAGGCTCTTCAGGGCCCAGCTCTGGGAAGACCACTGGCCTTAGAGCTGGGAGAGTGACATGAGACCACAGAAGAGCCACCTTTGTCCCTACAGCATTATAGCTGCCAGAGAAAGTAAGTGAATTTGCATCCCAGGACAGGTTCAGTCACCTGCTGGCATTGGGACACTTCAGAGAACCTCAGACTGAGAGGCAGAGGCCCCTCAGAGGTCGTCTGTCCTACCCCCACATTTCACAGAGAGCAAACTCAGGCCCAGAGAAATGATCTCCTCAGGATCCCAAAGCAAACAAGCAACAACCCAGTCGGGTTCATCTGACTAATTCTAACCCACTTCGCACAGCACCACGGCACCTCCTCTTCCTTCCCTTCTCTGGGACACTGGTTGATCACTGGTAAAATGTGGGGGCTGAAAGAGATAGCCCCCCAGCTCTGGTTTGATTAAACTGCAGTGGGGCCAACACAACCACAACCACAGGGATAACACAATCACAGGAAGTAACACAACAATGTGGGGCATGATATGGCAAGTAGAAAAAGCGCCCTGGAGTCAGAAGCAAAGGCGGTTACTGATGAGGGCAGTCAGAGAGGGCTGCCTGCAGGAGGAGGCCCTGGCTGTAGGCCCTGAGTACACATCCACAGGTGCAGTGTGGGAGGGAAGGCCAGGTAAGGGGGGCAGCAGGAGAGCACGGGGGAGGTGAGGTGGAAGGGGCTGGGGGTCACCCAGTCAGGACACAGTCTAGGTCTTATCTAGCCATGAGATGCAGAAGGATGGGGAGGGACGCGCAATGTAGAATGAGAACCAACATTGATCCGGCACATTTTAAAGCTGGCAAAGGACAGCCTAGTTTGAGCCGAAAAATGAGCCTGAGGAGCAGGGGCTGAAGGTATTATTACGCCCATTCTGAAGATGATGAAACAGGCCTCAGAGACGAAAGAAGTCACTTGCTCATGGCCACACTCCTCTCACAGGGAGGTCACCCCGAGTGCAAATACAGCATCCTGCCCACTTTCCTCATCTTACCCCCTCTATGATCTAGCAGCCTGTAATTTCTATGATCCATAGAACCATCTTCCACAATGCCCCCTCTCCTGCCCTGGTCAGACCACATCGGAGGGCAGGGCACTGAAGTGCAGGAAGGTGTCCGGAGGAGGGTGGCCAGAATGGAAAGCATTTGGAGTCAATGCCTGTGATGATAAAGGGAGTGGGCATTTGTAGACTGGAGAAGATCAGACTCTCAGCTGTGACATCTTAAAGAACCTCAAGGGCCAACAAGTGGGAGAGGGTTCTGTCTAGGCCCAGGGGAGCAGAATCAGGAGTCGTTTCTGCAGTTTGGAGGAACCCTGATACCTCAGGAGAAGGTTAGGACTGGGAAGGACCTTGGGCTCATTGAGGCCAATTCTTATTTGACAGATAAAGAAGGCAATCTCCAAGGGCCCACAGGCAACAAGGGCCCGAGGTACACCAGGCCTGGTGTAACCCCCTGTCTATGGCTCCCTAGCATCTGAAGGGTTAAAGGGACCAAAACTCTTCTGAAGGAAGCCACGCACTCCCTCCCCCAGCTGGACCTCCGGGATGTGCAGTGAGGGGCCCACATGCTGCCCATTACTATTAATGAGAGCTCAGTGCAAGAAAGCTCCCCTAAGATGGAAAACTTAACACCCAGTAAATATTTATCGATCACATAGAATGCTAATTAACTCTTTCCCCACTGGAGCTTCCCTTCCCCCCAGGGCTGCTCAATGTGGGGCCCCACAATGTGGTCGGAAGAGCGCCCCTCGAGGTATCAAAGGACCTGTCTCAGAATCCCAGCTCCAATTACAATGAGGCCCCAGAGGTAACAGGCTGAGAGGTCAAGTCTAGCCCTGAGGACACCGAGGCCAGCAGAGATCAAGTGACTGGCCACACAGCTGATGCACGCTGGAGGTTGAATTTGAACTCGGGTCTTCCTGTTCAATGCTCCATCCATTGCACCCCCTAGCTGGCTCTAGCCAACCTGTCGGGAATAATTCTGCCTAACGAAGGCTTCCTCTGGTCCATGGGCTCGGTGCTCTTCACAGATCTGTGCTCTGTCACAAGGCAGCAATGGCCCTTCTGCCCCAGCTTTCTGCCTCCGACATCTAAACTCTCCTTGTCAGTAAGCTTTCATTAAGCACCGATGACTGCTGAGAATGGAAAGACAATAATTCAAGTCACCGCCTCTGTCGATTGTCTCCAATTTAGCCCTCTGTAGTTCGTACATAGTCATTTCTTCTTCATTAGATGTGAAGCTCCTTGAGGGCAGGGACTTTTTACCTTTATTTGTTTATATCTTCATTGGGCAGCTAGGGGGCACCATAGTGCACGGAGCGCCAGGTCTGGAGTCAGGAAGGCTCATCTTCAGGAGTTCAAATCTGATTTCAGATACTTACTAGCTGAGTGACCCTGGGCAAGTCACTTCACCCTGTTGGTCTCAGTTTCCTCATCTGAAGAATGAGCTGGAGAAGGAAATGGCAACCCACTCCAGTATCTTTGCCAAGAAAAAAAAATCCCAAATGGGGTCACAGAGAGTCAAACACAACTGAAACAACGCTTGGTGCTTAAATAAATGTTCTTGACTGACTGACTAGAATATTCACACTAAGACTCCTAAAAGCATACAGGAAAATTGAATAACACTACCCAAAAGGAAGTTTTAGAAGACAGGGAAGGAGGGCAGCTAGGTGGTACAATGGATAGAGCCCAGCCTTGAAGTCCAGAGGACCTGAGTTCAAATCCGACCTCAGACCAGACACTGGACACTTACTATCTGTGTGACCCTGGGCAAATCACTTAACTCAATTACCTTGCCAAAGAAGGGCTGCTTAGAGGTCCCTCCCAGCTCTTACACTTTTTGTTCGATGTTCTAAGGGCCTTCCAAGCCCCAACTTCTAAGGTTCCTTCCAGTTCTGATGTTCTGTGTTCTATGTTCTAAGCCTTCCAGCCCTGTCATTCTGTAGTCCGCAGTCTCTCTGATATCCTAGGTTCCACGTTCTAAGGTCCCTCCCCACTGTGACATTTTTAGTTCTCTGTTCTTGAGTCCTTTCCACATCCTATGAGTATGGCTGAGTGAGGTACACAGGCAGACATCCAGGTTCAATAATCACACCTTGCCCCAACACCATTACATTCATCCAGAATGAACTCTATTTGGCATCCTCCGGTCCCCTCCCCTCCCCTTCTCTTCTCTGTGTGTGTGTGTGTCTGTCTGTCTGTTCTGTCTGTCTGTCTCTGTCTGTCTGTCTCTGTCTGTCTGTCTCTGTCTCTTTCTGTCTGTCTCTCTTTATCTCTCTCTGTCTCTGTCTGTCTCTGCCTCTCTCTCTATCCCCCTCTCTCCTTTTCCCTCCTTCTCTCTCTCTGTCTCTCTCTGTCTCTCTCTCTCCCTCTCTCTCCTTCTCTCTCTGTCTCTGTCTCTCTGTCTCTGTCTCTCTCTCTCTGTCTCTGTCTCTGTCTCTCTGTCTCTGTCTCTCTGTCTCTCTCTCTTTGTCTCTCTCTGTCTCTGTCTCTCTCTGTCTCTCTCTCTGTCTCTCTCTCTCTCTCTCTCTCTCTGTCTCTCTCTCTTCCTTCTAGGAGGCTCAGCCCAGAAGCCCCTTCCATGGAGATGTCTTCCCTGAACCCTGTCTGCTTCCCAGTCCTTTAGGGAAAAATGCTTTCTTCCTCCTCAAATTTCTCTCCTGTGTAAGAAATATTTACAGAACTGAATCAAATGATTATTATTCCATTTCATGCCTTTTCCCATATGAGCCTGTCAGCTCCCATCTCTAACACTCAAGATGGGGTTTTGTGACTAGAAAGCCTTGAGGGAATGTGTCAATGAATGGATGTGTGATGACCTTGAACAAGCCCCTCCCCTCTTTGGGGCCTCAGTTTCCTTATTTGCAAAATGAGAGGAAAACTACAGTGGGTGGCCTCTGGAGGGAATGAGCTCCCTGTCGAGGGAGGTCTTCATGCAGGGGCCGCATGGCCACTTGTTAGGGATGGCATTGAAGGGATTCTCCTTCAGCTCCAGGGAGAGCCCTTCTACAACAAAAGTGAGAAAGAGGGAGGATTGTTCCAAGGCACCAGAATTCCGAGGGTGCTGACAACCCTCAGATTCCTCAGGGAGTTTACAAACAAGCGAGTTTGTCAGTCATCGGTGAGGATAATTATTGGAAAGAGGCAGCACCCAGATGGCCAGCCCTGGCCCTTCCCCAAGCCAAGGGCAGTCTTGCTGTGTGCTAAGGTCTGGGTCTCTGATGTTTCTCCGCTTCCTGCTCCTGTCAAGCTCTTTGAGCTCATTCTGGGCACGGAGGGGCTCTCCCAAGTCTAACATCCTATGGGTTGCGCATCCCAGTCTTGGGGCCTCTAGAACCAGCCAACTTACGGGCCTCCCCTCCTCCTCTTCACACATACAGCCTGGTATCTCAGCAGCAAAATCTACAGAGAAGAAAAGGCAGGGCTGGTTGGTCCAGGGGGAAGGCTCTGGGTTCACATCCCAAGTCTCCCATGCATTGATTTACCAGTGTGACCTTACACCAAGTCTCTGGAGCTCAGCTCCCTTCTCCACAAAGGAGACAAGAAGACCTCACAAGCTCCTTCTAGCTACAGTCAGGATCCTCCATAACTCATTCTCTTCCCAGCCCAGGAAACACACAGCAAGCTTCCTTCTGGCTCAGCTTTCCCTATCCCTAAGGCAGTGCGACTTTGGGGGAAAAGTCTGACACGTTGTAGGCACTTAATAAATGCAGGGTGACTGACCCACTGAGACAGGAAACCAGAATAGCTTGTGCCCAAGGCTAGCCCTCCATGTAGCCAGCACAGTAGAAAGAGCAAAAATTCTGGCTCTGGTATTTACTACCAATGTGACTTTGGACAAGGTCACTTAGCCTCTCTGGGCTTCAGTTTCCTCATCTGTAAAAAGTGGGGGCAAGCACGGAGGGAGACCCTTGACTAACCGATCTCTATGGTTCTGGGCAGAGCTTTGTTCTACTTGGCCCCAAAGGGTTGACTGGAGCAATGGGAGGAAGCTCTAATGAGACTGAGTGAGGCTGGACAAATGGTAGTAATGTGAGTTATCCCAGAAAGAAATGAGTCACCCCCCTGGGGGAGACGGGCTTTCCCTCCTTGGAGGTCCTCAAGCAGAGGCTGGATGCTTTTGGTTGGGGATATTGCAGAGAATCGCTGCACAGATAGGGCTCAGAGCCCACAGTGCGGAGGCCCCATGGATCATTGAGAAGATGACACTTGGCCTCTGGGGCCATGCTGAGGGAAGCCTTCTGCCTCTGGCCTGGGGGGCATGGGGCACCTTGGGGGCTTGAGAGAAGCGCCAGAGACT
The DNA here is from genome assembly GCA_028627135.1 of Pseudochirops cupreus. NCBI lineage: Eukaryota > Metazoa > Chordata > Mammalia > Diprotodontia > Pseudocheiridae > Pseudochirops > Pseudochirops cupreus. The sequence goes on along the minus strand of CM053584.1, from coordinate 25,888,935 downwards.
GGCCAGGATGGCAAAGAGCAGCAGGCTCCCAGGGGAAAGAGGCCTTCATAGACACCAGCCCTTGCTGCTCTTCACCCCCCTCCCAAGCCTGGCACTCCCCCATCCCATGCAGCAGAACTCAATTAGGACCCTGCTTACACACCAGTTTTCAGAGCCAAACCAAATTCTCATAACCCCGCACGGCTCCGGTTCAGCTGCGAGACTCACAGTTTCACATCCCCTCTGGTCTCCAGTCTGCAGCCCCCAACACACATGGTTGTCCCTCCCTCTCTGGCATTCGAGTGCACATGGCGAGGCCGGGCAGGAGTAGCTGAACAGTCCTGAGACTCTGTGCAGGTTTATAAGGGGTAAGAAGGGAGGAGAAGATGGAGAACCTGTAATTCCGAGACAGAAAGCCAAGAGGGTGGGGAGCTGGAAGGAGAGGCAGGGGTTATGGCTGATGCTGAACTGTCCCCAGAGAGATGGAGAAATTACAGGCCCTTTAAATGAATTGAAAATGACTCCTCAACTGCCACCTTCAAGAGGTCAAATAGAAGCTGGAGTGAACCGGGCCTTGAGAGGCCAAGAGATTGCCTGGCTACTTCTTGACCGTTTCAATCTACCTCTCCACTTAAAACAGAGTTTGGACCCCAAAGACCTCGGTTTAAACCTGCCTCTGCTGCCTACTACCAGCATGGGCCTCCGGCCTCAGTTACCCCATATGTAAAATGAGAGGGCTGGACTCATGCTAGCTCTGAGGAAGATAATTCTAAGTCCTTGGGCGACAGGCCACATTCTCAGGTCTCTGCTCGGATATTTTCTGTGCTAAAGCCTCCCTCCTGCTTTAACATTCTCTCTTCCCAGGTTCTTCCAAGTTTGTCAAGCTGCCAACCATTCATCCATCACCCGCTCAGTGGAAGAGAATAAGGTATCCTTACAAGTATCCTTGCAAGTTCAAAGTTCAAAGAAAATTCTTGGAATGGTGGCCACAATGTGGCTGGCTTTCAAGACAAGAGGCAGCATCATAAGACTGTTAGGAGAGCCTCCCTCCCCCTCCCCACTGCTGCTCCCCACTTCCTGTGCCCATTCCCCTGCTCCAAACTTCTGGGCTTGCTGTGTGATCTTGGGAAACTCACTTCCCTTTTTGTTCCTCTGCAAGAAGCAGATTCCCAACCCCTATTCCCAAACCTCTGCTGGATTGGAAGGGCAGCAAAGGTCTGGAAGGAGAGGGAGGCCCAGCAGAATTCCTCCTTCATGGCCTGGCATCGGCCTAGGAAAATTACACTCTCTGCCTTCCAGCTGATTCCTCGGGCAATTACCGATTCATGCCTCACCTAGAACTCAAAGCCCCCCAAACCAATGGGAAAATTTACTGACTGTCTGTAACAGTCAGCCAACCCGGGACCTCCAGGGCCCCTCACAGGCCAGAGTGGGCACGTGGGCCTTCTCCAATAACACACGTGTTCCAGGCACAAAATTGTGGTTAATGGCACAAGGAGCTGGAACCCCCTCCAGCTGGGCCTACTGGGGCTGAGGGAGGAGAAGTGATGGAGAACAGGGGCCTCTCATCAGTTCAACTTTCTTTTTTGGGAAATGTCATTTCTTAATCATAGTCTGAACCCCCTTCCTTCTCCTACTTTCTTAACGAGTCTCCTGGAATGGCAGTGCAGCTGCTTCCTACATAACAGAGTCAAGTGGACAGGATATGGCCTCAAAGATCCTTGGAATTGGCAGAGACCTAGAATCATTAAAGGGCAGCTAGGTGGGGCAGTGGATAGAACTCTGGACCTGGCACAACAAGAGAGTCACAAATGAGTCAAGGGTCTCCAGGAGGCTTTGAGGCCAAGATGACTTTTGAAAGAAGGGGAACCCAAGGCCTGGGTCATGAAGAAAGTCAGCAGCAAAACAGAGACTCAAATTCAGGACCCCTGACTTCCCCCTGGACACTCTTTCTCTAACAACATCTCTGTTCTCCAGAGGTCACAGAGTCCAGCCCATTCCTAAAAAGGATTCCCCTTCTCAACACTTCTAACAAGCAGCCATTTGGGCTCTGCTGGAAGACCCCCACAAGGAGCTCACCACGCCCCTCACCGCCAAGGCAGCACATTCTCCCTTGGGATAGATCAGCCTGCTAGGAAGCATACCACAGACAGAGAGGTGGGAAGGGGCCTATGAGACCCAGGAGGCAGGTGAGGAAAAGGAAGCACAAGGCAATTTGGTGATTTTCCCTAAGTCACACAGGCAGGAAGTGATAGAGCAGGCTTTTGAACCTTGGTCCATAAGCCCAAACACTAAACTCTCAATTTATGAAAAGCTACAGCCTTCTTACAATCTCTGCCCATTCCTCTTAGACCTGCCCTCTGAGACCAAGCAGAAAGAGCCAAATCCCTTTGTCTTATCAGTCTTCAAACAAAGACAGTTCTCATTTCTTGCTCTTCTCCAACCCCTACCAATCTTCTCTATCCTGAATGTCCAGTCCCTCACCAGCAACGTCTAAACTCCTCATCCTGGCATGCAAGGCTCTCTAGGAGCTAGAGACAATATTCATTTCCAGTCTTAATTCACACTGCTCCTAGATCAGCACCTTCACCTCCTTCCCCCTCCTTACTGTCTCATCCCACCCCAATCTTACCACAGGGATTCAAGTATTTACCCAAGCCAGTCCCGCAATTTGGAATACTCATTTGCTGCTCAATTGTCAAAGGCCTCCTCATTCTTCAAGTCTCAGATCCCCTCACCTCCCCCTGTAAAGCCTCCCCTAATAACCCCACGCCAGTGCTCACCACCTGTCCAAGCTCTCAGAGCACAGGCTACTCACAACCCTCTCACTAAGTACTCAGTATAACATTGAATAGGGCAAAATGTAAAGTCATACACTTGGGCTCAAAGAATCAATGTCACAAGGCTAACATGGGAGCAGTGTGATCACGTTTTCTGACAAAGATCTGAAGGTTTTAGTGACCTACAAGCTCAGCATGTCTCAGTCAATAAAGCTAAAGGAACTTACGGAGGCAGTGCAGTGTAGTTCAATGGGGCCCTGGTCTTTGAGGCCAAAAGATCTGTGTTTGAATTCTGCCTTGAATTCTTACTAACTTTGTGATCAGAGGCAAATCATGTCATCTCCTCCAGTCTCAGTCATTTGATCCATAAAATATAGGCTATGGTAACCATGCCTGCAGGCCTGACCTCCTAGATATCAAACGATATCATGTCTGTAAAGGGCTCTGCAAACCTTTCTGTATCATACAAAGACTGGCCATTATTTTAACACCTGGGGTGATCCCTTCATCTGGAAGACTATGTTCAATTTCGGTCAGGAAGGATGTTGGTGTGCCTGCCAGTGTCCAGAGGAGGGCAACCAGCTTGGTGAGGACCCTGCATTCATGCCATATAAGGCATGAGTTGAAGAAACTGGGATAATATTAAGCCTGGAGAGAGAGGAAGACTCAGAAAGGCCATGAAAGCTATGTGCAAATATTCAGAGGGTTGTCATATGGGAGAGATATTACATGTGTTCGACTTGGCCCCCAAAAGCAGGATCAGGGGCTATATTTGAGGGGAAGGGAAGGTGTTAAGGGGTAGGGTAACAACATGAGGCAGTGAGCTCCCTGTCAAGGGAAGTTTCCCAGTAGAGGTTAGATGACCGTGTAGCCGGAAGAAGAGAGAGGGGTTTCTTGTATAGATAGGAGAAATACTACAAGGTTCCTTTCTACTGGGGGATTTGGAGATTTTATCTGGAGTTTTCCATTTTTTCCTGATGTCAGGTACGTGAGAGAAAGAACAGTGAGCTTTCTTTCTCGCTCTCACTAATTCTAACAATAGAGATATCCCTCTGGGTTGAGAGCACCCAAGAGGCCCCTTTTCCCATTTCCACCCTCCCTGCCTGTCAGTCTCCTCTTCCCTTCCCTCTCTGCTTGTTCCTCTGGTCTTTGTGTCTCACCCCCGCCATTCCAGTACTTTCTCTCCCTGTCTACCTTGTTCTTTTCCTCTCTTTCTCCATCTCATATCCTTTCTTTTTTCCCTCTTTCCTCATCTCTCTCCATCTCTAATCTCAGGTCATGTTTCTCTCTCTCTCTCTCTTTCCTCTCTCCTTTCTTCTCCCTCCTTCTCTCCTCCCCCTGGCCTCCCTCCCTCCCTCTCTCTGTGATTTCCCCCTCAC
>CM053584.1:25837762-25884697 GCA_028627135.1 Pseudochirops cupreus | reverse complement strand
TTGTTGGAAGGCAGGGAAAATCCACTTCATTCTCTAGGTTTATTGATCCCGCTCTCGATTTCCCTGGGTCTGGCCCTCTCTCTCTGACCCCTCCCCAATCCAGGCCCAGCTCGGCCTTTGGCTCGGGTGCAGAGGGCAGTGCCAGAAGGACGTTTTGTGGGGGAGGCAGATAAATGGCTGCAGGTGTGGAATGGGGGCAGTACAATGGGGGAAGCTCCTGCCTGGGACAAAGGTGGCTGAATCATGAGCCCTTTTGGTCATGAATTCCAGATGCTTACAGTTTGGAGTGCCCTTAAAACACAGACTATGGAATTGGAGAGCAGAGAACAGAGAACAGTAGAGCCAGGAGGTACTTTAGAACAGAAGACAGCAGAACTGAGAGAGCCTTCAAAAGAGAATGTCAGGGATGTTAGAACCTAGAACAAAGAATGTCAGAACTAGAAAGAGCCTGAGAAAACCAAAATGTCAGAGATGGGAGGGGCCTTAGAACATAGATCATTACCACTGGGAAGGACCTCAGAACCTAGAACAATGGAGTTTGGGGGAACCTTAGAACAGAGAATGCCAGAGCTGGGAGGAATCATAGAACACAGATAGTGGAACATCAATGCTGAGAGGTAGCTTAGAACACACATCAAAATGAATTTCAGGGAGGAGATTTAGAACACTAGATTAGGAGAACACCAAAGGTTAGAACCTAGAACAGAGAATGCTAGAACTAGGAAGGGATCATTGGACATATAACATAGAATGCCACAGTTGACAGGTTCCTTTGAGAAATCGTCCAATCCCCTTACTTTACAGAGGAAGAAACCGAGGCACAGAGGAAAAGTGTCTTGCCCTGGGTTTGGAGTCATTAGACCAGAACTATGGATCAAGACTGGAACTGAGGTCACCTAAAACCTAGTACAGGGTTAATTATGCTACCTCAAGATGACTACAACAGCATGCCCTCTTTGTTAAGTCATTTTTAGTAGTGTATCCATCTGGGGTTTTGGCAAAGTATCACAATGGTTTGCCCATTTCCTTCTCCAGCTCGTTTCACAGATGAGGAAACTGAGACCAACAGGGCAAAGTGACTTGCCCAGGGTCACACAGCTAGTCAGTGTCTGAGGCTAGATTTGAACTCATGAAGATGAGTGTTCCTGGTTCTAAGCCCTGTGCTCTGTGCACTATGGTGTCACATAGCATGCCCACTTTACAGAGGAAATAATGAGGCTCGGAGAGAGTAAGTTCCTTATGTGAAGGAGAGTAGCCTAAGATAAATTTCTAGCAATCTGGTTGGAGCCAGGCATCAAGACGGATACCTTACTTATGCCTTATTCAGGAGGTAAAGGGAGTCAAGGCAATGTAGTAAATAGAAGAGTGACCCTACCAGAGCAGAGCCTTAGGAAGACAGGCTGGAGAGAGGATGTGCTGGAGGTCAGACAGCTCTTTAGGAAGGCCTGACAATGGCCGGACAATGGTCTGGCCCAGAAGAGATGAGGACCCAAAAAGGGAAGGGGGCCAGGACAGAGCCTCGGGAAGAGATGACCAAGAGACAAATGATTGGAAGGGAGTTGGGTGGGTGGAGTGAGGAAGAGAAAAACATTAGGGCTAAAATTATTACTGTTTTGAGCCTGGGCCGCTGCCAGAAACAGGGAGGCTGTAGGGAAGGGCAAGCTGATCAGAGGAGAGGAGGCTTTCAGGTTGGGGCATGGGGAGTTAGTAGGAGTCATGGCAGAGCCTGCAGGTAGAGGGGTCCAGCAGGGAGCCGGACATTCAGGCCTGGGGCTCAGAGGACAGGCTGAGGGTGATGCTGAAATGCACCTGCCTGACGGTGACAGCTGATGTGGAGAGGAAATAAAATGATGAAGGAAGAAAGATGGTATAGGGAGGGAGGAGGAATAGAAATGGTTCTGGATTTGGAGACGGAGGACCTGGGTTCAAATCCTGACTCTGCTACTAACTAACTTCCTAACCTTGGGTAAATAAATCACAGCTTCTCTGGGTCCCAGTTCCTTCATCTTTTAGATGAGGGGGTTGAACGAGGTAATCTCTAAGCATTCAAGGCTCTAAAGTCATTGCCCCCAGTGGCTACCACGTGTCAGAGCCAAGATTTGAACCCAGATGTCCTGATGTCCATTGCCCGTCCCTCTATCCAATGATCACAACTGTGTCTTTCAGCTCTGGTGATCTAGGAATCCATGAACCCTTCCGCTCTTTCTCCATCCCTTCTTCCTCATGATTTCGTTCATCTACACTGGGAGAAGGCCATCACAGGCCCATTGACCAGATGGGGAAGCTGAATCTTCTAGATCTGAAGCACCTTGTACCAGCTCACAATGTGGGTTAGAGAGTCAGCTAAGAAAGATCCACCCCTACCTCCTCATAAGGTTCCATTTGATTCCACCCCTCACCCCCACCCTCAGCAAAGAGAGACTCCCTTTCCCTGGGCTGTGGAGGAGAAAAGGGAGAGGGTATAGGGAGAGGGGGAAGCTGGGGTCAGAGATGCTGTGGGAGGTGAGGGCCTGCAGACAGCCTTCCTCTCCATCCCGATGGGGCTACGAGACCAGCCAGCCTCCCCTCCCCAAGCCTCCCGACTCCTTGTTTCTTGCCACAAGATATAAACTAATCTATTTAGTTAGAAAAACATGGTTTATTGGGATCTGAGTGATTTGTATTTCGTTCTCTACCACAAGATGTAAACTAATCGAGTTACGAAGAGCTGCTCAGTTTAAGAGAATCCAGAGCAATTGCCCTCCAAGGCAAGCCCAGGTCCTGAAGAGTGTCTGGTTATTGGGCTTTCCTCTGACCATTCAGTTCTGCAAGGCTGGCCCTCTGGCTATATCACTCACTGCCGACCCCAGGACCCTGTAGGATCTGGACGCTCCAGGCACCCCAGCCCTCACCTAGGACCAGCCTAGGCCTCCTTCCCCAAGGCCTGGAACTCCCCCAAATTCACTGAAGGTGACCAGGAGAAGGGAGGCCATGCACTGAGTGGGAAGAAAACCACCACGATGGACAGCAGCATTTCCTGAAGTTACGGATACCTTCCAAGTCATTGCAGAACAGTTCACAGGAGGCTGGGAACTGCACCTACCTGTGGACTGGAGACCCTCTGGGGCCAGATACTTGGTCTGGGGAAGGGGCACAGAGCTCACTGGAGGAGGATGGGCTTGAGTCTCACATCCACCACTGACTAACCTGAGTCCACTCAGACTCTGGGCCCCAGGAGAGGGGCCCCCAAAGAGCATCCAGCTGAACCCCTGTTAGGTCAGAAAGTCTCTCTCTAACACCACAGCCTAAGAGGCTTCAGCTGTTCCGTGCTTGGATTCTGACCCCAGGCTCCCCCAGCTTCAACAGCATATCCTGAGTGCCTAATAACAACAGCTTGAGACGTCGAGTGCTTCAGAGTCTGCCAAGCACTTTATGCGCCTGACCTCATCTGATCCTCATGACAGCCTTAAGAGGTAGAGGCTGCTATTACCCCTTTTTTACATATGGAGAAACTGAGGCAGACAGAAGTTAAGTGACTTGCCCAAGGTCACACAGCTAGTAAGTGTGGTCTTCCTGATGCCAGGTCCAGCACTCTATCTACTATACTACCCAGCTGCCTATCACCACCACAACAACAAATTCCATTTCTCTCTCTGTCTCTGTCTGTCTCTGTCTGTCTGTCTGTCTCTCCCTCTACCTCCTTCCCTCCCTTCCTCCCTCCTCTGTGTGTGTGTGTATGTGTGTGTGTGTGTGTGTGTGTGTCTCTCTCTCTCTCTCTCTCTCTCTCTCTCTGTCTCTCTCAACTTCTCTCTCTCTGTCTCTGTCTGTCTGTCTCTGTTTGTCTCTCACTGTCTCTGTCTCTGTCTGTCTATCTCTGTCTGTCTGTCTCTCTCCCTCTCCCTCCCCCTCCCTCCCTTCCTTCCTCCTCCCTCTCTGTCTTCTCTGTCTCTCTCAACTTCTCTCTCTCTCTCTCTTTCTGTCTCTCTGTCTCTCTCTGTCTCTGTTTCTCACTCGTTCTCCCTGACTCTCTTCTCTCTGTCTCAGTCTGAAGGAGATGGGGCAGCTGGGGAGGGGTCTGTGTCAGGCTAGGAGGATCCTCAGACGCTGGGGGAGTTCTTAGTCTTTGGACACCCTGCCACAGTGGAGCATTATTAGGGACATACAAGAGGAAGAGTCTTGGTGAGGTGGTCAAAGAGCCCACCTTTAGGGGCCCCTTGCAGTATTTATTGGCTCTCTTCCCTGGGGGCTAATTTAGGGTCCTCCCAGACTGGGAACAGATAAAAGTGGAGGAACACCATGTCCATATCATCCACGGAAGAAACACAGTAGAAAAATAATTTCAACCAATGCCCTGGCACCACCAGCTGTTCTGCCCCTTGGAGCCCAGGAATCTTTCTCTTGGGGGGAGAGGGGAGTTGAATATCATGGATAATTCCATCATAGAACCAAGGCTCCAGAATTAGGGCCAAAGGTGTAACTCTTGATCCTGGCATTCAAGGCCTCCAAACTCCAATCCTCACCTACATTTCCAATTTCATCTCACACAATGTATTTTCACTTACTCTACATTCCAACAGAAATGCACACACAATTAGCATTTTCAGGAACAAGTCAAGCTCATTCTACCCCCACTTTCCACTTGACCAAGTAAGTCCTAGCCATCACACCTCCCCCATGAAGCCTCCATGACTGCTCCTTCCTGGCTTCCTACCTGACGCTCTGTCCAACACATGGGCATGGACTCCCCAGCATTGGGAGAAATCTTTCGATATCCAGGTGTCTTTCCTCTCCATCTAAACTAGATATTCAACTAGGTGATGCAGTAGATGGAGCGTCAGTTCTATCTGGAGTCAGGAAGACCTGGGTTCAAATCCTACCTCAGACATTTACTAGTCACATGACCTTGAGCAACTCATTTAATCTCTGTTGGCCTCAGTTTCCCCAACAGTAGAATGGGGATAATAATATCCTCTACCTCACAGCGTGGTTATGAGGATCAAATGAGATAATTCTCACAGCAGATACTGTGGCCTTGCACTGACCTCTGGCCTCTACAGCACCAAGCAAACCTGCTGAAGGAACCATCATACTTGAAAAGCAGAGTCACTGAAGGACCTCAGCTTGAAGGCAGAACTAGTCATGAGACCTTGTGTCAGTCACATCACAGCTGTGAGGGAAAAACATCTCAGACCCAGAGTGTCAGTACTGGGAGGGATCTCAGGGATCATCTGGTCCAACTCACTCATGTGACAGGGGAGGAAACTGAGGCTGGGAGCTGGAATGCCCAAGGTCATGTCTAGAAAGTGACAGAAGAGGAGCAGGACCCTGGCCCTAGGCTTTCCCCACAAGCTCAGCACCCTCATCCTCAGGGAAAGGATGAAAACAAAGGTTGGTTGAGAGCTGCCATGTGAAGTGTAAGCGGTCTTTGGAGAGCCCACGGTCTTCCCCCCAATCATACCCTGTGATTCTGGAATCCCAGATCAAGATTCCATGGGCATCCAAGTTTGGGGAAACAAGTGGAAATGCTGTGGGAAAGGGCCATGGCCAGGTTTTTCACTGTTCGGGCTGGGCTAGCCACACTCTCCCAGGCCCCAGCGCCCAATCCAGCTGAGTGAGGGCCAGCAGGGGGGCCAGGAGCTGTCACATCACCTACACCCCAGGCCCTCTCCCACAGAAGGAAGCCAGACCTCCTCCTTTTCCTCTAGACTCTCAGGTTGGTGACCTTGGTAAGCCAGGCTGCCCGGGCAGGAGGAGGTCAGAGCCTGGCTGAGGGGAGCTGGGTGTCAGAGGATGGTGTGCTGGAAGTAGAGGAAGAAAGGGACCTGAGCCAAATTGCTTAGCCAGGGGCACTTTTAGCAGCAGCCAAGCAATTGGATAATTGAAATCAGGTCCCCCGGGTGAACACTGGCATGTAAACCAAAGACCTTCCAAAGCAAACAAACAAATCAAGTGGGGGACAGGGAAAGGAACCCTGTGCTGGGGGTTGGGCGGGAAACCAGCACCTCCTTAAGGGGGCGTAGCTCAGACCCTAGCCGAGATCGATTGCCCATCTGGGAGAAACAGAGGCAAGGCGGTGTAGGTGAGAGATCACTGGCCTGGAAGTCAGGACACCTGGGTTTCTGCCCTAGCTCTGCCACCAATTAGCTGTATGACCCTTTCTCCTTTCTGGACTCAGTTTATACATGTGAGTGCCAGCCCTGGAGTCAGGAGAACCTGAATTCAAACCCAACCTCAGACACTTACTAGCTGGGTGAGCCTGGGCGAGTCACTTGACTCCATTTACCTCAGCTTCCTCAGCTGTAAAATGGGCTAGAGAAGGACATGGCAAACCACCCTAGTATTTTTGCCAAGGAAACCCAAAATGGGGTCACAAAGAGTCAGACGTGTCTAATTGACAACCAAAAAAACAATGAAGCTGGATGACTTGACCTCTAAGATTCCTTCTGTGTCCCCAAGACAAAGCAATGAGGATTCTGACTTCCTCTTCCAGTAGGTTATAGTGGCATGAGTGTGGCTGTCTCAAGCATGACTGACTCTGATCTGATTTGTTAATGGCTCGATCAATCAGCCAATCCTCCAGCATTCATTAAGCTCTTTGCATGTTCCAGTCACAGAGCTAGGTGCTGGATACCCAAAGACAAAATGACCTAGTCCCTGCCCCATTGGAGTGTCCATCCTACCAGAAAAGCTTTTGGAGAAGGGCAGGAATCACAGTGCTCATTCTCATTTGTTCATTCACAAACATTTGTGCAGTTCCTGACAGCTGATGGGGCAGTCTGGAGAAAGGACTCTGGACCTAGAATCAGAGGTGTTGTTCAGTCCTGTCCAGTTCTTCATGACCCCTTTTGGGGTCATCTGGGGGAGGGAGCAGAATAAGTACCATCCCTCCCTCCAAAATCGAGCAGATCAAAGTCTGGACCTCTCCTTTGCACCCACCACACTCCATCGGCCTTAGAGAGCCTGTTCTTAGGAACATGACATTTTCCTGAAGGCAGAGACTGCATTATTTTTCAGCAAGAATCCCAGGCATGCCAAATGACCTCAGGCAAGTCACTTCCCAACTCTTGGCCTCAGTTTCCTCACCTGTAAAAGCTTCCCTAGGTGAGCCGTGGCCATGTACAGTCTTGCTCACCTCCCTCCCCCGCCTCTTTCCTCCTGGGGAGTGGAATCCAAGTTCTCTGGGTCTAAGCCCTGGGGTGTGACAATCTCCCCTGGAAAGGGTTTAGGGAACTGGGCTGGGAGGGGTCAGGGATGATCTGCCCTAAGCCCCAACAGAGACAGGCAGTCCCAACAAATGCCATTCCATCTTCTTGGGGCTAAGAGAGGGCGGGGGAGGAGGGATGGTGAAAAACCTGATACTCCAGGTTCAACTCTAATGAAATGAGCCATCCTGTAGACTTGCCACTTTCCCCCTCCACTGCTTTCTCTCATAATGATTCTGTGGGGGGGAGAAGGCAGGTATTATTATCCTCCTTCTACAAGTAGGGACACTGAGGCTCATGGGGGCCCTTTCAGCTGGGGAGAGAAGAGAATCAGGGAAGGATTCATGGAGGAAGTGCGTGAGCACATTCTGGGCAGGGAGGAGAGGCTGGGCAAAATGCATGGAGAGGGGAGCAGACCAGATGAGCTCAGGTGGCATTGAGTGGGCAGTTTGGCTTGACCATGGAGGATGTGAAGGGGCCCAATAAGAAACAAGGTTGGAAAAGCTGGTTGGAGCCAGACCGTGGGGTCTTTGACTGCCCCGATTCCTTATAGACAATAAGATTGAAGGTTCTTGAGTCTCAGATCCGAACTGTGCCTGAGGAAGAGCTCATCTGAGCCCCTCTCTTTGAAGGGGAGAAGCTGGAGGCTCAGCGAGAAGGGACTTGACACATCATTCAAAAAGCAATTATTAAGCATTTCTTATATGCCAAGTGCTGTCCAAGGCAAGTCAATGTCAAAGCCAAGACTCAGACTTGAGGTCTCCCGGAGTCAAGCCCTGCGTCCCTCCCCCACTGTGAGAGCCCCTGCGCACAAAGTATCTAGCACTTAATGGACATTGTTTACTTCTTTAAACTGTCAAAGCAACAACAATGACGACAAACTCTGGCCCTGAGAGGTAAAATGGTGGTGCTTGCAGTTATAAGAGCCATTTGTTTTCAGAGATAAACAAGGAAAGCTCCTCTAGACACATTCCTAGGGAGACTGATGAGAGGCTGATCAGGCTGGTGGTGAAGGTGATCATGGTGAGGAAATGGAGCTCTAGGAGTCCAATGGTGGGCAGGAGGTGGGCTGCAAGCCAGTGCAGATGGTCACAGCTGACTTTACCCGACCTGATCCATTGCGACTATTGTTAGAATGTCCACCTTAAGGATTCCAGCCCTGGAGGGCTGAGTAGACCCAGGGCCTGCTCCCTTCTGCATCACCTGTGTGGCCCCACACAAATGAGTACCTTTTGTTTCTGAGTTTCACTTATGAAATAGGGACAAACCTACTTCCTCCCTCATCACTCAAGTTCTGCTCTGATGTTTCTTCTTCTTCTGATGTGGCATAGAAAGCCCTCGGGCTTCCTGAAGGCCTCATCAACAGGACCCAAGCCCTGACAGCTCCCACAGGCAGGGAGCTTTGAACACAGGCCTAGATTGTGAGTGTGTGTCTCTAATAGGAAAACCAGAGTGGCCAAGGGGTAGAGAGCTCATCCTCAGGACACAAGGCAAGACCGTGCTGAATATAATTCCTCATGCATTTCTTAAGCAGTTGCTCCCCTACAGGATACAGAGACTAAAGTAAGATGAGCCCTGCCTTCCATGGGCTTCCATTCACAGAATCCCAGAACCTGGGGAATGGATGATCCTCAACAAACATCAAGTCAGCCATTGTTTGAACAAGAACCCTCCTCTCCAGTGGTCCCAATAGTAGATCAGCCATCCTCAGTGCAGGGGATGCCACCATTTCCTGAGGCAGCTGGGTCATCAGGGAAGGATTCATGGAGGAAGTGCGTGAGCACATTCTGGGCTCTGCCTTCCCCACAGGGCTCCAGGTTCTGTCCCCTGGGCCCAAGGAGAACAAGGCTGATTTCTACTCCATGTGAGACAGAGTTCATTTCCTCCCAAGGCATTCATTCTCCAAGCTGACTTCCCATTGCCTGGACTCAAGGCTTTCCAAGCTCCTGGCCATCCTCGTTCTTCTTGGGAGTATGGGCAGGATTGAGGCAGGCAAGATGGTGGAGTGGGGTGGGGCATAATGCTCACTGAGCCAGGAATCCCAGGAGACCTCCCGGCTGAATGCTGAGCTGAGCTGAAGGCCCTCACACCCCATGCAACCATCCCGCCTTGAGCTCTGGAGCCCCAGTGCCAGGAGGAACCACAGTGACTGACCCAGGGCATCCTGTCTACTCTCATCTGGGACAGCCAAACCCGGGCAACCCCTCCCCTCGAGGGGCTTCCATCTGGATGTGGAGGCCAGTAACAGGCACACACACACGAGTAAATACAAGGGCTCACTTAACTGCACGCACATACAAAGGGAGGCACATGGAATCCCACAAATAGGCACCTAGCCAGTCATGGCCACACACTGTCAGACTCCTCTATCTCTCTGCCTCTGTCTCTCTGTCTCTGTCTCTCTCACATAAACACCCCCACAATCACACATTCATCCAACCACAATGACGCACACATGGAAACTGAAGACTTTTATACAAACACACACACAGACACAATGGCAGAGACCCACTGTTGGGGAGCTCACAGCAGGAGACAATATGTTTATAAATGGGCCCATAGAGTAATAACAATGATAATAGTGAGCATTTATATAGTGCTCACCAGGATGCAAAGAACTTTGCATGATGTCTTCTCCTATGAGTCGATGGAAGGAAGCCTTAGAGAGAGCTGGGCACTAGATACCCTGTGGCCTAACTACTCCTACGTCAAGCCAGGACTCGAACCTTGAACCCAGGGCTACAATTTCAGGGTGCCTTTCTTTCAAAACTGCCACCTAGAATCCCAGGATCTCAGAGTGGTGATAATAATAAACACAAGCTAGCACTTACCAAGTGTCTGCTATGAGCTAAGTACTTTATAATGATTGTCTCTGGGAGATAGGTGTTGTTATCATACAAATTTTACAGTTGAGGAAACTGAGGCAAACAGAGATGTTGCAGTGACTTGCCCAGGGTTACACAGCTACTAAGTGTCTGAGGCCAGATTTGAACTCAGATCTTCCTCATTACAGACCCTGGGCACTACCTAGTATAGTACCACCTTATATCAGACATGGGAAGGGAAATCAACTAGGAAACCCTACTCAGTGATGCCTGATGCTGGCTTTAGACCTGGGGAGAGGGAGGCTCAGAGGCTATAGAGTCCCACCCTCTCAGATGGGGACACTGAATTCCTGAGAGCTGAATACCTGTGCAAGGTCACACAGGGAGTAGTGAGTGGCGAGCTGGGATTGGATCCAGGATCTTTGCATCCCCAGCTCCCCCCTTCCCAGCAGACTGTGCTGCCCCGAACAACAGCCCTGACTTTAAATATGATAGAGATGATAGAGAGCTTGCTACTTCTAGAGCCATTCCACTCCTCCTTGGGGCTGAGCTGCCTTAGGAAGTCTTTACACTGATTCTCAATCTGCCTTCTCACAGTTTGCAAAGAATAAAGCCTGGCATATTTAAGGACCACAGAACAAGAGCTGGGAAAGTCCATGGAGGGCATCTAGTCCAACATGTTTATTTTACAGATCTGGAAACTGAGGCCCTGATATACTGAGTGAAATGCCCAGGGTCACACAGGGAGCAAGTGTCAGGGAGCAAGAGATGGGATTTGAACTCAGGTCTTCCTGATTCCAAGTCCAGAACTCTGGCCACCATGCTGTACCCACTTGGAATACCCAAACTTAGGAACAAACTGGATTTCTAGGTGGTGGTTGAAGGGCAAGGTGGTAGTACCTTAGTTTGAGCAAAGCTGGACATGGACAAAATCTAAGATGAGTTTAGGTTGAAGGGGAAGCAGAGAAACAATCTTGCCATGAAAGGCCAGAGGCATGGGTTTTCCCCCGACATTGAGCAAGTAATTCTCCCTCCAGGGCCTCCGGGTCCCAAACATTAAGGTCCCAAGAATCTCTGAAAGCCTGCAATTCTCAGGAACTCACAAGAAGTGCCCACACATGTGGGGGTGCCAGCTAAGCCCAGCACTGGCTATGAGACTAGCCTGGCATTCCAGGTTGATGCCCCTGGGCCTGCTGACTCACCCCCACCTTCTGCTTGCCAATCTCCCTGGCGATGAGTAAACAGTGAGTGCCCTGCAAATCCATCGGCAGACAATCTCTCCCTCACTTGGCTTTCCTTTTCCAAGTCAACAAGTCAAAATCCATCTCCCATGAAATGAAAGCCTAGAGCTGTTGAGAAAATTGGCCGCCATAACACCTTTCCCTCACCTTCATGCCTTCCTCCTCCTGCCCAGGGCCACCAGCCCCAGTCAGACCCTAACCCAGCCTCCGGCTTTCAGTCCCACCCCTCTCTCAGCCATCCTTCCAACAGCAGCCAAAATCACCTCCCTAAAGCACATCTAACCACATCACCTTCCCTACTCCAAAGCCCTGAGGGGCTCCCTGCTGCCTCCGGAATCAAGCCTTAGATTCCTCAGTCTCAGAAGCCCCCCACAGGCTAGCTCCCACTTCCCTGTCCAATTGACTTTCATCCACAGAGACCTCCACGTGCTACACCCCCTTCCTATACAATGACCTGCCCTGCTATTCCCGAGATCCTGCTCTGCCCTTTCCAGGAGCTGTCTCCCCATCCATCAGTGCACTGTCACGATTTTCCCCTTCAGGCCTGAGACCTTCTCTCCTCCCCCTCCCCTGGATTCCTGGTAGAAATGATCCAGATCCCTCCCAGAGCTTAGCACAGAAGCTGGCGAAAGGTAAGCACTTAATGCATGCTTGTTGACTGGACCAAGAGGCCCCAGGACAAGCAAGGTCAAGACGAGCCTGTCCAGCCTATGCTCACTTATTGTTGTTTGTACTGCTCTTTGAGGACCCTGACATCAAGGAGGTGATGCCATGACAAGTAAGTGAATTGGATTACAGTGAGGCAGGGCAGTGCAAAGTCCCCAGTCTCACTTTCTCCTCTGGAGCCGTCTGGGTCCAGTGGCCAGATATAAATCAGGACGACTGGGTATGGCTCAGGATGCAGTCTGAGACCTTGGCCTTTTCAAGCTAAGGTCTTTAACAGGTGCCAGTGACTGAGGCAACACCCATTCAGTGATTAAGGCCAGGTAAGAAGTAAGGCAAAGAATGTCTTATTGTGTGGATACCAAAAGAGAGCTAAGGGGGTGTCATGAAGTGAGTGCTAGATTTTGAGTCCCGAAGATCTGGTCTGGAATCCTGGCTCTTCTACTGTCTGTATGACCCTTGGCAAATGATTTAATCTCTCAGGAACTTGGCTTCCTCATATATAAAGCGAGGTTCCTGGACAAGGTCATCTCAAGGTTCCTACAAACTCTGACTCAATGTCCCTGTGAAGCCATCACCTTGGCAGACCCCACCCCACCCCCCACCTTTAGTCCAAACTGTCCTGACACTAAGCCTAAATCTGCTTCTGCCTCTCCCTGGTTACTCCTGGTTTTGTCCTCTGGGGCCCAGCAGGACAAGGTGAATCTCTCTCCCTGACAGACCTCCCAATTGAGAAGATGGCTGTCACATCCTTCCCTCCAATATTCTCTTCTCCAGGTTAACCATCCCCTACTCCCCCTTTCCCAGCCTGATTCCACGCTTCCAGATTCTCTCTGGCTTCTTTGTGCCCTTCCTAAAATGCAGCTTCAGCACTGACCTGATCCCCCAGAAGGGCCCTGACCCTCCCAGGTCTCCATGGAAGAGCTTTCTGGGTGATCTCTCCTCAGCACTTAGGTCCCTGCGTGGTGGGGAAGGGGCTAGGGATAGAAGACAGACTTAGGCCGATAATGAGTGAAGACATCCCTTCCTCTGTCAGCTTCTCCCCCTTCCCTGGGAACAGCCAACCAAGCCCAGCCTGGAGGCATCCCTCTCCCTGAGCTTCCCCCACCACTTATCTGATCCCTGCTGTCTCTTCTGGGGGAATGACAGTCTTCAAACTCAACCCATGTCCAGCCTCCAGGCAGCCATGACCCTGAAAACTGAGCTGAACCATCAGGGGCAGGAGGATCAAGAGGAAGCCACTAGTGGTTTAAACCTCATTTGATTCCTCAGTTTTTCTACAGAGCCCAGCCTGACTTCCTTCCCCTGTGTCCAGCTCAATCTAAGGAAAAAAAACCCAAAGGGGAACAGCATCTTTGGACTATTCCCAGGCACTGCCACCAAGGCAAGGCCAGGAATCCACCAAAAGACCTGGTCATCTGTCTAGGCAGCATGCTCACTGTATAGATGAAGAAAGGAGAAGGTCATGCACCTAGGAAGTGTCAAAACTGGGATCTGCTCTCTGCACAGGACTGAATTGCCTCTCCCTCCTCCATAGGTCCCTAGGTAAGAGAGATCCTGGCCCTGGGTAAGGCTGCCCCGGACTGGGTCCAGGAACAGAATTCTAGGCAATCTGCTGACAGGGCGGAGGGCCTGGCTTTTTTCTTCTCATTTCCTGCCCAACACCAGAGACTCTTCAAAAAAGATGAAAAGAAGGCGGGGGTAGAAGGAGGAGGAGGCTGGGGGCCCTGGTGATCGATGGAGAGATTCTCGCCTTTGAAGACCCAGCCTCTTAGAGCAACAGAAGATTTAGGGAAAGGGAAAAGGCATCATCACTCACTGGGGAGCTAGGAGCCACTCTGACTGTGGGCCCGGCAGGCTAGGCCCGCCCAGGACAGGAGCAGCGGGATTCCCAGGGGGCCACGGCTGGCCAGGCAGGGAGCCTTGGCTGTGACAAGTCTTTGGGGACAGGGAAAGAGACAGATTGCAGCCCAGGCTGCAAAGCCCAGCTATGATGTTATCACGGCTAGGAAGCCTCCCAATTCTCCCCATTACTGCCACTGAAAGGCATCATAGAATGCTAGCTAGAACCCTGGATTAGGCATTAGAAACACCCAAAGTTGAATGCTGCCTCAGAACATGGCATGTCACTTCACCTTCACCTTGGTCTGCCTTAGTTTCCTCACCTGTACAATGGGGATAATAACAGGTCCCCCTCCCAGGATGGCTGGGAGGCTTGAGAGAGTGCATGCAAAGTGTTTGGCAAACCCTGGCTCGGTGAGTTCTGGGAGCTAAGGTTATTTTTATGACCCCAGCCACACAGACCTTACCGCTAAGCGCTAGGTTCGCCCATCTAGGACCTGCTGACTTTCATGCCCCAAATACCAGTCCTAAGTTGGTAAATGTCCCCCCTCTTGGAACGCGAACCCTTGAAACAGAGATGGCTTGACTTTCGGCTTCATAGCTATCCTCGGTGTCCGGCACAGTGTAGACAAAGAATAAAAACTACCTGAGGCTTTGGGTGGCTGGGGGGTTAGCTAGGCCAGCTCACTAAAGGCCTGTCTGATTGGATTGAATTTCAAAAGGCCTCCCCTGCCCCCCATGGGGACAGCCCTCTGGTAGTGAGCCTCTCGGCATTCAGCCAAGCGGGGTCTCTGGTAACAGACACAATGAAGAGATTACTGATTCCAGAGTCCCAGACTCTGGCTTCAGACCCCACCTCCGCCCTGTGTTTGCTGATGCTGAGATACACTGGGTGCCAGTTTACCATTCGGCTGGTGGGCTTTCATTGCTCAGGAGTGAGGGGAGCTGGAACTCAACCCAAGTCTCCTCACTCCAAAGTCAGGGCTCCTTGTACTCTAACACATGGCTTCTCTAGGGATCTCTGACCTAGAAAGTGCCAAAACTGGGAGGGACCTTAGAACAGGGGATGTTAGGGCTGGGAGGGGCCTTAGAATAGGGGATATCAGAGCTGGGAGGGGTCTTGGAACAGGGGATGTCAGAGCTGGGAGGGGCCTTGGAACAGGGGACGTCAGAGCTGGGAGGGGCCTTGGAACAGGGGATGTCAGAGCTGGAAGGGAGTCTAGAACAGGGGATGTCAGAGCTGGGAGGGGCCTTAGAACGGATAATGTCAGAGATGGGGAAGGGGCATTCCAACATGGAACGTCAGAACTAGAAAGACCCTCAGTCAATAAGCATTTATTTATGCTCTTCAGGGCATGGAATGCTTGATCCTCCAGATACCCACTTTACAGAGGAAGCAGCTGAGGCCCAGAGGGCAGTGCCCCAGCTGAGCTGCTGTGCCTGTTGCACCCCTGGGGTGAGGGCACAGTCTCCACAACCCAGACTGTGCCCCAATCCTGGAGGAGACGGTCTGTACCCCAGGGAGCCCCATTCGCGGTCTGCCCAGTCTGTGTTTGCACAAGGCAGTGCCAAGCTCCGCCCTGGCCCCAGCCTACCTGGGTTTCAGCACTGGACACTCCGGGTTCTGGCCCAAGGCTCCTGCCTGCTTTTAACATCTTGCTCTTTGGATCTTTTGCTGCGCGGGGATAGCCCATTAATGTTTTAGTATTATTTCTTTGAGCAGGATTGCTTCAATTCTGATTAGCGATGCCTTTTGGCCAGCAGCCCAGGGGTTGGAAAAATCCCATCACCTCCTTCCAAGACATAGGGAGCCAAAAACAGGATTTGCTTCCGCCATCAGACACAGGAGGGACTGAGGGACGAAGGGGACTCCACTGGATGGGTGAGAATTGTTGGAGGGTCAGGGGGAAGAGATCAGGGCTTGGTGTCAAGACCATGGGTTGAAATCTGGGCTCTGGTACCTGAGGAGCAGCCTGGCTGGTGGAATAGACAGAAGCCAGGATATGGGGTCAGGAAAGAGCCAGGTTTGAATTCTGGCCCTGACATTTGACCATCATACAGTTTGAATTCTGGCCCTGACATTTGACCATCATACAGCCTTGACCAAATCACTTTCTTTCTCTGGGGTTAGATCAGATAAGTCACAGAATTGGAGCTTGAGGGCATCTCAGCAGCTCCCTAGTCCAATTCACAATAATGCCCCCTGGGCAAAAAGTGGGGGTTCCAGCCTCTGCCTGAAGACTTTCAAGCAGGAGGAGCCCATCACCTCCAGAGCCAGCCCTCAGACTCTGGGACACCAGTCATTGTTAGAAAGCCTGTCCTGACTTCCAGTCCCTTTGCAACTTCCACCCATAAGCCCCTGTTTGTTGGTTTAGGGCTACGCAGGACAGCTCACCTCTGTTTCACAGGACCATCCTTCAAGTGCCCCCTTGGAATCCCTGGCTTGTCCAGGGCTCAGCTGGAGGGCCACTCCCTCCAGGCTGCCCTTCTGTAATTATCCACACTCTCTCCCTTCTCAAACCGTTCTGTAGACATTTATAGGCTCATAAGGGTGGGGCCAGAAGGGATCTCACAAGACTTTGAATGCATCTACCTCATTTCACAGATGAGAAAACAGGCCCAACGACATTAAGGGACTTACTGAAGACCACATAGGAAGCCAGCAAGGGCTGTGGTTCCAACCTCAGTCACAGGACTCTGAATCCAGTCAGTTATGAATCACCACACATTTATTAAACACCTACTGTGTGCCAAACACTAGTGTCAAATGGTATCAAAGGCTGAAGAGAGGTCAAGAAGCTTTTTTGGGGGAAAAAAGGCCATTCAGTTTGACAGTTAGGAAGGAGATCAGTGGTCACTTTGGAGGCAGGGGTCTGAAGTCAGAAGCCAGACTCCGGAGGGGCTAGAAAAGAATGACAAGAGAGGAAGGGGATGCTCTGAGTACAGACAGACAGCTTTCTCAAGTTGAGATAAGAGGAGGAGAGGGAGAATAGCAGGGAGCCCTTACAACGGCTTCTACCTGAGGGTCACCAGCCAGGTGAGGGGCAGAGCAGAGGAGAGATGCCCCAGTGGGCGGCAGTGAGGCTCCAGGAGACAGGGCCATCGGAGCAGGACCTCTTTTTCCTCTATATAACAACATTTTCCAGCCATGACAAATATTAAAGGCCACTTAGAAATGTGGTGCTCACCACAGCTATGTTGGGTCCCAGCCCAGAGGAGGCGTCCGGGGCCATGAGGGACACCGTTTTGTCCAGAATACTCCCTGCCCTCAGCACTACCCCCAGCATCCCACCCACCACTGCCTGGGCCTCCACACCCCTCCTCTTGGCTCCCCACTGTCCAGATTAACCCCTCCTTGAGCAGCCCCCTGGTCACCTCTGGCCTCACTTATAATGACTGGGACCTTCATACACCTGCTAGGGCTCTCAGGCCAGAAGCTGACGCTCACTCTGTGACTGAGCACACTCCCAGCATACCCAAGGTCACCTCTCCTGCCCTCAGTCTGCCTGGGCTAAGAAATGAGCATTAGCCTTTCTGAAGGTAACCCAAAGGAAAATGGGAGAGGCAGCCTCCTGAGGAGCCAGGCTCAGGCCTGGTCTGTTAGAAACTCAAGCCTCAGCCCTTAATCAGTGGGCAGACTACTGAGCCTGGGATCAGGGAGACCTGGGTGCGATTACTGTTTCTCACCTTGACTAGCTGTGTGACCTTTGACAAGCCTCAGTCTCCTCTTCTGGACAATGGGGAAAAGGATCCCAGCAGCCCCCATGTGAATGTTGTTGTGCTCTCTTTCCTGGCCTCCTGGCTTCCTTCAAGTCCCAGATAAAATTACACTTTCTACAGGACTCCCTTCCTGATTCCTCTAATGCAGGTGCCTGGCCACTGTGGATTACTTCCAGTTTAGCCTGCCTGTGGCTCGTCTGTACTGGACGTTTGCATACTGGCTCCCCTACTAGAATGGGAGAGCTTTAGGGACAGGGATCACAGCTTTGTCTTTGCTTGCATCCTCACTCTGCCACAGTGTGTGGCTCATAGTAAAGATCTGGTAAATGTTGACCAACTCAATGCTTGTTGACTGACTCAATAACCTCAAATAAATGGAACTGTCTGAGCAGGTCCTGAGTCTCATTCAGAACAGACTCTCCAGCATGATCGCCATCCTCTTGGCCAGGACAGAGGAAGTCACATTCTCCTTCCCCAAACCCAGGAGGCAGGGAGGAGAGGATGGAGTCTGGAGTAGTGGCCCCCTTGGTCTGACAGCCCCAGGTTCCCCAGGGTCAGATCCACCGCTGCAGCCACTCTCAGAGCCTGAATTAGGGGGAGACACAGATGTCCCTCCCCAGAGGAGAGTCCTGAAGAGCCAGGATAGTCTTGAGGACCCCCAGGACTTAGGGCTCTCCTCAGAGCCAGAAAAAGCTCCAGGCAAGGCTGGGAGGGAAGAGACAAGAGGCTGGTCTGAATGGCCCTAACCTCCAGCGGCTCAGGAAGGCTTCCAGAGACAATCCCCTCAGAGAGATCTGGGGATATTTCTAGGATTGAGATTTGCCTTCTCCTGCCCAGGCAGGATGAAAGGTATTCCCCAAATAAGGCAAAGATGTGTTGTTGGGGTTTCCCTTCCCCCTCCCATATGTTTTTATGATCAAAATTTGATTCAGGTCAATTCAGTAAAGGACTTATTATGCCACATAGAATGTGGTAAATGAAGGACCCTTAGAACATGGAATGTCGAGCCTGAGAGGCCCCTTAGCACACAGAATGGCAGAACCCCAGAGTTAGAGGGGCCAGAAGCACTTAGTCTAACCCATTCCTAAATGAGAATCCTCTCCCCAAAGAGACAGTTGTCCATCTGATCTCTGCTGGAATCCTCCTAGGAAGGGGGTGCCCATCCTCACCCTGGGCAGACTATCCCGCTTGAGGACAGCTCTCACCACCAGGAAGGTTTTCCTTCCTTTGAGCTGAAATCTGTCTTTCCCTCTCATGGCTCCTGGTTCTAACCTTCAAGGCAGACAACACCACCCTTTTTGCAGGTCTCCTGACTCCCTGCTCTATGGTCTTTTCCCCAGGATGACTGGACAGTGACCACCTCTGCAACTGACATGTAACGACTGCTTGTTATAGGCAAATACCAATGGGTTATTAAAGCTTTGGACTCTGGGGACCTTGCCCCTGCAGGTACCCGGCTGGCCCTGATGGGTAGAAGGTAGGCTCCCTAGAAATCTGATGAGAAAGAACCTGAAAAAGATGACCGAAGCTGGCCAGATCAAACATTAAGCCAGATCTAGGAGACCAAAGGCTCCCCAGGTCAGGACGGCAGCCCCCTCACCACCCAAACCTTGCCTTCTCTAGACCCGAGAGAAGAGCAAGGCTGGGGAAGGGCTCATTACATGCAGAATTATTGGCAGAGAAGGTGGAACCAGCCAAGCTCCCTCTCTTCTCCAGCCCTATCCCCCTCTTTCTAACTCCAGTCTCTAGGAGCTGAGATTCCCCAAAAAGAGACCTAACTTCAAGCCCCAAATTCCAAGCCACAGGGGAGAGCTGAACCCGAAGGCGAAATGTTACTGAAGCGCTGGAAAGAATTCTCTTCGCCCCAGAAGGCAGATCTAGAAGCAGCCTGTGCCAGAGTGGGGGAGGAACTGAAGAAGGCAGAATTCGGCTGGATTTGAGGGTCTATTAGTACGACAGGAAGATCAAACAGGCTGAATTGGACGTCACCAAAGGTCCCTAAGCAGAGGCAGGTGAGGAGCTGTCCAGGAAATTGTGCAGAAGGTAGCCATAACAATAGCTAGGAGCATTCCTAGGGGATTTAAAGTTTGCCAAGAACTCTGTATAAATTATCTCCCAGTAACTCTGTGAGGTGAATGCTTTTATTAGACCCATTTTACAGATGAGGAAAATGAGGCTGAGAAAGGTTGTGAGGTAGCTGCTATAATGAATGATGATAATGAGTGACCTTTATATACCTCTTTGAGGTTTCCGAAGCACATCGGATGTGTTCTTTCACCCTCACAATGATGATGCGAATCTTATCCCCACTTTACAGATGAGGAAATAGGTCAGGACAAGCATGGGACTTGCCCAGGCTCACACAGCTGGTAAATACCTGAGGCCACATTTGAATACTGGTCTTCCGGACCTCAAACCTGGCATTCCACCCCCTAGCTGCCCAAGTTGGACTAGATTCCTCCCTCTCCCTTCCTGTACCTCAGGATCTTCCTTCCCCCAGTCTCTGCCCCTTCTTGGTGCCTCCACCTTCCTGCCCTCCTTGCCCAGCTCCCACCTGCCTCAGTTTCTCCTAACCTCCACCCTTGAATTGCCCAGACATTGTTTAGGGACCTTCAGGACCTGCCTCCAATTCTTTCCCCCAGAGGTCTTTCTTGGTCCTTCTGTCTATCCTCTCTTCCTCAGCTTTCCCTCCTCACTCTCCACCTCCAAGGATCCCTAGACTGTCAGGGCAGGGTGGGACTGAGGAGCTAGCCCAGGCTTCTCTCTCAGCCAGCAGCCCCTGGGGCAGGGGATGTCCCGACTCAGCCCCTGAGGCAGCCCATTCTCTAGGCTGATGGCTTTCACTGGCAAGGAGGCTTTCCTTATAGGGATAAGAAACTTGCCTCTTAGCAGCCTCTCCCCAAAGCTCAGAGTCCTGCCCTCAGGGCCAAACAGGACATGAGTGAAAGCCATTCAGAACCCAGAAAACAGTAACATCATCACGTCCATCCTCCCCCAACCTTGAGGCCCATGGACAGCAGTGGCAACCTGATGTGATAGAAAGGGCCAAGGGTCGGAGGACCTGGGTTTAAATCTCACTTCATATTACTCTATGTAAACTGAGGTTTTGGTATCACTTTCCCCCTGCCCAATGAAGTTCAGCTAGTTGGTGCCCTGAGGCTTGGGTGTGCATGGAGTCCCTGAGGGTGCCAGCATAACGGCAGGGCTGGCATGCCCATAGCGTGCCTCTGACGGCATCTCTCCTCACATGGAGCTTCTTCCGGGAGAAGAGCCGTGATGACAGCGGCAGGGAGAGACTGTGGGGTATGCAGGGACACTGGCTGCTCACCCTGTGCTTGGGGTGGGGAGGTGGGGGGTCTTCCAAAGGCAGAGCCGCAGCCAGCCTCTTCTCTTTTCTGCTGATGGTTGGGATTCCTCAGATCATGGGGTCAGGTGACAGGCATTGCTGTAAGAGGCGACGCCCATGGATTCAGGACTGTCTCTGCCTCACCATCTCTTCTTGGATTTTGGGTGAAGGAGCTTAATTCAGAGGCCCCAACCCGATGGGTTTTGAAAGGTCAGGAGAGTGAGCCTCCAGGTCTGTATTTGTCCTGGGCTCTGTAGCCAACCATCCGTGCCCCCAAAGTTGGAACCTTAGGGACTAGTGCCCTGGGGAGAGGGAGAAGGGCTGGGAGGAAGACTTATCAGGCAGGAGGAACCAGGTGACTTTGGAGGACTAAAGTTATACAGAAAAAGGTGAAATCAGAGAGATCTTCAAAGGGAATCATCCCTTTGTAAAAGCTTTGTGGGATATGTTTAGTAATTCATTTGTGTCCAATTCTTCTGACACCATTTAGCAAAGATACTGGAGGGGTTTGCTCTTTCCTTCTCCAGCTCATTTTACAGACAAGGAAACTCAGATAAACAGGGTTAAGTGACTTGCCCAGGATCACACAACTAGGAAAGTCAAATTTGAACTCAGGTCCTCTGACTCCGAGCTGGTGTCCATAGTTTAACAAATGTTAAATGGAACTGGGAGTCACTGGTGGCCAACGAGGCAGAGGGGGAAGGTGCAGACACAGTCACAATGAGGGTTTAAGCCAAGATTATTCGAGAAAGAAGCCCTCAAACCCTCAGGTATACCCCTAGAACCTTAGGGGGAAATGTAGTTGTTCAGGAGAGGGAGCCCAGAGCTTCCTGGATACAGTGGCATGTGAGGCCCCCAGTAGGAGGTCCCTTCGAATTCTAAACCTGTTATCTCACCACTATTCTCCCCATTGTACAAAGCTGGAGAGACCACAGCCCAGAGAAGCACAAAAAATGACTTGTCCAAGATCACAAAGTTAGCAAGTGGTCTCAAAGCCAGACCTCTTTCTTGTTCCCAATTCTGATCTCCAGGCTCCCATGTGCCAGGGCCCTCTACCCGACCTCAGTCATCCATCCTTTCTCCATTCCCGGCAGCCCATCAGGACTTCCTACTTGTCCATACATGGCACATGGCATTACTCCGAGAGCCAGGCCCTGCGGCAGGCCTGGCCAGGGCGAGGCCGACCCAGCCAGTCGGGAAGACGCAAGCTGGAGAAAGGGGACATTGTTTGAGGAAAGGGAGCAAGGGGGCTCAGGACACAAGAGGTAAAGTTTTGTTCAAGGAAATAGAAGCTGCTTTCTTCCCTCAAGCTGGAGAGCTAAACCAGCTCCTTTGGCACAGGGCTCTCCCTGTCTAAGAGAGGGAGACAGAGAGAGAGACAGAGAGAGAGACAGAGAGAGAGAGAGAGAGAGAGAGAGAGAGAGAGAGAGAGGGAGAAGGTAAGAAAAAGAGACGGAGACAGGGACAGAGACAAGAAGGTATGCAGGCAGGCCGAAATAGACAGAAAGATGTATCAAGAGAAAAAGAGACGGACAGAGATGGACAGACAGGCAGCCCAAAGGTCAGACAGAAGAGCCATAGAAAGATCCCCAGTGCCCCTTACAGCTCAGTCCATGTGGCCGACTGCCCAATAGACCATAAGCTCCTCTCCTGAGGCCTGGGATGGCTGGACTTTTGCCTCAAGGTCACTCTTGCCTAGCACAGAAGCAGGCATTTAACAGACACTTTCAAAACGTGTTGACTTGAATTCATCTGAATCAGGGTCATAGGTTTAGAGCTGGAAAGGGCCTTGCAGGCCTGTGAATCCAGCCTTCTCATTTATAGATGAAGAAGCTGAGATCCCCCAAAGGGTAGGTCGCCTTCCCCAAGGTCACAAAGGCAGTTATTGGCAGAGCTGGGATTGGATCAAGGTCACAGGACCCAGCTCCCTGGCTCCCAATCCAAGGCTCTTTCTGTGCTCTCTCTGAGTCCCCTGGCTCCCAGCAGGCCATCCCTGACCTAGGGATGACTCAGTCATTGGCTGTCCCTCAGCCAAGGCCAGAAGATTTTCTCTGTATTGGTTTCTGGAGCCTGTAGACTGGTTGTGAAACCCAAGGAAGATGACCCAGCATTAGGACACAGGGCCCAAAGGCTGAAGATGTGACGGGGCAGCCAAGCTGAGCCATGGAGGGGCCTGGAGCCTCCAGAGCCTAAGTAGGACAGAGGGAAATTGAATGTGTGCAATGTGCGAAGAATTCACTTTGCTCAGTGGGGCCCATGGTCAGCTTCTCATGACATCACTGAGATATTCCCAGGCATCCCCAGCCAGAATGTGGCCCTAAAGCCTGCATGCACAGACCCACAGCACACAGAGTTCTGGCCTTGGCCCAGCAGCCTCAGACTGTGGCCCTCGCAAGCAAGGTCCCCTCTCTTGGCCTCGGGTTCCTCATCTGTAGAAGGAGGGGGTGGGACTAGAGAGCCTTCTGGTTCTAAATCCCCAGGATCTTTTCTGGAAGGGACTTGGCACATCTGATCCCTCTTTCTGCCTTCACATAGACCCATTCCTATGCTACTCCAGGACAAGCTGTCCCCAAATGGAATGAGCCACCAGAGGAAGTAATGAGATCTCTGTGTCTAGAAGTCCCAAGCGCTAGATGACCATTCCCCCCCACCCCCAGAGGGAACTAATCCCATCCTAGAAATGGGACTAGCCAGCCCTGAGGGTCCCTCCCCCAAATTACCTGGTGCTTATTTTGTATGTATTTCTCTGTCTACATGTAGTTACCTACCAATACCCACCCCCCAATAAGCTCCTTATGGGCAGCGACTTTTGTCTTTATATCTTCTCCTTCCTGGGTCAGAAGGCTAGGCATGAGGGCAGGTCAGTGGCCTTTGCTTTTTAAGAGCCCAGGGTCTTTGCCAGGGACTAGCCACCAGGGGTGACTGCCACTCCCTGCAGGGTAACCCTAGGCAGGTCACTCCCTTGGGGAGGGGGGGTGGATTAGGTGACTCCCAAGGTCCCTTACAGCTCTGGATTTGTGGTGTCTTCCCTAAGGTAGGAGGGGCAGCCTTTTGCACCTAAGGCACCTCCTCCAAGTTAAGGTCATCTATCCCCACCATGCCTGGCTCCTCTTCCAGACCAGCAGCTCTGCAAAGCTCAGGAATGGTGGAGGTGGGAGCTTGGACTCTCTACATGCTCCTGTGGACACAGCCAAGGCTGGACCAGCTGGGGGAGGGGAGCCTTTTCCAGCTTCATCTCTCAGGGATGCCCTGTACTGGCTGAGGTACACACACCCATTCAGTCAAGCAGCCTTTAAGTCCCCACCGTGTCTCCAGTGGTGCTGAGAGTGCTGAAGTGGCAAGAGCCTCAACCTCAGTCAGAAAGCACTGGGCTCTGACTGCCTGGGGGACATGGGGCAGACGCCTTTGTCTCTCTGGGCCTCAGTCTCTTCCTCTGGTAAATGGCCATGCTGATAGGTCTATTTTCTGTCTCTTGGAGCTGTCAGGAAAGTAAGCACTTTTGATCCTTGACACCCCAGGGAAGCACATAGGTCGTGGACTATGCTCTTTCCTGTCTTAGATCTGTTACTAATGTACTTGGTGACTGGTCAAGCCGTCTTTTCCCCTCTCTGACCCTCAGTTTCCCTATCTGTAGAATGGGGTTTAGACTGGATGTTGTGATTCTATGAGGACAGAGATAGGCAAGTGGGAGAGGGTATGAGGGAGCCACTCTCCCAAGTCTGAAGGAATTCAGGGACCTGGGAGGGAGCCCAGAGGTGAGCAGCCCCACAGACAGAATCTGCTGGGGAAAGCAGGCCACTCCAAGGGGGCAAGTGCCTTCCCCACCCAGGGCCCTCATGGGGTTACCCCTAGATGCTTGCACAGTAAGTGCTTAATAAGTGTTTGGCTATTTATTATCCACTGACTAGAGACAGGAAGGCACATGCCATCTCCTACAGAAAGAGAGACAGAGAAGGAATCTGCAGATTCTGAGACAGAGAGGAAGACAGAGATATAGAGAGAGGGAGAGAAAGACAGAGATAGCACGGGGAGACAGAGAAAAGGACAGAGACAGAAAAAGACAGAGAAGTGAGGGAGCAGCAGGGGATGGAGGTGGAACCAGGAAACAGGGGAAGGAGAGTGGAAAGAATTCCGGACATGGAGTCAAAGGATCTGAGTTTGGATCCCAGCCCTGCCTCTTCCTACCTATGACCGTGGCAAAGTCCCTTCTCTGGTCTTCGTTTGCCCATTTGTAAGATGAAGGAGTTGCCTTGGATAGTATGTGAAGTCTCCTCCAGCTCCCAACTGACCCTCAGAATTTCAGAGAAAGGCAAACACTGAGGGACCCAGAAATAGACAAAGACAGAGAAAGAGACTGAATCCTGTACTTCTGGGTCAGGTGATGACCTGGGTCAAGCCCTCAGCTCCCACGGGAAGGGCTCAGGGAATAACACAACAGCCTATGGATGGACCCCTTTTAAGGCCAGCCTACTCTCCCTGCCCTGAGACAAGACACTGAGCCATTAGCACTCTCCAAATGGGGCGGGGGGAACAGAGACCCAGCAGCCACTGTAACAGCTATTCCAAGAGAGGATAGAAGGTAGTGAGTCCTCTATCCACAAGGCAAAGGCACAGAGACATAGAGACAGAGAGAGACAGAGACAGAGAGACAGGAACAGAGACATAAAGACACAGAGAGACAGAGAGACAGGAGGAGGTGGAGAAAGGGAAGAAGACAAAGACAGACACACACGTAGGTGAGAGAGACAGGCAGATAGAGGAGAGGTGGAGCAGGAGGGAGGGAGGGCCCAAGAGGGGACCCGAGCCCAGGCTTCCCAGTGTTGGAATGGTCTGGGTCCCTGCAGGCAGAGAAGGAAGCACATTCTTGTTGGAGCCCTTCCTCCTTCTGCTTGCAGCCCCCGCCAGCCCAAACCGGCTCCCATGGCAAAGAGCTCCAGCTCAGATTGTCCTGGAAAAGTTTTCCTGGAATGTATAGGCTTAACGAGCCAATTCAGTAATTAATGGGGATGAAAGGGGGAGGGAGGCCTCGTTCCATTACAGATGTAATAATTGCCAGAGCCATTAGGAGGGGGGGGCAGGGGGCTTTTGATCTCTGAGTTAGTGCTCGGAACATTTTCCAAGCCTGAGGTCTCAGGAAATCATAGAACCAGCAGTGTCAAAGCTGAGAAGGCTCTCAGAACCTAGAACAAAGAGTGTCAGAGCTGGGAGGGGCCTGAGAACAGGGGATGTCAGGGCTGGGAGGGGCCTTAGAACAGGGGATGTCAGAGTTGGGAGGGGACTGAGAACAGGGGATGTCAGAGCTGGGAGGGCCCTTAGAGCAGGGGATGTCAGAGCTGAGAAAGACCCTATAAAATAGAGTTTCTGAGCTGAGCAGGCCTTTGGTGACCTTTGCCTAATCTTAGTTCAAGCCCTTAGAACAAACAGTAAGCACAGAAACATACTGAGAATCAGCAGCTCAGACCCAGACCTCCAGATTCCCAGGCCTAAGCCCTGCCCACTGCACCACCCTGCTGAAATCTCTGTCTTGCTCTTGCTTTGATGGGGAAGGCACACCAGGCCAGCTGTCTGGTGCCCCAAGAAATGGAGGCAGATGGATAGAGATACATACATACATCCTTCCTTAGATGCATAGATAGGTGATGGATAGACAGGTATACAGACAGACATGGGCACACATAGTACACACAGACGTGCATTCTTGAAAGAGAAAGAAAACAAAACCCAAAGCGAAAGCAGGGGAGGGAGGAGGTCGGTGATCTGGCCTCCTGCTGTGGGCTGTGCCCAGCTCTCTGCCTTCTCCCTCTCTGATGGGCATGTGCTGAAGTCAACAGGCCCAGGCTGGACAAGAGGCCCCTTTCTGGTCCTTCACAGGGGGCCGCTCTTCTGTCTTTGATTTTTCTTCCAGTACATGAACAAGGGTTTGAACTCAAGTGCCCAGAGGTAGGCCAGTGGTTCTGCCCAAAGTCCTCGGGCAGAGGGCAGGGAGGGGGCACTCCCCACCAAGTGGGGTAGCTAAGGGAGGTGAAGGGAGGTAACTCAGTAACTCCAAGGAGCAGCTGGCATCAGCCAGGCCAGGGGAATGGCCTCTCCACATTGCACAGACATGGAGAGCTCAGCCAGCACTGTCCCAAGTCCAAAGCCCCACTTGATACTCCTGACCCAAATGGCCTGTCCCCTTTGGAGGCCCATGTTCTCCTCCAGGCATTGCTGCTTTAGGAGTCAGAAGGAGCCTCAGGAGAGGGTGGCAGGGTGGAGAAAGGGTGGAAATAAAAGCCAGGGTTGACATCACTTGGTCTCTGGGAACATCCCCAAGGCCTCTCCGGAGATGCCAGGCTATTAACCGTGGTAATCTCTCTGCCCAGGACCTCCCTGTCCCCAGCCCTGCCTACAGGACCAGAGCCTGGTTCCAGGCCCCAGCTGCTGTTGTCAGTCTGGGGTTATCCCCTAGCCTCAGCCCCGCAGGCCCCTCCTAAGACCAACTAAGTCAGTCAGTCCCTCAGTCAACAAACATTCAGTGCTTTCTATGTGCCCAGCACTGTGTTAAACTTTGGAAGTCTCCTATCGGATAAGCCACTGACCTGGAAATTAGTGAATGAGAAACTGTTAGACCTGAAATAGTCAATCCAACCCCTTTATTTTGGAAAGGGAGAAGCTGAGTTCCAGAGAAAGAGTCTTGGACAGCGGCCCCCTCATTCATTCATTCATTCAACAAAGAGTTAAGCACCTGCTGGAGAGAGAGCCCTGGGATGAGGCAGCTTCTATCAGACTCAGATTCTGGTCTCTGGGAGCTCAGTTCGGGGGGAGGATATAATGTCACTGTAGGTAACGGAAAGAATAGAATATGCTATCCTAAATGTGGGAGGTGCAAATCCAGGGCTCTGTGCTCAGGGGAGAAGGGTCTCTACCGGTGGGTGGGGCTGGGGGATAAGACTAAATCAGAAAGAGGTGACATTCGAGTGAGCAGGGCTTTAAAGAAGAGATAGGACTCACCATCCTACCCAAGGGAAGGGAGGGCATTCCAGGCATAGGGAACAGTGTAAGCAAAGGTGAAGAGGCAGAAGGGTGCAAAGTATGTTGAGAAAACAACAGAGAGACCCAGCCACGAGTGGTTGTGTTTGCAGAGTTGGGATGCTGTAAAGAGGCAGATGTAGGCCTCACATCAGGAAAAACTTCCTAACAATTAGAGAGATATCCCAAAATGGAATGGCCAGCTTTGGTAGGTAATGAGTCCCCGCTGCTAGAGGTCTTCCAATGAAGCATGGCTGACCACTTAGCAGGGGTGATATAGAGATTCTTGGTCAGGGATAGGTCGAAGTCTCTGAGGTCCCTCCCTAGCTTTGTAGATTCTGAGATTCTGTGGCTCAAACTCCCACTCCATTGTCAACTCTGAAGGTCAAAGTGAATGCTGGCCGGGATTGGACCAGGACTGAACCCTCCAGTGACAGCAGGAGGGATAAGCTGGTGTCTCCTTTCTGTGACAGCCCAGTTAGATCCAGGATGCAGTTGTCAAAGACCAATCTGGTCTCTTTTCCTACATTGTACAAAATCATGGAAGGACTCTTAGTCATTCCTGGGCCCCTCTTCTCTTCCAGCAATGAATGACCTCTACACATTCCCTGTCAGAGAAGAAGTTGGGCACATCCCCTCAAAAGGAAGCCAGATGGTGGGCAGGGTCCCTCTCCTTCCATGTCCAGCCATGCCCTCCTCACCTTCCCCTTCATGGAGGCAGTAAGCACATTTCAGTTCCTGTGTGGAGACCATCAGTCAGTCAGTCAAACATGCATTAAGCCCCTAGTCTGGGCCCTGTGCTCAGCACTGGGTCCTGAGACAGCAGCCGGTCTCCATCACTTTTCAAGTGCCCCCAAATCCTCTGCTTCTCTGATAATCTAACCTCTGGGCCCCAAAGGGAAAAGTTTCGAGAGGTAGGGATTAACAGCAGAAAGAGATTCAGGAGTTCTGGATTTGCCCTGGGACCCTGGCACATTCCATGTGATGACTGTTCTCTAAACCTCAGTTTCACAGGATCCAAACTCAGGGAAATGACCCAGCAGCCAGAGCTGCCCAGTAGAGTGGGCTGCCTAAAGGATTTCTGAGTCCTCCCTCACGGGAAGCTTTTTAGCAAGGGCAGCGTCGAGTGGGCTAGGCCAGATGGGGCTGAAGTCTCCTCCATTCTGTGAGCAGTCAGGGGAAGCCTCATGGCAAGGGTAGGGCCTGGCCTGGGCTTTTAAGGACAGCCAAGCTAATGGACTGATGGAAGGAAGGGAGAGGGAGGGGATTCCCCGTCCAGACAAGCAGCCTCGTTTCATGTGCAGCCTCTCCAAAGTGTTTGTAAAGACAAAAAGGAAGCCTTGAAAACAAGAGAAACCCCACAACAGGCTATGGTGGCCTCGGGCCCTGGGATGTGTGAAACGATAAATGTCACTTGGACAAATATTTGGAACTGTTTACAAAGGGGTCTATTAAATCCTTTGGAAAGTCAGGGCCTGGCCGAGAGTTTGATTTCCACAAGGCAGCCCCAGCATAAACAGCAGAAAGAAGGATGGGCAGCCTGACTATTCTGACATCTGGGAGCCCAGGGTGGATGGGGGAGGGAGGGAACTGGCAGGGGGCCAAGCTGAGTGGCTGGTCCAGGTGTCAGAGCAGCTCTGAGCCCATCCTCACCAACATAGGGGGATGCAGCCCTAAGGGGTCCTCTGGACCATGGCCCTGTGTCTTTCACCCCTGGGACAACTGCCCCCCATAACCTCCTAGACAGGGCAAGAAGGAAGAGGGTCCCTGGTGACTCTCTGGGCCTCAGAGTGGGCAGGGCATAGGGACCCTCATCTGCCCCTGGTCAGATGTGGGGGGAAGGGAGGGAGAGATGGACTGGCAAGGGAACAGGAGGAAGAAGAAGGCAGAGAAGTCATAGGAGTGGGAGTGAGCAGGGAAACCTGAGCTCCATTCTGGGTAGGAATCTCAGCTCCAATCTCTTTGAAACTGAACCATCTCAAGTGATGGGGACCTCACTACCTCACCAGGCAATTGCACCACTTTGGGACAGCTCGCAGGACTGAAAAGTTTTTCCTTATTTTGAGCCTAAATCGAACTCATTACAACTCTCTTTTCATACTATCTCCCCTCTCCCAAACCCCAAACCATGCCACCTGGGTGCACACACATGCACACATGTATTTGCAGACATGTTCACACTTCTGCACATATGTGCACATGTACACACATGTGCACATACAGGCATTTTCACACTTACACACACACACACACACACACACACACACACACACACACACCCTTTTGGTTTTGTCCTCTAGAGCCAAAAACAAGTCTAATCCTTTTTCCTTCATATGACAAGCCCCCATCTACTCAATTGCTGCCAACATGCTCCCTCTGAATCTCCTCCCCCCCAGTCTCAACACCCCCGAATTCCCTCAACTAATGTCCTTGTGCCAAGTTCTCTTTTCACTTGTTCTAGAAGGCAGAGGGAGCCACTGAAGGGTCTAGAGCAGGGAGGCAGCAGGGTCAGGCCTTTAAACATGATCTTGGCAGCTGTGTGGAGGATGCATGGGAGAAAGGAGAGAGGAGACCTGGGAGGGGATTGCAGGAGTCTAGGTGACAGAGGGCGTGGCCCTGACTGGGGTGGGGGATGGAGAGAAGGGATGGGGACTTGAGATGGTGGGGAGGGAGAAACAAGAATAGAATGACTGGATGTGGATGAGGGACCAAGAGAGACCACGGCTAGAGACGAAGATGGGGGTCCCACCAAGGTGGCCAGAATAGCAGCTTCTGCTGAGGCTTTCTGCTTTCAGGGCCCTTTGCTGGGAGCTGGGAGAGGGGGTACCACGGCACCCAGTCAGAGGCTTGTAACATCTGAGATCTGTAGCTGAACCTGCACAAGGTTATTCCCAGTCTAGGGAAGCTGGCATTTCTTCACAGAGACACAGATCTAGAATTCAGGTCAGCAGCCAGCCTGGGGGGCTTGTTTTATTTAGGGAACATCAAAGAGGGCTTGAGTTCAATCTCATAATCAGGGTGAAGAAGAGAGACCATGGGCTGTTGAGCGCCACCTATATTTACTTTGCCCTCATTCAAATCCAGTCCAAGCCGTCAGGCCCCAGTGAGCCTGGCCACCCCCTCTGAGTGCTGCTCCTCCCCAGGGCCCCACACATGGTTCTCATTTGCTGCATTTAGCAGTTTTCATTTATCCTGCTCAATGCTAACAGGCTGACCTGCAAACAGAAGCTCTCGCCGGGCGCCCTGGAAGAAACCCAGGATCCTCCAAGAGGAAGGGGGAGCAGGGGGCAGTCATCCCTAGACAGCCTGCTGCAGAAGGTCCTCCGGGTCAGAGGGAGGTCGTGGCTGATTCCAGCCAACAGCAAACCTGTGGGGTTGGAGGTGATGGCCCAGGACAGCCTGTCACTGCCCAGGAGAGCTGGTCAGAGTGGCAGAGGAGCTTCAGGGGAGCTGGGAGTTGGGGCATTTGCCCTAGGAGGAGAGAAGGCATTTGGTGGCTACCTTCACTCAAGACAAACATTCATTCACCATTTCTTGTGTGCAGATTCCCATACAGGGGAGAGCCAAGGTTTAGATACCAGCTCTTGCCCCCAAACTGAGCTATCCCAGGAGGGGGATAAGAACTCAGCAGAGATGGCTGTGATACACAAGCAACCAATCAGAGAGGAGGAGAATCAAAGCTGGAGGAAGTCCAAGGGGGCAGGTTGCTCCTCACTCCAGAGGAGGAGCGAAGCTTCCTGGGAGGATCTGGGTTTTAACAGACAGTACAGGATGAGGACCTATGCAAATACGCAGATTTATAGAACAGCAGAGGAAAGGCAACTGACTTTGGAAATTGTCGAGCATGTTCTAAAGAAAAATGATCTATTATTATTAAGTTACATTTAGAAAGATGCCCAACGGAGAACCCTGAGTCTGTCCTTCAGGCTAGAGGCACTGGGGAGCCACCAGAGATTCTGGAGGAAAGGAGCGACATGGCCAGACGCACGTTGTATGAATATTCTGTGTGGAGGACCCACTTGAGAAGGGAGAGGCCAGAGGCTCGGAGATCTGTTAGCAAAAACTGGCTCCTACAAATTAAAGAGAGAAAGGGGTAGATGGGAGGGCTGCTCAGGAGGGAGGAAGGCAGACTTGGCAACTGACTGGAGATAAGAAGGCAGAGGGAGGGGGTGGGAGGTGTAAGGGGGGAAAGTGGGGAGCTGAGGAGGCTCAAGGTTTTCCCAGAAGTGATGAATTTTTTTTAGCTATATTAGCTTCCCTAAGGTGGGGAGGGCTGGGTCCTGATTCTTCAGCAGGGGGGATCTCCCAAATCCCCAGGAGAAGGCCCAGACCCCAAAGCTGGGCCTGGCACACACTTGCATGGTCCTTGATGCCTTCTGTCAGAAGCAATGGACCGAGGCTGGGCTCTGGGAGGGTCCCTGCCCAAGCTTCTATCCCCACAGGACAAGGACGGCCCCAAGTCTTTACGTAACCTTATTGCAGAGGGGAAAGGCAAATCCCCACTTCAGAAAAAGCCTACCTCCGTGCTGTGCCTCTGTCCTCACTGGCACTGGACGCCATCCATCTCGTTAACTCTCTTTAAGGCATCATTTCCCCTCCAAGCTGCTGGCCTCAAGCCCCGAGCCGAGCCTCGGTCGGGGGCCATGGGGAGAAAAAGGCTGCTTGAGGTAATCCGGCATCCCCCCCAGAGCCCCAATGAATGGCCTGGCCGATGCTTGGTTGGGGGGGGAGCTGGCTTCCAAAGGCTCCAGAGCAGCCGCTGACCAAACAAGATGGCCCCCCCTACAACCTTCATTAAGGCTGCACTGGGGGGAGGCCGGTAATCCCATCAATAGAGACAGCCAAGCTGGTCTGCCCAGCTCCTGGGGCCCAGTGGGAAGAGCCGGCCATGAAGGCAAATGCACTGAACTGAACAGCTTCTTCTGGGGAAGTGAGGCCAGGGCATGGGGGAGGACCAGGCTGTGGGTTTAGAGCTGGTCCTCGAGCCCAGCCTCTGAGCTTGAGAGAGGAAACTGGGTGAGGTTTGGAGAGAGGCTGAGTTACTTGTCCAGGACTGCACAGATGGGTCACAGAAGCACAGAACTGAAGCTTTTGGGGCCTGAGAGGTAAGCACTTTATAGAGGAGGCAATGGTCTGGCCCCTCATGGATCAGAGGAAAAGTTCCAATTTTTCCCAAGGTCCCACAGGTTTTAAATGGCAAGGCCTAAATCTAAACCTAGGGCCCTTGATTCTAATTCCCATCGACTTTCCACCAAATCGTAGAATACAGAGTGTCAGAACCAGATGGACCTTGGAGGCCAGGGGGTTTAATCTCTTCCTTTTAAGGATGAGAGAAACTAAGACCAGAGACATCAAGTGACTTCCCCAAAGTCACCCAGGTAGTGAGTAGCATGGCTAATACCTGAATCCCCACCCTCTGCCTAGGCTCTTGGTCTACCTGCAAACAGGTCACATGAGATCAGAGAACCCCAGAGCCAGTGAGGACCCAAGAGGAGGTCACCACCAAGTACCTGAACGCAAACCCAGCCATGCCACTCGTTGGCAGGGTGACCCAGAGCAAACCCATCCCTCAGTGCCCTTCTCCAATGAAATAGCTTCTGAAGTCTGGCATTAGGGTGGTCCACTGAGCCTGCGTGAATAAGACTCCTCCAAGCAACTGCCTCCAAACTTACAAAGCACTTACCCCATGAGCATCCTGTCAAGTAGGTAGTAAAAGTATCCATTTTACAGATGGGGAAACTGAGGTCCAAAGAGGGTAAATGCTTCAATAGCAGACTTTAGAATTACAGGGGTAGAATGATGCAATGGGTAAGACTGAAGGGGCGGCTAGGGGGTGCAGTGAATAGAACACCAGCCCTGGAGTCAGGAGGACCTGAGTTCAAATACAGTCTCAGACACTTAACACTTGCTAGCTGTGTGACCTTGAGCAAGTTATTTAACCCCAATTGCCCTGTCTTCCCCTCTCCAAAAAGGAAAAAAAAGATACAAAATTAAAAATCCCAGATCTAGGTTCAAGTCCTGTTTCTGCTACTTACTAACTGTGTGACCTTGGCTAAGTCCCTTAACCCCAGTTTAGATAAAAAGAGGGGATTAGACTGCACCAGAAGTTTGTTGTGGACCCCTTTGGCAGTTTGGAGAAGCCCACCTACCCCTTCTCAGAATTAAGGTTTTGTTTAATTGATTTGTTTGTTGATTTTTAGTTTACAAGATTCAGTTCCACAATCCCTTGAGTTTCAAATTTTCTCCCTTCCCTCTCCCCCCTCACCCATCAGAATTGAGTTTTTAAATCACAAAATGAAAACCATAGAACAGCAGGAAACCAAGCCTACCAAAATGCCATTATCAAAATGCAGTTATCCCTTCCATGTCACAGGAGTTAGGGGAGTGAGGACCCCTGAAATCTGGAAAATCTGAGCGAAATTTTTGGTCTTCCCTTCTCACCAGAGAAGTCTGAATTTTTCTTTTTCTTTTATGGGGTGTTTGGATTGATATTCTACAATACTACATATATGGGTATGCATGTATGTATCTATATGTATGATACATTTCTGAGTTTCTAAACTTTTTCTGTGTTATCTGCTGGCCTCATGTGTCATCTGTGGCTTCTACAGAACTCCCCCCAAATTTCCCATTTAATTTCTTATGGCAACTGGAGATATAGCAATACTGCGATGGGGAAAGTAGTGGTGTGGAAGAACAAAGTATATCATTCTTCCCCCAACCACAAGTGAAGGAGTCTCTGAGGTCTCTTCTGATCTTGGTCTGGTCTCTCTTGGCCAAACTGCCCTGCTTCCCAAAGTCATGAACTCTAAGCTGCCTTCTGAGTCTAAGGATCTGTTTCTAAGACCCTCTGAGGGTGGGGGGAAGGAGTGCCGAGCAAGATAAGTCATTTGGGGCTCTAAGCAATCCTCCTGTTTTCCACTGGATCTCAGGAGTGGGTCTCAAAGCCTGAGGATCAGAACAAGCTGGCTGGTCAAACATGAACAGGACTGAAGCCCAGCCCCCGGCTGCCTGTGCATCAGGTGGGAGGGCAAAGATAAAAAGCTGTGTAGGGGATAATATTGAGAAACAAGCTTGGCGATGGGAATGTCAGCAGCTCCACAGGCAGACAAGCGTGACTGTCCCTGGCTCTGCTTGGGAGAGAAGGACTGGAGGAACCATGGGAGGTGGGCCCTGCTTCTTTCTTGGTAAAAAACACATGGGGCTTGGTTTTCACCAAGACCCATTTTACAGAAGAGAAAACTGAGAGAGAGGGAAAAGTGCTTGGCAAAGGAGCCAACAGCTGGGGGTGAGGGGTGGGTAATAATAATATTAGCAAGTCTTTCCACGGCACCTCTACATACATTATTGTACTTGATACTCACAATAGGCAGCTAGGCAGTGCAGGCCTAGAGTCAGGAAGGCTCATCCTCCTGAGTTCAAATCTGGCCCCAGAAACTTACTAACTGTGTGGACCCTGGGCAAGTCACTTCACCCTGCCTGTCTCAGTTTTCTCATCTGTAAAATGAGCTGGAGAAGGAAATGGCAGCCCCCTCCAGTGTCTTGGGGTCATGAGGAGCAGGACACAATTAATTGACCAGACAAAACTGACCACAAGCCTGGGTAGCAGGTGCTACTGTCCAGCTGTATAGATATAGCTCTGTCTATTTAGGTAATATAGATTATCTCCACTTGCAGAGGAGTAAACTTAAGATGGTAGCGGTTAGGTGACTTGCCCAGGGTCATACAGCTAGTAAGTATATGTTGCAAGGTTTCGAACCCAGGTCTTTCTGACTTCGTTCTCCATTATGCTGCCTAGCTGTCCAGAAGCTGGAGACTAGGGCCAGCAGACCTGGGCTCAGATCCTGCTTTGGATTCTTAGTATATGTGTGACCGTATGGCAGTCATATAACCTTTCTCCCTTTAAAATGAAGATGTTGGTCTAGGTGGCCTCTGAGGTCTCTCACAATCAGCCAATAAACAATTATTAAGGACCTGTGTTCCAGGCCCGTGCAGGATGCCAGGGAACCCGGCTATAGGTCTCTGATGAGGAGATTGCACAGTGGACAAGGGGATGGGGCTGCTTCTGGGCCCTGAGGTGGGAGCCAGCACAGGGAGATCTCTGGTGAAGGTACTAGGGTGGCCTGGGGCCCAGGCCTGGCCACCTGGCCACCAGGAGCCCTCACAGTGTACCCAACCACCGAGGGGAGCTGAGGGGAGCAGAGCTCTCTTTGCCCCTCTGTCCCCCATGAGTAACAGAGGAGAGACAAGAACAGCTCAGGACACATGGGGGTTTAACTGCTGAAAGGAAGGCTGAGTGAGCCACTAACCAGAAGTGGGTCAGTCCCCAAGCATTTCTTAAACATTTCCTATGTGCCAGGCACCCTGCTAAGTACCAATCACACAAAGACAAAGCCCCCAAAGTCTCTGACCTCAGGGAGCTTTCATTCTACACACATACAAGTGTGTAGGATATGTGATGGCTATAAGGAGGTGATAACAGCCAGGAAGACCAGGAAAATGGAAAGAATTCATGAATGAAATCAAAAGGATTTCCTGAATGCTTCCTTAAGTACTGGGGAGATGGCTTAGAGCCTGCTGAGAGCTCCTCTCCTCATTTTACAGAGGCAGGAGAGGGAGAGGCTTGCTCAAGGTCACTCAGTTAGTAAGCAGCAGAATTGGAATTCAAGCCTGGGTCCTCAGACATCCAGATTACTGTGAGCTCGTTGCCAACCCCCAAATGTGCTTGTGTGTGTAGATGAGTACCACTCACTGGGACAGCAGAAGTGAGATGAGGGCCACCTCTGGGAAAAGCCCAGCTCTAAGCCCAGACAGAGGAGCCACTTATACCAGTGCCTGTGTTCGTAGATTTAGGGCAGGACAATGAGCCAGAGTTTCCATTCTCTCCCTCCCCTCCCCTCCCCACTGGACTACACTTCATTCCCTCCACTCAACAGATCACCACACAGGCTCCAGGGACTCCCAGCCATGGAGGAGCCAAGTTTCTTCCAGAGGCTACCTCACAGGCTATCCCACCAGACTGCCAAGGGCCCCAATGACTGGAGGAAGAAGCCCAGTCTCTGAAAACATCAGAGCCAGGAGGGACCTTGGAGTGTGGCCCAGAACGTCAGGACTGGGACAGACCTGACCCAGAACAGACCACATCAGAGCTGGGAGGAACTTTAGAATAGGGAATAAAATGTGAGAATTGGGAGGGACCAAGACAGACACCAACTAAACCAACGCCCTCATTTCATTGATGTGGAAACTGAGGCTGAGATGGAAAACACCTTTTCCAAAGTCAAACTAGAGACCCATTAAATCACAAAATGGCAGATTATTGAGTTCAACCCCTGAGTTCCCCTGAGAAGGAAACCAAGTCCCAAAGAAGGGAAGCTAAGGCTTCTGACTCCAAGTCTGTGAAATACAGAGACCAAAATAAGTCTCCTGCCTTTATGACTGTATCTCCTGGAAGGCAGACTATCTGAGAAGAGAACTACGTGATCATCAAGCCCAACCCTTTCTCTTCCAGGGGAAGGAAGGGTCCAGAAAAGGAAAAGAGTGAGCTATTGGTCACAGTGTAGAGTCAGGCAGCTCCACAAACCCCTCCCCCCCCCAAGCAGCAGGGGACACTCAGCCAACTCTCCAAGTAGGGGGGGACTTTTCACCTGCAGCCCCTCCCCCCTCACACACACACCTGATGAGCCAGCCAGAGGAAACGGAGATGAATGCGGCTCAAATCCAGAGGGATGGTGACCCCCTCCCAATCACACCCGGACTTCCTTGATGCCCTGACCCAAATGATTTCTTGGGCATCTTCTCCATTTCCGCATTTGTACATGAACTCCTTTATGATTCACATAGAAGGCATGCGAAGGAAGTCAGGTGGGTTTCACAGCCACTACTTGAGGGATGGGTAAACTGAGAAACAGAGCAGAGCCTTAGGCCAGAGGCTTGCCCGGAGGCACCAAGCTTTTTACTAGCAGAGGTGAGACCTCATAGAATCATAAAAACAAGAAATCTCCAATTTACAGTGATACACCAATCATTTTATCAGAGGAAGTGGGCTCAAAATTAGGAGGGACTTGGCCACCATGAAGCAGTAGTTGAGGTAGAACTAGGACCCAGGTATTATGCTCATAGATGAATAAAATAAAACAATGTATTAAGCACCTACTGTGTTTGAGGAATGAGGGATACATAGACAAAATTAAAACAATCCCCGCCCTCAAGGAAGTCTTGATCATTTAGGAAGGTGATGTGTACGTATAACTATACAACCTCATCGGAGTACTCTCTCATTTTTGTCTGTCCAGGACAGCACCTTGCACACAATAGGTGATGATGGATGGATGGATGGATGGATGGATGGATGGATGGATCCCAGCACCCTTGGCTATAAGGCCTCTCTCAGAGCTTCTGGACCTCCTTTATGTGCTCACCAATCCCTGATAAATGCAGGAATCCAACAAGAAGCCTAATTTCTCAGTAAATATTCCCTAAGAGGTCAAAACAGTGTGGCTTCTTTAGGACTGGGAGAGAAAAGGAAGCTGGGGCAAGGTGTGTCAACAGCAAGAAAGCAGTAGGGGGTCGGGAGAGGGAAAAGCAGGAAGAAAAGGAGAAGATGAAGAACAAAAGTCATCTCTTTGGGTTTGTTTTGGAAGCTGCGCCCGCAGGCAGAAGAGAATCTCTGGGCTAAAGCCCACTGGATGCCACAAGGAGTGAGTGGTCAGTTCTGCCTCAGGCTAAGGAGCAGGGTCATTCTCTGCTCTCTAGGAGGGAAAAATGTTGCCTTTCCCCCTTCAAAACCAAGAACCAGAGCCCTTTTTAAAGAAGCTATTTTAAGACGGGTTTTTCCCACCCCCAAAAAATATTTTGCAATAACAGCAAAGCAGAGAGCAAAGTAAAAATAAAGTATCTGATGCACTTAGCAGATATTTTGGGGACAATAATGCATCACAGATGTGCACATCAAACCATGCACACATACGGGGCTGCGGACACGGGCGCGCATGCACACTCACACACACACTCACACATGCACATGCACACGCACTTACACACATGCACACACTTACACATGTGCACACTCATGCACACTCACACACATACACACATTTACATACACACACTCACATGCGTGCACACACATGTACACATGCACTCACATACATAAACACACATGCACTCACATACATACACATACACGCACACATGCATGCACACACAGGAAGGGTTTTGCATTCCCGGCTCTCTCCAGATGCTTCACTTCTGGCCAGCCACACACCCACCCAGGCCCAGTAATTGCTTCTTCCTGACTTAGCTTCACATCAGCCTCTGAGGATGGAGGGCAGATTTCAGCACCTCTCTCCAGAATGATAACAGGACAAATTGGCCCAGGCGGATCCTTTCACAGGTGGTGAAGGCTTCAAAGATTAGGGAGCTGAAAGCTTGTCTGGTTCGGGTGCCTGCCCCTCCTGGCTCCTGCAGCCTAGTCAGGGACCCAGGGGCTAGAAAGGGCTGCCTAGTGGGCTAGGGGAGGTGTGACCAGGGCTCTGCGCAGCTCTGCCACGAAGGCCATCTCTGCCCTCCATAAAGTCACTCTTCCCCTCTCCCGGTCTTGTTGTCTCCTCTGTCAAGTGAGGGGAGTAGATATAATCTCTGAGGGCCCTCCCAGCTCTTACATTGTGCATTCTGTATACTAGAGGCGTCTTTCATCTCTGACCTTCCCTTCTCTCTGTTTCAAGTGACCCCCATTTCTGACCTTCCTTGTTCTCTGTTCTAAGGGTTTTCCCAGTTCTGATACGTACACACAACTGAATTCACTTTCAAGGAGGCCACTTGAAGCCTGGAAGCATTTCATGAAAGAATTCTCTCTGTTTCTGGGACTCGAGAATCAGCCCTGCCATTTCTAGGATGCGGAACAGGAATCTCTCATAGACAAGGAGCCCCAAACAGGCCAAGACTTCTCCCTGGGAAACCTCCCCTTCCCAAACCACCACCATGTGGCCCGCAAGCCAGAGAAAAGGTAGAGAGTTAACCGTGTGGGATAGAATCCAAATGTCCATCCCAGGGTCAGAGGACTCACAGCTGAGCAGGTCCTCGAGGACCATCATATTCACCACCTTATAAACTAGATGAGGCC
Source organism: Pseudochirops cupreus (assembly GCA_028627135.1). Classification (NCBI taxonomy): domain Eukaryota; kingdom Metazoa; phylum Chordata; class Mammalia; order Diprotodontia; family Pseudocheiridae; genus Pseudochirops; species Pseudochirops cupreus. Next base: position 25,844,747 of record CM053584.1, on the reverse strand, counting down.
CAGAGAGAGAAAGAAACTGTCCTAAGGTCACACAGCTCTTGAGCAACAGAACTGACTGGATGAACCCACATCCTCTGACTCTCAAGCCATTTCCACAATGTTGAAAACAACCATCAGGGCCAAGGATGCCTGGAGGAAACAGAACTGAGTGAACCTGGAGAAGGCAAAATATTTTCCACCTAAGAAGCATGCCAGAGCCAAAGAAAGCCCAGAATTGGCCTGGGGTGACCCACCTCTGCTGGCCTGACATGGCCCTCACCACAGGCTCCAGCTGGGGGGCAGTCAGTCATGTAGGACAAAGTCGCCTTTCATTTGGCCTAGCAAATTAATCTGTCCTTTTTGCTTCCCCAGGGAAAATACTGCATTTTTCTCTGGGATAACAAAAGCCTGAGTTCCCCCAGGAGGGATCACTTTCCTCCCCTGTTTCCCTGGTTTAAAGCTTGTAACCTCCCCGCCAGGGCCCAGCCCTTCTGGCAGATCAGGGCCTCGCCCCAGATTCAGCAGACTTTTTGTGTTATCATTACCAGGCCAGACTGCATTGAGGTGCAGGGGCCCTGCTCACTCTATGAGGGCCCTATGCTCTCTGCCCAGCTCTGCAGGGGCTGCTCCCAGGGCAAAGGTGGGGTTGGAGGGCTCCCTTCCCCAGCCAATTGACCTCTGCCCACCAGAGAAGCAAGGTGGTAGAGAAAGGAACAAGACATTGCCCACTTAGGGCTACAGGGACTTTAAATGGGCCTCTCAGGACATGCCATGCTGTTGGCCTCACCTTCCCTTTGTTGAGTTCAGAAATCAAAAGTGGGTTCCTGAGCTCACACATTTTTTCCACTCTTCTCTCAGAATCATTTACCCAGAAATGCTGGTTGCTATCTCCTTCTCCTTTAACCACCATGGTAAAGGCTACTCCAGGACAACTCAAGGCACCCAACTATTGGATAAGAACAGCCTACAGACAGGTAATGTTCCCCAGGGCCCTGGAGTCCCATCCATCACCCCCAGCCTCAACCTGGGCTTACATGCCCAAGCAGCCCCTGCTACTGAACTGCCCAGCTCCTAGGTTTTACATACTCAAACCTGCACTTCTGGCTCCCTCCTTCCCAGGGCTCAGGATGAACATTTTCTTGGCTTAAGGGAACCCAGGCAACCAAAGCCAGAAGCCAGTTATGCTCTCCCCTCCCCTGAGATGCTGAGACCCCAGGCCAAGCTGTCTTCTATATGCAGGTGGCCCAAGAACAACTGTGCCAGCTTCTGTCCCCCTCCAAAGTCACTCCTATTATGTCCTCAGCCCCGCAACCATCAGCTGCCCCTGAAGCAGGCCAGGCTCTCCACCCCTTGGACAGCTCGCTGCCATGTCCTCTCCTGGAGGGGAGGAGACTTTATCTGGTCCCCAGGAGGAACGCTTGAGTGCCCACCAAAGCTTACATATGGTTAGGAGAAGAGAAAGCCGGGATCCTACCTGGGAGAAGTTGAGACCATTCAGTGGGTGACACTGCTCTTCAACCCTCTCCACAGCTCCCGTTCGCTTCTTCATGCGCTCAGCCTCCTGTGCCAGGTAGAGGTCCAGCACCGGGACACCTCGTGAGCGCACATCCGTCTCAGTGAGGGAGTTCACCATGAGCATCACCCAGACTGGACGCTTGCGTTCCCAATTCCCAGCAATGGCATTGAACAGGTAGTCGGCATACAAGCCTTTGCCCCTCTGGTCGGGAGTCATCCAAGTGGGCATCATGAGCTTCACGTAGTCCAAATGGCGCTTGAGGCGCCGATAGAGCTCCCGAGGCAGCACATCCTGGAGGTTCTCACCGTGGGGCAACAGCTGGCAGCTCGCCAGGGCTGAAATGGTGTAGGGGTCCGTGAGGTCGAGCTCAAAATAGACCCGGGCACTGGCCTCAAAGGCCGCCTTCGAATTGTCTGGGATGAAGTCCCAGACTCGTGTGTACGGAACATGGATGGTACCAAACAGGTAGGCAGGAGGGTCCCGATGAATGGTCCAGAGAAATGAGTTCAGGTCTCCCTGCTACCCCAGTCAGGGAAAAGAGAAGACATGAGACCAATGATCAGAATGACAACCAGAGCAGTTGACAAGTCTCTAACACCCAACAAAACAACAAGCATTTATTAAGTGCCTTCTGTTTGCTAGACACTGTGTCGGGCAGCAGAGACACAACTTAAAAAGGAAAAGGCCCCTGCCCTTGAAAAATCACTCCATTAACTCATTTGAACCCATCACAGAGCTCTGAGGGGTACATCTTAGGATCTTCATTTTACAAATAATGTCCATTTCCCATTGCCCACTAAAGAGTACAAAGTGCTTTGATCTTCACAACATTCAGTTGGTCAATTAGCATTGATTAAGCACCTACTATATTCTATGCACAAGGCTAACTGATGGAGATGCAAAGAAAGGAAAACATTCCCTGCTCTTCAGGAGTACACAGTACAAGTGTTATTATCTCCATTTTATAGATGAAGAAACTGTCTTTGAGAGAAATAGACTTGGCCTATGTCACAAGGCTAAAGCTCAGGTAGGTGGCTCATGAGAGGAAGGCACAGATGCTCCCTGTGAGAGCAGGCAGTTCTAGAACTCTGGTCCCTATGGCTCCAAGAACTTACTAGCAAACTTGGGCAAGTCCTTTCCAAATATGTGAAATGAGATAGTGGCACTAGATGGTCTCTAAGAAGAAGATGTCCAGTCCATAAGAAGGGGGCTGAGATAACTTCAAAATGAGGCCCCTACTTATCAAGGCTCAATTTATGGGCTGGGAAGAAAGAAAGGCGGAGGTGGCTGATGACCTCAGGTAAAGATTAGACCAGACACCAGAGAGGGCTGTGAGATTCTCATGGGGGCCTCTAGGAAGATCAGCAGCTGCAGGGGGACATGAAAATGCTGAGCAAGTGAAAAGGGTACTAATTAGCCAACCCACAAGCAATGATACCGCACCTAACGTGTGCCAAGCATTGTGCTGGGTGCTGAGGATCCAGAGATGAAAACAAACCATTCCCTACCCTCAAGCAGCTGCCATTCTAGCAGCACAGCCAACTATGAGCATAAATAAGAATAACACTCAGGCTATTTCTGTGATACTTTCAAGTTTATCAAAACTAGCCATTGAAGTAAGGGATGTAAGAATCATCATCTCCATTTGATAGGTGAGGAAAGTAAGAGAAGAAGTGACTTTTACGGTTTATATTCTCCCCATGCCTCCCCCCCACCAAATAAAAGAGTTCTCTTGCTCCCAAGAAGCCAGTCAATTTCCATTATAAACTCCCTGAGCCTCAGTTTCCTTCTCTGAAAAATAGGTGCAGGTCTCTGACTTCCCTTCTAACTCTAATCCTCTGATCTCTGCTTTCTTTTTCTGGGTCCCACCTCCCTCAGAGTTTTTCAAGGGCTGGTGTGGGTGGGGAGAGAAGAGAGAATACATTTTTTTTCTAGGATGGGTTTGGGGTTTACAGGCTTTTTTTTTTTCCCATGGAAGGAGCAGAGATCCATTGGCCATGGTTCCTAGGTTTGCTACCAGCACCATACAGCCCTAGAGCAAGCCCTTTCTCTTGTAGAGCCTTCACCCACCTACAGATACCCTTCCCCACCAAGCCCTCCCCTCCCCCATAAGGTTTTCTCCATGTTCTAAAATCCTGTGATTCTAGAGAAAGAGAGGGAGGGAAGACCAAGTGATCTGTCTTGTAATCTTGGATCCATGGGTCTTTGTGGGAGTTGGTGAGGGGTGGAGATGACAATAGTTCCATTTCCAGGGTACTCTGGGTACTTGCATACATATCAGCTATCACATGTGATCCCCAGAAGAGCCTTGTGAGTTGGGCAGAGATAATTATCCCCATTTCACAGCTGAGGAAACTGAGGCTCAGGAAAATCAGGAGACTTTCCCAAGGTCACACAGAGTTGGCTGGCACCCCAATTTAGTGTTCTTTTCACTCTCCTAGACTAGAATCTTCTCCAAACCCTTTTGGAGGCCCCTCCCTGACATAGGGTCATATATTAGAGCTGGAAGGAACCTTAGGCATCTTCTAGTCTAGCCTCATCTTACAGAGGAAAAAACTGGTCCAGTAAGATTAAATGATTTGCCCAGGGTCATATAGCTAATAAATCTCTGAGGCAAGATTGGAACCCAGATCTTCTTGACTCCAGGTCCCATGGGCTATTCACTAAGCCCTTCAAAGAGTCATTTGAAAAACCCAAGACTGGCTCTGGCCCAGGGCAATACCCCCAGAGAGCTGGAAGGGACCTCATGATAGTTCCACTAGGAATCACTACCCTAGACTACTTAAGCCCCATTCCCCAGCTCTGGGGCTCTTCCCTTTGGAAATCTCTCTTCCCCACCCCATTCCCACTTTAGGAGAAAACTGATGGAAGGAGTGAGTGTCCATCCCTCCCCTAGCTGAAGGAAAGGGCAGGAGACAGGCCCAGGGCCAGGAAAAGAAGCTAGGTGGATGGGGGGAGGGGGAAAGAAAGAAAACTTTGCTTCTGTTTGGTACAGAAGGGAAATGACTGGGAGAGTGGAGAGGAGAGAGGGTCAGAGTTCTGTCCTAAGGGAAGTTTGGGAGAAGGAAGAATGGAGAGGGGAAAGCCAGCCCCCACCCCCCAAGTCCTTATGGAAAGGAAACCTAGAGTCTAGGGACAGGGACAATAGAGTAGGGGAAGGGTACTAGGGTACAGGGGAGACAGGCCCAGGTCAGAGAAGCTCTAGGCTGCAAAAGGAATGGGAGAAGCTGTGTGTGTGGATAGGATTGGAGAAAAGGGGTCAGCCCAGAAACCAGGCTGAGGAAAGTGAACCCTCACAGTTCCAGGCCCCACAGAGCCAGGCTGGGGTAGGTTTTAGGGTGGGATTTGTGTTTCACTTCGGAAGGGAAGTTGGGGGTTGAGGTGGGACTGGAGGAAGGGAAGACATCTCTGTGTTAGTGCTAGCCCAGGATAAGAGAAAAGTTGGGATGGGGTCAGAGAGACTGGAGGGCTGGAGGAAGAGGAGGCAGCCCTGTGCTGTTGGCCCAGTCTAGGAGAAGCGTTGGGGGAATCAGAGGAAAGGGAGACATCACAGTGCTGCTGGCCCAGGCTATGAGAAAGTTGGGAGGACATTGAAGGGGGTGGAGGGAATGCCCCCAACGGGCCCTCACTCAAACTGTCCAGCCTGCAGAAGTACAAATGGGGGCCGGGGGCTAGGGCTGGGGTGGGGAGAATAGGAAGGGACCCCGCTGGCCCGGCGGCTGCGAGGGCAGGGAGCCTCACCGATCCAGGCGGCCGGCACTGGCCTCCGGCGTCCAGCGGCTCCCCGGACCCGGAGCAGGCTCCGCGCAGCAGCAGCAGCAGCAGCAGGGCTAAGGCGAGCGCCAGCCCCAGCCCGAGTCCCGCCAGGCTCCCGGGCATCGTGCGGCTCTCCGTCCCCTTATCGGTCAGTCTGGCTGGGAAAGGGCCGGAGCGCACGGGGCAGGGCGCGGAGCGAGGACACGAAGTTGGGGCACAGAGCGGACGCAGAGCGAGGGCACGGAGTGGGAGCAGAGAGGGGCAGGGCGCCCCTCTCGGAATCCAGCCCAGCCCGGAGCCCCGATGCCGGCCCAGGGATGCTCCGGGCTCGGGGAGGGGCGCCTGGGTCCCTGCCCCTCCGTCCCTCAGCCTTGCCGGCCGCGGGCTCAGTGTTCCCCGCCTGCCTGCCTGCCTGCCTCACTCCTTCGGGGCGAGTTTGCGGGCTAAGGGCCGGGCGGGCTGGCGGGTGGCGCGGAACAAGTGCGGGGCGGGGGCGGGGCGGGGCGGCCGGAGGCTGGGGGCGGGGGCGCCGGGGTCCCGGCCGAGCGGCCGTCAGTCCGCCCTCCGGGGCCGGGCCGCCCGGACGCCCCCTCCCCAACTTCAGGGGCCCGGCCGCTCCGCCATGCTGCTGCCGCTCGCCGGGGCCGGCGCCGGGGCTGCGGGCGGGCTCCGGGGCTCCCTCGGCTCAGTTCGCTGGGGCAGGCGGGCGGACGGACAACCTGGGCGGATCGAGGTTGGGCTGGACAGGGCTGGGTCGGGCCGAGCCGGGTCTGGCTAAGTTGGGCAGGGGCGGCCCTGGGGCTGCTGGGCTTGGGCTGGAGCTGGGGGGCCGCGGGCCGGGCTGGAGCTGGGGGGCCGCGGGCCAGGCTGGGCTGGGCCGGGCAGGGCTGGGCTGGGCCGGGCCAGGGGCAGCAGCGCGCTCCGCTCCGCGCACAGGCTCGGCTAGGCGGGGACTGAGAGGCATGTCAGCGTGTCAGACACACACACACACACTCACACACACACTCACACGCGCGCGCGCGCCCAGGGAGGCAGAACTCCCAGCAGCTTTCCAAACTTCCCATCCCCTCCTCCCTCCTTCCCTCCCCGCCTCCCGCTCCTTGTCCCCGGCCTCCCCCCAGGCGCTCCCAGTCGGACGCTAGAGGGCGCGCCGGCCGCGGTCACTGTGGGGCCAAAGCGCTCTTGGCCCTAAGCCCGCGCGGGCCGAGGGCTCCCCGGGAAAGAAGGAGGCTCCCTAGACTCTAGACTGGGTCTGTTCTACATCCCCCAGCTCCGGGGCCCAGAATCCCGAGAGATACCGCAGAGGGCACTGGACAAGCACCACCTTTTTAGCCCAGAGGACGCTTAGAGATCAGCTGGCCTATCACACCTCCCTGAAAAGGAAACTGAGGCGGGAAGAGAGACAGGGGACATGTCTCCATGTTGGTGAAACGTCCCGGAGCGGATTCCAGCACTCAGTATCACAGTTGGGAAAGGCCTCAGAACACAGAATTTCGGAACTGAAGTTCTCTAAGTCATAGGAACCCATCTCCCTTTTTGAGCCTCTGCACAGGCTCTCCCCACCTCCCGGTACGTCCGGTCCCTTTCCCTCCGCCTAGAATGCCGTCCCTCCTGGCCTCAGCCTCTTAGAATCCCAAATGCTCGACTTATATAGGCGTTAGCCTGATTCCTGTTATTTGCGTCCTCCTTCCCCTTGTCAATGTAACTTTGTAACGTCTGTAATTCGGTTACTTT
>CM053584.1:25792690-25837262 GCA_028627135.1 Pseudochirops cupreus | reverse complement strand
TCCAGTCACCCCTGGGCACAGACGCGGCTTCAGGGCAGGCTGGTTTCGGTTCCCAGTGCTGATATGGTTCCTTGTAGCTGAGCTGACTTTAGTGGGAAGTATCTTTGTGTGTGTTTTGGAGTTCAGGGGCTGGGATTTCTATCAATCACTAGCCCCCATCCAGTATGCTTCCCCCAAGATCAATTAACCAGCTGACATCAATTAGCTTTTAAAGAGGGATATTTTCTGAAAAGGTATTACCCCAGGGACTAAAATGCAAAAATGCCTCCCTCTCCTAGCCAGGGGACTCACTCTCCCTTCAGAAGGTTTAAACTCGACTTTAAAGAGCATATTACAAAGCATCATCCCAACCCTGAGGGACTCTCTCTCTCCTGCCCAGGGTCCTGGGTAGATCTGGGCTCAAACTTGAACTGCACAAAAATACTTACTGTATGCATTTAAGGGCCCACTAGGATAACCTTGCAACTGTCAGCCCTAGAGGTCCTTTTCTCCCTTCAAGGAAACTCTCATCAAGTTAACTTCAGCTCAAAGACCTTGTGGTGAGTAGTCAATCCCTTGCTCAACCCAGCAAGCTCCCTTCAGTATGCAGTGTCTCAGGTGATGCTGGACAGAATCAACCAGCATTTATTAAGCACCTAATCTGTGTAGACATGATGCTGATGGTTGGGAAGGTGAAACAGTCTTTGCTGATATGGAGCTCCCAGTCTAAACATGAAGACAACATGAAGACAACTATGTACAAACAAGATATGTTGTTGTTTTTCAGTCTGTCTGACTGCAATCCCATTTGGGGTTTTCTAGGCAATGACACTGGAATGATTTGCCATTTCTTTCTCCAGCTTATTTTGCAGATTAGGAAACAGAGTCAAACAGGGATAAGTGACATGCGCAGCGTCACACAGCTAGAAAATATGAGGCTGGATTTGAACTCAGCTCTTCCTGAATCCAAGTCTGGCACTCTATCTACTGTATCACCTAGCTGCCTACAAACAAGATAAAGATAGGATAAGTTGGAGAAATTTTGGTGGCTGTATTAGCTCTTCATTTGACTTGCTGTTGTGACACTCGAGGACATGCAAATCAGAAAGAAGATGAAAATCATAGTCAAAATGATGAAAACTAAGTTATGAGGACCAAAAGATGTAAGCAAATAAAACATCTTTATTTTCAGGAAAGAAATATATACTCTGTGTGTGTGTGTGTGTGTGTGTGTGTGTGTGTGTGTGTGTAACACTGAGGGGAGACAGGGCTCCATCCTTTCTGCTTCCTTCTTCCTTCTGGAAAGGAACAGAGTTGAATCTTTCCCAGACCACACCTATCTCCTCTCTGGGATGTGGTTTTGGGATGCAATCTTGTTTCTGGCCCTCTCTTCCCTATACCTTTTTCTCTTTGGGGCTTTAATCGGTTATACCCACTTCCAATAATTAACTGATTTTAACTTTGAGGCAATATAATAATAGTCCTTAGTTCCATGTAGTCCCCTTTCTGTGTTGTTTTGTGGAGTTTATATCAAAGGAAGAGTTATTAGTGACATCATTATAGCTCAGAGCCCCCAGTTAGGAAAAATCCTTATATCCTCAGTTGGAGAAAGGTCCTGCACAGTTCTAATTTTGTATTCTCAGTCAACACCTAGTTTTATTTAGTCATTTTTTCTTGGCACGGGCTAAGTGTGTAATACAGGCCTTCATTACCAGGCCCAGTTTCATTATGTATGAAGCAAAAGCAGGACACAGGAAATACTTAGGTAAAAGAAGAGATAAGAGTACATAATAACACTTGTTACTGGACCTGCATGGGAAGGAAAAGTTGAGGGGAAAGTAGAGCTTTTAGAATTCTCTCAGTCCTTGAAGAGACGATAACTGGCAGCTTCAGTCTCAGTTCTTTGTTTCAAGATGCCCGTAGAAACACAACAGCCCAATTTGATCTCTCCCTTCTTTGTCACAGTTCAGGGCTCTTTTTTCTCTCTCTCTCTCCCTTTATCCACTGCTTCTGTGTTTTCATTTCTCTCCAGCTCAGCTCAGATCATTAAAATCCTATGTGGAACTGGGGACGCCATGTCTCTTACAGCTGTTGCTTCTTATCTACTGTGCTCCCTACCTCTTCCTCCAAACCTTTTCTGTTGCAGACTATGTGCATTTTTTTCCAAAACTCCTGGATATGACTCAACTTCCACTTTTGGCTCAAAGACTATAATTGTTCAAATCACGAATTGTCTCTTAGAACTATAATTCCCAATATCAGTCAACTGTCCAATCCCCATTACACATATATGAATCTTATGGTTAATATGTATTCTAATAATCTGATTTTATGTACTCAAAGTCCTCTTCTGATACCTTGAGTGGTAAAGAACTATCTCTCACTTTTCAAAGCCTGGACCAAAAGAGCACCATGTCTGACCAGGTCCTTCCAAGCTAAAAGGATGTCTAGTACAGATCAGTGGACAGTGAGTTGTATCTGTCAATTCAACTTTGCACTGTACCCTGCTCTCAAATCCCTTGCCCATTTGTCCCATCTCCACTCACAACCAGGCAAACCTTGACCCTGGTTAGCTCCCATTATCTGCTGTCTTCTCTCCTATTCACAGTTTGCCAACTGCACATGGAAGAAAACACATAACCAAAGTTGTCTAGATCCACTATAAATTATGTTATTTAATGTCAATGGGATCTTCAGTGCTTCAAAGTAAAGATTTTACTCTTCTGAATCCCCAGAAATGTTGCTGTGGAGACTGGGTTGATTAAGGGGAGGGGAGGAGACCAGAAGGGCCTGTGTGCTAGCACCCAGGCATTACCAAGCATTCCCCAGGTTTTCAGGGATTTCTTGCCATCACCAAGATAGAAGAGAAAGAAGCCTGTGAACTCTGATGGTCCCTCATCTTTCTTCAGTCACTCCAATAAGGAACAGGGAGATTGGGAAGCTTCTGTAGCAGATAGCAGGGAACTTAAGTGGAACCAAAACCACAGATCATAAAGGAACATTCATTAGGGGTGGCTAAGTGACACAGTGAATAGAGCACCAGCCCTGGAGTCAGGAGGACCTGAGTTCAAATTCGGCCTCAGACACTTAACGCAAAGAAACTACCTGTGTGACCTTGGGCAAGTCACTTAACCCCAATTGCCCTCCCCAAAAAGCAAAAAAAAAAAATAAAAGAACGTTAATGAGGGTGAGAAGAGATAGGATCAGATGGATCATAGCAGACTGGAAAGGAGACACAGCCAAGAACCAGCAGCTAAAAGTGATTGGTGAAATGCCTGGAGTCCAGTCCAAAGCCTCTCATCTTTCCCTGAAGTCACACTCTACAAGTTCCCTTGACCTGTCCAACCACTTTGATTTTTGTTTCTTCTTTGACTGTCAGAAATAGTTGTTGTATGGGGGTGGGCTGAAAACAAGTTGCAATTGGAAGCTTATTCTTTTAAATGCTTGTTTACATTTCTATGTTACTTGAAACTACTATTAGAGAATACCACCATCTACCATGATTTGAATTCAAGTCAAGAAGTATGTGGTTTGAAACTAAGAGAAGGAAGCTATCTCTGAAGGGAAAGATTTTCCCCAACTTAGCCTGAAATTGGAACACTCTGATTGAAGAGAGAATTTCAGCAATTTTAGTAATATCTGACTCTATTCCTTCCCCAGGATACTTTTGAACCTGGAGAAACTTAACGAAGAAACAAGCCAGTAGCAGTGAGACATGAGAGCTGGTATTTTTATGTGCACATCACAACTCATTGCTCCCAATAAGCTACACTGATTAGATTATCTATCATATCCCACATAGGACATTTCAAATTTCCTTTTCTCCTCAACTGTCTCCCATCTCCCCTCCCTAACATGCTCAGCTGAGGACCTCACTTTACATTTTTAAAAACTGTCTCTTCTCACTGTGAGTCTTCTCCCCTTCTCTACACCTCAGACATCCTTGGTATCCTTGCCCACTCTCTCTTCCTTTACACTGAGGCAAATCCCTCAATATGTGCCCTTGAAATCATCCTTTCCCATCTCTTCTAGTAGGCCACCACCCCTCCCCAATCTTTACCCTATCACTTCAGCTTTCGTTCCTTCCCTATCTACAGCCTCTTTCCCTGCTGCCCCCGTACATACCCAAATCTCCTTTCTTAAACCTTCTCCAAACCCTATCATCCTCTTAAGTTATTATCCCATTTTCTCATCCCTTTTACAATCAAACTCTTAGGGAAAAGAAGTCATCTATGCTAGGTGCCCCCACTAGGTCTCCTCTCATTCATTCTTCAACTCTTTGCAACCTTGGCTTCTGATGTCACCCCTCACCCAAAACCACTGTCACCAAAGCTACAAATGCTGTATTTGCCATATATGACAGTTGTTTTTCTGACTTCACACTTCTTCAGACCTTTCTGCAGCATTTGACACTGTTGATCAACTCCATCCAAATATTTTCTCCTGGTTTGAGGGGTGTCACACTGTCATATTTCTTTGCTCACTCCTTCTCAGTAATCTTTGCCCACTAACTGTGGCTTTGCTGGGCCCCCTTGGTTTATATCTCTCCTCTCCCTTGAAGATCTCATCAATGCCCATGAATTTAAAGATCATCTCTGTGTCTACAATTCCCAGATCAATTTATCCAGACCCAGTGTCTCTCCTGGCTACAATTCCACAACTGCTATCTGGTAAACATTTCAATCTACATGTTTCATAGGCACCTCAAACTCACCATGTGATACTTTTCTTCTGAACTCATCACTTCCCTCCCTCAAACTTGCTCCTCTTCTAAGCTTCCCTATTTCTGCCAAGGAGTCTACCATCCTCCCAACAACCCAGGTTCACGACTTTGGCATTATCTTTTGCTTCTCATTCCCTGTAGTTGATCAGTTTTCAAATCTCTTCACTCAGCCTCCATAACATTTCTATCACTTGAGCCCTTCTCTCCACTCACACTCAGCCATGACCTTAGTACAGACCTTTCTAGCCTAAACTATTGTTACAATAGCTTCCTAACTGGTCTTCCTGCCTCATCTGTCCTCCTTACTCCATTCTCTACATAGCCACTAAAGGGATTTTCCTATTCCGAAGTACTGATCATTTCGATCCCCTAATTAGATATCATCCAGTGTTTCTTATTGCTCCTGAGACAAATAATAATAATAAATTCCTGTTTTGCATTTTTAAGCCTTTCATAAACTGGTCCCAATTTACCTCTTCAGCCTTGTTCTACGTTATTCCCTTTCCCAGACTCCAGTGTCAGGCCAAACTTGGTGTTTCCTTACACATAACACTCTGTGCCTTCACATCGCCTGGCCCACGTACCCATAATACCCTCTCCCCTCACTGCTCCTTTTAGAAACTCTTCAAGACTCCGTTCAAGTGTCTCCTTCTACGTGACCTTGTATTTTCTTCATATTTAACAGGAGGTGTTGTGTGTAACTCAAGGAGAGGCAAGAATAGATGCATCTTTGGAATCTCCTTCCTCCACATTCTCTGCAGCAGACTTTGATTCTTGTCAGGAGAAGGGGCAGGAAGTTGGGGGCAGAGGCTAGTCAACACTCTGCTCCCTTCAGAGAGAAGGGGAACTGGGTTAGAATGGGTTCTATCTGCTTCTTTAAATGTGGTTAGTCCAGGGGATGCAATTTTTACATTCTAGTGAAACTCTAATAGCTATCTCTAAAGAAGAGGGAGGGGAAGGGACCTGAGGCTTTCTATCTAAGCCTTGACTTCCTTCCCAACCAATGCCAGATCCACAAAGAACATGCACAGAGCAAATAGCAAAGAAACTACTGACCTAAGTTGATAGCAAAACAGAAATCAGAGAAAGTAGACATCTGAGAATATATAACAGACAACACGGAGCAAAGGAACTCTTCTACTGGAAGCAAAAGAGCTCACTTCAATCAGGAGAATCCCAGCTGTCACTCAAAGGGGAAATTCCCAAAGTTTCTAGTGTAGTAAGCTGGGGATGAGAGGATGATGGAGACTGCCAAACTGCTCTTATATCAACTTCTTCCCAGAGTCCTCTTCTTGCTTTAATAGCCTACTGAGAGGAAAGCATCCCGTACATCCTGCGATGCTGGAAGCTGGAAGAACCCCAAGAGGCTAAAAAGAGCAGACTTCTCTTCTTTTTCTCACCAACTCTGACCTGCCCCTTACACAGGCTGGGGCACTGGACTCCACAGATGAGAGGAGAATCCCATAGTAGTAAGCTTTGGGGCTTGAGTTACATGTATATACTCAGTATATACATATGTAGTAGCCCTTTAGGCTACCTGCTCACAACTTGCACTCCCAGGAGTGGACAGCTACCCCAAGTTCAAGGTCTTCTGTGACTCTGCACTCCTATGATTATAGTTCAAGGGCACTCATCAATATGCTTATATTTCCATATAAATGAGCTCAATGCAAAGGCATTTCCTGGAGCAACCTAGTAGAACAGAAGCAAGACAATATTTCCCCATAAACCTCAGGCACGCTTTCCCAAAAATATACACTGTATCAGTGGGAAGTATAGACACCCATTGAGCTCACAAATAGAGGCACACTCATAGTGAACACTTGTAACCAAGCAAACTTAGAGCATCCCACTGACAATCCCATGTCTGCTCGTGACATCCTCCCACTGCATCTCGTGGGGATGAAGTGAGTCAAGTGGCTCTGCTGGATTCCTTTGCCCTACTCCTGGGTGGGGTGCATGTGGCCTCCATTGTCTCCAGCTTTGGGCTCAGCTGAAAGCTCAGCCTACCTTCCTGCTTTACACTTTCAGAAAAAGACAGAACCCAAACTTCAGGGTAGCCAGAGGCTGCTAATGAGTATTTTCTCTCCTCTTCCCCAATATACATAGTATCCCAGCCCTAGGTTCCAGACTCTGGACTCCTCTTGATGACTCATCTGGACTGAGTAACTAACTCTGTTCTGCTGGTTCTGCTACAAGACGCCATTGCTTGGCAGGGCGGGAGAGAGCCCCCCTCTTCCCCCACTACTTTCTAAGAATCACAAAGGAAAAAGTGAGAAGTGAAACCAACAGCTGGATCCTCAGCTGGTTCTCTTCTACTTTCTCCAGGGTAGATTCCTTTGTTTTTAAACTCTCAAGTTTCTCCCATTTTGCCCATGTAAATGAGTAGGCAGAGAAAAGACACCAAGCTGATCCACACCCAGAGGCAAGTCCTTTGCCTTTTCACTCAGCCAAGGGGTGTATGGGGTGTCCAGGGAGGATTAGCACTTGAGCCCATTCCAGGGCTGCACATGCACCCCTTTGGTATCCACCTATCACTTAATTCTCACCTGTGACTCCAAATAGCTGTAGCATGTACAGAGTACACAGCCAGGTAAAACTACATCAGCAGATGGGCTCAACCAAGCTGAGGGTAACCAACAGGCCTCAGACCCTTTCGTGAATTAGGGGTGTCTACCATAAGCATGTGAAGACTCCCCATGATGGAATGGACAGATAAGAACCTTCTGTTCCAATGGCCGTTAAGGTGGCTAAAGTAGGTGCTGTGGAGCTCTTAGGGCTTGGTCAGACAGGGAAGATGCCAAGGTCCTCTGCTGCATCCTGGACCATCCCCAGTTGTCCTGACTTTTGTCCTACTGCTGGACTTCCATGACTCTGGAAGAGAGAGTGAGACCGACAACTTTGCACAGCTCTGTCTCATTGAAATTCAATTCATGCACAAGTCAAGATATCATCACCCCATGATATCACTGGCCCTCTTCAAAAATGAAGGATGAGGAGGGTGGCTAGGTGGCACAGTGAATAGAGCACTGGCTCTGGAGTCAGAAGGACCTGAGTTCAAATTCGGCCTCAGAAACTTGACACACACACACACACACAAACTAGCCGTGTGACTTTGGTCAAGTCAATTGCCCTCCCAAAAGCAAAAAAGTAAAAATAAATAAATGAAGGATGAGAAACAACTACTCGGCCAAGTGTCTCAGATGGAAACGGACCCCTCCAATCATTAGAGTTGTATTGAACTTCATCAGTCCACTGAGACACTTAGCTGGACAGCGGTCCTGATTGGTTCCTCCCCCTCCCCCCAGTACACTTGGATGTCCATGTGATGTTCCTCAGATAGAGCACAGGCTCTTTGAAGGCAGAGAACATTCAGCTTCTGCCTTCCTACCCCCAGCATCCTGCACTGTGCCTAGAACAGAGTCGCCTTCTCTAACCCTTCTTAATTCCAGTACTCTCCCTCTGTTAACTATCTCCCATTAACTCATGTAGAACTTGCTTTGTATAAATTTGCTGGCATGTTTTCTTCCCTATTCAACAGTGAGCTCCTTGAGGTCAGGGACTGGCCTGAGGCTCTTTTTGTATGCCCAGCACTTAGCACACTGTGGGGCACATAGTAGGTGCTTAATAAATTTACTGATTAATAAATTAATAATTAATTAAATTAATGATTAATATAATTAAGTAAATTAATAAATTTACTGAATTGAAGTTACTTAAGCTCACACAGATAGTGTCAGAGATAAATTTCAAAGCCAAAATCCCCAGCCTCAATCGGTGTTCTCTCCTTCACACCATGCTGCCTGCCTTTCAAACCTCATCGCTTATGAGGAGCCCTCATGTTCTGTCCCCTTGCTTTTCCCTTCTAGGCTGACTATCCCCAGGTCAGTTTCCAAGACTTTGACCATCATGGTGGAGGTGGGGTTATGATCACACTGACCAGAGGAGAAATTACAATGATGAAATCAGTATTTGAAGGACTGAAACTTGACTGTAATTCTTTTTTCTCAGTGTATCAATCCTTTACAAATGTTATGTGTTTCATTGAAGGCTGTGGTGCATCCTCCATTTGAAGGACGCCCTTTATCCAGGCCAATACAGGAATAAGACTATTCTACCTTTGGTGTGAGCTGCCCAGGGCTTGGAGGAGGACTTGGACTCTCCCACATACCAGTTTCCAGATACTGAGATGGACTTTTTGACAGAATCTCAATCCTCTAACCACTGAGCAACCTATCAAGTAATCACTGAGCATTTTAAAATGCCTCCTAAGGACCAGACACTGAGGTAAATGTTGAGGACACAGATAGAAACGAAAAGAAAGACTCTTTGCCCTCAAGGCAAGGCTTATGGTCTAACAGAATCATATAAAAGGGAGCTGAAGAGCGCCTGGTGTCAAAGTCTAGGAGGTCAGGAGGAGAGCCAAGAGGGGAATGAAGGCTGACTGGACTGGTACTCAACAAAAATCTGTTGATTGGCTGAGTGATCTCATCCCTAGGGCCACTGCCTCCACCACAGGTGTCAGTATCAGGCCAAGAGATCACTCATTCTGGGATTCTCATCCAGCGGCTCCTAGAACTCTTCCAGAGGGAGTAAACTTAATGTAGAAGAGCCCTACCATCTCAGGGGCCTCTCACTAGTCCGTGGGGATCAGAACAGTACTTGGGGTGTTCTCTTTGCCCTCATGCCAAGCCCACTCCCTTGTCCAGTCATGCATTAAGATAGTAGTAACTCTTCCCATTCAGTGTTCATGACCACCCTGTGAGGAAGCTAGGGAAATGATTTTTATACCCAATTTCAAGCAGAGGATACTGAGCCCCCCAAATATCAAATTTATGATCACACAGTGAATAAGCATGACATTATAGTGAGAAACCATGTTGTTCAGAAGAAAGAATGTAGAGCTGGAGGTGAGACAACCTGGTTTCGGGACTAGCCTGAGATTTCTCTGAGTCTGTTTCTTTACCTGGAAAACATGTATACAGCCATGTCTGCCTTGTGTCTGGAAGGGGTTGTGAGACAGGAGAAATGGAAGGGTTTTGGTAAGGATATATGGGGACCTAACACAGAAGGTGTCAAAGGTGAGACTCCCGCCTAGCTCTTCTGATGGCTTGCTGGGGATCCCATCCATTCCCCCAGGGCTCTCTGCCACCCTCCCCCAATAATATAAGCATATATACTTGGGGGAGGCCCTTCGCTGCCTGATACCACACCCCCCTCCTCACCAAGGCCCCAAGAGTCAGCCACTGGATGGTTTATGTTCATATACCCTTTTCACCAGCTAATTTTATTGCCAGAGACTGAACAGCTACGGCTCACAGGGAAGGCCCCAGGAGTCATGGGGTGAGGGCTGGTACCCAGATTCCAGACTCTGCTTTCATCCCCCCTCTCCCTGGGTCCAGTCCCCCTTTGCTTTTGTTCCATTTTAATTAAATTGTTTCTGGGGAATTCCACAGGCTGTAATGGCGGGGCCCACAACAGGGTGTATGGAGCATAAGAAAAAGCAGCTGAGTGGCTCCTTGGGAGATGCCCTCCTGGT
Source organism: Pseudochirops cupreus (assembly GCA_028627135.1). NCBI lineage: Eukaryota > Metazoa > Chordata > Mammalia > Diprotodontia > Pseudocheiridae > Pseudochirops > Pseudochirops cupreus. Next base: position 25,827,021 of record CM053584.1, on the reverse strand, counting down.
GCCTGTAATAGGATCAGCCTCAGCTAGAGACAGGGCACTCGAGCCCTCTGCCCTCCTGGGATGCTGCTGCAGAACAAGGCTGTTTGTTTTCACCAGAGGGCCTGCGCCCAAGTCCTACAATGAAGCATCAGTTTGGTCTCATCCAGGCCTGACTTTAGGCTGCCAACCTCCCAAGGCCAGCCCACACCCACCTTCCAGGCAAGCACCCTCTCCCCTGGCACCAGCTGCTGCCCAGTGGGGAATTTCCAGGCTGAGACCTCAGAAGCATGGCTACCCAGGAGTTCTTGGCTAGAAGAGTATGGGGCCAGAAGTAAGAACCTCAGAAATAGGGGGCTTTGAGGGCTGCTCTCTTCTATCCACCCTTGGTTTGGTGAAATTACCTGACTTTTCCAAGGCTTAGTCTTCTCATTTGTAAAATGGGGCAATTGGAATAGGTGATTTCTGAAGTCTGTCCCAGCTCTGCCATTCTCTATTCTGTATTCTAAAGTCATTCTCAACTCTGACAATATCTGTTCTAAGGACTAGGGTCCTTCCCAGACAGGGATGTGCTGGTAAATGTTTAACAACCAGCTGTAGAACCCACTTTTAACATTAATAGGCATTATTAACATTTTCTCCACCAATCTTTTAAATCTAGACAATGAACAAAACAATATTTCAAGATTTGTACAGTCTTCAGATTTCTGAGGTCTAAATGCTCATTCTGAAAATTTAACAATCATCTCTCCTGGAACTGGCATGAGCTGGCCCCAGCATATCTCTACTCAACTCTGAAATTCCACATTCTATGAATGAATGAATGAATAAACACAAAAGCATTTTTAAAAAGCTTTTTGTGTACCAAGCACTGTGCCAAAGTCCCTCCCAGATCTGACTTTCCGTGTTCTAATTAGTACATGTCCAGCTATCTTGGCCAGTGACAGCCATACTCTCTTTTCCTCTCTGTGCGTCTTTAGCTGCCTGGTCTCCAGATTGTGCCTTCTGTACTCCACTGTCTGCCTCCTCACTTCCTTCCCTCTAACTCTTCAGTTATAGAACCAGAATCAAATAAACATTGAGTTATTGCTACTGAAGAAGGCATGCTCATTGGCTCCCCAATGGCTCCCGCTCACCACCTCTATGATTCCCCAGATCAAAACACTACTCTTTGCTCACAGGTCCCCTTTATATATTGAATGTAAGCTTCTTGAGGGCAAGTGCCATGTAGATTACCATCACTTAGCATAGTAACAGGGACACAATATGGACTTAATGCTCATTCATTCATTCATTCATTCATTCATTCCTAAGGTCCCTCCTAGCTCTGAAATCGGAAGGTGGCCACACATGCCCAATGGATTGGAAGAGGAGAAACAAGAGGCAGGAAGACCAGTTAGGGGGCTGTTACAATTCAATTCAGTTCAGTTCAGTTAGTGTTTCTGAAGTGCTTAAACCAGTGGTTCTCAACCTTCCCAATGCTGCGACCCTTTAATACTCATATGTGGGCGTATCTGCATGTGGGCAGACCTGCCTGGAGACAGATAGAAGAGCAGTGTCTCAGTTCCTAAGACTATCGGAAATATATGTTTTCCGATGGTCTTAGGTGACCCCTGTGACCCCTGTGAAAGGGTCATTTGACCCCTAAAGGGGTCGTGACCTACAGGTTGAGAACCGCTGGCTTAAACAATAGTCCTGATAAGAAGTAATGGGAGTTGAGAGGACCATGGCAGTGAGAGTAGAGATGGGGCTAAGGCTGGACATAGCAGAAGTATTCAGAGTTCAGATTGCCATGAGACGTAAAATAAAATTGACAAGGCTATGAACAGGACTAGGTACTGAGACACCATCACCTACATGCCCACATTACTCTCCATCAAATTGTAGTGGGCTAGAATATAAGAATCATAGTAATAGTATGTAATAGTAATGAATAGTAATGTAATCTGAAATAGTAATGAAATTTGAAAACCTCTTTGTATTGACAAGCTGAGAGGTACTTAGCACCTAGTTTCAAATTAAGCCTCTGTTAAAGAAACAGGGTATGAACCCCTGTTGCTGACATAACAGGAAGGGGCTGAACAGGGAGAAGCTAATACTGTATATAAGGAAGAACACAAGCTAGACAGTCAGAACTTCTTGGGCTAAGCATCGTGAAGGCAGGGCAGCTGCTGCTAGACTGAAGACTGAACTGAGAATTGAGAAGAACTGAGAAGAGGAATGAGAATTGAGAACTGAGACAGAATTTTTTGGAGCAAGCCACGTGGAGGCTGGATAAAGTGATTTTGATTTTAAGAACAGAGATACTAAGGATTTTCAAGGGCCAGACGGAGATGCTAAGGAATTCCAAGGGCCAGACAGAGCTGCAGAAGACTGAGGAAGCATGACTGTGGTGCCAGTACTTTGTATAAATGTAGTTGTGACTTTGTTAATGTGCATGAATGTTATTGTGGCTTTGTTAAGCCTTGTCTTCCCAGGAACAGAGACTGTGAGAGATTTGAGGTGGACTGAACACTGTGAGCTCCACTGTGGAGCAGGAACTGCATGGAGAGCTAGACAAGGAACTGGGAGCTGTCTGCCTTTGAACCCAGGTGACAGTTTGGTGGATTCAGGTAGGAACTACCTGCCTCGAGTCAAGACAAAAATACCTCTCTGTGAATACTGAGTAGTGACTGATGAAATTATCTGAGTAGTGACTGATGAAATTGTCTGAGTAGTGACTGATGAAATAGGGTACTGAATAGTGACTGATGAAATTGTAATTTACCTGTGACCTAGGGGTGGATGGCTTTTGTACTTTCCACTACGCCTTAAGGGGGTACTGAGTAGTGACTGATGAAATTGTTGCATCTCATGGGTAGAGCACTTTGACTTTTGTACTTTGTGTCCCTTAGGGAGGCAAGCTTCCTTAAGGATGATTAAATGATTGAGTTACTAAATGATTGCACTTTGTTGAAAACTATGTGACCACTTTGGTGAAAACTATGAGGCCATTTTAGTGGTAAATTGTTGAGTTGTGACATGGTGAATGCTATATTTTGATTTTCTATAAGTTGTAACATTGTGAATGCTGTACCCTGATTTTCTGTCAATGTTTTGCTCTGATTTGTTATTGAATAGAGAGTTCACTATACTATATAATCAGAATCTTGAAAGCTGTTCATAGCAGCAGACCTCTGGAAAGCTGCTCATGTGTGGCATTATAAACACTTAAGTCCTTTAAAGGAGCTGCAGTTTTATCAATACAACAATATTGTTGAGTTGTTTCAGTCATGTTTGACCTTTCGGGATTTTCTTGGCAAAGATCCTGGAGTGGTTTGCCATTTCCTACTCCAGCTCATTTTACAGATGAGGAAACTGAGGCAAACAGAGCTAAGAGACTTTCCCAGGATCACACAGTTGGTCAGTGTCTGGGGGCAGATTTGAATTTAGGAAGATGAGTCTTCCTAATTCCAGGCCTGGCACTCTATTCATCATGCCACCCAACTTCCCAGTTTTATTGATAAGTCTTCTCAAATGAGAAAATATCTGTAAATCTTTTGGCACAGTGCTTGACACATAGTGGGCATTTATTAAGTAACAAGTAGGTACTTGTTCCCTCCCTTTGCCCCTCATTATGACTACGGTTGTCCTCCTAACAGTGAAGGTCACACCCCACCTACACCTTCTCATCCAGTGCAGTCCTTCTTCCATGATTTCCCACTGAGGATCTATCCAAGTCTTGGACTCCTTCTTTTTGGTCTTTTCTTCATTCTGAGGACACCAATGGACCCCTTGGACTCTCTATCTATTATTGCTTAAAGCTGCTCCCCAACCAGACTGGCTCATCCCCTTTCTTGGTTAAATGATTTCCTTAATGATATGCCTTATGCCAATGGAAACTCATAAGACCAGCCAGTCAGGTGAATAGTAAGGTTATTTATAGAAAGTTTTAAGATTTGTAAAGTGCTTTAGATATAGTATTTCATTTGGTCTTCACAGTAACCCTCTGAGGTAAGTGCTATTATTATTCCCATTTTACAGAGCTAAAAACTGAGGCAAACAGGTTAAGGGACATTCCCAGGGTCACATAGCTATTATGTGCCTAAAACAGGATTGCAACACAGGTCTTTTGGACACCTACTCCATCTAATATGCTAGAAAGCTGTTGGTGCTTGCTAAAAAAAAACAAAAAACGAAAAACAAGCATTTATTAAGGGTCTGCTATGTGCTAGGCACTACGAATTTTTTTTTTAAGGCAAAAACACAGTCCCAGCCCTCGAGGAGCTCAGAGTCTAATGAGGGATATGGCATGTAAATAATTATATACAAATAAGCTATAGATAGGCAGGGGCAGAGGCAGGGAGGACCTGGAAAGGCTTCCTGCTGAAGGTAAGATTTAAACTGAGTCTTAAAGGAAACTGGGGAATATAGGAGCTACAAGTGAGAAGGAAGATCCTCCCAAGAGAGCAAAAGCTTGGAGTTGGGAGATGGAGCACTGAGCAGCAACTGGGCCAGTGGCTGGTTCTTAGAGTAGGTAAAGGGAGGGGTGCTTCAGGAGGCTGGAAAGGAAGCATGGAGTCAGATTTGAAAAGGCTTCAAATGCCAGAAAGGAGATTTTGTGTTTGAGCTTGGAGGTAACAGGGAGTCACTGGAATTTACTGAGTAGGGCATGACATGGCTCAGATGTGGTCTGACCTTTAGGAAGGAGGGTCACCTGTATAGTTGAATGAAGGCTATATCGGCATGTGAAGAGACTTTAGGCAGGTAAACTAGTCAGAAGCAAGTGTGAAGGTATGAAAGCCCGAACCAGGGGAGTAGCTATGTGAGTAGAGAGAAGAGACTTCTCAGAGAGATGGGAAGGTCAAAAAAGCAGATTTTCAGAATGAATTGAATATGTGGGATGAGTGCAAGTGAGGAATTGAGGATTACATGGAGGTAAGCCACGTATTATGAGGATGGTGGTGCCCTTGAAATTAGTAGGAAAGATTGGAAGAGGAAAGAGTTTAGGAAGAAGATAATGAATAGATATAATGAATTTGAGATGGCTACAGAATGTCTAATTCTAGATGTCCAAAAAGCAGTTGGTGATACAGGACTGGCACTCAGGAGAAAAATGAGGATTGGATATGTGTGTGTGTGTGTGTGTGTGTGTGTGTGTACATATGTATGTATATGTATACACATATATCTGAGAATTATCATCAAAGGCAAAGCAAGGTAAGGCAAGATGCATTTATTATTTACTGTGTGCTTATACTTAATTACATTTTCCTAAGTGCTAACAATACAAATACAAGCAAAAAAAGAAAAATGGTCCCTGCCTTCAAGGAGTATCCATTCTATTGGAAGAAGATAAAACACAAAGAGGAGTTGACAAGGGAAAGAGAGTATCAGAGGAAGGTACCAGAATAGTGTCAAAGTCCAGAATGTGAAAAGCAGAGCAAGAAGGGAAATGAAGATTGGCTGACCAGGGCCCCTCCCCAAATTGGAGATCCCAGAAGGAATTCACCAATGGGAGAAGAAGGCTGGCATGGAGGAGGGATGTTCTAGGGTGAGGAAGCCTCAGGTGCTGAAGGAAGTTCTAGCATGAAATTGTAGCTGAGGCATGGTGAGAAAGTCCAGAAAGTCAGAAGAAAACCAGAAGGAGTGTAGAGATGGTAACTTAAGCCATGGGAAATGATGAGATCACCAAATGAGATAATAAAGATAGAGAAAAAAGAGGAGCCAGACAGAGCCTTGGGGAAACACCCATGGTTAGTGGGCATGATCTGGAGGAAGACCAAGTAGAGTTAGGAGGAAAACTAAGAGATGACAGTGGCAAGAAAATGAAGAAAGAAAAGAATATCAACATGTCCTGTCTTACAGGATGAAATGTCAAGAAGGATGAGGAATGAGAAAATACTGTGTGATCTAGTGACTAAGAAATCATTGGTAACTTTGGAGAGAGCAATTTCCATAGAATAATGAGGTCAAAGGCTAGATGACAAAGGAAATAAAACCTAGTGAGAGGAAAAGAAGTGGAGATATCGATTGTAGATGACTTTCTGGATGTATTTAGTTGATAAGAGAAAGAAAGCTATAGGATGACAGCTATCAGGAATGGCTGGTTCAAGTGAGAGGTTTTTTTAAGAATGAGGAAGACATGGGTGTGCTTGTAGGGAATAGAGAAGCAGCCAGTAGACAGAAAGTGATTGAAGATTGATGAGAGAGAGAAAAGATGGAAATAGAAGGAAGGTTCCTTGGGGACATTGAGGTCTTCCAGATGCTCCTGTTTGTACAGGACATTGTGTTGATAGCATCATGTCCTGGAAAACCCAGAGCTCTCTGAATAGCGTCCATAACCCCTCAAAAGAGTTAAACCTCATAATCTTTCCAGGAAAAGTCAAATGGGTGAAAAATGACTGGTCTCCAAATTGAAGGATGCAGCGGTTCTGACAGACAGAACTGGTTTGTCAGCGTCTGTCTTGGACAAGACACTGTAGTCTAGAATTGAATAGGAAGAGTAGATGGGGTTGCCGGTGCACTTAGAAAATTGTGCAATGATTGTAAAGATGCCAAGCCTCTCCCTGAAACAAGTACCCATCTTTAAATAGCATTATTTGTCTGCTGATGTTATATGACTTTGAGTCAGAGGATGCCACCGTCTCCAAAGAATCCAAGGCGACCCAAAAGACCATGGAAGAATGCAGGATGGGCATGAGTAGGATGAAACATCTTTTACCAACAAAGCAATGAATAAATAAATAAATAAATAAATAAATATGGATACATATATACATACATATATTTATATAGATACATACATATATACAAGACATTTTCTATGTGCTGGGCACTGTCCTAGGTGCTGGGGATAAGAAGATAGAAATGAAACAGTCCACGCCTTCATGGAACTTACAGTCTAACATGGAGACACAACTTGTATCTATGGAAGAATATATATAAAGTAAAGAGAGGCACTAGAAACTGGGAGGATCAGGAAGGCCTTAGAGGAGGCCTTTGGAGATGGCACCTGAACTGTGTCTTAATGAAAGGAAGATAGAAAAGGACTTGTGGGTCACATGAGCAAAAAGACGCTGGACTAGACATTTTCTCCCATTCTCACAACTTCTCCCCTAGACCAGCGGTTCTCAACCTGTGGGTCGTGACCCCTTTGGGGTCGAATGACTCTTTCACAGGGGTCATAGGGGTCGCCTAAGACCATCGGAAAACACATATTTCCGACGATCTTAGGAACCGAGACACTGCTCCTCTATCCATCTCCAGGCAGGTCCACTCACATGCAGATACACCCACATACGAGTATTAAAGGGTTGTGGCATTAGGAAGGTTGAGAACCACTGCCCTAGACCCTGACCTGATGCTCACTGATCACAACCTCTCATACTATAAGCAAAGAGGCCACACAAAGAGGTCCCAAAGAGACCCAAGGATACAACAGAGGCTAACATCAAAACCCACCCCTGAATTCCATTCCTCCCTCCCTATTTCCAGTGTTGTAGAGACCCTGACCCAGGCTCCAGGATTCAGAACAGTGCTTGGGCCAAACCAGCCAGGTTAGCCACAGCCATTCAGGAGCAAAAGCCTGCTGGGAGCTGCAACTCAGAAGTAATGGTGCTGAGGAAAAGCAGGTTCTGAACTGCCAGTGCCAGGTCAGGAGACTAAGGAACAGAGGGAATGGAACAGGTCCCTAGGACAGGACAGGACATATGCATGGGGAGTTGTGCTGGATTCCACAAAGCCTGAGGGAAGAGCACAGCACCCAGCTGGGGTCAGTTCTGAACATCCAAAAATCACTTGTGGCACACACAGACTTAGGCTGGTGAACCATGAAATGCCCATTGTGGGAAGAGGCTGAGACACTTTGAGATCCAGTCCCCTGTGAAACCACAATCAATGGGAAGAGAGTCAGGAAGTGAGTGATAAGGAAAATAGGTGGGGAAGGGGAGACTGAAGTTGCCAAAGATTTCAGGAAGAAGAGAACTAAGATACCTTGGATATAAATGGAAAAACATTAGTAGCAGAAGGAAATATGGCCTTCACATCCAGTAAATGAGTTCAGTCATATGTGAATAAATACTGCAAAATGAAGGAAAACAATTCAACACTTGAGAAAGAGAGGAATTTGAGGAGAACATGGAACCAAGACACACTGTTCCTGAGGGGTTCAAAAGAGAAATGAGAATTATGAGAACAGAATTGATGTCCTAGACATCAAAAATAATGAGCAGAATAGAAAAGCTTGAATCCATCACAATGGCAAGCCTCACCCAAGAAACAAAAGAGTGAAAAATAGATTGGGAATTCAAATAAACAGAACTGAAGAACAAAGCCAACCTAGAATAAGAGAGGCAGAAAACAGTAACAGTAAAAGAAAATATACTCATTATGCAAGGAAAACATACCGACCTCAAAGACGGGAGACATGAAGACAACATAAGGATCATAGGTCTCCCAGAAGAGCATGAGAGGGAAAAAAAAACCTTAACACCATCATCAAGGAAATAATAAAGGAAGAGACTGCCCAGAACTTTTGAACATAGAGAATGAAACGCAATTGAAAGAACTCACAGGTCATCTCCAGAACAAACTCAAGGCTACAAACTCAAGGCACATAAATTTAACAATTCAACTCAGAAACATCAAAGTCTAAAAGTCATCAGAAGGAAGATCTTCAAATGCAAAGGAAAGGACATTCAAATAACACAAGACTATTCCTCACCCACTAGAAAAAGGAGGAGGGGATGGAATAATGTTTTCTGAAGAGTGTTGAAACTCAGGATGCAACCCAGGGTAACCTATCCTGCAAGTCTGAGCTTAGCCATATAGGACAAAAGATAGACTTTCAATTATAAAGAAAAGTTTGAAAGAGTTTTAGAAAGAAAATCAAAAGTGAAGAGATTATTTGCTTCTCAAACACCCCAAACAACAGAACTGTGGGAGGAATGAATAAAGGCAGCAGACAAGGACAGCAATGGTAACAGAACCACAACAGAGAGATCAGGAAGAGACTTCTTTGTCATGTACACAAGGAGACAGCAATAAAGAGGGAAATCTGGTAGAGGTAACCATGAAGAGTCAGAGAGAGGGAATCACAGACAGAACCTAGTGACACCTTGCCTATGGGCAAATCAATGCTTTTTTTGTGGGACAACAATACAACATAGGAGGGTACATGAAAGGGGGAAGGGGAACAGTGAGATAGAGAAGAGTGAGTGATGCACTGCGATCAAATCAAGGACTAGTAATGAAGGGAAGGTGATCTCTGTGGTCTCAGCCAAGAGAGCAGTAAATGAGGAGGAGTGGAAAAAGAAAAGGGAGCAAGAAAGAAAGGAGGCCTTACTTTGGTGGTGGGATGGGGTTCTATTGGTGAATGCTCTTATAAGTGAAGAGAGATGACCAGAGAAGGGAGGGATGAGGACCTTACACTGGATGAGGCTTGGGACATTTGAAAAGTATACTTGTACTGAGAGGGAGGGGGAGATGGAGCCCTTGGGGGAACTGGCAACTGGAGGAGTGAGAGAGAATGGACGCAGAGAAAAGATTTCTAGGCAAATGGAGGAAGAGAAAGTAAAAGGTCAATAAGAAAGCGTATAGAGCAGTGGTGGGGGAGGGGTCCTGCCATGGAGCAGTGTCTTCAGTAATTGGAACTGTTCTGGAAGTGAGGCCTAATGGAAAAGTGACTAGCTGGGACAAGGCCACAAGGCAGTGGCAGAAAGAGCCTGGAGGGGAGACATCAGAGTGGATACTTTCGGAGCTTTGATAACATGAGGAATACAGAGAAAAGAGAAAGACGAGATAATTATAGAAGTAATGAATCAGAGAATCACAGCAAACAGAAAGAGAAGATAGATAATGAAGAAAGTGAGAGAAATCCTTTTGGAAAGACGTGCAAAAAATGTTCATTAAGGAACAGGACTAGCTGAAGGGGAGGAGAGGAAGGGGGAACATTAAATGAGAAGAGACTATCAAGGTTGAGGGAAGAGAGCCAATGGGAACAGGCCATCTTAAAAAGCAAGATTAAAGAAAAGTGACCAAAAGAAGATAATACTGCTTACAGTAGAAGGAACTTAAAAATGAAAAGTTTCTACACAGACAAAATTAATGACCCTAGGATGAGAAGGAAAGAGGTCAGATGGGGAAAAAAATCTTTGTATAAAATTTCTCTGATAAGGGCTTAGCATTCAAGATACATAAAACAATTAATAAACATATATAAAACTAATAGCCATTCCCCAATAGATAAATGGTCAAAAGACATGAATAGACAGTTCTCAGGGCTGCAAAGTATTCACAAACACATAAAAAAGTTCCCCAAATCAATAATAATAAAAGAAATGCAAATCAAAACAACCCTGAGGCTTCACCTCATGCCTTCAAATGGCAAAGGTGAAGAAAATGTTAAATACACTCAATGTTGAAGGGGTTGTAGAGTGATAGGCACGCTAATACATTGTTGGTGGAGCTATAAAATGGTACAATCATTTCGGAAAGTAATTTGAAGTTATTTGACATAGTAAGGACTTAATATACTATAATTTCCTTCATTTGTTTATAGAATATATACCAAATGAATGGAAGTTTTGAGGAAGTATGGCACAAACAGCTGGGGGGTGACAGCAAAGGCAGATGGTTTCACTTGAGCCGAGTCTAGAAAGAAGCCAAGGATGTCAGGAAGTGGAAGGAAAGAGGGAGAACATTAATTTCATGGGGGACACCAACCAGTGCCAAAGTATGGAATCAGAACATGGAATGTGGGGCTCAAGGAGCAGGAAGGATGTCAATGTTGTGGGATAATAGAATAACTGGCAGGGTGCAAGGCATAAGAAGACTGGAAAGATGGGAAGAGGCCAGGTTGTAAAGGGCTTTGACTGCCAAACAGAGGAATGTTTATTTGATCCTTGATGTAATAGTGAGCCATTGGGGTTTAGTATGTGTGGGTGTAACATGATTAGACCTGTGTTGTTGGAAAATCAGTTTGGTTGCTATATGGAGGATAGGCTGGCCTAGGAAGAGATTTGAGGCCAGGAGATCAATCCAAAAGCTGTTATAATCATCCAAGGGAGAGGTGATGAAGTTGTGTACCAAGACAAGGGCTATGTGAGTAGAGGGAAAGGGCCATTTGTGGGAGGAATTGTGGAGATGGAAATGGCAGGTATGAGCCACCGACTGAGTATATGGAGCAAGCAAGAAAGAGGAATTTAGGATGATACCAAGATAGCAAACTTGGGTAGGGAGGTTCTGATGAAGGAAGCACAGAAAGATGAGCCCAATTGTGGACATTTTGAGTAGAAGATGTCTATAGGACATACAGTTCTAAGACAAACAGTTCAACAGGACGTTGGTGGTATAGGGACTGGTCCTCAGACAAAAGACTAGAATTGGCTATAAAAAATTGGGAGTTATCTTCCTAGAGACCACTGACTTAGAAGAGAGCTCAGAGACCACCTGGTCCACTTCCATTCAGCAACTCTTCTTATCCTTGAGGAGAAAATACAAATGCCTTACCTGGCATTTAGGACCCTAAAAAGCCTAGCTCCCACCTGCCTTGCTGGCTTATTTCATGGTACTCCCATTCACAGTCTTTGTGTTCCAACCAAACTGGAATACTGGGTGTTCTGAGACCTTGGGACTCCATCTCCCACCTTCATGCTTGTGCTCAGGCTGTGCCTCATGCCTGAAATAACTGTTCTCCCCTAGCAAAGTGTTGAGAAGGGTAGAGGATGACTGGAAGGAGGGGAAGAAGGTCTCTAACTTTGGAGATCTGATTCTCAACTATCAACCCTTTGACAATCACATTCAACTTCCATTGGCTCACAGAGATCTTGCTATCTTGTTGGACCCACTTTGACTTTACTTGCTCTTTCTAAAGTTCAACCTTAGCTTTCTTCTTTCTTTCCCTTTCTTCTCCTTCTTAGGGCATTTGGTTGAGTTCTCCCTTCCTCCATTATCTGCAATCTATCCCCTTCATCTCTAGCCATTGTCTTTTCCAACTCAAGTCTTTCAATGACTGCCCAAGTTCCCCCCTCCCCAATTTTCCCACCCCAAATTCAATCTCTGGCCTCCTTCACAAGGCTAAAATCCTGCAGGTTTCCTTCACAACCCCTCCTCCTCTTCCTCCTTTGGCTCATATTCTTTTTCTTTCTCCCACATAGCTTTCTCCCACCAAAGTCATAGAATCAATATTGATATGGTTTGGTTCTTCCAGTATTAGGGCATCCCATGGGGCACTGGATTAAAATCCCACATTTAGAAGGGCCTACATCTAAGATAATGTTTACAGATGTCTAAAAGTCATGTCATTCCTAGCACCCTGTGCCCCCTTTCTAAGGGGATGACATAGCACAGAGGGTTATTTGTATGTCTCTTTGTGCCAAGGGTTGCCATGGCCAGAAAATTCATCCCCCAATGACCAGTGATGAGCTGCTCTGTATTTACCTAGGCTGATCCTTGGGAAGCAGATTTCAGTCTGTTCCTGGGACTGGGCTTAGGACTTTTCCAACCTGGAAGAATCTGCCTGAGCTTGGGCTCTGGCATAGTCTTGGAAAGTTCAGATTCTCCTCCATCTCATGATGAAATAATCACTCTGTGGGACAAGAGTATCTTCCATAGGAATAAAGATAACAGGGGCTTCTTCATTCATCACCTTGTCTGATAAGTATATCAACAATGTGGGTGTGGATGTGGGGCAGGTATTCTTAAATATGTCATTTCACAAAAAAAATGTCATTTCAAAAGGAAACCGAGGACTGACACTATGACATGCCAAAGTCAGTGGAAGATCCCAGACTCTGACCCAGCTCTGCTCACTCCCAGCATTTTTCCCCAGTGACTCTGAAGATAGAACAAATGTCATAATTGAGAGGGATCTCAGAACATAAAATCAAGAATATTGAATCTGGAAAAAATTTTAGAACATGGGGTCTCTGTAATAGGAAGAACCTTAATAGTTAGAACAAAGAATGCCAGAGCTGAGAGTAGCCTCAGAACATGAAATAAATAATATGAGAGCAAGGAAGGTACTTAGAACATAGACTATCAGACTGGGAGGGATCTTGGAGTAGAGAAAAACAAATGCCAGAGCTATGAAGGACCTAACACTTTAGAACGGGGAATGCTAGACTGGGGATTAGGGGTATCCTTAGAACAGAAAATATAAAATGTCTAAGTTGGGAGAGAGCTTAGAACATAGAACACAAGATGTCACAGCTTGGAGAGACATTAAAAAATAGAATAAAGAATGTTACAACTGGGGAAGACCTTAGAACAGATAATACAGGACATCCAAGTTGGGGGAGAGCTTAGAACATGGAACACAGAAAAGACCTTAGAACAGAGAACCCAGAATGTCGGAGCTCAGGAGGGATCTTAGAAAATATCCTGTCTATTCTCTCTGTCTCCATTTTATTGAGGGAGAAACTGAGACCTAGAGAGGGAAAATCAAACTCTCAAAGCTAGTTATGGATTGAGTTAGACCAAAAGCCTGGACTTCTTGACTCCTCAAATAGTGTTCTTTCTGCCACACCCTGCAGACTCCAAGGCCCTTTGGGATTTATCCAACAGCTGGCCAAGGCTGGGATCTTGTTCTCTCCCTTGTGAGCATGTTTCCCCATTATGACCCAGCTTTTGGTCAACTTGTACTCATTCCATTTGGCCAGCATGGACCCCAGCATGGCCCCTGCCTCTGGCCCAGCCTCCCTGGGAGATCCAAGAAGTTCCATCTGCTGATTAAATAAACAAAATTCCGACATGGTTTACATGTTGTTTGGGTCAGGGTGTCTCCTAGCATCCCAATGCAGGGTGTTCATGCATTCCACTTGTCTTTGCTCATGGTGGGGACGCCCATAGACCCATGTTCTATACCAGGAGCTATCTCTTTGGACAGCCCTGCCAGTCATTCCTTGCTCTCACTGTTCATCATCTCCACCCCCAGAGTCAGTCCCACTTTCGGAATGTGTTGTTCAGTCTCTGAAAGAGATAGACTGGCTAAAGGAGGTGGGGAGGTTGAAAGATGGGATCTGCCACTAACTTTAAACTTGTCATCAATTTCCCCAGGCCTTAGTTTCCCTTATCTTTATGTTTTCTTTGTCTGATGAATTCCATAAATGTCTTTGTATTTAACACTCACCCCCACCCCACCTTCCTACTTTCTTCTTCTTGCTTATAATCTAGAGGCAAGAGACTTCTGAGTCATCTCAAAAGCCTCAGTTTTCCTTTCTTCTTGATCCAAACCTCCTTTTTCCAACTGACATTTGATATGTATGTTTCCTCATGTGTAAGATGGGGATCATACTAGCACCCACCTCCCAAGGTCCTGGTGAGGCTCCAGTGAGATCACGTTCATGGAGCACTTTGCAAACCTTAAAGCTCCATGTAAAGGCTTAGCTGGCATCTAAGCTGTTTGTCTACAGACTTTATTTCCACCAAGAAATCATGAGCTCTCTGAGAACAAGGACTATGACTTCATTCTCTCTGTCTCCCCTACAGTGTCAAGGACGTGGTTTTTCCTTTTGGTTCTAGAACCATCATTTCATAGATGGATGGAGCTCATGGTATGGAAATTCATTCTTCTGGGAGAGGTCATAGAAGCTGCTCTGAGAATCGAGAGCTCAAGTAATTTGCCCAGGGTCACATGGTCAGCATGAGGCAGAGGCCACACATGAACCCTGGTATTCCTGATGCCGAGCAGGTCCTTTAGCTACCTCATCTGTGTTGGTTGGTTAGAAGAATGACAAGAAGGAAGCAAGGAAGGAAGGAAGGAAGGAAGAAAGGAAGGGAGGAAAGGAGGAGGGAGGGGGAGAGGAAGCAAGTAAATGAAAGAAGGAAGGAAGAAAAGAAGGCAGGAGGAAGAGAAGAAAGGAGGGAGGAGGAAAGGAAGGGATGGAAGGTAGGGAAGAAGGGAAGGAGGACAGGGAGGAAACAAGCATTTATGGATTTCCTGTTGTATGCCAGGCACTGTACTTGGCACATTCCAAATATCAAGTCACTTGACTCTCACAAGAACATTGAAAGGATGTTATTACCCCCATTTGACAGTGGTGGAGATGATGCAGATGGGCTTGCCCAGGGTCACACAGCTAGTAAACATCTGAGGCTACACTGGAACTGGAATCTTCCTGCTTCCTGGCCCAGCATTGTCTCCACTTCCATGCCCAGCCCAGCCTGGCAGAAGGAGGCAAAGAGAACAGTGGTTCTGGCCTCTAGCGAGCCATTGAGGCTGAGAGCCCAGCTGAGGGAGCCGCCAGGCCGAGACTGCACCCAAGGGGGAGCTGTGTTGGAGATTCTTTCACAAAGAGAGAAAGGACTTGGAGGCACTCCAGTACCTAAATTCATTCAATGCCTAAGCCACCATTGCACAGACTTTGGTCCCATCCCTGTCTCCTGTGCTTTGGGCGATACCACATCGCACTTTCTTGTTGGGGGGGAGGGGCAGTGAGGAGAAGAATGTTTTAGGCCAATTGTTCTTACTATACCACTTAGTAAGTGCTCATTAAGACTGCTGGCTTAAGGAGAATTCACTAGAGTGGTAGGAGGAGCTACTTAGGGGGTTGGCCATAGAGACTGAGGTGCCCCCCCCCCCAATGCTAGGAGCCTGAGTGTAAGTTAGACGATCAGCCCAAGATGTGTGTTGGGGGAGGGAGGGGAGGAGCTACACAAACATTATCTCCCTGTAGCCTCACAACAATCCTGGGAAGTAGATGTAGGTATGACTATCCCCATTTCGCTGTTGTCCTTCGTCCTTTGTTTTTGAAGACCAGCGACATCACAATGTTGGAGTCAGGGTTCAGTGGTGGCTGATCAGTCCAATATGAGTTTGGAAAGCGCTACCACAGATCTGGGCATAAATGGTCCGTTAGAGCATTAAGAGTAGATGTGGCCCCAGATTTACACATCTCATGTTTCCTTTGGACTTTTCTGATTCTGCTTCACTTGTAGAACACAGCCCCTTCTCTAATGAGGGCATGCCGTGCTGGCCAGTGATTCCCTCATCTCCAGTCAATACTAAAGTTCTTCAGAGATACCTTGAGAATGTCTTTCTATCACTTCTTCTGACCACCGTGTGAGTGCTTGCCCTGTATGAATTCTTTGTAAAATAGTCTTTTAGGCAAACGTATGTTTGGCATTTGAACAATGTGGGTGCCCCATTGGAGTTGCCCTCTCTGCAGAAGAGCAGTAGAATTTAATGTTTGGCAGTTCAGTTCAAGAAAGAACCTCAGTGTCTGGTACCTTATCCTGCCAGGTGATCTTCAGAATCTTCCTAAGACAATTCAAATGGCAGTGATTCAGTTTCCTGGCATGGCACTGGTAGACTGTCCAAGTTTCACAGGCATACAACAATGAGGTCAGCACCATGGCTCTGTAGAACCTCAGTTTGGTAGGCAATCTGATACCTCTTCTCCCACACTTTCCTTCAGAACCTCCCAAACACTGAACTAGCTCTAGCAATGCATGCCTCCACCTCATCATCTATGTGGACATCCCTAGAAAGTATACTGTCAAGGTCAGTGAACTTTACACAGAAATAACAATCTCTCTATTTACTTCAAGGGTCACAGGTAGGCATATGACAGAGACCAGCCTCAAAGTGGGTCTTCCTGACTCCAAGGACAATCTGGTGGCCACAACTCTTTGAACCTTCTCATGATCAGTCTCTTTTATCAAATGAAGAGACAAAGGTTGAGGTCCTATGACAGCATGGGGTAGGAATGAATGAATGAGTGAAGTACATGAATGGTAAGAAAATGATCAGACTTGGCTCAGAATTTTGCAGCCACTGCCAGATCCAGGGCTTTTCCCAGACTTTGCCCCCAGGAACCAATTCCTTGTATTTAGGTACTCCACAGTTCAGCCAAACTGGACAAACTGTTCCTCAAACCTGCATCCATCTCTGTGCTTTTGTATGGGCTGTCTCAGAATCCCAGAGCCCCAGTACTGGAAGGAACCTCAAAGGCATCCCCACCTGGACCTTTTTCCCAGCATGCCTAGGAGACAATCTGATCTTTACTAAAAGACTTTCCATGAGAGGGAGCCCCTCCTTCTCCCTCCTCTTCTAAGGCAGTCCAATCTCCTTTGGACAACTCTCATTCTTAAGACATTTTCCTTAACATTCAGCCTAATCTGTCTCTTGGCATCTCCACCACCCACCCCATTCCTCCTAGTTTGTCCTCTGGGACCACAAATAACAAGTCTCCTCTCTCTCTTATGTGACAGTGTATGGGAGTACTTGGTGACCAGGTGTTCCCAAATCTTTCCTTCTCCATTCTGGACACTTGTTCCAGCTCCAAGCCCTCTGATGGAGAGAGGAACTGTGCACTTTTCAAGACTACACCCTTCTGCCCCACTTTCTTCATCCCTAGGTCTCTATAATCCCTTTGCTTGAAGACACTCCAGATGAGATAAAGGCAGTATTCCTGAGCACTGTTCCTTCCTCGAGGACCCCTGCCTCCTAACCACACCTTCCTAGCTGGATCCCTTGGCAGTGAGGAGGTGGAATGGCTGTTGAATTTGTAAGGCTCTTAGCTCTAGAGTGCTACCCCAGTGACGTTGGGATCTTTATTGGGATCAGGATGGAGAAGGGTGACAGTCACCAACCCCAAGAATTCTTCAACCTTGATGATGCCTGAGTCTGACTACAGCCACAGCTAAGGTCCAGCCATGCCTAGAGCCTTTACATTAATTACCCCCTGTCCAGCTCCTCAATCCTCAAGCTCCAGTTTAAGAAAAAAAAAAGAGTTTAAGGGGACAAAACCAATAGCTTCCTGAAAATTATAGTTTATGACTGCATAGACTGCATAGACCACATAGGTCAACTCCATAGTATTACAGAAGAGGAAACTGAGGCTCAGGGAGAGTAGAGGAAGCATGTCTCAAGGCCAAGTCTTCCATATTCTCTTCATTATATTGTTCCATCTCCTCTGATTGACAATGGTAGGTGGTAAGCTCTCCATGAATAGAGACATCCTATTAGAGGCTGGATGAGCTCTACATGGCTCCTTATATGGAGATCCATATAGGATGAAGGTTAGAAGCTTTCTGAAAGCCTTCAAGGCTGCTTTGAGATTCTAGGAGTTTATGAATTAGTATTTCATTTCACACCTACCTGACCTAGCACTATTAGCAGTTCATTATAGGGAAGGGACTGTGTTCTCTTTTCTCTCTCCATCTCTCCTTTGCAGGGCATTACAATGCCCTAGGGGGCTGTGTAGATAGAATGTACTTAGGAAATATAACCAAACCTCCCTTAACCAGAATATAACTGGAATTAATCTCACTTAATGGATTTCCTGCAGCAGAATACTCAAAGACCTATCATAAGAAACACACTGTGGAAGGGAAAGGCCAGGGTCTAAGCTGCTGGCCAAGCCGCCCCATGCTCTGGCCTCCCGGAGCTGGAGCCTAGGCCAGTTCTGACGTAGGTAGGGTCCCTGGTGAGATCAAACCAATTCGTCAATGGCACGGTGCCCTGTAGGAACCAAAGCATCACTGCCCAGCATGGTAGGGGCGAGGAGTGGGGGTGGGAAAGGCTTCTCTGCACTCTGGGAAAAACACACAGAACAACTTCATCCCCAAAGCATTTCAGACAGACTGCAGCTGCTGCCCGGCAGGGCATTTGGCTGGCCTAGAGCTTTGGCGGGAAGGAGGTGAATCTGATATAAATCATAGCTCTGCTAAGAAGGAGCCTTTAGACGTTCTTGCTAATGCCACCAAGCAGGGCCTGGGGAAGGGAGAGCAGGCAATGGAGGGATAGGATGTGGAGCCCTTTAAGATGCTCAGGTAGATTCAGCCCCTGCAGCTCCTTGAGCAGGGGAAGGGCACAGTCAGATCAAGGCTTCTTTTTCAGGAAAATCCTTTTGGGAGCTAAGGGGAAGATGCATTGGGAAGGGAGGAAGAGGAGGCAGGGAGATGACTAGAAATCAGTCAGAGCTAGAAGGGACCTTAAAGGCCATAAAACCCAATCCCCCCCCCTTTTTACAGGAAAGGAAACTGAGGCACAGAGAGATAATAGGTCCAGAGCCACACAGCTAGTAAGAGGCAAGGGCTAAACTCAGATCTTCCCGACTCAAAGTCCAGGTAAAGTAGTAAAGGTGTGCCACCCTGCCGCCTCCAGGTGAGAGGTGATGAGAGACAGTGCTTTATCTGAGTAGACAGAAGGGGATAGAAACAAGGAATATTGTAGAAATGACTACTGCCTGGTTATAGAAATGAAAAGGCAGAATGGGAAAGTGATTTAATATGGGGGGTGAGGGAGAGTGAGGAAGTGAGGACAACCCCAGAGGTGTGAGCTTACATGACTGTAAGGAAGGTGGTATCCTCAACAGTGATGGAGACATTCCAGGGAGGAGTGGGGGTGAGGGCTTGGACTGGATGATTTCCCAGCCCTGACCTTCTCTGTCTTGTGTTTTAAGGGCCCTCCTAGCTCTGACCTCTATTTCATGTTCTAGGGGACTACAGTCTGGCTTCCTGGAATAGTCTTCAGATTTCAGTCTCTCTTTGCAGACAGAATGAAGAGATGCGAATAGAGTTAGGTGGGTTCATAACCAGTTTCGTATCTAGACCAAAAAGTGGTCTCACCTTTATTTTGGTTCTGGAGAAAGCCTCAGTTTGGATGCCCTGGGGTCTCCCTCCTGGCCTCTGTACCGTTCACCATATTGATCCAAGACTTCAGTGCAGCCACTGAGGACTCCCCTACTCCCCCCCCCCCCCAGATGGCAAGAACCTCAGAGGGAAGCATCGTGTTGGATGGCAGAATTAAGATCCCAGGGAGCCAATAAAGGGAAAGTGTGGCATGGATTGAACGAATCACTTGGAAAAGTACCAGATAGAGGATGCACACTCAGAAAACAATTCCGATCAAAAGGACTGGGTTGTTTGGGTTTTTTAATGGACCTCAAATTCAAAGTAAGTCAACATTCCAGAATAGCAACAGGGGTCATTTAGTTCTATGCACTCACGAAAGGGAATCTCCACTATAGCCTCCTTTTGGAGACCTTCAACAAGGGGAAGTTGGTACTTCTGGAGGTGGCTCATTTCACTTTAGGGTAGTTCTCCATCTTAGGAAGCTTTTCCTAACATGCAGCCTAAATAATTTTCGTAATTTACCCCCCCCAAACCAGGCAGCTAGGTGGCGCCATAGTGCACAGAGCACTGGGCTTGGATTCAAGAAGACTCCTCTTCCTGAATTCAAATCCAGACTCAGACATTTACTGGCTGTGTGACCCTGGGCAAGTCATTTCACCTTGCTTGCTTCAGTTTCCTCATCTGTAAAATGAGCTGGAGAAGGAAATGGCAAATC
This sequence comes from Pseudochirops cupreus, assembly GCA_028627135.1. Lineage (NCBI taxonomy): Eukaryota > Metazoa > Chordata > Mammalia > Diprotodontia > Pseudocheiridae > Pseudochirops > Pseudochirops cupreus. The sequence continues at coordinate 25,806,770 of CM053584.1, read as the reverse complement.
ACTCCAGTATCTTTGCCAAGAAAACCACAGATGGGGTCACAAAGAGTTGGACGTGACTGAAACACCAACAAATCCCCCCCCCCCCATCATCGTTTCTAGTTCTTCTCCTGGGGTCAAAGGGAACAAGGCTCATTCTTCTCCCAGGAGATGCCCCTATAGATCCATGAGAACAGTTCTCATGTTCCCTCTAAATCTCTTATCCAGGTTAAACAGCCCAGCTCCTTTAACCTGTGCTCAGAGGCCATGGAGTCATGGCCCTTCATCATCCTGGTTGCCCTCTCCTGGACACTTTCCACCTAATGAGTGTCCTTATTGGGGAGGCAGCTAGGTGATGCAGTGGATAGAGCACTGGCCTTGGAGTCAGGAGGATCTGAGTTCAAATCTGGCTTCAGACACTTTTAGCTGTGTGACCCTGGACAAGTCATTTAACCCCAATTGACTCACAAAATAAAATTAAATTTAAATTTAAAAAATAAAAGTGAATGTCCTTCTTGGGTGGAGCTTGGGAGGACTCTCACCTCCCTGTTCCTGAAACCTGTATTCCTCATGCTGCCCAATGGGATTCTGAGATTTTGATGGGACTGAGGGTTGTGGAAGGAAATAAAACCTCAAAGTTATCATCAGGACTTAGTCAGTGGGAGAACAGGAAGGAAACTCAGGTCTGGAATTTGCCAACGGAAGGGCATAACTTGTAAAACAAACAAACAAACAAAAACAATGAACAACCACCACCACCAAACCACAAAGTGATAAGATTTGGTGTACCCACAAACCTGAGAGTATAGGCTCATGCATAGGGAGTTATTCAAGACTAATAGACAATAGTCTATAAGTCACTCCTGTTGTACTGACCCTATGGACTAGGGTAGCCAAGAAACAGTGCCTGGAAGAGATAGACCTGATACATTGAATTTTAGAATTAGGAAGGATCCAAGAACGTAGCTTATATAAGATCAAACCTGAGAGGGACCTTAGAACAAAGAAAAGACAATGTCCGAGTTGAGAGAGGCTTGGAGCCTTGAATGCCAGGCAGAAGTGTCAGCCTGCTGCCCTAGGAAATTAGGACTTTTGAAGACTCTTGAGAAAGAGAAAGTCTTGGTACTAACAATGTTAGCATGATTATGATAATAACTGTATATTTAGGAAGGGGAGAGATTTAAGGCAGAGAGACCAGTTAGGAAGCTACTGGTCATGACAAAAGGCGATTAGGCTCTGAGCTAGGGTTTGTAAGTGGAGAGAAGGGAAGGGAGGAGGCAGAGCCCAGGGAAGTGGTCAGCCAAGCTTTGTTTTAAAAAACTGTATTGTCCTGGATTGGGAGTCAGAGGACTTGGGTTGAAAGACCAGCTTCTGGTTATTATTATTATTTTTTTATTATACTGTGCTATGGAAATGCTTGTTTTATTCCATAAATTAAAAATTAAAGCCTTACTCTAACCTATTATCTGAGTGGTCTTTGTCAGGCCAAATTACTTTTCTGTGCTTCGGTCTCTGTGAAATCTGTGAAATCTCTGCTTCTATGATTATCTTTCCTCTTCCTCTTCTTCCTCCTCTACCCTTTTGCTGTCCCTCAGGAGAACTGAGCCTGAGAATGGACCCAGGGGCAGCTCAGGAAATGCTTGCTCCTCTCCCTCTCTGTGGTATATATTTAATGGATTTCCACAGGGTAGGCCAGGTCTCCAGGAGGTATCCCAGAGGTGTTTCATCTCCCCCTTCCCCCTCCAAGGTCTGAACAAGCGAATGTGCTGCTGGCTCCCACCTTCTCTCTGAACTGAGTGGTGGTAGCAGCCTACATCAGCTCGCCCCCTCGCCTGCTGAAGCCGGCCTTGATTATTCGAGAAGGTGCCAGGAAAATTATGAAAACCATGTGACAGGTAAAGGGATTCTGCAGCAACTGTCTTGGGTTTCAAAGAGCCCGCACCCTGGAGAGCTTGGGCTGGGAATGTCGGTTTCACGAGAGGCCGAGAGGTTTACAAAACATGCCCGAAATAGCCCATCTTTGCATGACTTCTTTTTCCCCTCAGTAAAACCAGATTGCCCCTCTCAGAACCCTGTGTTGATGCCTCGCCCAGAAATGCTTGTAATCCAAACACTTCCATACCATGGGTTTTGGGATGGGAAAGACCAAGCCACAAAGAATCCTCGAATGTCGAGGTTGGGAGAGACCTTGAAAGCTGGCTGAGACCCTGGAGGCAGGCTAGTCTACATCCCTCATCTTGGTGGGGGAGGGGCTGTCATTAAAGCCTAGAAGGGGCTTCCCTCCATGATAGGGGAGGATAAGGGCCTGGCCCAAAGTACCCCAGGATTTCAGTGACCGAGGTGAAGTAAGACCAGAAGCCAAGGACAGAATCCCAGACTATGAGCTGGTAGGACCTCAGAGGTTTGAATCTCAGAAGTCTGAATCTCTGACATCAGCAATCGGAGGAGATTAAAAGCAGCCTCCCAACTGGTACGGGTCCTGTGTGGTAGGGGTTACTTCGAGAGGTGGTGGGCTTCCCCTCTTTGAAGGTCTTCAAGTCAAGGCTGGATGGCCACTTGTTGGCTATGTTATGTTGAGGATTCTTTAAGATCACTGAGGTCCTGCCCACCCTGGATTGTACTGGCAAATGTTTAACAACCAGCTCTCCAAAAAAAAGAGCCAGTACACACTTTCGTATTTAATCTACATTATTAAAGTTTTCTCTGTTTCATAAGTTTAGACAATCAACAATACAAGAAATCAAACCCTTATTTGCAGCATTTGCTGTTTTTGAAGTGCGAGTGCTCACATTGAACACATAACAACCAGCTCAGTCTTATAAGCATCACCATTGCTCTTACCTCCCTATTTCTGTGAGTTCTTTTAAACTATCCTAGAATATCTCCTCCAACCTTCTTCTTATCCTGGGGTCTGTCTTTCTGACATGGTCCAGACTCAAGAGGATCCTGAATTTAGATCCAAAAAGATCATAAAGGATCAGAGATTTAGAGCCGGAAAAGTCCTTAGAGGTCAATGAGGTCAACCCTCTCATTTTCACAGATGAGGAAACTGAGGTTCTCACTGAGGTCAACACCCCACCTCCTTGTACAAAGGAAGAAACTGAGAGCTAGGGAAGAAAAGTAGGCAGAGAGACCAGTTAGGAAGCTGACAAAAGGCGATTAGGCTCTGAGCTAGGGTTTGTAAGTGGAGACGAGGGAAGGGAGGAGGCAGAGCCCAGGAAAGTAGTTTGTCCAAAGCAAATAATAATAATAATAAGATAATAGTAATAATGTATAATATAATAATAATAAGTAATAATAACATGAAGGTAATAAGCCTAAGAGCCAAAATTGGAGCTGAGGTCAATGGCTTTCATCACTCTAGGGGAACTCAGCTGTTATCAGTCCCATGTGGTCCTGAACAAGTGTACCCCTTGCAACTGACACATGACCTTCCAGCCTTCTCTTGAAGACCTCCAGTGGGTACTTGGGGTGCAGAGGGAGGAACTCTACCTCCTGAGGCAGCAGGATTGTGGACAGCTCTAGACTCTAGGCAGATTCTCCAGACACCATGTCTGAGATGACCTCCCATTGTTCCTACATCTGCCCTCTGGGGCCAAGCAGCACAAGATTAATCTCAATTCTCCCAGCTCCTACCTCCCATTCGAACCAAACAGAAAGGAAAAGTTCTTCCCTCCTGGTCTAAGGAAGGTCTAAGCAAGCATCCAGAGAGCCCAGCCCTCAGCCTCTCCATCTCCCAGTTTGGGCTGATTGGGAGAGTATGTGGAATGAAGGCCCTTTTGGATGGGGTCCCTCGAAGTGACTTTTCCAGGGGGTGACATTACAGTGCAGCTACCATCCAAAGCAGCCCCTGCTGGGGCCCGCCCAGATGCTGGGAGGCGGGAGGGGACAGAAGGCATAGCTGCCCCCGAGCATCCTGGCAGATTCCGTGGTAGACAACATAGGAACTGTTTCAACTAAACCCTCTCAATGCCCATGTGCCAAAAATCCAGGGCCCTGTTGCTGAGCCTCATCAGAGGATTCTAAATCTCACATCTGGAACTGAAAGGAACTAGGGGCTGTCTGCTGCAATCCCCCCCAGTACAGATGAAGAAACAGAGGCAATAAGTGGCCTGGTTGTGGTCACACAGGGAACCAGGGCAGGATTGGAACTCAGGGCCTCCATTTCCAAATCGAGTTCTTTTCACCCTCCCACAGGGACTGCCTCTCCAGTAGGAAACCCTGCCTGAGCAACTTCCCCACAGAAAGCCCTATACTCATGCCCAAGGTGAACAGCAAAGACTTCCTAAGATACAGCACATCTCTGAAGGGAAATGTGCTGCCTCAGGAAGTGGGAAGCGCCTGCCTCAGCACTGGAGATCCCCTAGCAAAGAGTCAGAGGCCTTCTTGTGTTGGACCCTGTGGAGGGAATTCCTGCAGTTAGGGGGAAGAAGAGGCTGGAGGTCCCTCATGTCCCTTCTGGAGCTCAGAATCCATGACTACATAAAACGGTTCTGGGTGCCAGCCCACCAAGGCTTTTCCATGGGGTGATATCACAGCTTAGCTATCACCCTGATAGAACTTTAGGTCTTACAATTGCAGAACTGGGAAGAGTCCTTGGAGGATTCTGGCCCACCTAGTCCCTAACACAGGAATGCTGTATATCCTTGGATCAGTCACTTCTCTCTAGGTCTCAGTTTTCTCATCTATAAAATGAGGGGATTGAGCTAGATGGATTCAGGTGGCCCTTTCACCTCTAAATCTAGGACTCAGCAACAAAAGCCATCAGCCTCAGTCAGAGACTATCAAGCCTTGGGGAGGGGTCATAGTAAAAGAAAAGTATCCAGAGGACCAGAGTTCAAAGCCTGATTTGATAACTTACTGTGTCACCTTAGACAAATAGATTCTTTCCTTTTTTATTTGTAAAATGAAAAGCTTAGACTCCTAACACTTCTTAACACTTTAAGACCCTGCTTACCAGTGTCCTTGAAACAGGCCTCTCCCAGTGGGCTATTGGCTCTGGGGACATTGGCCCTGCAAGTCCCAGAATGGGAAGTCCCAATGTTGGGCTGTTGGATGGTGCAGACCAGTCCCAAATGAGAAAAAGCCAGGCGGCGCTTGGGCAATTTGTCTAGACACTCAACCCTTCATGGGTACGCAAGAATGTGGGAATGGGGGTCTGAATTGTTTCCACCTTTGGTAATGGAAACAGAATGAGTCCAGAATTAGCTCCTTACAGAGAAAAAAAAAAAGATGACTCCAAAGGGAACGGCTCAAGGTTGGAATCGGCTACTTCAGCCACCTCCCATCCCCCAAGCGTCCAAGCGCTGGGTGCAGGAAAACAGCAGAGACTTCCTGGGTCACTCCAGCCAAGTCCCCACACCCCTCTGAGCCTCAGTTTCCTCATGAAGGAATTCTGAGTCCTGCTTTGCTCCAGAGAATGAAAACTTTCTTCGCCTCAAAGGACCCTAGGCAGTTTTCTAAGACTCTAAGTTGAAATGGAGACATCAACCTACGTTGGTAAGGGATATTTCCTCATTTGGAAGTGCCCTAGACCAATGGAGTCCCAGGCCCAAGTCTTATTCTCTGTCATCTTCCCTCAAACTGGTCTGTCAGGCATTCCCTGAACTCAGAACTCCATTTCCCACATTGGCACAAGAGATTTTCCATCACTGGAGTGTCTTCATCCTCTCTAACATCTCTGTGAATCTTTGCCTTGTCACTGAGTCCCTCTTGGGCTTCAGTGTCCTTATATGGAAAATGGAGTTGTTAGACTAGCTGGTCTCTGATGTTCCTTCCAACTCTAGAGCAAGGATCCCCCTACTGCCTCCCTGCCCCCCACCAAGTCTTTTCATTTAACTCAATTTAACTCAGCAAACCCTTCTGATGCCTCTTATATGGGCTAAGTACTGTTCTTGGCTCTGGGGATAGAAAGACAAATGTAGAAATTGATCCTTTCCTCAAAGAATTTGCTTCTACATGGGGATCAAGGAAGCAGCATATACCCATGTAATTGGGGGCCAAGGGCCAGGCAATGCCCAGAGCACTGAAGCATCAAATGGATAGCCTCGCCATGAGTCAGCACTTCTATTGTACCCACACAAGTTAATACAAAGTACTTTTACAGAGATAGAGTACAAATCACTGGTGCTGCATGGGAGCAGTACAGGAAAGGGTGAGCAATCTCCGCAATGTGTCACTTGTGACGCCCAGTGGAAGAGCCCAGGGGAGCATGGTTGAGGGCAGACCACTAATCACAGCCCTGATGTTGAGGAGAAGAGGGATGTTCCCATCCACACCATTGGCACAACATCCCACATTATATGTGCGTCAGGATCATACCCACCTTAGCAGAATGGAAACTCCTTAAGGACAGAGACTTGAATTTGTTATCTTTTGATCCATGGTGCCAAACACAGGGTCCTGAACATAGCAGGCCCACAATAAATGTTTGTCAAATAAATGAATGAATGAATGAAGGTTCTGCTCCTGAATTTGCTTTGGGGATGATGAGAATGACATATATATAATTAAGCCACTGTACTCATTTAGGATGGAAGAGAAATTATTTGTCAGGAAAAAGGCCTGGGGGATGGGAGTGGAAATTGAGGTCAATGGGTAGCAATGTGATATGGAACCCAAAGAAGCTCATTTCTTCCTGGGCCTAATAATAGTGACAGGTCTTACAGGAGCAGGGACGTGAGCCATGAACACACCCCACGTCCAGGATTATTTCCAGTCCTGGCACCACAGTGTAGGAATAAAACAATAACCTGGAGAGTGTCCAAAGGAGGGCAGCCAGGGTGACGACACCAGAACATAGTAGGATCTTAAATGCTTGCTGAAGGAAGGAAGCTGAAGTCAGATCCACCAAAGGAACTAAGGGAGAGAAGAGTGAGGGAACATGAGAGCTGAGTTCGAATATTTGAAGGGTTGTCAGGTAGAAGAGGAATTAGCTTTGTTCCGTTTGCCCCCTGAGGGTCTGACCAGGATCAGTACTCACAGTTGTTATGGGAGAGTCTGATGTTGACTTTTGTTGTTGTTCAGTCACTGCAGTCCTGTCTGACTCTCCATGACCCCATTTGGGGTTTTCTTGGCAAAGATACTGGAGGGGTTTGTCATTTCCTTCTCAACTCATTTTACAGATGAGAAAACTGAGGCAAAGGGGGATAGATGACTCATCTAGGGTCATGCAGCTAGTAAATGATTGCGGTGAGATTTTCACTCAGACCTTCCTAACTCCAGGCCCAACACTCAATCCATGGCGCCACCTGGCTGCTGATACTGGCCCCATATAACAGTTTTCTTTAGAATATCAGAGCAGACTGCCTTGTAAAGTAGTGACCGCTCTGTCCAGGGGATGGTTCAAGCAGAAGCAGACTCAGTCAGTCACTCAGTCAATAAATATTTATTAGGTACTTGCTGTGCTAAGTGCTGGGAATGTGAAGAAAAGCAAAAGACAGTCCCTGTGTTCATGGAGCTCACAGTTCAGCAGTGGAGACAGCCTACAAACACATACATACAAGGAAGCCTTAGGACAAATTTGAAATGATCAGTAGAATTAAGACTGGCCCCTTTGAGGGAGGGGCAGGAGCCTGGGCTAGCTGGCCTCTGAGGTCCTTTCCTCCTCTGGTAGCCCGGGTCAGTCACTATAAGATTGTAGGGGTCCCAGATCCCAGAAATACTAGGATCTCTGTCTGCCCCATCCATCAGCCCTGCCATGGGACACCTGGCCTCCAGCTAAGCCAGCCCCTGCGGGCCCCTTGACCCTTCCTCCACAGCCCCAAATAAAAGGCCCACCTGGGGCCGGGGCTGCTGATGTGGCAAGCTAGGGGGTGGGGAGTGGGACCCTGGGAGTGGGCTGAGGGAGGGAGGCCCTGCTCCCAGCAGGAGTTAAAAGCTCTGCTCTGCCCTTTGCAATCAGTCTGACCCTGCCTTTTAGTAGGACACCTCAGTCCCAACCCAGCCTCAGGACAAATAGCATTTGTCAGGGCAGATTAACTACCACTGGGGCTGACAGTGGAGCCTGAACAGAGCCAGGCCTTATCAAAAGAGGCCCTGGCCAGTAGGGGGGGACCCCAATCAGGCCTCCCCCAATGCCCTCTAATCCTTGCCTCACTCACTGTTTGTTTTTTTAAGGTCTCCTTCCATCCTGGGAGAATTCCAGGCCCTGGGAAAGTTGGTCAAGATACCCAAGTTCTGGGTCTTCCTTTCCTTTCCCACCCCTGACTTTCGGTGTGACCTTGGACAAACCTCTTCTGCCTCTTGGCTTCAGTGTCCTCATGTGTCCAAGAGGGAGGATGATCTTTGTCCTGCCTCCATTCTGACATTGGTATAAAACTGAAATGAGATCCTGTGTGAGAATCTCACATCCAGTTCCCACAAACTGTGTGACACTAGAGGAGTCATCAGCCTTCTCTAAACCTCTTAACTTTCTCATCTGTGAAATGAGGAAGATCACTGAGGTCCCTGCCAGTACTGGGAAGGACATGGAGAGTGTCCAGAGGAGGGCAGCCAGAATGAGGAAAGGCTGATGGTTCAGGCCATATGAAGACTGACCGAAGGAATGGGGCATATTTAGCTCAGACAAGAGAAGGCTCAGATGGCATTGGCTCATGATCTTCATGAATCCAACTAGCTTTTACGTGGAGGAGGGATCAGTTTTGTTCTGTTTGGCCCCACTAGAAAGAAGCAGGAACAGTGGCAGGAAATCAAAAAGAGGCAGATTTAGGTTTGATGGAATGACAAACCTCTCAACGATGAGAGCTTTCCCAAAATGGAATCAGTTCTTTCTTTCTTTGGGGGAGGGGGTAGGAAAGAGAGAAAATAAGTGATAAGTAAAAATAACATCTTAATGGAATGGGCTGCCTGGGGAGTTGGTGAGCTCTCTTTCCATGGAGTCTTCCAGTAGAGGCCACATGAAGCCTTGTGGGGATTCCATCAGTGTAGGGGTTGGACAAGAGGCCAAGGAGATACCTTCAATCTCTTTCAAGCTTTAATTCCATTCCTTTCTCATTTTATTCTCCTTTGCTGGATATTTGGAGGGAGAAGTTTGCAAAAAGTTAAAAAGAGAATAAGAGTTTGAAAGGAAGTAGAGGCATCCATGGTAGGTGGCTTTCTCCAGTTTAGCCAAAGAAGGGAGGAAGGATATGGGACAATTGTTAGCCGGGATGGATGGACAAAGTGAGGAGTTTTTGAGGAAGCAGGGAGACATGGACATTTTCGTAGACAGTAGAGAAAGAGCTGGTAGGCAGGGAGAAATTGAAGATATGGGAGAAAGTGAGGGCGACAGAGGAAGCAATCTGCTGGAAGAGATCATTTGGGTATATAGAGGGGTTAGTCCTGGCAAGGAGAAGGGCTACCTCATCATCCGAGACAGGAGCAGAGGAATTCTAAGTTATTGCTAGAACTTTATCTCTGGAGGGGACAAGAAGTGTGGTACAGTAGAAATAGAACTGGTTTGGGCATCAAAATTTTCCAGTGACAGGGAGATGGTTAAGCAAGTTGTAGTGTTGTTGTTGGGACAGCTAGTTGGCACAATGAGTAGAGCGCCAGGGCTGGAGTTAGAAAGACTTGAGTTCAAATTTGACCTCAGACACTTACTAGCTGTGTGACCCTGGGTAAGCTAAGCCTTTTGCCTCAGTTTCCTCATCTGTAAAATGAGCTGAAGAAGGAAATGGTAAACTACTCCAGTATCTTTGGAAGAAAAGCTCAAAATGGGGTCACAAAGAGTCAGAAACAACTGAAAAAATAGCTTAAAAAAAAGAACAAAAAAATCAAGGTTTCCCAGTAATAAGAGGGGGGCTAAGCAAATTGTGTTACTTGAATGTAATGAAACATAAGCTGTTAGAGATGCTGTTGTTAGAGAAGATGAATAAAAGGAAAAGAGAAGTAGGAGAAGACTTATGTCAACTGATACAAAGTAAAATAAGTAGATTCGGGAAAATAACATACACAATGACAGTAACAATGTAAGTGGGAAGACCAGTAACATTATAACAACTAAAACAGAATGGTGCATCATTGCGACAACCAAGCTTGACTGCAAAGAAGATGTATTGGAAAACATGTGCCTCCCTTCTCTCTTTTGCAGAGGTGGGGGGCGATGGGTGTGGAACAATCCAGACTATGTCAAGCTTTTTAAATATGTTACTGAACTGTTTGCTGAACTGTTTTCCCTTATTAAAAAATGGGATACTTTCTCCAAGAGGGGAACAAAGGGATACATTGGGAAATGATATAAAATATATTATTAAAACTCATATTAAAATAATACCTGGGTCCTATCCCAGCTCTTCTACTTACTACCTCACCACGACAGCTAAGGGTATGATGGAGATAGGCTTATAGTCAAGAAGACCTGGGTTGCTTTTTTTCCATCAGTTACTGACTGTGCAACTTCAGGTCAGTCCCTTAACCTCTTTGTATCTCAGTTCCTTCATCTGTAAAGTGAAAGGGTTGAACCAGCTGATCTTTAAGGCTTAAATCTTAAATCTATTATCCTATAATCTTTATTTAATTCAATTGAAAAAGCATTAAAAACCTACCAAATTTTGTCTACCTCTACCTACCTAGCGCTGTCTTCAGATCTGCCTTCAAAGAGCTTATATCATACAGAGATAATCAGACACATGGATAAGTGTTACTTGTGGTGGTGTAGACATTCTGAAGAGACCCTGATGGTGAGCTTGAGAATCCAGGGAGACCCCTGAGAAAGCCTGGGAGATTGGGTAAGCAGCCCCAGTGGAGATACAACCTGCCCACTGCTCCTGCTGGGGCTAAAGCCACAGCTACACAGAAAGGAAAATCCTTTCACTGATAATAGTGCCATTAGATTACAAGCTCTTTGAGGGCAGGGATTATCTTTCTCTTTATTAATTAAAATTATAGTTTGTGGCTGGCACATAGTAGGCACTTAATGCATGTCTATTGGATTGGTTCTTGTCATAAAGTCCTGTGGCTCAACCTCAGAAACTGATAGGAATTATTAGTGGAATTAAATAAAAGACTCAATCATCTCTTCTGCCATGAACCCTAAAAACCATGAGACTTTTCCATCTGATTTGTAGCTGAAACCTTCTCTTGTTATTATCGCCCCCATTAGAATGTGAACTCCTGGAGAGCAGGGACCATCTTGCCTTTCTGTTCTTAGCACGGAGCTTTGCACGTAGTGATGCTTAATAAATACTTTATTCATTCATTCTAAGGTAAAAGGAACCTTCCAGTGCATCTAATCCAATCTGTACCTTAATATAGTAGGGATTAGGACAAGGAGACAAAAGTCCTGAATTCTAATCCTGATCTAAACACGTAGGAGCTATGTGATGTTGGACAATTGACTTGCCTTTTCTGAGATCCAACATCCCCATTGGCAGGGTTATAAAAATACCTGACAGTTCTTAAGTCTTGCAAAGAACCTTTTACCTATCATCTTGATAGGTAAACATCCTACATAGTCCCTAGGGCAGGTAAATGATCCCCATTTTATAGACAGAAAAGTTGAGGCTCAGAGAGGAGACACTGTGCCCAGAGTCACACAATTAATGGGTGTCTCAGGGAAAGATTCAAACTCAGGTCTCCCCTGACTCTAGGTATCGTACATTTTTGACTACCTCACTTTACCTCAAAGCCATCATCATTCATAATAGAGTCAATCATCATCTTTACTCTGTCTACCTCCCAGGACTGTAGTGAAAATTGGTGAGAAAATATATGTCCAATGCTATGTAGCTGTCACAGAATCACAGCCCCTTGGAAACAGAAGGGGCCTCCAAGATCTTCTGTGACCAGGGCTCTCTCAACAACAGCCTAAATCAGCCTCTTTGGACCCCTCCCCCATCCTTGCCATTGCTCCAGATTCTTCCCTCTGAGATTGAACAAAACAAGCCCCACAAAACAGGGTGGGGGGGGGGGGGGAAGGCATCCCAGCCTTTCCTGAGTCTTGTCCTCTTCAGGCCTGTTCCTCATATGACATAGATTCAGGGTCTTTGACTAGCTTGGTTGCCATCTTTTGGACTTTTTTGAATTATCAATGTCTTTTCTCAACTGTGGTTTGGGCATAATACTCTAGATGAGGTCTGGCTTGGACCTGTTCTAGGAAACAATGCCCTTTAGCTCTGAGCACCGGAGTTTAAGAAAGACATTGATCAGCTGGATTGATACAGGAGATAGCAATCAGCATGGTGAAGGACCTTGAGCCCCTGTAATATGAGAATTGAAGAAATTGGGTGTGGATAGTTCAGAAAAGACAAAGTTTGGGGTTAGGGACAAGGGAAAGACATGACATCTGTCTCAAAGTGTCTGAAAGTTTACTCCATGTGAAGGATGGAGCAAATCTGTTCTTTTTGGACCCTAGGGGCAGAACCAGGAATAGTGGGTAAAAATTGCAAAGAGATAAGTTTAGGCTGGATGTCAGGGAAAATACCATAATAATTCAAGCTGTCCAAAAGAGGAAATGGCTGCCTCGAGTGGCGATGGAATCCACCTCCTTGGAGATCTTCAGGTAGAGGCTGGGTCACAACCTGTGGGTTAGGTTCTATTGGGCATATCTTCCCCGTGTGGGTTAGACTCATGTACTAAGATTCCATGATTCCCTCATCTTCCCTCCTTCCCTTTCCTCATGTGAGTATACTTCTTAATCCACAATTCTATGTCACTATCACTCCTTATTTGTCTATATCTTGAAAAAAAAACACAAGGTATACACTTCCAGAGCCATAATCCAATCACATGAAGTCTTGGTGATACCTATGAGGTCAAATATGTCTCCTTGCAGTCAGAATATCTACTTACTCTTTTGTCAACAAAATTGTGGGCCATTAATTTCATTCTTGGTTCATTTCCTCAGTTTGCCTCCTGCTAACTTCTGGGGTTTTCACCTGCAAATAATTCTACAAACAATAGGACTCTAGGACCATTGATCTAGAGTTGCAAAGGGACTTCACAGATCATCTTATTCAACCTTCTCATTTTGCAGATGAGATTATGTAAAGCTTAGGAAAGAAGATGACCTACCTAAGGTCACATAATAATTCTTTCTTCTTTGTAAAAACTCTCTAAGTTGTCTAGGTTGGGAATAAATAGAAGTCATTTTCTCCCTCTCTCATCTGTTTAGTTTAAAGCCCCTTTGATTAGGTTTTCAAGACACCTGGCAAATGCATTCTTACTAGTCTTTGTTGGCACACTTCATCCCTGGCCAGGAGCTTGTTATAGCTATATTTTAAGTCATCATTCAGAAACAAATCTAATTCTCAGGCACCATCTTCTCTGTGAGGTGGTCATTTCTCAAATTAGTTTTTTTCTTTTCCATATCTCTTTCTGTCAGTGAGCAGCAGTGAAAAAAACACAATCTGTGCCCCTGTGGTCTTCAGTTTTCTTTTAAAAAACTCTATAATCTTTGGCATTATCTTTAAGGTATCTTCTGGCAGTAATCTATGTGCCCACCTGGCTCACCAGTAGTAGTGAGTAGTCACCTGTTTCGATGAGTGCTGGAAGGTTCTCTGTGATGTGTTGGATACATTCCCCAGGAAGACACCAGACCTCTCTATTCTTGTTGTCGGGACAACAAATAGACTGAGGAACTGTGAGCAGGGAGTCACCAACCACCATTTCTTGAGTCATTTCAGTCATGTCCAACTCTGTGGCCCCATTTGGAATTTCCTTGGTAGGGATACTGAACTGGTTTGCTATTTCCTTCTCCAGCTCATTTTAAAGATGAGGAAACTGAGGCAAACAAGGTTAAGTGACCTGCCCTGGGTCACACAGCTAGTAAGTGTCTGAGGCTGACTTTAAATTAGGAAGATGAGTCTTCCTGACTCCAAGTCTGGTGCTCTAATCATTGTGCTACCTACCTACCCACCAACCACCACTACTCTTCTCTTTTTCCTCTGATACTTTCTGGGTGATCTCTGTCCTAGGAGCTTCTGTGGCTCTTCTTCACCATTCCTTAGAGAACAAGTAGCTTCTTTTTCCTCAGAAGTAACTTCTTCTTCCTCTTTGGGAAGAGCCTTCTCTCTCTCTCTCTCTCTCTCTCTCTCTCTCTCTCTCTCTCTCTCTCTCTCTCTCTCTCTCTCTCTCTCTCTCTCTCTCTCTCTCTCTCTCTCTCTCTCTCTCTCTCTCTCTCTCT
>CM053584.1:25764063-25785829 GCA_028627135.1 Pseudochirops cupreus | reverse complement strand
TTCTATATCCTCTCCAGCATTTGTCATTTTCCTATTTTGTCATCTTAGCCAATCTGACTAGAGATGTGGTACCTCAAAGTTGTTTTGATTTGCATTTCTCAAATCAATAGTGATTTAGAGCATTTTTTCCTATGCTTATAGATATCTTTAATTTCTACCTCTGAAAATTGCCTGTTCATATCCTTTGATCATTTATCAATTGGGAAATGACTTTTATTCTTATAGATTTTACTTAATTCCCTGTATGTTTTAGAAATGAAGCCTTTATCAGAGACACTGGTTGGAAAAATTCTTCCCCAGTTTCCCACTTCCCTCTTAATCTTGGTTACATTGGCTTTGTTTGTACAGAAACTTTTCAATTTAATGTAATCGAGATTATCCATATAGCATTTTATAATGCTCTCCAACTCTTCTTTAGTCATAAAGCCTTCCATATTCCATAAATCTGACAGGTAAACTATTCCTTGCTTTTACAGTATCAGCCTTTATACCTAGATCATGTACCCATTTAGACTTGACTTTGGTCTATGGTGTTAGATGATGGTCTATGCCCGGTTTCTGCCATACTATATTTCAATTTTCCCAGCAGTTTTTGTCAAATAGTGAGTTCTTATCCAGAAAGTTTTTTTTCATACCTGTACCTTATTGCATGGTCATGTTCTACAAAAGTTCCAAGGGATGCGAAGAAATATGTATATTCTTTTGCTGTCCCATTTAGAAGATGCCATAAGTATTTTTAAACTAGTGTCTCTAGTAATTTGTTCAGTTCCATAACTTCCTTTTTGTTTGTCTTTCTATCAGAATTATCCAAAATGGAAAAAAAGGATAAATGAAAAAAAAGAAAGTTTGTTTTTCTTGTTTCTCCCCCTAGAATGTGAGCAAGGACTGAATCTGCCTTTCTTCATATTCTCAGAGCCTAGCACAGTATGTGCTGTTGGCTTGGCTTGGCTTGACTTGGCTTGACTCAGTTGAAGCAGAAATCTGCTTCTTTGCAACCAAATCTGCTACCCAGGGGCCTCCCACCCTGCTTGCCTCTTCATTTTGCCCAGGCTGCTTAATGCTAACAGGGCTTGGATGATACAGGGATCTACAATGCTATTCCTTCCAATAGGCAGAGAACCACCAGGCCTTGACATTTGACTCTGGACCCTACAGTCCTGGAACACTGTCATCTGTTCTCCTTATGTAACCAAAGCACAGAGGGCTTTGCCACCCACCCCGAGGCTGCCTTCTCTTTTATACATTGTCTCCCTGAATTAGAGTGTAAACTCCTTGAAAGCAGGAGTGCTTGCATACTTGGCACTCAGCACAGTGCTCAGCCATGATAAATGCTTAATTCATGCATTTGCACTGTGCAGTCCTTCACTCATACCTTCGATATATGTTTGTGCTTCTCTGATTTTCAGAATATGTCCTTCTGTACACTGAAGTCCATGCATAATGATCATATAGTATTTGATATTTGCATGCATACCTTATCTGCATTCTCTCCATGAGCAGTCTATGGAACGAGCTCCTTCAGGAAAGGGTCCAAGACTGACCTTTCTCCATCTCTGTCATAGGAACTTAAAAAGGGTTGGGCAGATGAGGAATGTGTACCTATTGGTAGGTTGATGAGGATGAATGGATAGATGGATGGATGGATGGATGGATGGATGGATGGATGGATGAATGGATGGATGGATGGATGGATGGCTGAATGGATGGGTGGATGGATGAGTGGATGGATGAGTGGATGGATGGATGAAAAGCGTTTGTTAAGTACTTATTGTGTGTCAGAGACAGCGCTTAGTGCTAGGGATGCAAGTACAAACAAGCAAGACAGTCCCTGCCCTTAATGAAGCTATTATTCTAAAAGGGGAAGACGGTATGTGCAGGAGAGTAGTGGCCTAGGAAGTGTGTTGAGCCCTGGGAAGGCACAGAGATGGTGAGTGGGGTCCTAGGTCAAGATGGCAGGGAGGGGGGTGTCAGTTACAAGCACCCCTACAACACTACACAGCAGGAAGATGTTTCCAGAGTGGAGGGGAGAATTGGGGAACCTCGGTTTGCCAAAACTCTTTTTAGTCCACTGAAACCAAGCCTGAAAACAGAAACCAGGACTCCCAGAACCAAGAAGGAGAAAGTTCTAGATGAGACACAGACCTGGTCTGGAGACTCATGGTCTCTACTCCTGAAGCAAAGAAATAACCCAAGGGTTAATAGAACTAACAGCTGGAAGGGATCTTAGGTATCCTCTGGTTCCATCTCCTGATTTTACAAATGAGGAAACTGAGTCCCAGAGTGATTTTTTTTTTCCCCCGGAGTCATACAACTAGTAACGAGCAGGGGTAGGATTTGAATCCAGGCCTTTGGACTGCACTACTCTTGGAATTCATTCAGCCCTGTTTTGCTTCTCCTTCCCCTGCCCTTCGAACCCTCCCCATCTTTGAAATTGTCTCCCTTTGTGGTTGGGCTCAGCTGCTGCCACCTTTCAGAAGCCTTGCCAGGAGTAATCTCTTCCTTTTCACATTCTCCTGGAACCTGGGTTCTAGAGTTCTCTTTCTCCCCATCACACTCTACATTCTATCAGCATTATATGCACATATGCCCTAGTCCCCTTTGTCCTTTTCCTTATGAGACTCCCTGAGGGCAGGGGCTGGGCTGTTTGTTATCTATGCATCCTCTCCTTCCCTTCCTAGCACAAGACTGGGCATACCTCCATTCAGATACCATTTTCTCTGCCACAAGAGTAACCTCTTGCAACTAACCTCATGGTATGGTTCTTTGTAATTAGCTTAGCTGGGCTTTGTATGATAGATATAGCCTAAAACCAGACCTGTCTTGAACACCTGCCCATGTGGTACTGATCTGGAGTATATTTTGTATATTAATCAATCAACAAGCATTTATTAAGCTTTTACTATGTGCTAGGAGCAGCTAGATGGCACCTTAGAGCATTATACCTGGAGTCAGGAAGACCTGGGTTCAAACCTGACCTCAGACACTTACTAGCTGTGTGACCCTGGGCAAGTCACTTAACTCTGTTTGCCTCAGTTTCCTCATCTGTAAAATGAGCTGGAGAAGGAAATGGCCAACCACTCCAGTGTCTCTGCCGAGAAAACCCCAGAATCACAAAGAATTGGATAAGACTCAATGACAAAATGCACCAGGTACTGGGCTGGGGATCTAGACATGAAAATGAAATTGGTCCTTGACCTCATGGAAATGATATTCTCTGAAGGGAGAAAAAATGCCAACATTTTAGTGTAACCGAGATCTATACAAGAGAGATGCAAAATGTTTTGGGGTGGAGAGATCAGAAAGGCTGCACAGAGACAGTGATGCTTGAACAGAGTTTTGAAGGAGGCAAGAGGCAGAGGCGAGGAGGGAAGACTACTCAGGAGTGGGGGACAGGCAGGACAAAGGCCAGAGAGGGATTATAGCGATGATAGTCACAGCTAGCATTTGTGTAGCATTTTAAGGCTGGAAAAATATTTTACAAACATTAACTCATTTGATCACAACCACCCTGGGAGTTAAACTATTATTATCTCCATTTAACAGCTGAGGAAACTGAGGCAGAGATGAGGTGACCTGCCCAGGGTCACACAGCTAGTGAAATGTTGAGAATACATTTGATCAAGGGTCTCCCTGCCTCCAGACTCTACTCCACCACCCAGTTCCCCCTAGATAGAGCATCTTCTATGAGGAACGAAAAGATGCTGGTTAAGAGAAAACTCAAGAATGTGAGAAAGGAATTAACGGTGTAATGAAGTTTGAAGGGCTGGTGGAGCTGAGTTGGAGGGGCCTTAGAAGCTTCTGTGTGATCCTGGGGGTAATAGGGAGCCACCGCAGTTTATGGAGCGGATAAGAGGCCGGGTCAGACCTGTGCTTTAGGAAGGCTGCCTCCCTGGATTGAATGTCTGCTCCATGTGGGCATGTGGCTGACTCATTTTGGGGGTTTGCAACCCCAGATGAAATGTCAGGTCCTCAACACTTAGGAAGTAAATGCTTGTTAATTGGTTGATCAATAGCTTGTACTTGCCTGGCAGAGGGAGGCTTCAAGGTCTGAGGGCCCTTCCATGCCAGGGCTGAGGCACTGGAGGATGATGTCAGTGGTTTTCATAAAAGCCGGCTGAACTGAATGGACTGAGTGGAGGTTCAGCTAGGGGCCCACCTCCTCCAGGAAACCTCCCTGGCTCTCCCTCCCTACAGATGGAAACTCCCTCACTCTTGCACCCAGCTCAGTAAATGTGCATAGGGGAAAAGCTCAGTAATTGCCAGGTTTATCCAACTGAGGCCCCTCCTGGCCCTGAGCTGGTCCTCAGGAAGCCGTCAGGGTCTCCCTGACCTGCCAGAGTGGGCCCTCCTGCCCCAAACACCCCTGGCTGATGTTTGTTTGTGCAGCTGCTGGGGGATGGGTGGGGGGAGGTCCATTCAGCCTGACTTTGGGCAGTCACCTTGCTGGGGAGACCCTGACGCATGGGCCTCTCTGGCCAATACCCAGCTGGCTGGGGGTGGAGGCCAGGGGAGAGAAGAGCCCCAGCTGCTGTTTCTGTGGCTATTTTAAAGAGAGTCACTTTGTGGGGGCACCGATTCTTAGCTAGACCTGGAGTCAGGAAAGGCTGCCTTGAAACTTTGGCAGCTGAAGAGAGGATAGGCCAGAATGGGGAAAGAGCCAAAGCAGGGAGGCCAATTACGGGGTTATTGTAATAGTCCCAGTGAGAGAGAGAGGGCCTGACCTAGTGTGGCGGCTTTGTGAGTGGGTATCTAAGCCATCTCCAAGGCATGTTGGGATTCCTGCTCAGGCAAGGTCTAGACCAGACCCTTTGAGGTCTTGGGCTCCCAAACTGTAGAACTGGAAGGACATTGAAGGGTAACAAGCAGCTACCATGTCCAGTGAGGGTAAATGACTTCCTCAAGGTCATGAGATGAAGCCATGGCAAAGAAGAGAATTGGCCCAGGTTTGGCAGTGTTTCCACTACCCCAACTACTTCCAACTGTGAGAGCCTACCTGGCTTTGAGGCTTGAATGGGGGACTTCAGGAGGTAGTGAGGTTCCCATCTCTAGAAGCCTCCAAATTGAGGTTTGTGAGGCGTGTGTAAAGGGTATCCACCATAAGCCAAAAGTGAGCCAGTCACTGCCAGAGGCTCCTGGCACCCCAGAGATTCTCCTGTTCTCTGACCCCAGAAAGCCCTAATCCTTCTGGAGCAAAGTGGCTGAGAGGCCATTTTCTACTTGCAGTGAAAGATGGGCCCTTTCCCTCCAGTGGATGGAGGCTCCAGTTCAGTTGGATGAGGTACTGCTGAGGGACCGGCCAGCTCTGAACCCCTCTCTGCCTGGAGCTGCTGCCCTGTCCTTCTCCTTCCTGGTCAGCCCAGGGCATCCAGGGAGCATCCTGCTTACCCGTAATGAGGAAAGCCTGAGCCTTCGGCCCAGTCCTCCCTACCTTGGGCTTGTTTGATGGCTAAGAACAACAGCTGTGTGGCCCAGATTTTACAGGAACGACAGACAATCTTAAGAGTAATTCAGCATTTAATTCAGTGCCCATGTGGAGCAGTGGACTCAGTTCTGGGCACCACGGTGCAGGAAGGACATCCAGAGGAGGGGGAAGAGCCTGGAGGCCAAGTCACACAAGCTGCAGCTGAAGAGACTGAGCACGTCTGTGGTGAAGAGAAGGGGACAGCAGGAGGTGTGAGATGGGGAGGTAGGGGAGGGAAACGACTCTACTCAAGTATGTGAAGGGGTCAGCTGACTTCTCCTTGGCCCCAGAAGAGAACCAGGAGCAGCTGGAGGGGCAAAAAGCAAAGAAAATCAAGACCAATCAATCAATAAGTATTTCTTAAGCACCTACTATGCCAGGTCCCGGGGCTACACTTACTGAAGGTGAGGCCTGGCTGAAAGGGCTGGTCTGGGGGGGCTCCAGGCAGAGGCTGCACCAGCACTCAGCAGGTGTGCTGAGATTCCTCTGCTTGGACAAGGTGGCCACTGAAATCCCTTCCATTTTTCTGTTCTGTGATTCCGTAACACCCCCCAGCTCTGACATTCCCTTTTCTAAGGCCTCCCCAGCCCAGCCCCAACATTGCCTGTTCCAAGGGCCCTCACAGGACTTGGAAACATCATGAATTGAGAACATTATGAGAAGTCACAAGCCAAGGGGACAAGCAGATGGGGCCCAGGGGGGAATCAGGGGAGAAGAGCTCTTCTGAGGAAGCTTAGGCTCCACATTCATTCTGAACACACATCTCTGTGTCTCACTGGGGGCATCTGACCAAGTGTGTCTCCTCCCCCATTAGGGCCTTTTTGGCCAGCAACGACCAAGAAGGGAGAGGGGGCCTGAGAAAGCTGCTGAGCTCCCACAGGAGGAGTGATTTACTGAGTGCCAGACGGGCCAGGCAGGCTGGATGGGAGCAGGGTTCATGGGCAGATTAGAGAAACAGCTTGGGTCCCCTGGTGCCTTTAGACCCCTGAAGGATGTTCTACCAAGCAAGTCTGGGCTTCCCCCTTCTTCCCCTCATCCTCACTACCCCGCCCTGGCCTCTTCCTCATCTGCCTTCCCTGGCCCTCCCACCCCTTTCCCTGGGCATGGCTCAGGCTCTTGGGTTATGGAGTCAGAGGGTCGTCCAACCAGGGACTCAGTGGCTGGGCTTGCCCCCTCCTTGCCAGCATGGTCTCTAGCTGTGGTCTAGGCTTCCTGGCACTGAGGTATGTGAGAAAGGGGCTGAGCCTCCAATTCCTCACCTTCCCCAGGGTCCTTAGAATTACATCGTCTGAACACACCAGACTGAGTCACAAATTGCTAGGAGATCTGTCTGTGAATCATACAAACTGGGAACAGGCAAAGAGAGCTCAGCACTGGGAGGGCTCTTAGAACACTCTGGGAGGGTCCTTAGAACAGGGAATGTCAAAGCAGGGAGGGGCTTTAGAACAGGAATGTCAGAGATGGAAGAAACCTTAGAACACAGAAAGTCAAGGCTGGGAGGGGTCTTAGAACAGGAGATGTCAGAGTTGGGAGGGGCCTTAGAACAGGGGAGGTGGGAGGTAAGGGGGGAGGTAAAGGGGGACCTTAGAACAGAAGACAAAGCTTTTCAAAGTTAGAGAAGGAACTCAGAGATCATCTAGGTGCAACTTCCCTCATTTCAAAGAGAAAACCCAGGTCCAGGGAGAGGAGGTGACGTGTGGACATCTCCCATCAGGTGAGTTTGGGGGCAGGCCTAGTATCTGGTCAGACAACACTGTACCTTTGCTGCAGAGAAAGGAGGGAACTCTGCTGTCTGGGGAAGGCTCCCTGATCTGGGCAGAGGAGACCTGGTCTTTGTTCTGGCTCTGCCACTTATTCTTCATGTGACCTTGGGCCAGTCATCAGCCCTCAGGGGCCCGTAGGATGTTAGAGATCTCCAATAACCCCTCCCGTCCCCCAGCGTGGCTCACACGTGTAACCCCATTGCTAACATGAAGCTGCAGACATGACCTGGGGATACCCCTGCAAGCTCCCAAGGCCCCTTTCCCATAGTCACAGATACTCATGGGCAGTCTGGGCTTTTCCTCCCAGCTGCTATTTTTAGGGGCTTGTTTAGCTAACCTTCCAGTGCTCCCTCAGCAGCCCCACCCCTGTGGTTCCTGTTCCAGTCTTCTCTTATCTCTGGCTCTAAGCTCCCTATCAATTCCTGCCTGGGAGAGCTGGTTTTATCTCCAACTACTCAGAAGGAAATTTATTTCACTAAATAACTAGGATAGCCAGCGGGTGACCCATCACTGCCTGATGGATGTGGGGGGACGAGGAAGCAACAGTTGGTGTCTGGGGGCCAGAAACCGATGGAAACTCCCCTTCTCTGTGTCTGTTTTCAGACCTATAGGATGGGGTGGGGTGGGGTTACAGGGATGGAATCTGACAGTCTTGGGTCCCATTTCTAACTCTGAAACTCGCGAAGGCCCTTCCAGCCCTGATATCCCCTGTTCTAAGACCCCTTCCAACTCTGACATTCCTTGTTCTGGGGCCCCTTCCAGCTCTAACATTCCCTGCCTTCCAGCTCTAACATTCCCTGCTCTCAGGCCCCTCCCAGCCCTGACATCCCCTATTCTAAGGCCCTCCCAGCTCTGACACCCCCTGTTCTAAGGTCCTCCCAGCTCTGACACCCCCTGTTCTAAGACCCTTCCCAGATCTGACATCCTCTGTTCTAAGGCCCTCCCAGCTCTGATATTCCCTATTTTAAGACCCCTCCCAACTCAGATGTTCTGTGTTTCTTGTCCTAAGAACTCTCTCAGATTTGCTCTTCTCTGTTCTAGCATCCTTCCAAATTCTTAAACTCTGAGATTCTTGATGAATCCCACACTAGGAAGAGGAAGAGAAAGATGAAAAGAAGGAACAGGAAGAAAAGAGCCTTCCCTCTCCCATTGTTATAGATGATCTAGGCTAGGTGATAGTTGAGAAGCCCACAAGGAATAAACCAGGGGGTAAAAGATGCTGAGTCTGAATGACCCATATCTGGACCTCCTCCTTGTACCAAGTCTATGTTGGTCAGGCAAGAAGTGCACTGGTCACGATTAATTAGGGCTCACCTAATAAGCTGTGGCTCTGGGGGGTGGGGCTTGGAGACAGGGCCTGGGCAGGGGTCTTGCCTTCTACCCCCTCCCCCCCAGGTGCCTGCCAAGGGTTCTAGACCTCATCCCTGGAGTCTTGCTTCCTACATCACCCACTTACCTTCAAAAGTTTTCCAGGGAACCTTGTCACTGTCCCTTAAGGGCTTTCAAGGTAACCTAATTTCTCAACCTCACCCATCATGGAACCCACCATTTGGAGGCCTCTAGGCTTGCTCGGCTCCCAGGATGTCTGCCACAACCATGGACCAAGTCCCTTCCTCCTCCTCCTCCTCCCAGGGCCCCTAAATCTTCACCTAGGAGAGGTTTTCAGAATGGCAGGGGCCTCAGACGCCATCTAACCCACCCCTTCATTTTACAAATGAGGAAACCAAGGCCCCAAGGGGTCAAAAGCCACACAATTCAGTTCAACTCATAAACACTTATTAAGGGCCCACTATATGAACTGGGAATACAAATAAGAAAAAAAAGACAATTCCTGCCCTCAAAGAGCTTACAATCTAATGGGGGAAGACAAGGTACAAAAGAAACCTGGAAGCCAGAGAGGACACCAGCATGAGGGTACCATGTTCCGTACAATCAAAGCCAAGCAGAGCTGCAGATAGGGAATAAGAAATGTGCTAGAAAGTCTAGATTCCGCCCTCCATAGAGGTTACTCTAACCATCCAATCAGAGAGGGGAGAAGGCTGAGGAAGCTGGGGAGGCATCGGGTGCCCAAAGTTGATGATCCAGAAGATCCACAACAGCAAGAAGATTTGAACTCAGGTCCTTTGACTCCAAATCCAGTATTCTCTCCACCGAGACGTCTCCTGATTCCAAAGAGCTTCCAAGTGCACTAGACTGGCCATGCAGCCCAGAATGGTGGAGAATGAGGAGATTCTTCTTTGGGATGCCTCAGTTTGAGGACACAAGCAGGTGCAGGTACTCTTCTCCTACTCCCTCCATACAAGCCCAGAACGTCAAGCAATCATTTCCTCCACCAGCGAGAAGAATCGTCTGCAAACTCCCATGTTTGCCACAAAGGTAACGTTATGCTTAGATCAAGTTGCCCAGGGTTTATCTGCTTGGCTCCATCCTCTTAAGTTAGGAGTCAAAAGTGCAAATGAAGTCTCTTAGCCTGAGAATCCCCAGAAGACTTAGGTTTGGATGCCACCTCCCCACTAAGTGCCTGGAAAATCTCAGATAACCTGATTCTCTTATCTGAGACTCAATTTCTCTCTCTGTAAAGTGAAGTGGCTGATGAGCTCATCTCCAAGGCTCTTTCAGGCTCTAAAGCTTCTGAAAGTGCTCCCTTATAAACAGAATACAAGAGTAGGTAATCCCTCCAGGAGACAGATCACCTTGAATTCTGGAGATCACATAGTCCAGTCCATCCTCGAATAAGAATCCTCTCCACAACATCC
Source organism: Pseudochirops cupreus (assembly GCA_028627135.1). Lineage (NCBI taxonomy): Eukaryota > Metazoa > Chordata > Mammalia > Diprotodontia > Pseudocheiridae > Pseudochirops > Pseudochirops cupreus. The sequence continues at coordinate 25,775,849 of CM053584.1, read as the reverse complement.
CTAGTAAGCATTCTGCCTTTGCTTAAAGACCTCCAGTGATTGGGAGCTCACTGCCTTTCAAGACAGGTTCAGGGGTATCTATCTCTTAGTTGAGTAACTTGCCATCCTAGACTAGCAGAAATGAGTTCCCAGAAACCTGTAATATGACGCTGATATCCCCTCCTTTCAGTAGCTTCACTTTCACCAAGGGAATATATCATTTCCAAAGAAGTGGAATTGCAAGGTAATTTGGGAAGGGTTGGGGAACCCTCCCAACTAAGGGGATCAGCAAAAGAAGTGGTACCTGAGCTGAATTTTGAAGAGAACTAGAGTCTCTGAGAGGTAAAAGTAAAGAGGGTGTACCTGGGGGACAGCCTGTGCAAAGGCATGGAGGTGGGATATTCTTTACTAATTTTTATCAATAAAATCTATTACAGGCCTATGATGTGCCAGGCCATGAGCTATGCAAAATGGCACAGTCCCTGCCTACAAGTAGCTTAGATTCTGTAACACCTCAATGGCCTTATTTCCCTCAATTATCAAGTAGGGCTAATAAGGCCCACTCTGTCTCCTCACAGAGAGTGTGAGAAATCCCTGGGAGCCTCTGCTCCATTTGGGAAATGGAAGACTGGGCTAGACCATACTGACCACTCTTCCTTTGGGAAAGACAGAAAAGCAAGTCCAGAGTCCCCTTGAGGCAGCTCACTGCCTGCTCAGGGTGGGACAGGCTGATAGAAAAATCCCAGCAGGATCATAGGAGAGATTTAAAACTGGGGAAGATTTTAACAGCCATCCCTGCCCTTTCACAAGTGAAGAAACCAAGTCTCCGTGAGATAAATTGACTTCCCCACAGGCTGTAATCAACACAGTCAGAATTTGAACCAGGTCTCCTGACTGCAAATCCAACATGTTTCCCACTCTACCACAACAATTCTCTCATGTGACAGACAGGGAAACTGAGATCCAGGAAAGGGTCACAGAGCCCAGAAGAATAGAGCTGGGACTTCAAGCCCGCTTTCCCCTCCAGGAGCTCGGCCTGTGTCACTCTTCCCCATCTATCCTATGGCTCTCTCACCTCCCCAGGGAGTCAGGCCTCTCTGAAGTCTATCCTCAGTCTCTCTTGCTGCAAGATCTGCTCCTGTCTCTCTGGGCTGCTTTCCAGGCTTCTCAGAGAAACGGAGGCTGACACCACCCAAGGCGAATGACAGTATTTTAATTACCCTGCCAATTACACGTGTTGGCAAGGCTGCCTCACATGCAAGATCATCAAGTGGGGGAGGGACGAGAGGCACGTGCCAGGCTCTTGGGGTGGCCTCTCTCTCAGCCCCAGAAATTCCCCTGTAATCACTTTCTTTCCTTCTTTCAAAGCTGGAGAAGAAAACATCTCATTCCTCCTTCCTCCTTCCGAAGGCTGTGAGAGGAAGAACAAAGAAGGCTCCTTTCCATCCTGTCACAGCCCCACCCACACCCACACTGAGACCTCCCCTGCGTGCTGACTGGGACCACCAGGTGTGGGAGCATAAGGGACAGTCCTGGGGATCACACAAACCAAGTCACTAGATCTGAGAGGAAGCTTTGGATCCATGAATCCAGCCCAGTTCTGCTTCTGGATGAAAAGGCTGAGGCCCAGGGAAGTTAGTTCACTCACCTGGGGCCACACAGCAACTAAGCAGCAGAGTCGGAACCCAAACCTATATTGTGGGATGCCAAATCCAGATCTGTCTTCACTCTTATTTTATAGATGAAGAAACTGGGGACCAGAGAGTCACAGTAACTCCCCCAAAGTTATCTAATAACATTGGTTAGTCCACAAGGAGTTGCTTATTTTTAAGTGTTTCACAGGAAGGAAGGCAAAGAACACATTCCTGCCCTCTGGGAGAGGACCTTCTAATGGCAGAGACTACGTGTAACCACCTCTGCACATCACATATACAGACAGCACAGAGTAAGGGGAACTAAGCTTCAGGAAAAGATGTTTAACATTTCTGTGTCTTAGACACCCCTTGGTCCCCTAGTGAGCTGGACCGACCCTTCTCAGGATAAACGTGCTCAGTCTTAAAGAAGGGTAATGAAAATGGAGGGGGTATTTTTTCCTATCCAAGCTCATGGACTCCCTGAAATCCATGGAGAGATCTGTGTACCCCAAATTTAAAACCCCTGTCTTAGAGGGAGGGCACAGGCAAAAGAAGGGTGGGGAAGGTCTGCTGCACAAAGGGGGATGTCCCCTGTCTCAGAGGGAGGGCACAGGCAAAGGAAGGGTGGGGAAGGTCTGCTGCACAAAGGGGGATGTCCCCTGTCTCAGAGGAAGCCAGGGAAGGGAAGGGGGGGATAGCGTTTGAGGAGAGTCAGCACTTGGGTCTTTGACTCCTGGAAGAGCAGGGCCCTTTGTTCTACACCAGACTGTTGGGAACGAAACCGAGACAGAGAGGGAGGGTCTGGAAGTCCCCTTTTCATCTTCCTGTCTCTAGCTCAGTTTCTGTATCTGTAAAATGGGGGCTATAAGGGCCTCTGCCATCCGGAGTTGTTACAAGTAGGTGCCACATAGATGTGGGGCATCATTACTATTATTTGCTCCCCCAGCCCGGACCTGGAAAGCTGGCTCAGTCCACCTTGCCTGAGGGGCTCCCCCAGGGCTCCCCAGGGCTGGTCTAGGAGGGGATGGCCCGGCAGCCATGGGCCCCCTCTTCCGCCCCGCTGCCAGGCGGCCTGACTTGAAAGCCTCCCCCCACAGGAAGTTATTAAGTTGATGAGCATTCCTGCGGCCTGGGGATTGATAGGGCAAGGCTCCCATTCTCAAAGCCCAGCTTGGACTGGTGCCCGGAGAATGTGGCCGCCTCCCCCCTGCCTGGGAAGCTAGACCTGAGCCCCTTATTCAAGGGGAGGGCTGGCAGAGTCAGAGCCTGGCACCCAGAGACAGGAGACCATGGTTCTGTCTCCAGCCCTGCCCCTGACCTCCATTAAGGCCCTGCCCATGTTTTCTCTTCTGAAGGTGTAACTGGATTGTCTCTCACATCCCAGTTCTGACCACCTAGGACCCCATGAATGTCCTTGAGAATAGGCAGACTGACCCCGGGGAGAATTCTGGCTCCCAGGAACTGGTCAGGCATGTGCCCGGTCAGTTTGGACTTAGAGTAGCCCCTAACCCATGGGCTCAGGGTAGGGGGGGCAGCAAGGAGCTGTACCAGGGCTCTCCCTCCCACCCACTGCTATCTGCCTCAGACACTGAACTAGGACGCACATCCATGGAATCCAGGGCAACCTCCCTGCCTGGGGGGGGGGGGGGGCAAGTGGGGGAAACAAGCCTCCATTGGCATCTCCCGGGCCAGCTCATTACATGTTGGAACAGCCCTGATTTTCTAAGGAAAATGCTTTCTTCACACTCACTCAGAACGCTTTTGCCTATAACTTCTTTCCCACCTCCATGCGCCTGTGCCCTTGTTCTGCTCTCTGAGGCCAAGCAGAGTGAGCACAATCCTTTTTCCAAGGGATAATGGATCAGAGTCCAAAAAGGGCTCTTTGCCCCCCAGGGCACATAGCACAAGCCATGCACAGGGTGAATGACCTAAAGTGGGACCCAAGAGATGAGGAACAGAATGTCTGGGATCCCTGTTCCCGGGCATTCCTGGAGAGGCTGTGATGTTTTGGGGTCAGGGGGAGAGTATGAGGAGGGGAGAGGAGCCTTTCCCTTCCCCCAGTCTGGTAGTTTGTGACTTGACCGATTATTTACGGTAACTAGGAGCTAAATTCTGTTGGGTGGAGGCTAGTGCTGCCCAGGCTCTGAAGTCAGTACACTGGACATCTGGTACCTTGGGGCAAAGCCTTGGGGCAAAGCCTTGGTGCAAAGCCTCAAGGCCACATGACCCTCTAGGTCCTCGGGTGGGGCCTTTTTGACTGAGTCCAGGTTTTACAGAACAAATCCTCCTATTAAGGATGATTTTTGCTGATTCTCTTACCCATGCCCTCCTCCTTCTGTTCCAGGGACCCCCAAGTCAGACCCTCATCCCCTCTCATTTGGATTGTTACTAAAATGGTCTCCCCCCAGAAGTCTCTGCCCCCACCCGGTCCCCTGCCCCTTCCAAACCTGCTTCCTCACAGAGGCCAAAGGGATCTTCCCCATGTGAGGGCTTCACCATGCAATTCCCCTGCTGAAAAGTCAGCATTGGTTTCCAATCACATACATACACACACACACACACACACACACACACACACACTCTCACACTCACACTCAAATACAAAGTCTTCTTTCTGTCTCTGTGCCCTTTCTGAGGCAGCCTTGCTACATTCTTCACACGTGACATTTGATTTCCAGCCTCCATGCCTTTGCCCAGGCTGTGCTCCATACTGCGAATGTAATTGCTTCTCACTTCCTCTTAGAATCCCCAGTTTCCTTCAGAGCTCAGCTTAAGGGTCATCACCAACAGGAGACCTTTCTTGGTACATCCCACCAACCCCAGAAATTAGGGCCCCTCCCTCCCGTTGTTTTGGTCACGTGAGATAATATTTGTAAGGAACAGCACAGTGCATGGAACATCATAGGCACTTAATAAATGCTTGTTCCTTTCCCTTGTGTTAGCTATACATCTGCTTTGTACATACTTATATTTGCACGTGCTGTTTTTCCTGATGGACCACGAGTTCCTTGAGGGCAGGACCTGGTTCATTTTTGTCTTGGTATTGACAGTGCCTGTCATAGTATCCGGTATACAGTAGGTGCTGAATACATGTTTATTCATTGATCAGTTATTATTACTGTAGAAGTCATAGGGTTGTAGGACCACCCTTGATGGTAACTTCTTTTTTTATTTTTATTTTTTTAAATTTTTTTTGCTTTTTCAGAGGGCAATTGGGGTTGAGTGACTTGCCCAAGGTCACACAGCTACTAAGTGTGCCAAGTGTCTGAGGCCAGATCTGAACTCAGGTCCTCCTGACTCCAGGCCGGTGCTCTGTTCACTGTGCCACCCAGCCAGCCCTTGAAGTTAGCTTCTAATAATAACAATAATTAAGAGCTAGCTTTTGTATAGCACTTCCTAGGTGCCAGGACCTGCGCTAAGTACTTCATCATTATTGTCTTGTTTGAACCTCACAGCAACTCTGAGAGGTGGGTGCTATTATTTCCCCCATTTTACAGATGGGGAACAAACAGAGAGGTTAAGTGACTTGTCCAGAGTCACACAGCTTAGATGATCCTGAGGCTGGATTTGAACTCAGGTGTTCCTGGTCCTAGGCCCAGCTCGATAATCACTGAGCCGCCCAGCTCTTTAAGATTTACGAAGTTCTTGCCTGACCTTCCCATCCCAGGCCTTCACTTCACTGAGTTCTTGAGGGGCCACAAGCTGGTAAGATGGGAGGGTGCTTGGCCCTCAGCCCATCCCTAATGGTGAGTTAGTAGAAGGAGGTTAAGAGGTAAGGTGAGGCCAGGGCCTAGCTGTACCTTAAGTGTTGGGACCTGGGGTCTCTTCCCTTTTTTGGCTCCTTTGTGGTGAACTGAAAGGGGTCATGAAATTTATGGGATGTTTGGGTGCTTGGACCCCAATTCCAAGATCACATTTCTCCCTAGCTTCAAAACACTATCCCTGACAATTTTCTCCCCAGCCCAAGGACACTCTGCCTAACAATAACTCATGAGTGGGCCCCAGTGAGACAAACTACCTTTCTCTATAATTACTCATGAGTGGGCCCCAGTGAAACAAACTATCTTTCCTCATCACAAGAACAAGCTGACCTCTGAAGAAATTTTCTGGCAAAAACAGGACTATCTTGTAACCACAGAATTATCACGTATTGATTCCCAAAGTTATCATATTCAACTCAGAGGTCAAGCTATAGACATCAACTCTCAAAGCTGTCTTGCTACAGATGAAACAGACCAAAAGTATACCCCTGACCAACCCCTTCCCCTGGTTTCCAGGAGTGAAAGAAGCCTGGGACCAAGGTTGTAAATTATCACCTAATTAGTATAACTGCCAGATAATCCACTGCTTTTCCTATGTATGCTTTAGCATCATTTCTGTTAGAAAGCAAGCTCCTCAGGGAGCTCTGCCCACCATATTGGCGTTACAATAAACCTTTGCCACCTTGACTTAAAGAATGCTTGAGTCTGTGAATTCATTCCAGACAACCCTGCATAGTACTTCAGTTCTTGAGGGGTCCCGGAACCCCTCAAACCACATCAAAACTAGGCTTCATTTGGAGTCAGAGGACCTGGGCTGAATTCTTGGTACTGCCTCTTGGTACCTTGGCCAAGTTGATTCATCTCCCTGGGCCTCAGTTTCCCCATCTAAAAAATGAAGGGTTCAGGCTAGATGACCCACCAGAGACCTTTCAGGGCTATTTGTCCTCAAAGTCATCTTCCCATTAAACAGATGTGGAAACTGAGGCCCAGAAAGATGAAGGGCTTTCTGAGATCTCAAAGCAAGTCAGTGGCAGGGACAGGACCAGAAGCCTCCAAATCAGGTCCTCTTTAATGTACCCTGCTGCCTCTATCATACATCCTTCATTGACTCAATACATTGACAGATAAACAATAATAAGAAATCTGCCAATTAAAACAACTCTGCTGTTTCACCTCACATGCATCAAATTAGAAAAGACCGTATGAGGGAGGAAGTTCTCCCTGGCTCAGCTGAAGTAGTCACAAAGGGCTCAATATAATGATGAATGTATATTCATATATACTATATTCGTATATGTTACATTATATATAATATAAAATATATTACACTTTTTTATATACTGTATAAGTTATGAATATAATGAATAAAAGAAATACTGAGGAGTTTTCCCTCAACCTCACAACAATGCATGAAGCTTGAGAAGATTGGAGGGGATTGGTCATTGGATGAAGGCAACCAACACCACAAAAAAGATATGAGTGGCTGAATCAGTCCTGTCCCTTTGGGCCTGCATATATAATAGAAGTAAACCTGCCCTTCTCATAAGCCAGGTCATTGAAGCTAATGGACCAGTAAGAGTCACTGCATCTGGTGAAAGCAGAAATACACATTCTAGACAGACACAGACACAGAAAGACTTGTCTAATGGAAGAAACAACTTCAAGAAAAAAAGGCCGTGAAGAAGAGAAGAGAGCTGGCAATGGACTGAGCAACGCTCCCAGCAGAGAGGCTTAACACAAGGGGAGCTGCGTAATGGCTCCGCAAAGAGAGCAAAGACTTTCTGGCCCCGCAGTATCAGGAGTCCTAAGTTACTTCTGTTTACATGTGTCCTGCGTGTGCATTTCACTGCTGTTTTATGGTAAATTTAAACCTCCTTTCCCCATGGACACTGTGTATTTATGAGAGGGTAAACACCAATTTTTCGTAGGAAATGTTTTGTACTTAATCAATTATCGTAGTGAATCCCTTTGCTAATTAAGTCTCCTGGAAGATTGTTCATGAGAAGCACCTGGTGGGAGCTTATGAGTTATTGTAATAAGAGTAGTCACCTATAGAATTACTCCTAAAATGCAAGGAAGAAGCTGCTTTCTGGAGGGCAACCTGCTATTAGTTAGAGGGATGTTATATAATAAAAGATGGAAAGAGTACATTTGGATGGGAAAACAGACATACCAAGATGCTCGTGGGTAGCAGCAGCAGGAGTAGTAGCATCAGTAACAGCCCCTACTGTGCACGGAGACTGGCGCTCATCATTAAGAGAGATAGACAGTTTGGCTGATGCATCTGTCCTCACAGAACTTCCCAAACTAGCAGGAGAATAAGAACCCACCAGAGATGACTGGTGTGAGCAGAGGAGAGAAGGCCTGAGAGATTGGGCAGGACATGGGGGTGGGTTGGGTGAGGGCATTCAGGAAGCAGCTTGACGGCGTCTGGCCTGGGCCCTTCAGCCTGGGATCCCTGCTGACAAGAGGGCTTTAAAGACTTGTCTCCTCTGCCTTTCCTCAGCTCCCCTCTTCCTCTTACCTGCCATGGAGATGGTTCTAACAAACTAAGCCTCCCTCTATGCTGCTGATGACTCACCTAGAAGCATCCCAGGGGTCTTGAGCAGAAGTCCTCCTGCCTCCAAGACAGGATTCTGTTGGGACACCCCATCCCCACTGTTCCTCTCACCCGGGGACAGCAGCCCAGCGGAGACCTATTCTAAGCCCTAGAAGGAACCGGAAACTCAGAAAGGTTAAGTTACTTGCCTACAGTCACACAGCCAGTAAATCTGAGAGGCTGAATTTGAACCCAGGTGTTCATGACCCTCCCTACTATGCCCTTTTCTTCAAAGTATTCCTGTCAGAGAAGTTCAGAGAGTGACCCTGGACCTGGAGGTAGGAAAGATCCAGCCTCTGACACATAGCAGCTGTGTGATTGATTGACTTCTCTAAAACCCAGCTGTGGGTTGTACATGTTACATGGACACTGAGGATCCTATGAGTCAGGGAGGTAGGCACCACAACTCTTTTCATCCTAAAACTGGAAAAACATAAATTCCTCACTCTATAGCTTCACATCATACCTCTCTGGGTCTCAGTTTTTCCTCCTGTAGAATGAGGAGAAGAGGCTGAGTAGATGATCTTCAAGGTCCTTTCCAACCCTAGATCCTAGAATCCATTAAGATGAAAGAAAGGAACAATGCCAAAGAAATGAATCCCTAGTGGAATAATTCCAGCCATTGTGTTTCCGTTTATGGGAGACTATTTTAAATTTAGGGTAATTGGGGAGTGGTAGAGGTGAGAAGGGGAGTTTCCGACTACTACTACTAATCTCACATTATAAAGGTGTGCCCCCACCCAACAAGGTTTAATAAAAGATGATTCTTCTCAAGGATTGCTCTGTCCATGGTAGTAAAAGGCTAGTTGAGTCAGTTGGCATGTCCGCAGAATTCTAGAAACCTGAGCCTGAAGGAACCTCATAAGGATTCTAATCTAAACCCATAAGTGAAAAACAATCTTGTCTGCAACATACCCCAGAGAGACATCTTCCCTTCCCAGAGGAAGCCCTGTAGTGAGGGGGAGACATTGAGTGTCTGAGGCAGCCCATTGCTCTCTGGGACAGCCCCTTAGACTGGAAAGTCCTTCCTTCTCTCCCAGTTGGTCTGACATCTGCTTTCTGAAGCCAAATGAAAAAGTCTCATCCCTCATCCCCCACATATGCTTGAAGTCTCCAAGTTAAATATCATCAATTCCTCCAAATGATCCTTATACAGCGAGGCCCTACACCTCTGGACACTCTCCAGAAACGGTTCTAATATTTGAGCTGGGCATCTGCCCAGGCCAGACCTCTGGTATTGTACTTTCATCCTTGACTGTCCAAGGATGCCTGGCTGCTGGGGCCCCATATTCCTGTATCCCCTCCTCCTTGGCACCTGATGCCTTCAGATCTCAGAGATTTTAGTGGGTCTGGCTCTTTCCTTGGGGAGTCAGCCCCTACTGAGTTATTTAGCCAGATGAGTCTGGCTCTGTTTTCCTTGGACAGGATCTGCATTCTCACTCTCCTCCTATTTCCCAGTTCTGGCCTGAATTGTGCAGGGTGTGCCCCCTTTGTCCATCTTGTGCTGTGACCTCCTGGAGATTTATGGGTGATCAGCAAGAACAGGTGGTGAGGATCATTGATGATTTGGCTGCGGTTGCTCTGTGGCATTGATTCCAGGGTGTGGGAAGAGGCTGCAATGGCCTTAGTGATATGTGGCAACTGAGAAGCCTGGGCTTTCTTGGCTTCTATTGGGAGGCCGATCTTTCAGGAATAAGGAAGGAGAGGGTCTCTCTGTTCTTTGCCCCAAGCAGACCACAATCAGAAGTAGTATGTTCACTGTGGGGTGATGTGGGTTCGGAAGGTCACTGATAAACTAGAGTGTGTCCAGAGCGCATTAACAAGGATGGTGGAGGTCTCTGAGTCTATGGCACAGGAGGCAAAGCCATGCAGGGGACCTAGAATCAGGGAGACAGGAATTCAAATCCTGCCTCTGACACTTACTAGATGTGTGACCTTGGGTGAATCCACTTAACCTCTGTTTACCTCAGTTTCCTCAATCATAAAATGGAGGTAATAATAACACCTACCCAAAGGATTCTTGTAATGGTCAAATGAAATAATCTTTATATTTGGGAGGTGCTCAGCACAGTGCTCACTGTTTTTGTGGTTACTCAGTTGTATCTAACCCCATCTGGGAAGGATACTGGAGAGGTTTGCCATTTCCTTCTCCAGCTCATTTTACAGATGGGGAAACTGAGGCAAACAGGGTCAAGTGACTTGCCCAGGGTCACACAGCTAGTAAGTGTCTGAGGCCAGATTTGAACTTGGGGAGATGAGTCTTCCTGATTCCAGGCTTGGCACTGGCTTCCCTGTACCTGGCTTAGTAGACTCTAGGTATCATTATGAATAGGAGGAGCCGGGAGTATTTAACCTGGCGAATGAGATAATACTTGAAAAGTGCCTGAAACATAGTGGAAGATTAACACAGCTTTATTCTCTTTCCCTGGAGAAAAGAAGGGTCAAGGAGGCCATGAGAGCTGGGGTGGGCTAAGGGAAGGCAGCGCCAGATAGCCCTTGAGTAGGAGGACCTGCGTGAAACATCCCAGCTCTGCCACTCAGCCCTGTGGGTGACCCCGGGCAAGACACTTAATCCACAAGCTCTTATTAGACATTGACTACATACTAAGCACAGTGAATTCACTAGAGATACAGAGACAAAAAAGAAGCTGTCTCTGCCTTCAAGGGGCTTACTTATTGGAGGAGACAACAGGTCCATTAAAAAGAAGAAGACGTGTAACCCTGAATGACACAGAGACTCCACCAAACTTCCCTGCCCAATTCTGGCTGACCACATGTACCTGCCCAGAGCACTGGGGATCTAGGGATACAGAAACCCCTCACTGCTTCTGGCTGATCATGTGTGTCTCGGTGCTGCAGGGCATTACAGGGACAAGGAAGTAAACAATTCCCTTATTAGCCACTGAGCAGAAAAAGCCTATGAATCAATGGACCTGTGAAAGGGAGTGACCTGCTTTCAGCTATGATCATAATAATAATAGTTAACATTTATAGAGTGCTCTAAGGTTTACAAAGCACTGTATTTATGTTAACTCATTTGATCCTCAAAACAACTCCGGGCAGCAGGTGCTGCTATCATCCCTATTTTTACAGATGAAGAAAATGAGGCAGTCAGAGGTTAAGTGACTTGCCCGGGGTCACACAGCAATATGTGTCTGAGGCAGGATTTGAACCTGACTCCCAAGTTCAATACTCTACCCACCATGTTGTGCAGCTGTCTCATTGTAGATTTGTCCTCCTGCCTGCAGTCTAACCTTCTCACTAGAGGAGAGGGGATGGGAGCAGGTCACCCTTCCCCCAATCCAGCCATATAATAGCTGCTGACATGTGGTAGCTACAGCAGGAAGCCTCCACTAGGTGAGCTTCAACCCAGGTCCTTGGCCACTTCTTTTGCCTTAGATTTCTTTGCCTGAGCACAGGTGACTGGACAGTGATCCTGAGATGGACCTGTTCAGTCTCAGAGGGAACACTGTGAGTTACAGAAGTTGGAGGAGCTGGGTCTCTTGTTTGAGAAATATCTTCATTGTAAAAGATCACTGCCAACAAAAAGGGGTCCTGGCACAAAAACAGTTAAGAACCCTGGTGTGTCTGCTCTGTTATTTCAGAACAAAGTGAATTAAGGTTCCTTCCAGAACCTTAGTCCCACCAGGTATAAAGGGGTGGTTTCATTCTATCAAGTGCCCTCAATACCTAGACTTCAAGTTTAGAATCAGTCAGCAGGCATACATTAAGTGCTTACTATCTACCAGCCACATGATGTGTTCTAGAGCTGGACAGAACTTTACAGGAGCCCTCTCCTATTACAGAAGAGGG